>CM076571.1:406215902-406899114 GCA_034641835.2 Pinus albicaulis | reverse complement strand
TCCCAAGCAACCATGCTTCTAAGTACTTAAGTTCATTACCTGCAACCATGTAACATGACATCACAGCATCCAATGTCAGCATATAAATATATACATACTTCATACCTTTTTCCCTTGAGTCATCCTGTAGCAATTTTTAGGAATGAATAGCTTCAATCCCTTGGCTTGTTTCATCAACATATCATCACATTCCAAAAGTATGTTTTTATGATGACCCTTGCTCTTGATGACTACTTTCTTAAAGTTTGTCAAAGAGGTTTTCCCGGAGCTGATTCACCAGGAGCTCCTGCCATGCTTAGATCAGGATGCTACATTGCTTCCTATCATATAACCAACAGAAATCAATTCCTTATTCATAAGTTTGCATGATTTTCCTTGAATCTTCTTTTCTTTCTCCTATTGAGATTGTCCCTTTAGGACCATATTTCTTGTAATGTCCATAAGTCTTCCATATTTCCTCAACTTCCCTTTTTCTTTTGCAAATGTTTGAGTCTTTTATCCTTCAACATTTTTGCCCTTGATTTGTCTTTTCCATCTAGTATAGAAACCACAAGTTGAATGAGGTAATTTTATTGTCTATTTGTTACGTTGTCTATCTTATTGTCTTTTCAAATTTCACAGTTGAGATATTATGATCATATCCCCTCATTCTTTGATACCTCAATTTTGTGTAAATCGGGTCTAAGTGACATAACCTTATTTATTGCATAGAATAGTTCTTTCAGCTTATCATATATTCTCTTGATGTCTCCAATCCTTCATAAGACTTTTCATGACTTTGCTTTCTTCGAGGACTGTGACTATCCTTCTCATGCAAGGATTCTTGGTAACCTAACTAGCTTATAGATCTCCCTGCAAAAACAAAGTCATTTAACCAAATTTGATTATAGAATGAAAGATACTTACTTGATAAGTGAAGATAAAGTCCTTAGTTTGACTTCTTCGATGGTTGTTGAGAAAAGATGTGTTAGTGCTTTTTCCTTGGATGATCTTCTTCAAAGGTAAGGATTAGATCCTTGTTGTAATGATGATAAACCCTTCTTTTGGTTGTCTATGTCTTGTACTATTTTTGTCATGAAACCGAGGTCTCATTTTGATACTGAAATCGTTCTTTTAAGATAGCACTACATTATTGTGATTGCACTGTGAGTTCTCAAAGATTGCGGCGTCAATATATACATACCTTTGTTCCTTTAGTCATGACGTGGCAGTATAGATATGACTTGATCCTTTATTACTTTGATGGAAATATAGAAAAGGTTTTACACTACGATTTTGTGACAGCTTGAATATCTTAGTTTGTATTTATATAATACTTCTTTCTGAAATCATATTATGAACTCTCTCTCTAAGATATCAAACTTGATCTCTGAGATATATCGAACTCTTTTTTATTCTGCAATTGCACCGAACTTGTTTTATGAAGTTGCACTGAACTTGTATCACTGAAATTGCATCGAACATGTATCTTTGCAATTGCACTGACCTTGTATCAATACCACTGAGCTTGTATCTCTGCAAAAGCACCCAACTTCTTCTTTGTAATAGCACCAAACTTCTTTTCTCTGAATTTGATCTCGAACAGTAACTTTTATCTAATTCCAAAATCTTCTTGCCAATAAGGTGATATTCTTTTACCATAGCTCCGATACCATGTTGAGAATTTGGAGGGGTTACGGTAATACAAATTCTCTTCTTGATAATTACTTGTGAGCTTGCTTGTGTAGCTTATGTATTCTCTTAGTTAATCTTTCATCAAGTCAATTATCAAAAATGCATAGGACACAAATATTTACACATAAGTAACACTTTTATTGTAGGAAGGTAAATTTACCTTCCTTACATTACACTTCAGAATTCATCATAACCCTTACGATATCTGCACTGCATCCTTGTAAATATCCGCATTGTATTCTTTTGCACCTGTCAGCAAACTAGCTTCATCAATCCGCAAATCTGTCCCTTGCTTTTACCTATACGCAGTCTGTCCCTCGCTGTGCCTATCCGCAGTCTATGTCTTCCTGTCCTTTCCGTAAATTGTACCCTTCATTTCAGATTGATCCGCATTCCTTAAATCAATCCGTAATTCATACCTCAAGTCTGCAGTGTGTTTACTTTGTTGTTTTTTGAATATTTATGAAAATAACTTGTAAATTTAAAAACAAAAGTAGAAGTAAACCAGATTTCTCCAGTAGAAATTTCTATTAAGTAGATTCAGAAATTTTCACACTTCCATTGAAGGTTATGTGATTTGTCAGCTATACGATGTCTTAATACAAATACATGAAAAACATTATGAACTTTATGCAAGTCAGGTGGCAGTGCAAAACAGTAGGCAACAGGTCCAACTTTTTCCAAAACTTTGAATGGCCCTATAAACCGAGGTGACAACTTTGTTCATTTTCCAAACCACATGCTGCTTTTGTTTGGTCTGATGCAGATGAAAAACAAATTCCCTACTTCATAGTTCCTATTTGTCCTATTAGTATCAGCATAACTTTTTTGTCTATCTTGTGCTTCCTTTAATCGTTTCCTACTTTGTTTTACTTGCTCTTCCATCTCTTGAATTAATTCTAGTGCCACTATTACCTGGTCCTCTAACCTGTCCCAACTTAGGGGTGTTTTGCAAGTTCTGCCGTATAATGCTTCAAATGGAGGCATTTTGATTGAACTGTGGCAATTTTTATCGTATGCAAATTCAACCAAGGGAAAGTACTTTTCTCAGTGTGTTTACTGATCTATAACGCTGTTGAGATTTTGGAGTAGCATCGGATGTGCTCTAGTCCGAAATTTTGTGGAGAGGTTGGAACACGAGATCTCCAAGACCAAGAAAGTGTTTGGAGAAATTCCATCTGGTTTAAAAGTTATTCAAATAATTAAATTTTTTAATGAGGACTCTAAGTCTAACTTAGGAAAATTAAAAAATTAAAGTGAATTAATTTACACTTGTCATGAGAACATTCTAAGTGACGTGGATCAAGCTACTTCTAATCTTAGTCGTTGATTAGAGATTAGATCATGGTCGTTGATTTGACAACAAGAAAAGTATAAAGGAAGGGTTTGGGGTCAGTTGGAGGAGACACACAGAATCTAAGAGATCGAATTCTTCTGACAGAGCAGTGCTTGGACGAAGATCAGATCTGAGTGATTCAGAGAAGTAGTGAGGGGCAGATGCAGTGATTGATCAGGAGAGCCAAGAGTACAACGCAGATCAAGGGCAACAGCGACATAGTGGAGGCAACGCAGCCATCAGACGGTGTAATGCAATCCCTGGCGAGGGTGACGCAGGCCTATGCAAGGCTCATGCAAGGGCAGCGCAGTGTCTCAAAGAAAAGTCCAGAATTCAACAGGAGACTGGGGTTTCTAAGCCAGCAGGACTGAAACCAGACTCCAGGAGAAGCTAATCAACGCAGAGCTAGGGTGACGCAATCCCTCATCCAGGGCCACACAGCCTTAGGCAGTGGCAGCATAGAGACTGCACAGAGCTAGCTAGGGTTTCACCAGTTGCTCATCTGGATCAGCCGGGACTTCCGAGAGTGAGGTTTATCTCACATTTTTTCTCTATAGCCGAGGTTTTCTCCGTTGGGTGAGCCGGATTATGGCACCCTAGATGTACTCAGAATACTACTGCTTAATAATGATAAACCCTCATATTTGTTGCATTGGTTTTCCCTCACTCGGTTTTTCCAGGGACATTTGTCCGAAAAATATGTGTCCTTTGCCATATGTGCGTGGTGTTTAGTAAATGATCTGTATTTGTGTAGGCTGCTAGTTGTGTTTACTTTGGAGTTTTTCTGAATCTTTCAGTTAAATAACTTGTGCATAATAAATCAAGTAGGAGAAGTAAATCAATATTTAGCAGTAGGATTTTTGTGCTCAAAAATTTTCACAATCCTCAGCATATTTTCTATTACTTGGTTCACCCTTTCTATTTGTCCATCGGTCTTGGGATGATAAGTTGTACATAAATTTAGTTGAGTTCCTAAGGATGACTGCATACAAGTCCAGAGTCTTGAAGTGAAATGTGGATCCCTATCAAATATAATCTTCTTAGGAACACCATGAAACCTGACAATTTCATTTATAAATATTCGAGGTACATCAGCGACTTCATATGTGTCTTTTACGGGAATAAAGTGGGCACTTTTCATTAGTTTTTCCACTACTACCATAATGGCATTATGCCTCTGAGGAGTATGAGGTAGTCCGACGATAAAATCCATAGAAATCACCTCCCATTTCGTCATAGGAATGTCGTGACATTGCAGGTGACCCACTGTGTGGTGGTGGTCAACCTTCACTTGTTATCTTCAAGACATTTTGCAATGAATTTGACAATATCGCACTTCATTCCTACCCAAAAGAAGAGTTTCTTTGTATCAACATACATTTTCTTTACACTAGGATGTGCACAATATCGTGCTTTGTGGGCTTCCTTAAGGATGGTGTTTCAGAAATCTCCACTCTCAGTAATATACATCCTACCATGGAATCGTAACAATCCATCATCCTCTAGTTCGTATCCCTCAGACTTAGGTTCTTTTGGATCCTTACTATCAAGCCCAAACCTTACTTTTAAATACCAGTTATCTTTCAAGAGATGTTCTAGCACTCGCTCTTTCAAATCTACCTTGATGGGTGTAAGGGAAAAGATCCTTGGTCTTCTACTTACAGCATTTGCCACTACATTCTCCTTCCCTTTAATGTATGAAATTCCAAATTCATACTCGCTTGAGAATTCACTACATCGTCTTTACATAGCATTCAAGTCCCTTTGAGTAAAAAAATATTGCAAACTTTGGTGGTCACTTCTGAGCACAAATCTTCTCCCTACAAGGTAGTGTCTCCATATCTTTAAAGCTAGTACTATAGTGGCCAAATCTAAATCAGGCATGGCGGAGAGTTCATCATGAGGCTTTAACTTTCTTGAGGCATACGCTATTACTCCTTTGTCTTGCGTTAATACTGCACCTAATCCTTGCTTGGATGCATCAGTACATATAGTAAAATCTTTGTCCATATCAGGTACTCGCAAGATTGGTGCAATGGTCAATAATCTTTCAAGTTCAAAGAATGCCCCATGACATTCTTTGGTCCACTCATACCTAACTCCTTTACGGTCGAGGGTTGTGATAGGCTTTGCAATTTTTTAGAATCTTTCTACAAACCTTCAATAGTATCCAGCTAAACCCATAAAACTTCACACTTCATACGCATTCTTTGATATCAGACAATCCATGATTCCTTTTAACTTCTCAATATCTATTGAGATCCCTTCACCAAATATAATATGACCTAGGTAAAGTATCATATTCTGAAAGAAGAAACACTTGGATAGCTTTACATATAATTGATGTTCCCTAAGGCAAGATAATAGCATCCGCAAATGTTCTTCATGCTCCTCATTTTCAAAATAAATGAAAATAGCATCTAAGAAGACTTGTACAAAGTGGCTGAGGTACTTGCAGAAAACACTATTCATAAGCTTCATGAATATTGTTGGTGCATTGGTCAACCCAAATGGTACCACCGTGAACTTGTAATGCCCAAAACATGTTCGAAATGCAGTCTTAGAAATATCATTGTACTTAATTCTTAATTGATCATAACTTGACCGTAAATTGATTTTTGAAAAGACAGAAGCCCCAAAGAGGTCATCAACTCGAAGCATTGGATACCTATTATTTATTATTGCTCGATTTAAGTCTCGATAGTCTATAAGTAGCCGCAAGGAACCATCCTTCTTGACAAAAATTACGAGAGCACCCCAAGGTGAAATATTGGGTCGAATGTGTCCTATATACAGTAGTTCCTTCAGTTGAATTTGCAACTCTTGATATTTCGGGGCTTTCATTTTGTACGGTGTTTTAGAGATGGTTTTGTACCAGGTTTCAATTCTATTGTGAGATCCAGCTCTCTTTCAGGAGGTAATCCCGGTGGTTCCTTTGGAAAAACCTCCGGAAATTCGGATAACACCAAATATTTCTCTAAAGATGGACCTTTTTCCTTGCGTACTTCCTTAATTCAATATACCTGACAACCTTTTCTTAGGCACCGCTTCATTTGCATTGTTGATATGAAGCATAAAGATACCTTCCTCTTAATGCATGTTGAGAAATCAATGCAAGTAGACTTAGGTCTTAGATTCCTCTTTCTTGATAATTATTTGTGAATTATGTTGGCTTCTTTTACTTCTTTGTTATATTATTTTGATCAAGCAATTACCAAATTATGTGTGTATGAAGATCACAAAACAAGAGACACAAGATGTAGACACTCTATCAGGGAAAAATCCCTATCTAAGGGAAAACCCAGTCAAAATCTCTTCCTTCAATAGTTTTCCTGAGATAATGCTAGACTCTTCACCCTAGACACAGAGTTCCTCCAACCACCAAGTCAGCCCTTCCTTCCAGCATATTCGACCTTGCAGTAGCAAAACTTCGATCTATGCAGCAACAGCTACTTCGACCTATGCAGCACTTCAATCTATACAACACTTCGACCTATGCAACAGCAACACTTCGACCCTTTTGCAGCTTTGACCTACTGCAGCAACAGAACTTCGACTCTGCAACTCCAGCAACTTTGATCCTGCAATTGCCTAGTAACTTCACAGAAAAGAGCGAGAGAGAGCCCAAAAACTTTGATCCTGCACTTTTGCTTCTTCCTCCGGCCCTTTTCACTTTTTATTGCATTGCTTCTTATGTGTATCAAACATGTTGAGTGGATGAGCAAATAAATCGAACTGCACTTGTATATATAGGCTTGTTGTGGGTCGAATCTCTCTCTTTCAAGCCGACTTCATCAGGCAAGGGCCGACTTGGTGTGGAGGTGACAAAATTCATTTTTGACTCAAAAAAAATTATTTTTGCATTATTCAAAAGCCCAAGAAGGGTCTCATAAAATGTACAGTGACTCTAATGACTCAACATAAATCCTAGGAGTCCACAATGGGGACTTTGACTAATAAAAGATGACCCAAGCATGAAACCCATGCTTTAATAAGTCATTCTAACAATAATAATTTTTTTCTTTTTCATTATTTTGACAAGTACATTATATAATGACTCAAATATATTTATGAAGACCGAATCTAGTTACATTCTTCAACAATACCTTGGATTTGGATCATCTCTCCTTCATCGTTTATGCAGAGAATTCTTTTTCCATAACAGCCTACCAGAGCTTGATTAGCTTCTAACCAATCCATCCCTATGACGAGATCATAAGTTCCTAGGGCTATGATATATACTTTTAACTTAGTCGAATAGACCCCTAGGTTAACGTTGCATTCATCAACACTTAATTCTACGGATTGAAGTTCTCCTGAAGCCATTTTTACTTGTCTAAAATCGTTTTTCTTGCGGGCTGCCAACCCACATTTATTTAATTCCTATGATGAAATGAAGCTATCAATAACACCAGTATCAAGTAAAATTTTGAGTTTTATATTGTTAATAGTACCTGAGGACTCCAATACAGGGGATTGATGTTTTGCTTGATTGTTGTTGACTAATTATTAAAATTGGCAACTAGGGCCAAATTCCACTTTGGACAACTCCTATGAGAAAGTTAATTGAAGTGTTAAATTCCTATTTTCGAGAGGACCAAAATCAATTTAAAGATCGTTAAATTTGGATAAGTAAAAGTGAGTTTTTGAATTTATTCTTTCTCACGATCATTATCAAGGTCGGCCTTATCTCCATGTCGGCTCAACAAGTTCAATAGACACACCTTTTGGTCCTCTTCCGTTTTGTATAAATAGGGGTGCCGCAGGTTAGGAGTATCCAAGGCTAGGAGGTGAGGACGGGTTCTAAAGTCCTTTGCAAGTTTGTTTGAATGCCAAGTTGACCTTTCAGCATGGTCAAGTGATGGGGGGTGATCTCTGGACTATCAGGGCATGTTTTGTTTCGATCCTTGAAGTATTCTTATGGGCAAATCTCTGGTGATAACGCTGCAATCCTGTGGTGAAGATTAAACCCTTGACCACTGTTTGGAGGAGGGTCGTGGGTATGCACAGTAGGTTGTAAGTAGCCCTAATTTCGAGCGAAGTTTAGAATAGCCTCATATGAGGAGAGTCGCATCAATTAGAAGGTAGTTGGTCTGTATAATGATTAGCGCTAAACAGGTCGTGACCTATGAGCAGGAGAAGCAGCCTTTCAAGATGTTTTGTTTCTAGTCCGAAGTTTTGATCAGATTGGATAGAGGTCCTATATGGACTGTGATTTTTCCATCCTCGTCATCAGTTAAGAAGGCCTTCAGTGGGAGTTGAGGAGTGATGGAGCGACAATTGCAGTAGGTAGCAGCGCCTACTTCTGGAGTAGCGCAGAGCAGCAGCAGCGGAGTGCACAACAGTGCAGCGCAGTGCAGAGCAGTGTTGCGCAGTGCATTAGAGGGACAGCGCAGTATCTATCAGCAGTCAAAATCTTCAGCACCAAGGTGCATCCACTGAACACTTGTTCAGTCTTTGGGTGATTTCAGTTGCTTCTCTCAGCAGCTGAGTTGCAGTGTAGATGCAGTGTTAGCAGTGGCAATGTTAGCAGCATAGCAGATGCAGCACTTGAGAGGGAGTTCTAGTACATATGCAACAGTGGCAGTGGCAGTTCATAAGCAACAATACGATTGCAGCAGCAGTGCAATGGTTAGTGGACAGCATCAGCAACACGGAGGATGCTTCAGGGTGAAAGCAGTATGCAGCATGTATATTGTTAGAGCACTTTCCTCGCTAAGAGGGAGGGTTGATTTTTGGTAGCATCGGAAGTGCTCTAAGCCCCAAATTTTGTGGAGAGGCTTAGACATTGGTATTCCAAAGAATCCAGAAACCGTTTGTGAAAATTCCACTCGGATCATACTTTATTGTAAAAATTAATTATTTTAATGGGGACCCTAAGTCTAACTTAGGGAAATTAAATAATTAAATGGTATTAATAAAACAGAGTGAGAATGATCTAGAAAGCGAAGATCAAGTCATGTTATAATCTTAGTCGTTGATTAGAGATCTGATCTCGGCCCTTGATATCTCAACGATAAGACTATAAAGGAAGACTTGAGGGTCATTTGGAAAGACACATCGAGTGAATCTTGAGATCGAATTCTTCTGACGAAATAGTGCTTGGACGAAGATCAGATCTAAGTGATTCAGTGCAGTGAGAGGCAGAGTAGCTTCCGGAGAGAGATTTTCTCTACTGGAGAATCATCAGCAGAGAGAGGCAGAGAGACATCCAACACAGCCAACGCAGAGCCAGATAGGCTGACACAGAGCCACGCAGGGCTACATAGTGGCTGAGAGGGTTTCCGAGATTTCACTGTCAACACTGATCTAGAAGCCAGAAGTCAGGGTGTGACATCGGGAGGTTGAGATCTGTGATTTCGGGAGTCAGATCGATCCTTTGCTGGGGTGACGCAGTGCCAAGAGGAGGTGATGCAGTGCCTACGTAGTCACTGTGCAGAGGTTGTGCAGAGACCTCCAAGGGCAGCTTTTCCAGTGACCGAATCAGCTAGATTTTCCAGTGATTGAGTGAGGTAAAACTCACAATTCTTTCTACTAATTTTTCTCTCTCTGTAACTGAATAACCCTTGAGGTTTTCAGAGATGTATTCAGAAATTGCTATTGCTTAATAGTACAAACCCCCATATCTACTGCACCAGTTTTCCCGCATTGGGTTTTTCCGGGGACTTTGTCCAAAATAAAGGTGTCCTATGTGTGATTGATTTCTTGCTCAGTTTCTTTGTTTCAGAATCATATTTAATTAATTGTAGGCTGCTTCAGTAGTTTACTTCAATAATTCATGATGCATTCTGAATTAATTCTGTAAATGTAATTCACATAATATGAGAAGTAAACTCAGATAGTTGCAGTAGGATTCCTAAGTTTGTCAGATCTAGGAATTTTCACACTTGTGCCATAGTCCGTTCAGCTCCTTGCCATTATTATTATCACTACCTATAAGTGCCATTGCAGAATTGATTTGCAACTTATATAACTTGTTGCTTCGAGGTCCAATCTATCTCACCTTCTTCTAACTGGGATGCTTGACATACACCTTCTCTTTCCCACGAAGTATACATCATACCCTTTTTCCTACAACTAGGACACTAAAATCAGGTTCATACCCAATCCTGGCACATGCAATACATTAGTGGCACTTGTGCTTGTTCCTGCTTCCGTTTGAAACTCTATGGTACCTCTCCCTACTAGAGTACACTTAGTTATGTAGCCCATAGAGATCTAGAAGTCCATTTCTTCCTCTTGATAGCTAGAGAAATATTCTATTACTCTAGTCATGTGAGCTAAAGCTTCGCTATTAATATACCAGATACCAGCTGATGCCAAACCTGATAGACACGCAAACTCATCTTCCAATCTGGAAAATAATTCTGAGGCTTCCATAATTTTTCTGTGTTATTTCTCCTTTCTAACGCTGACGCATTTCTGCCACAACAAACTGCTGCAGAAAACTGCGTCCCAACAGAAGATCTACTTTGCGTTGCTCCCTCTGTCTCTGGCAAATCTCGATTCGTAAAATCTTCCTCTGTCGACTCACTCAAAGAAAGAATTTTACATGAAATTTTGCCCTCCTGGCTATGGACTACGCAGCCCCTCTGGGGTTTCGATCTGCTGTCGACGCAGTTCTTCGAAATCCTTCTTCAACTCTTCCCGCTTAACCTCGCTCAGATACCATGTGAAAATTTGATATCTCAAATCTTACTGCAACAACTAATATTATTTCTTCTATTTGTTAAATTGATTAAACAAATTATTTGCAGTTTTCTACGGTAAATTTCGAAACATATACACTGGAACCTTCACAAATAAAATGTTGCGGAAAGAAAATGCAAGGAAAAACACTAGCACACATATCACCACAATGACAGTTATTTTTGGACAATCGTCCCCAGAAAAACACAATGTGGGAAAACCGGTGTAGCAGATAAGGGTTTCTTTACTATTCTTCATCAATAATTCATGTACAAGATACCGGAGAGCAAAATAGAAGAAAAGACAATGAGAGAATTTTTTCTGATCAATTTCTCACACTCCACAACGTTTTTCTGACCCAGAAGAGGACCTTCTACCCTTACGCTAGCCTCACTGTGTCACCCTATGCGCAGTGCCTGCGTCACTGCCTCTCCGCTAGTGATCTGCGTACCTCCTCTGTGTTGCCCCTTCCAGACTTCTCTAGTACTCTCGGACTAGTGTTGATCCCTCTCTCTCCCACCTGCAACTCACCCTCTGATTTGATTTCTTCTTGCTGAACATCAGCCACTGCGAAAATCGATCTGCTTGGGCAACTGAGTATCTACACTAGTGTCTTCTCCAAGTGCCCATCGATTTCCTTCTTATGATCTCTCGTTGCGATATCAACGATCGAGATTAAAACATAATCGATGGCTAAGATTAGCTTGGACTCGATCTTCAACTTCATCTAGAAGATTCTCACCAGATTTAATTAATACAATTTAATTAATCACATTTCCTAAGTTTAGACTTGGGAATACATTAGAAATGATTCATTATTTTAATTAAATCATCTCCAAGTGGAATTTTCCCAAATGATTTATGGGTCTTGGAGAATGCATGTGTCTTAGCCTCTCTGCAAAATCTTGAGGCTAGATCACATCCGATGCTACAAAACTCAACAATCCTTAGTTGAACCCATATACCCCAAAAAAATAGAAGGCACTAGTATTCTCCCAATAATCAATCATGAAAATCCAAAGTCAAACTTTATTTTTGTGTTTTGAGGTTAAATTGGTGTTTGTAACAGCTATATATACTTTTACATCCACAGTTAGGCTACACGTCTAGGGTTATCCTGCATTTACATGGTTAAAAATTGATCTTATCATCATATTTTGTATTGTTGATTTATATTACACCCTTCTAGAGCTAGATGTCTTGCATTCTAGGGCTGTCATGCATTTTAATTTCCATGTTTAGTACATTCAACCTAGTCTAATTCATTATTTCAACCCTAGTTTTCATTCATGGGTTGTTTTATTTGATGCTGTTATAACTTTTCTTAGTGCTGCACTTTATCATTTTTATTGCAAGTTTTGCAGAAACCATAGTTTTTTCTTCTTCCTTTGACCAATATTGACTCGTTAAACCTCTCAAATTGTCCTAGAACTTCATCCACTCAAATCTGGAAATTGACCTAAATAAACTACCTTATGATTACCTTGAATATGATATCTCAGTTGTGGTATCGTGAGTAGTTAGATAGGCATCTTTAGACCTGATTTCCTCTTGCCTTGAGAATCCTTGAAGCTACTAGGGAAGCCTCCCTTGTGTAGGATCCTTCCTTTGTTGATTTTTGAAGCATCAGATGTGCTCTAGCCTTGAGATTTTGCAGAGAGACTAAGACACATGTATTCTCCAAGACCCATAAATCGTTTAGGGAAATTCCATCCAGCAGTGACTTAATTAAAATAATTAATCAGTTTTTAAATATTTCCCAAGTCTAAACTTAGGAAATATGATTAATTAAATGGTATTAATTAAGTCAGGTGCGAATCTTCTAGATAAAAGCGTGGATCGAGTCCGAGTTAATCTGAGCCATCGATTAAAATCTAATCCTGGCCATTGATGTGTCAAAAAGAGATTATAAGAAGGAACTCGATGGGCACTTGGAGAACACATCGAGTGAGAGATAGATTTTCCTGAGTAGCAGTGCTAAGTTGTCGGAGATAGAGCCAATGATTTCAATGCAGTGAGGGGCAGAGATACTAAGGTTGGAGGAAGGTCTCCAGATCCGGTGAGTGCAAGGCAAAGAGGACATCGATATCCATAGAGAGGCAGTGCAGTGCCACGCAAAGGCAGCGCAGTGATTCAAAGGAGATTATGTTTTCTACTGGGAGATAGAGCAAATCCAGTGCCAAAAGTCAGGGTGTGAGTCCAGAAGGCCAGGGAGTCGAGTTCCTAGTGAGTAGAAGATTAGAAGGAGAAGGTGACACAGTTCCTCGAGTTGTGACACATTGACTGCGTAGGCGAACGCAGTTACTGCGCAGAGACTACATAGGCTAATGCAGTTACTGCGCATAGTAGCTCATCCTAAGCCCAGATCAGTGTCAGATTCCCTGTGACAGAGTGAGATTTTCTCACTAACTCTTTTGTCAGTATTTCTCTGTATTGGATAGCTAGTTTGGGCATCCAACGATTTGTACTCAGATTACTATTGCATAATATCATAACCCTCAGTTGTTGCATCGGTTTTCCCCACTTGGGGTTTTCCGGGGACTTAGTCCAAAAATAATTGTGTACTTATGCGTGTGTGCATCTAGTTTTTCTTGCGTTGTATTTACTTTTCACAGTATTTATTTGTGAGGGTTGTAGCATATTGATTTTGATATTTACCGTAGTACACAATAAATAATTTGTTCAGTTAAATAACAAATACAAGAAATCTAATCAATTGTTGCAGTAGGATTTCGAGTAAAAGAATTTTCACTTGGTATCAGAGTGCAGAGGAAGCAGAAAGAGCTCAGTTGTAGGAGGAAAGAGGGAGCTTCGAGGCACTGCATTAGCAACTGCTCAAAACCCCAGAAAGGTTACATAGTCGATTGGCCAGCAGGGTAGTTTTTGAGGAAATTTGTTTCTTTGAGTGAGTCGAAAGAGAACAAAATTTCTAGATCGAGGATTGTCAGAGCCAGAGGGAGCAGCAGCAGCATTTTTCTTGCAAGATCAGATCTTCAACTAGAACATGGTCATTTTGCAGCAGTAGCTGACAGAATAGCGTCAGAAGGGAATAAGAGCACACACTAAGGGACTTTTGTCCTCAAAGAATTTCTAGCCAAGAAATTCTAATTTTCCACACAGAGCAGCAGTAGTAGGGAGCAGATTTACCCACTCCCGCAGGGAGTGTGTAAAGCCAGTCAATAGCTGCTCAGAGGAGATGAGGCAGAATTCGACTTCTATTTGGCGAGATGACATCAGCAGTGCTAAGAGATCAAGATCGGTTGGACGGAGCATCTCACTATGTGTTCTAGAAGAAAAGGATTTCCTTCCTTCAGGATGAATACGATCTCAAATCTTACATTGATAACGTGGTGGTTTTCCCCACGGATCCATATCAGCAGAAGATATACAAGAAAGAGATGGTAAAGGCGAAGAGGATGATCCTTGATGGAGTTCGGGATCATGTGGTATCTCACATAGCGGGGCCCTAGGAATGGCCAAAGAGATGTCGGACTCCCTTGCCACGTTGTACCAGGGATCTTCTGAGCAGCGGAAGATGTACCTAGAGGAAAAGATGAGATGTACATGTATGCAGAAGGGGGAGCGCATAGACCACTTTCTCACCAGGCTTTAGGGTGTCCGAGATCAGTTGGCAGCTATAGGGTCAATGCCTCAGGCTTTGGAGATGGTGTGGATAGCTCTAAATTCAGTCTCAGAAGAATGGAAAGTGTTCATCTAAAGTATTTTGGGCAGATAAACACCGCCAAGGTGGGATAGGATGTGAGCAGATCTGTAGCAGCAGGAGCTGAGACGAGATCTGGTGAACAGCACCATCAGTGGCGGTGGGACGAAGGCAAAGGTGAAGGAAGAAGAGAATGCAGCCCTTGCATCAAAGGGGCAGCAAGAGTAGCGCAGAAGAAAGAAGGACGTTTCGAAGATCAAGTGCTTCAGATGTAGTGAACTTGGTCACTGCAGCACCCAGTGTCTGCTCAGAGAGAGGGACAAAGAGGAGAGGCACGATCAGTAGGCTACATCTGCAGAGATCGACAAGTTATCCTCCTAACTAGAGAAAGAGTTTTCCATGATCACCAACATACCTCCAAGGGTGAGGTGGGGAGATTTTGTTTTGTAGCCCCAAAGAGCTACAAGATGGGCAGGATCCTTCAGGAGTCCACCTCTTGGATTAATTCCTTGCTACGGGTGCCCATAGCAGCAGTAGTAGGATGAACCTGTGACAGTTGGTGCAGTCAGGTACCAGAGTGACAGATGTAATAGGTAGTAGCAGTCAAACACTGAGCAGCGCAGAGCAGAGTTGGCAACAGTGCTGGAGCACAGCTCAGAGTCAGCAGCAGCGCAGAGGCTTCAGTGACAACGTAAAGACTAGCAGCAATCAGGACTCGGGTGACAGATGCATCAGACTGAACACAGTTGGTTCAGTATGATGGACGTCTCTTAGTTGCAACAGCAGCAGATGAGAGACAGTTGTAGATGTTGCAGTGTCAGCAACAACAGAGTTGCAGTGCAGACGCGGTAGTTGGCAGCAATATGCAGGGTCAGCAGCAGCACAGATGCAGCACAGAATCAAAGTTGTGCAATAGGGCAGCAAGGCCAGACATCAGCAGCGTAGCAGGAGGTGGTACAGAGTCAGAGTATTGCTACCAGGAGGGCAGCAATACTAGAGCACTTTCCTCGCTAAGACGGAGTGTTTATTTTTGTAGCATCGGATGTGCTCTAGCCTTGAGATTTTGCAGAGAGAATAAAACACGTGTATTCTCCAAGACCCAGAAATCGTTTGGGGAAATTCCATCCAAAAGTGATTTAATTAAAATAATTAATTAGTTTTTAAATATTTCCTAAGTTTAAACTTTGGATATATGATTAATTAAAGGGTATTAATTAAGTCGGGTGTAAATCTTCTAGATAAAGGCGTGGATCAAGTCCAAGTAAATCTGAACCATCAATTAAGATCTAATCTTGGCAGTTGATGTGTCAACGAGAGATTATAAGGAACTCGATGGGCACTTGGAGAAAACATCAAGTGAGAGATCGAACTTGCTGGAAGATCGATTTTCCTGAGTAGCGGCATTGAGTTGCTGGAGATAGAGCCAAGCGGAGCCAAGGCAAAGGAGGGCCATAGGGGTGGGTTTCTAACCGAAACTAGTCTAACCCGATACTGACCAAGTCTAAACACACTGGTTTTTAAAAAATATATTAAATAATTATTTTTAATAAAAAAAACTATTTTTAAGATTTGCAACCACGATTCCAAGCCAATAGAGACAAAATATGCAAAGTTTGCTCATTTACATATCATGTAAAGGTGAATATATTAAAATGGCACTGAGTGCAATACATATCATCGAAAAATACATAAGTAATGAGGCTCCAAATGGCCCATAAAGTCCAAAAACAATGCTACAAACTATGAGGCCATTGGCCTAATACAACACTACAAGTCTAGAGTCTAGACTCTACAATGTACACATGAATCATGATCAATCATCAAATTCATCACCACTACTAGACACGAGATCAACATCGGCAGCTGCATAGACATTAGCTAGATCAAAGTCTGAGGATGCCTCAGCCTCATCTGCAACCTCAATACCACTGCCACCAATAACAATAGAAGTGGACCTAATGGAAGCACGAGTTACTCGAGCTGCATGACTAATAGCTTCCATTGGTTGTTTACATTTCCTTGATGCAGCTACCAATCCTGGGTCTCCGTCTGATGGAGCCACCAAATCTGCTTCAAGTTCATCCCCCGCTAATACTACATCAATATCAAAATCTACCTCAAACACTGGATCTTCAGTCTCCTCCACCCATTCTGATGTTGGATCAATATCCTCCAACACAATGGGATCTAGATCAGGTGTTTTGTTCATCAGTTGGTTCCGCCTCAAACGAAGGTTGTATTGCACAAACACAAGATCATTTAACCATTTCTCTTCCAAACGGTTTCTCTTCTTTGTGTGTATGCGCTCAAAAACAAACCAATTGCGCTCACAATTTGAAGCACTAGAAGTTTGGTTGAGGACTCTAATTGCAAAAATTTTCAATTGAGAACATTGGCCGCCAAATGACTCCCACCAATGTGTTGCAAATAAAAAAACATTAATTAGTAACATAGTTCATTTCATTACTTACTTACAAAAAATTTAACTTGAAAAGAAAAACAAATTGGAATTGCTTACCCGATTGATCCACATCTCCTGCCATTTTTGCCAAGTTCTTTCCAAAGGTACCAGTTGCCATACTGAAAAGAGTAAGTTATTTATGTGTTTCCAACAGGTCTGCACAGATAGGGACCATGCGCTCCAAGCAATCAATCAATCCAGATCTGACCTCCCCATCCTATTGATCTCCTAGCTGAGCTTTATAATGATACTTTGGGTTCAAAAAATACCCAACTGCATGTATAGGACGATGGAGTTGATTGTTCCATCTGTTGTCAATGATCTCCCATATACAGCCATATTTAGCTAACCTGTCCCTATAAACTGTCAGTATCTGCTCCTTTGCCTGATCCATAGCCTCATAAATGTATCCCATTGCCATCTTTTCCCCATCCACCATCCTTAGCACCTTAACAAGGGGCTTAATAATTTTTACAAGCTCTGAAGACCTTCTCCAAAATAATTGTCAAAGACTTTCTTTTTGGTGTCTTTTCCATCTTGTCTACGAGCCCATTGAGATTCAGTCAAATCATCAGAAGAAAACATTTTTTGCAGGCTTTTCTGTTGAGAATTGAGACATTGCAACGTGAGGAAGTGAGTTGCAAATCTTGTAATTGCAAGCCTAACAAGCTCTTTTCCCCCAGTGTTTTTCCTTATTAGGATCAATACCCATGAGTGGTTGTAAATGTATTTTGTAATGCACTTGCCATGCTCTACAGTGTTTTTACCCACTCCACTTTGCCTATGTCCTCAAGCATGAGGTCTATGCAATGTGCAGCACATGGAGTCCAAAATATGGTCCTATATTTGGACTCAAGCATCTTTCCAGCAAGAACATAGTTTGAGGCATTATCTATGATGACCTGCACAACATTTTGCTCCCCCACTTCTTGAATAATCTCATCCAAAAGCTCAAATAGAAGGGTTGCATCCTTCACCTTATCAGATAAATCAACTGATCTCAAAAACATTGTTCCTTGAGGGAAAGAAACAAGGAAGTTAATGATAGTGTGGTTCTTTCCATCAGTCTATCCATCTGACATGATGGAACAACCTGTTTTGAGCCATGACTCTCTATAGTCAACCAAATACTCATCAATGGAACAAATCTCTTTTTGCAAAAGAGATCCCCTCAAGTCATGCACAGTAGGGCCTTTGAAGCCCTTTCCTATAGCTAAAACAGAGTCCCACATGGCTTGGTAATAAGGTGAGCAACCAACATTAAATGGGATATATGCATCATACCACCATCTAGTGATGTACTGATAAGAAGTTTCTTTGCATTGTTTTTTCCAATGTTGATCCAAAGTGGGTTGACGACTTCGCTGGGAGGAAGTGGTTGTGGGATTAGCAGTGGATGAGAAATAACTCTGGATGTTGGGTTTCTTTGTTGGTTTTGATTTTTTGCCAACAGGAGGAACATAGTGAAAGGGGTGATTGGTGGAAGGGATAGAAGTGGAATCTTGAATCTCATAATCATCATACCCACTCTGTCTCATGGTTTCTATTAATTCCCTCTTCCTTGCAATTTCATCTTGGATGAACTTCTCCCTAGCCTTAGTCTCCTCAAACTTTTCAAAGTTGGCAAGGTATTCTTCCCTAACAAGACCTATCACTTCATTAGGTGCATCACATGGCTTTACTTGGCCTCATATCCCAGCCAAGTGTTGTTTCAATCTAAGAATACCCCCACCTCCAATAGATTTTTCACAAAATTTGCATATCATCTTTCCATCAACCACATCACAATGGGCCCATGCCCTGACCTTGGCTTTTGGAGCCATCTTGACTTGAAATAACTGAAATTTGGAAATAAATCTTCCATTTAAAAAAAATTGCAACGAAGATAAATGGAAAACCAAGGCTAAATTTAGGAAACAAAATGCACATTCAAACATACAAAATTTGATAGCATACAACTAGAGATTTGATAGCAATAGCATAGCTAAACACATTAAAAAATCATAGTATTAAAAACCGGAACCGGTGACCGGACTAGTGGACCTAATGAACCAGGTTTCTGACCGGAACCGGTCTAACCGGTACTGGTCAGGTCTAAACAAACCAGTTTTAAAAAAAATAAATTAAATAATTATTTTTTAATAAAAAAAAACTATTTTTAAGATTTGCAACCATGATTCCAAGACACTAGAGACAAAATATGCAAAGTTTGCTCATTTACATACCATGTAAAGGTGAATATATCAAAATGGCACCGAGTGCAATACATATCATCGAAAAATACATAAGCAATGAGGCTCCAAATGGCCCATAAAGTCCAAAAAGAATGCTACAAGCTATGACACCATTGGCCTAATACAAGACTACAAGTCTAGAGTCTAGACTCTACAGTGTACACGTGAGTCATGATCAATCATCAAATTCATCACCACTACTAGACACCGGATCAACATCGGCAGCTGCATAGACATCATTTGGATCAGAGTCTGAGGATGCCTCAGCCTCATATGCAATCTCAATACCATTGCCACCAATAACAATAGAAGTGGACCTAATGGAAGCACAAGTTACTCGAGCTGCATGACTAGTGGCTTCCATTGGTTGTTTGTCTTTCCTTGATGCAGCTACCAATCTTGGGTGTCCGTCTGATGGCACCACCAAATCTGCTTCAAGTTCATCCCCCGATAATGCTGCATCAATATCAAAATCTGCCTCAAACACTGGATTTTCAGTCTCCTCCACCCATTCTGATGTTGGATCAATATCGTCCAACATAATGGGATCTAGATCAGGTGTTTCGTTCATCAATTGATTCTGCCTCAAGCGAAGGTTGTATTTCACAAACACAAGATCATTTAACCGTTTTTGTTCCAAACAATTTCTCTTCTTTGTGTGTATGCACTCAAAAACAAACTAATTGTGCTCACAACCTGAAGCACTAGAAGTTTGGCTGAGGACTCTAATTGCAAACTTTTGCAATTGAGGACATTGGCCACCAAATGACTCCCACCAATGTGCTGCAAATAAAAAGACATTAATTAGTAACATAGTTCATTTCATTACTTATTTACAAACAATTTAACTTGAAAAGAAAAACAAATTGGAATTTCTTACCTGGTTGATCCACATCTCTTGCCATTTTTGCCAAGTTCTTTCCAAAGGTACCAGCTGCCATACTAAAAAGTGTAAGTTGTTTATGTGTTTCCAACAAGTCTGCACGGATAGGGACCATGCGCTCCAAGCAATCAATCAATCCAGATCTGAGCTCCCCATCCTGTTGATCTCCTAGCTGAGCTTTATAATAATACTTTGGGTTCAAAAAATACCCAACTGCATGTATAGGACGATGGAGTTGATTGTTCCATCTGTTATCAATGATCTCCCATATACAAACATATTTAGCTAACCTGTCCCTGTAAACTGCCCATATCTGCTCCTTTGTCTGATCCGTAGCCTCATAAATGTATCCCATTGCCATCTTTTCCCCATCCACCATCCTTAGCACCTTAACAAGGGACTCAGTAATTTTTACAAGCTCTGAAGACCTTCTTCAAAAACAATTTTCAAAGACATTCTTTTTGGTGTCCTGGAGAGAGCCCTCTCCTGTCCTCGTAGGGCTAGCTACGAGGCTAAGGTTGGTTTGATGTTGCCTCGAGTTTGCTTCTTCACTAAGCGGCATTTTGAGTGCTAACAGCCTTGGATATAGATTATCGATTCTTACATTCCTCCGATGAAACAACGTGTCCCCTAGTAGAGTCAGATGTTGACCACTTTATGTCAACGACCCTATAGCAGTACACCCCCATTTTTGCAAATGGGATTCATCATGTTCGAGGTGTTCATGCCATTCATATTTCATCATCAGTCGATAGTTTTATAAACGATGTAAAACCATTCTACATGTTTCTAATGTAAATGATCTAAATAAGACTATCATATATGTAACAACCCAGGTAAGCCTAGTATTTTGGTGACGATTTCTATCCTAGGAGGTTTTTTGTCTCACTGATTTATTTATGTTTCTTGACACAAGTGATCGGCATAGTTTCTCCCTCCAGCCTCACCCCAAAGCTAAGGTGGATTTTGTCGTCAAGATACTAAGTGAGTCCTAGTGTTGTCTATCGAGTCTTTATAAAAGTAGTTTGGGAATAATCCTAGCTAATTGGCTAGATTATTTTATTACAAGCTACTTGGTCTATTAGATATTTGAGTCGTAGAATTGGGTAGCTATTTGAGGGTCTATCGCGAATGGGTTTTCCTCCTTCATGTGTCAACATGTATTTATCTCATGTAAAGAGGGTTGGAAAAATAATTAAATCCCCTCTCAGTCAATTAATTAAATTTTCTGGCCAAATTAAATTAAAAATTATAAACCAGAAATTTAATTAATTTTAAGTCTCAGGCGATTTAAAATTATTCAAAGGCAAAATCTGTGGGTCCCTAAAAAATAAATTTTTAAAGGTCCCAAGTCAAGGGAATATTGAGAGTTTCGAGAAATTTTGGACCCTTGGGCCTTGGTGGTTAAGTCAAAGTCAAATTTTTGAGGTAATTAACTCAAAAATATTATTTTTGAGTTATTGAAAAATCAATTAAATGATAAATTCGAATTTCCTCAAAAATTTATAATTTCGACGGACGAAATTAAAATATTATTAAATATTTTTAACAGTCGAGATTACTTTGACATAGATCAACCGAACTAGCCGTTGGAGATTTTATCTTATAAATTATAGGTCTTTGTCAGTCTTTCAATCATCCGATCTCTTGATCGTGTACTTTCTCTTGAAGCTCTCTTGTAATATTTTCTGGAATAATACAGACGAAGTCTTTGGGGTTTTATTTTGATGGTGGTGTTCTTCTTCAACATTTTATGGTAAACTTGTTCTTTATATTCTGTTGGTGATTATTTCAATGAATTGTTGATTAATGGCTCTTGTAGAGTAATCTATTACATAGGTATCTTGCTTAGGTTATTGGATTTAGGGTAAGAATATTAATTGGATTGAGTTAGTAGGTATCTCTGACTCTTGAAAATTTTATCTTTTATCTTATATCTCTATTGATTTAACAGTTTAACTTTAAGTGTGCATAAATCTTCCGAATTTAGATTTGCGTGTTTAGGGAAGTTCTCGGGTGGATCAGCTGCCCAAGGAAATAAGATCTGAAGAGCTCTTTGGATCTAATTCTCCAGGCTTATCTTAAATTCCACTTTTTTTTGCAGGGTTCTTTTTAGGGCTTGTGCCTCTATCTTAATTTCTCTTTTTAATTGTGCTAAATGGTTTAAATCAAGCCATCAGGGCCTTGATTTGTAAAGTAGCATTGTAGATTTGTAAATATCATTTTCTTTTAACTCACCGAGGTTTTAGGGTTTTTATTTTCCGTGTATATAATGGGTTTTTGGGTCTCTTGTTTCTGGTTTTGTGCAGGTTGTATTAGGAGATTTTCAAAGAATTTTTTTAGATGTGAGCCAGATCAAGGCCCTGGAAGGTAAGATATGATCTCAGGATCGATTTTGGTTGCATATTTGGACAACATTGTGCCTCAAGGATTAAGTAATTATAGGTGCATTTGTTTTAAATCAAATTTATTTCTGTTGGGTAACAAGAGAAATTGGTGTGTGCATGCAAATTTCTGTCTTCCGCTAGCTCTTCTACATCCTTCGATCTTGCCCAAGCTCTGTTCCCTTCATCATGCCATTTCTTGCACATTTCCATCGCGCAGCTCTCTGAACCTATTTGTAGCCTTGCACTGGGAAAACTTGCGTGTCTCCTATTGACCCATGCAGTCCCACACTCGCTGCCAGCTATCATCTGCACCTTCACGTTGCTCCCATCGTTGTCATCTTCCTTCATATACACATCCCTCCTCATTACCACTGCTCCCTTCATGCTATCCCATTCCATGTTGCTCCATGCATGCTGCCTTTCTGCCCCTTGCATTCATGTTGCCCTCGATACACAACCTCCGTCCTGCCTGCGTGATTCTCACCTTGCCATCACAACCCATCTTCTTTTCTCCTCATCCGCATCCATGTCCGCTCCATCTTCCACGCTGTTTTCAAATCCTGAAGCAATTTCATCCATTTCCGTCTACCTTTGCTACCGTCCTAGAGCTTCTCCCTCGACCCTCGCTACCTGCACAATTCCTTTACCCTATGACAAACAGAAAAAACAAGTAACACGTCACATTTAACTTTAACTTCTTCTTTTTTTATATTTCAATTTTGATTTTTAGGTTCGACTTCTGAAAATTTAAATTTTTTTAAAAACATTTAACTTTGATTCATAACATCCAATTTTTAAAATTTTTGATTTTATTTTTATTTTTATTTTTAGATTTAGTGAGATTTGATTTTATAAAGTTTGAAATTTCATTTTATTTGTAAATTTTGCGCATTTTTTTATGGTTGTTTTAAAAATTTAAAAATCTTAAAAAAATAAAAAATTAACATTTCAATTTTATTTTTATTTTTATTTAATTTAAAAATTCAAAAAATTCAAAAGGTTTTAACCTTTATTTTTTCATTTGAAGACAAAGTTAAAGACAACCCAAAAAATTCATTAATCTTTTAACTTTAGTGTCTCGTTTAAATTTTTAATCCTTTTTGTATATAAATTTTGGAAAATCAAAAAATTTGGGACATTGGGGTTTTGATCTATTTGCGAAGAAATTTTGGAATGGTTTCTATAGTTGGTGCGTTTTAATTTTTAATATCCTAAGTTTGACTATAGAGAAAATTTAAATTTTGGATTTGCAATATTTAAGAACATCATCTAATCTATAAATTGCTTGACGAAGTGGTTTTATTAGCATTAAATTTTCATGGTATATTTGGATGAATAATTACTGAGATTTAAGTGCTAGTAAATTTCATATGCTTCGGTTGGATTTGATGATCAGTGGCGTCTAAGTTTTGGAACGTTTTCTGTCGATTAAAATTTCCTAATGTGTAATTAAGTATTATTTCATTTACTTGAATTATTGAATATTTAAGTCTTGGGAAATTCTTTCAAGTAAGTGTGATCGATATCTTATTATTGCGGATTTACGACGAATTGTATGTATTCTAATTGAGTAATTGTGGCATCTTCATAATTGGACCTCTCGCTTAAGTACTTAGTGGTTAGATCAGATTATTTATAACTTAAGTGCTTTAGGCTTTTAACATCACCTTTTGTGTTTTTTTTTCTTCTGAATAAGATTAATTCTATTGAGTGATTATATGGTACAAGAAGAGATTGAATTCAAGAGAGGCAAGAAACATGCCAACTAGAAATGATAAACTATCAACCTCGGTCTTGAAGAGTGAACATAGAATAGACAAAAGAGCAATGAAGTTAAACTAAGAGACAAAAGAAGATGGAAACATGGTTCTACCTAGATTGGGCAGAATCCTCCATGCAAAATTTTTTCCCTTTATTTTTGTTGACCTTGACCCATCCCGTTTGGGGCGGATGGGCTAGAACCACTTGTAGACTGTTGTCGGTTGAAGGCAAAGTCTCCTTATCTGTGTCGGAAGAGGAGGAATAATGGTTACGTTTCTGAGAGGCTGTAGTGATAGGGGGTCCCATAGGGACCTCAGAGGAGGGGTCCTTCATCTGCTTTTCCTGCTCCATTTCTGCATCATTCTCCTCCTCATTTGAGTTGCAGGGTTCATCATCATCTACGGGAGGCGGATAACAAGGTATCCATCTTTTGGGTTTAGATTTGGGGAGGTTTTTCTTTTTTTTGGCAAGGAACACAAGGCAAGTGTTCTGAAGGTGCCCAGTTTGGTGACAGTGACGGCATCGGAAGGCAATGCTCTCATAATCCAGAATCCATGTCCACAAGAAGTCACTGATATTGAGATTGATTTGGTCAGGCAACCCTTTACTGATATCTATTTCAACATATATTCTGCCAAGTGTGTAGAGCCCCTGGTACTCCTGATAGGGATCTGTAGTCAAATAGCGGCCTAGGGCGTTTCCTATACCTTGAAATACGGAAGGGTGCAATAAGTGAGCAGGTAATTTGGGAAGCCTGACCCATACTGGAATTTTGGTGATGATAGTCATAGAAGGCTCAAAATATGGAAACTAGGGTGTTAGGAATAACCCTGCTGGTCCACAAAACCACGGACCTTCATTTACAGCCTTCTGGCAGTCCTTTCTGTGATAAAAAACTAAAATAAAGAAGCCCTTTGAGCAGAAGATGACAATGCAGTTGTGGGTCCAGTTGGCATAGATCCAGTCACAGAGATCCTTTGTGTTAGGCCATAGTCCATTGAATCTGCAAATGATGGCAGCTTCTGCATATTTTTGAAGATGTTCTGCCAGCTCTGGATGGGAGATCTCTATGGAGGGAACATCCTCCAACCTATCAACCAGAAAAGGCTTGGGGGATGTAGAGGTTTGAGCTTCTTTCTTGGGCTGTGCATGCACAATATCCTTGTAGGAGAAAGCTAGTGCGGATGAAGAGTGCCCCGCAGCTCCCCCTCTCAAACGAAGGGTTAAAACTATAGAAGCGTCTCTCTCAATATGATAAAATGAAAGGGGAAGGGAGGCATCGAGTTGTTTACCTTCATATAAAAATCTTTGAAGAGATGAGGGAATCCCCAGACAGTGCTCTAGGGTGAGCAGGAGCTTCTGAACTCTATTCGTTGAGTGGACCCATAGCATCATAGATCTTCCCGTGAGGTACAAAATTTGGATTTGAAAGGCAGAAGAGGGTAGATTTAGGAAACTCGGGTTGCTGAGATGCGTTGCAGAGCCTAGATCTAGGAAAACCGGGCTCAAATATTTTCTTTCCAAGGTATCACGCAATATCCAGTCCTCTTTTTGAATATTTGAGCGTTCAGGGGCCATTTGTTGTCCTTTTTCCAGGTGGATGGGGTTTTGTCGGCAAGGAGAAGTCTTAGGCAAGTGATCTTTGTGCAAAACGCCTCTCGCAGGGCTCCATATCCGTGAGCGCAAAACTTTTTATTTTTGGTGGCTGCACACAGGAATGATTGCAGGAGAAATCGGTGGCGACGACTGGGTTGGAGTTCTCTAAACTTTGGGATCTGCAGATCTAAGCGAGGTCTTGACGGCGAAAGAGAGAAGGTGCTCCATAGTAGGGGCTCTAGGGTTACCAACATTCCAATAATATTTTGATATTAATATTAGGGTCAACATCACCTTTTGCTTCATCTCGCTCCTTCAAATCATTTTTCTTGCATTCTGCATTAGCATTGCATAGCAGCAATTACCTATCAGATATTTGATCCTAATTTCATAACAATATTATTAACTCCATAAGGCACTGGTTTCAAACTCTTAATCTAATCAAATTTTCTAAATCTCGTTAAATATTAAACAAGTATTTTGTCGTTTAACTCTGTCTCTTGAATTGGTTGGTTTCCAATCAATTCTCTTTCTTCCAATTCATTAGGGTCTACCCCCCTTAGTTTGCAAGGAGATAACTTAAATAGAGAGATTGGAGATCAGGGTAATAGCCCCGGATTTGAACCATTTCCGTGGTGCCTAGACATTTTGTGTGACAACACATTGTAATATAAATCTCCTCATTGTGGCCCTTAGCAATAATCTTGGGATATTTGGAGAAGATGGGGATTCAAATGAAGAGCACAAACTAGAAGGGGGATCAGGAGATCAGGAAGAAACAATGAACCAACCGAAGAAAGAACCTGAAAAAGATTAACCTGTTTCGAGTGTCATGAATCAATCACAACCCTTGTTGATGAAAGAAAAGGTCAATATGAAGCCGTACCATGGTGATATTGATACTCTGAAGCTAAATCATTGGTTGCAACAATCATTAGTTGATGCAGGGCAACCCTTCAAACCCAGAATCTTTGCCAACACTGTGCGTCTCAAATCAATTACCCAATAACTCTCCTGAAAGATTCAATGCCGGGCAATTACATACACTATCATTGCGGAAGCACTTAAACATATGGTTCAAAACCATAACCCAACAATCCTTTTTCCATGCATTTAAACTCAAACTTCAAACAACATTAGAACTTTTACAAAAGTCTTATAAAGGGCTTTTAACTATCCACCACTAGTTTTAAAACTCCAGGCTTTAATGATTAAAATCCCAATGCTTATCAATATTTCAATATTGTGATCTTATGGTTATGAAATCAAATCAAACACTGTATATGGGAATTTTCCTTCTCTTCATTTATGGCAAGTTCATATTTTAAAACTTTCAATCCAATCAAACATTCGAATGCTCCCATAAACAAACCCAATAACTCTCATTCACATATGGATGGATTCAATTAAAAGAATGCACACTTACTTTACAAGCTCCACCTGGCAAATTCACACCACTACACATCGATTTTATGCATCCCCACCTTCACGATTGGTTCAACATATCAATTAATTTCTAATCAAATCGACTTTGATTTAAATATAGTCAACGCCTTAGGTTGACCGGACCAATTAACATTTTATGCAGACATTCAATTGGAAATTATCAATAAATCAAACCAGACATTAAAATTCAACCCACAAATAACTTACCATCTCCAGCATTCGCACCATAGCTGCGTTTCATTTTATTGCACGCTCTTCCTCTGCATTCACTATCCAACGCCATCAACAATCTCTACAATTTAATTCATGTCAACTACAATAAAATCGAATGCAGACTTCATATCCAACTCTACGCCTTATACACTCCCATCGTTTTCATGACTGGATTGCTTCCACGATGTAATCAAACTGATTTAACAACATTCCCACCTGCAGTTTCTTCGTTCTGCGTTCCCTTTTGAAGTCGATGCTACAGATCGAAAAACATTCACGCATTTCCAATCGATCTCTGAACCCCACTGAAAAACTCTTGTTAGAACCCAGTTAATCTTCTTCAATCGACTGAACTAATCACCGCCAATACCAATGTCAGCTCTCAAGCGTTGTATATACAATGTGTATATGTGATTCCAGGTATCCGCATGGTTGTATTTCTTCAGTGACTTCAATCCTCACCAGGTCGATTTATCCATATATGTTAAACTTCAAGAAGTCGACTCCATCATTGCTGTGCTTAACCTGCAATTTTCATTCACTCAACATGAATTCTTCAGTGCTAAAAAGTCTATCCCTCTTCAATAACACATGGGAATCGATCCACAGTTTGATCTGGTATTTATAAACAGATTTCATTAAACAGACTATATAATTTCAAAGCCTGCCCAATCGAACTCCATTCGATTGTATACCATTCGATCTTCAACGCTGTTATGTGTTTATAACTCCGTGCCAAAGCCGCCAATACTACAGATCTTCAACGTACTCAATACTTCTGATTCATAATTGATGGCTTTCGGATTGCCATTTAACTCTTGGCAATCGCTATATGACATTCATTTCAAATGGTGCGCTATAATTAACAACTGAAATGCCGATATTGATAATATCAATTCTTCTAACTTCTGCACAGAGTTTTGTCTACAAAGCTTATCATATGAATGAAATAAGAACTCAACATCTTCCTACCAATTCGACCAAGAATCTATATATATATATATATATATATATATATATATATATATATATGTCACACAGAATTTTCAAAACTATTCCTCATCAATATAACCAAATAAAATCAATTACAAAAACTCTTCTTGGTTCATGGCCAGATTTCCAAATCTATGGCCCTTTTACAAAAGCTCGTAGGCTTACAAACTCTCTCTCTATTCTATTATACCTGATCTATTTTGCCTTTGAGGCATATCAATTTATACAAATTTAATTGAACCAATTTTGGTTCTCATCCCTTTAATCACTCAACAAACCCCCAAATATATCAACAAATCCTAAAATCACTCTTGAATCCTTAAGGATCCTCTCTCACCCAAATTTAATGAAACTAATTTCTAAATTAAAATCTCTCATCCCTTTACATCCTCACCTGACCAAATTCTCTCATATTTGAGAATTATTTACAATATTTAATTAAAAATACATAAAACCCACTCAAATCATTCATAAAAATCTAGCTCTTTTAAAAAAACTTAAACACCCCTAAGTTTTAATAAATACAAAGTATTTTCGAGTCTAATGCTCCTGCATCAGACTCCCAAGGTTGAAAATGATCATGATCTCCTGATCATGCGTTTTAAATATTTGTCCGCCTGGATCCCATACTTTGTTCTGCAAGTCATCATCTATGTCTACTGTCATACACTGCTTTTCTCCAGGTCTCCATATCTTATGTTGTCTTGCTCCACTCGCTGCACTTTCACAATCTGTCCTTGTCTTCATTTTGCTGCTTCTCCTGCTTTTCTTCCTTGCTGATGTCTTCCTCTGAGACACTTTCATCATGATTAGTTTAATTTATTTGTCCAATAAATCTTCAAACTGCTGATTTATTGCAGCCTGCTGAGCTAAGATGGCTTGCTCAGTTCTTACTCGCTCCATTTTTACTGTCACTTGCTGACTTCTTGCTGCCACCCAATCATCCATGCCCTCTTGTCTTCTACAACGGAAAAATTCTCCTCTGCCTCCTCCTATCAGCAACTTACTGGACTGGTACATTGTGTACTCTCTTCTTCTATCTTCATCACTCTGCATCTGCAATTCCCAATTCTGAAATTGAGATTCTTCCTGCACTGAATCTGGACTATTCAGCATCATTTCCAGCAACATAACTTCTTCATTCCATGGATTAGATGTTCAGACTCGTCTTTTCCTTCATTTGATCGTTCAACTGAAATAGTCAAATTTTTTCAAATACTTGCAATACCCGCATTCACAAAACACTTGTTAAAACAAAATCATAAGGCATCGTTGCCTATTTTCCCTCGCCAAAGACCTAGTATGTCAGTCTCCCGAATTTTCCATCTCAATCACACGTATGCTTTCGATTCTCTCTTCTCAAAGAATTCCTCTCGAAGAATTTTCAAGACCGTCAAATCCGCTCCTTCCTTCATACCATCTCGTTTCTCCATGATGTCTTTTCTACTCTCGTTCACCGTACCGAACTCTTTCTTCACAAGAATCTCCCCGTCATACTCGAATTCTCCAACAAATATTCCAACAATGCATCTCTTCTATGGCAGTATCACAAGCATTTCACCATCACTTACAGTCCCTGCATTCATACATAAACTTTCAATTTGAAAATCACAAAGTTCAACAGTCTCAACTGTTGGTTCATATACCATCTCTTCAAGCTCATCCTCTTCTTCATTCACAAGAGCTTCCTGTGCTGTAACAGCTTCAAGTACAAACACAACACTACTTTCTTCTTCAGAGTACTTATCTTCTGAAAGATTCTTTCCCACACTTGTGACAGCTTCACAAGATTGCGCATCCTCCTCAGTAAAACCTGTAATCACATCACAATTGTCGGCTACAAAAATACAAGATTTTACATTATCCAGCTGATATGGATCTGCCCAATAGCTCAAGAAATCATCAATGATCTCCTCCTTTGTTTCATCAATGGAAACCTCCATTTTCAACTCAGCTACTCTGAGTTCTTCACGTCTCAACTATATACTCATCATCTGCTCGAGCTTCCTCAGCTCCTCTGATAACTGCATGTTTATCTGTCAATCCTTTCTTACTTGTAGTCTCTGCCACTTCACTCTCTTCCTCATTATCCAACCATGTCTCAGGTCTCTCATATTTTCCCGTAATAACTCCATCAATAACTTGAGATGAACTGCGATCTCAGCTTTCTCTTTCTCATACTCTTCATCAGTCCACTGCTTCAATATGCCATTTGCCTTGGCATCTTTCTCCCTCATTCTACTTTGACCTCTTTCTGAACCTCTGCTCTCTCCTTTATGAATTTCAGTAGTCATCTCCTTCGCCATGAGTTTCTCACTCATGAGTTGCATCAAGCCTCTGCAACAGTAAACTTTTCTACTGCCGCTTAACTCATCAATCCCTTTCCTCTGGATTTGGTCTTTTGGTAATTACCGATCCTCTGTTAGAACCTTTCGAGCATTCTCCACTGCTCCTTCAGGCTTCTCTCATCTGCAACTTTATTCAACCTCTGTTGAATCTTCAGGTTCTTCCACTCTCTCTTAGAATCCCTTGCTAGACTCCTTCATCACTGCATTCCAGCTGTGATCTGCTTTTTCTGCTGAGACTTCTTCACTATGCCTGTAAATCAAATTATCCAAGCATAACCTTTAAACCAGAGATAAATAATACCTGTCAATTCACCTTTCAAGATCCTGTTGATCTCGCTTCACTTCCTCAACTGCACTGCATCCCTGTGCTGCAATCTTCATTAGCTTCAAAATCAGATATTCATTCATCACATGCAATTAACTCAATTAAAAAAAAAAACTTGAATCTTCACGCATAGAGATATTCCAGCTCTGATACCAAAAATGATGCAGGGCAACCCTGCAAACCCAGAATCTTTGCCAACACTGTGCGTCTCAAATCAATTACCCAATAACTCTCCTGAAAGATTCAATTCCGGGCAATTACATACACTATCATTGCGGAAGCACTTAAACATATGGTTCAAAACCATAACCCAACAATCCTTTTTCCATGCATTTAAACCCAAACTTCAAACAACATTATAAATTTTACAAAAGTCTTATAAAGGGCTTTTAACTATCCACCACTAGTTTTAAAACTCCAGGCTTTAACGATTAAAATCCCAACGCTTATCAATATTTCAATATTGTGATCTTATGGTTATGAAATCAAATCAAACACTGTATATGGGAATTTTCCTTCTCTTCATTTATGGCAAGTTCATATTTTAAAACTTTCAATCCAATCAAACATTCGAATGCTCCCATAAACAAACCCAATAACTCTCATTCACATATGGATGGATTCAGTTAAAAGAATGCGCCCTTACTTTGAAAGCTCCACCTGGAAAATTCACACCACTACAAATCGATTTTATGCATCCCCACCTTCACGATTGGTTCAACATATCAATTGCTTTCTAATCAAATCGACTTTGATTTAAATATAGTCAACGCCTTAGGTTGACCGGACCAATTAACATTTTATGCAAACATTCAATTGGAAATTATCAATAAATCAAACCAGACATTAAACTTGAACCCACAAATAACTTACCATCTCCAGCATTCGCACCATAGCTGCGTTTCATTTTATTCCACGCTCTTCCTCTGCATTCACTATCCAACGCCATTAACAATCTCTGCAATTTAATTCGTGTCAACTACAATAAAATAGAATGCAGACTTCATATCCAACTCTGCGCCTTATACACTCCCATCGTTTTCATGACTGGATTGCTTCCACGATGTAATCAAACTGATTTAACAACATTCCCACGCGCAGTTTCTTCGTTCTGCGTTCCCTTTTGAATTCGATGCTACAGATCGAAAAACATTCACGCATTTCCAATCGATCTCTGAACCCCACTGAAAAACTCTTGTTAGAACCCAGTTAATCTTCTTCAATCGACTGAACTAATCACCACTAGTACCAATGTCATCTCTCAAGTGTTGTATATACAATGTGTATATGTGATTCCAGGTATCCGCATGGTTGTATTTCTTCAGTGACTTCAATCCTCACCAGGTCTATTTATCCATATATGTTAAACCTCAAGAAGTCGACTCCATCATTGCTGTGCTTAACCTGCAATTTTCATTCACTCAACATGAATTCTTCAGTGCTAAAAAGTCTATCCCTCTTCAATAACACATGGGAATCGATCCACAGTTTGATCTGGTATTTATAAACAGATTTCATTAAACAGACTATATAATTTCAAATCTTGCCCAATCGAACTCCATTCGATTGTATACCATTTGATCTTCAATGCTGTTCTGTGTTTATAACTCCGTGCCAAAGCCGCCAATACTACAGATCTTCAACGTACTCAATACTTCCGATTCATAATTGATGGCTTTCGGATTGCCATTTAACTCTTGGCAATCGCTATATGACATTCATTTCAAATGGTGCGCTATAATTAACAACTGAAATGCCGATATTGATAATATCGATTCTTCCAACTTCTGCAAAGATTTTTGTCTACAAAGCTTATCATATGAATGAAATAAGAACTCAACATCTTCCTACCAATTCGACCAAGAATATATATATATATATATATATATGTCACACAGAATTTTCAAAATTATTCCTCATCAATATAACCAAATAAAATCAATTACAAAAACCCTTCTTGGTTCATGGCCAGATTTCCAAATCTATGGCCCTTTTACAAAAGCCCGTAGGCTTAACATACATAAGACTGTGTATGTTATACCCGATCTATTTTTCCTTTGAGGCATATCAATTTATACAAATTTAATTGAACCAATTTTGGTTCTCATCCCTTTAATCACTCAAAAAACCCCCAAATATCTCAACAAATCCTAAAATCACTCTTGAATCCCTAAGGATCCTCTCTCACCCAAAATAAATGAAACTAATTTCTAAATTAAAATCTCTCATCCCTTTACATCCTCAACTGACCAAATTCTCTCATATTTGAGAATTATTTACAATATTTAATTAAAAATACATAAAACCCACTCAAATCATTCATAAAATTCTAGCTCTTTTAAAAAAACTTAAACACCCCAAAGTTTTAATAAATACAAAGTATTTTCGAGTCTAATGCTCCTGCATCAGACTCCCAAGGTTGAAAATGATCATGATCTCCTGATCATGCGTTTTAAATCTTTGTCTGCCTGGATTCCATACTTTGTTCTGCAAGTCATCATCTATATCTGCTGTCGTAGACTGCTTTTCTCCAGGTCTCCATATCTTATGCTGTCTTGCTCCACTCGCTGCACTTTCACAATCTGTCCTTGTCTTCATTTTGCTGCTTCTGCTGCTTTTCTTCCTTGCTGATGTCTTCCTCTGAGACACTTTCATCATGATTAATTTAATTTCTTTTTCCAATAAATCTTCAAACTACTGATTTCTTGCAGCCTGCTGAGCTAAGACGGCTTGCTCAGTTTTTACTCGCTCCATTTTTACGGTCACTTGCTGACTTCTTGCTGCCACCCAATCATCCATGCCCTCTTGTCTTCTACAATAGAAAAATTCTCCTATGCCTCCTCCTATCAGCAACTTACTGGATTGGTACATTATGTGCTCTCTTCTTCTATCTTCATCACTCTGCATCTGCAATTCCCAATTCTGAAACTGAGATTCTTCCTGCACTGAATCTGGACTATTCAGCATCATTTCCAACAACATAACTTCTTCATTCCATGGATTAGATGTTTCCACAGAATTTTCGTCTTTCTCCTTCATTTGACTGCTCAATTGAGTCAAATGTTTTTCAGTACTTGCAACAATTCCTGCATTCACAAAACACTTGTTAAAACAAAAATCATAAGGCATCAGTGCCTTAATTCCCTCTGCCAACACCTTAGTATGCTGTCCTGAATTTTCCATCTCAATCAGCACATCAGTATGCTGATTCTCTCTTCTCAAAGAATTCTTTGAAGAATTCTCAAGACTGTCAACCAGTCCTTCCTTCATACCATCTGTTTCCATGATGTCTTTCTGCTCTCGTTCACTGTACTGAACTCTTTCTTCTGCTGCAATCTCACTGTCATACTCTGAATTCTCCAACAAATATTCCAACAATGCAATTTCTCTGTGGCATTGCTGAAGCATTTCACCATCACTTACAGTCCCTGCATTCATACATAAACTTTCAATTTGAAAATCACAAAGTTCAACAGTCTCAACTGTTGGTTCATATACCAGCTCTTCAATCTCATCCTCTTCTTCATTCACAAGAACTTCTTGTGCTGTAACAGCTTCAAGTACAAACGCAACACTACTTTCTTCTTCAGAGTACTTATCTTCTAAAAGATTATTTCCCACACTTGTGACAGCTTCACAAGATTGCGCATCCTCCTCAGTAAAACCTGTAATCACATCACAATTGTCAGCTACAAAAATACAAGATTTTCCATTATCCAGCTGATATGGATCTGCCCAATAGCTCAAGAAATCATCAATGATCTCCTCCTTTGTTTCATCAATGGAAACCTCCATTTTCAACTCAGCTACTCTGAGTTCTTCACGTCTCAAATGTATACTCATCATCTGCTCGAGCTTCCTCAGCTCCTCTGATAACTGCATGTTTATCTGTCGATCCTTTCTTACTTGTAGTCTCTGCGACTTCACTCTCTTCCTCATTAGCCAACCATGTCTCAAGTCTCTCATATTTTCCCGTAATAACTCCATCAATAGCTTGAGATGAACTGCGATCTCAGCTTTCTCTTTCTCATACTCTTCATCAGTCCACTGCTTCAATATGCCATTTGCCTTGGCATCTTTCTCCCTCATTCTACTTTGGCCTCTTTCTGAACCTCTGCTCTCTCCTTTATGAATTTCAGTAGTCATCTCCTTCGCCATGAGTTTCTCACTCATGATTTGCACCAAGCCTCTGCAACAGTAAACTCTTCTGCTGCCGCTTACCTCACCAATCCCTTTCCTCTGGATCTGGTCTTTTGGTAATTACCGGTCCTCTACTGGAACCTTTCGAGCATTCTCCACTGCTCCTTCAGGCTTCTCTCATCTGCAACTTTATTCAACCTCTGTTGAATATTCAGGTTCTGCCACTCTCTCTTATAATCCCTTGCTAGACTCCTTCATCACTGCATTCCAGCTGTGATCTGCTTTTTCTGCTGAGACTTCTTCACTATGCCTGTAAATCAAATTATCCAAGCATAACCTTTAAACCAGAGATAAATAATACCTATCAGTTCACCTTTCAAGATCCTGTTGATCTCGCTGCACTTCCTCAAATGCACTGCATCCCTGTGCTGCAATCTTCATTAGCTTCAAAATCAGATATTCATTCATCGCATGCAATTAACTCAATTAAGAAAAAAAACTTGAATCTTCACGCATAGAGCTATTCCAGCTCTGATACCAAAAATGATGCAGGGCAACCCTGCAAACCCAGAGTCTTTGCCAACACTGTGCGTCTCAAATCAATTACCCAATAACTCTCCTGAAAGATTCAATTTCGGGCAATTACATACACTATCATTGCGGAAGCACTTAAACATATGGTTCAAAAACATAACCCAACAATCCTTTTTCCATGCATTTAAACCCAAACTTCAAACAGCATTATAACTTTTACAAAAGTCTTATAAAGGGCTTTTAACTATCCACCACTAGTTTTAAAACTCCAGGCTTTAATGATTAAAATCCCAACGCTTATCAATATTTCAATATTGTGATCTTATGGTTATGAAATCAAATCAAAAATTGTATATGGGAATTTTCCTTCTCTTCATTGATTGCAAGTTCATATTTTAAAACTTTCAATCCAATCAAACATTCGAATGCTCCCATAAACAAACCCAATAACTCTCATTCACATATGGTTGGGTTCAATTAAAAGAATGCGCCCTTACTTTAAAAGCTCCACCTGGAAAATTCACACCACTGCACATCGATTTTATGCATCCCCACCTTCACGATTTGTTCAACATATCAATTGCTTTCTAATCAAATCGACTTTGATTTAAATATAGTCAACGCCTTAGGTTGACCGGACCAATTAATATTTTATGCAGACATTCAATTGGAAATTATCAATAAATCAAACCAGACATTAAACTTGAACCCACAAATAACTTACCATCTCCAGCATTCGCACCATAGCTGCGTTTCATTTTATTCCATGCTCTTCCTCTGCATTCACTATCCAACGCCATCAACAATCTCTGCAATTTAATTCGTGTCAACTACAATAAAATCGAATGCAGACTTCATATCCAACTCTGCGCCTTATACACTCCCATCGTTTTCATGACTGGATTGCTTCCACGATGTAATCAAACTGATTTAACAACATTCCCATGCGCAGTTTCTTCATTCTGCGTTCCCTTTTGAAGTCGATGCTACAGATCGAAAAACATTCACGCATTTCCAATCGATCTCTGAACCCCACTGAAAAACTCTTGTTAGAACCCAGTTAATCTTCTTCAATCGACTGAACTAATCACCGCCAGTAGCAAAGTCAGCTTCTCAAGCATTGTATATACAATGTGTATATGTGATTCCAGGTATCCGCATGGTTGTATTTCTTCAGTGACTTCAATCCTCACCAGGTCGATTTATCCATATATGTTAAACTTCAAGAAGTCGACTCCATCATTTCTGTGCTTAACCTACAATTTTCATTCACTCAACATGAATTCTTCAGTGATAAAAAGTCTATCCCTCTTCAGTAATACATGGGAATCGATCCACAGTTTGATCTGGTATTTATAAACAGATTTCATTAAACAGAATATATAATTTCAAATCCTGCCCAATCGAACTCCATTCGATTGTATACCATTCGATCTTCAACGCTGCTCTGTGTTTATAACTCTGTGCCAAAGCTGCCAATACTACAGATCTTCAACGTACTCAATACTTCCGATTCAAAATTGATAGCTTTCGGATTGCCATTTAACTCTTGGCAATCGCTATATGACATTCATTTCAAATGGTGCGCTATAATTAACAACTGAAATGCCGATATTGATAATATCGATTCTTCCAACTTCTGCACAGAGTTTTGTCTACAAAGCTTATCATATGAATGAAATAAGAACTCAACATCTTCCTACCAATTCGACCAAGAATATATATATATATATATATGTCACACAGAATTTTCAAAATTATTCCTCATCAATATAACCAAATAAAATCAATTACAAAAACCCTTCTTGGTTCATGGCCAGATTTCCAAATCTATGGCCCTTTTACAAAAGCCCGTAGGATTACAAACTCTCTCTCTATTCTATTATACCTGATCTATTTTTCCTTTGAGACATATCAATTTATACAAATTTAATTGAACCAATTTTGGTTCTCATCCCTTTAATCACTCAACAAACCCCCAAATATCTCAACAAATCCTAAAATCACTCTTGAATTCCTAAGGATCCTCTCTCACCCAAATTTAATGAAACTAATTTCTAAATTAAAATCTCTCATCCCTTTACATCCTCAACTGACCAAATTCTCTCATATTTGAGAATTATTTACAATATTTAATTAAAAATACATAAAACCCACTCAAATCATTCATAAAATTCTAGCTCTTTTAAAAAAACTTAAACACCCCTAAGTTTTAATAAATACAAAGTATTTTCGAGTCTAATGCTCTTGCATCATAAGTGTATTTCAATGTCCATCAAATTGATGAAGAATAGAATATTTCATTTGCACTACTGGAATTGAAACCCTTAAGAGAGGTTTTAATCTCAAATATTCTACTGATTATTATCCACGAGAAAGGCTTGACAAAATCTACCAACAAGAATCTCTTGAGAGTAATCAAGAGAACCATTGATGACAAACAAAATAATTAACACAAATCTGTAATTTTTTTTCTATGGGCTAACAAAATCATACATATGGCTTCATTAGGAACTTCCCCTTACCAATTGGTGCAAGAGAAAGAAGAAATTTTACCTCCTAATTTAGCTTTCCCCTCATTTTCCTTAGTTCAGTCCATAGAAGAACAACCTCGCTCTGCTTTACAACTAAGAATGTCTCAAATTTTAAAGCTAGAAGAAGAGAGAGATAAAGCCAAACAAACTCATATTCAACATAAAAAAGTGGTCAAATCTTGGTTTGATGCGAGTTCAGTAAACAATAATTTTTTTGAAATTGGTGATCTAGTTATAAAATGGGATAAAGCCCATGAAGAAAATGGTAAACACACTAAGTTACAAATACTGTGGCTCGACCCATTTCAAATAATTGAGAAATTAGACCCATCAACATTTATTTTACAAGATTTACAAGGAAAGAGTGATACTCTTCCCGTTAACGGGCTAGTTCTTTAAAAATATTTTTCTTGGAAAATCTTTGCCGCTGTAAATATGTAAATAATCACATGCACATATCGGTGTTTTTAGTTTAATAAGTTTTGAGTAATACTCTTTTTGACTTCATATTGATATATCTCATCAATAACATGAAGTTTGATCAATTAAAGAAGTTATTGGAAGGGAATTATAACATTGAAGTTTGATATTGACTTATTATAATCTCTGAAAACCTTTTTTATCCAGTAGTTTGTAAATAATGTTAGATCTAAGACTTTTGTGATCCATAATGTAGATAAATGTCTTTCAGATTAATCACATCATTAGGATTTGATCGACATTTCGAACCATCTAATGTGGTTCATCCTCAGGACAAGGTGAAGAAGGAAATCAATCTCATTGAATAAATAGTAAGGATGCGCCATTGCCGAGTGATAGCTGTTCAAACTAGCCGTTATTTAGTTAATAAGTTGAAAATTTAAAAGCTTTTTAAATTATTTTAAAATATTATTTTTATTATTTTAAAATATTATTTAGAGGGGGGAGGGGTAATAAATAATATAATAATTTAGCAAAAATGGTTAAATTATAAAATTAATAAGGAGAAGGGGTAGATACTAGTATAGGGAATAATATTAAAACCTCGAAATTAATAAAAATGGGGGTTAATGAATAATAAAAATAATATATAAAAAGGAATTATAAAATTAATAAGGTGAAGGGGTAAATACAAGTATAGGGAATAATATTAAAATATTGAAGTTATTAAGAGAAATTAATAAAAAGAGGGTTGATGAATAATAAAGAATGATATAAAATAATATAAAAAGAAATTATAAAATTAATAAAGAGAGGGGGGGCGGGGAGTGAGGGAATACTAGTATAGGGGATAATATTAAAATATTGAAGTTAATAAGAGAAATTAATAAAAAAAGGGTGTGGGGGTTTTAAAAATAATATAGAATAATATAAAAGGAATAGTTCTAATAATTCTAAAGAGCGAAGAGGAGGGGAAATTAAATATCAACATATATATATATATATATATATATATATATATATATATATATATATATATATATATATATATGGGATAATATCCAGCAAGATGAAGTTGCATAAAAACATAAACCAGAGAGAAAGAAAACAAGGATACAAAAGGAGGAGGCAAAAAATCAAAACAAAGGGAAGAGAATCAAAGACAAAGGAAAACAACACACGAGGGATGAATCACCTTGAGAGGGCAGGAGTCCAACTCTTACCTTATCTCCACCCATCATCTCTATTGAGATTTTTAGGATGTCTCTCAATTTCAATAGCCTCCCTTAACTTTCTATGATGGAAGTGATCCACCCTAGCAATGACTTTGGAGTCTTCAATGCAAACATGGTGACATGATTTCCCAACATGCTCCACAAGGGCAGAAGTACGGGAACGACTGTGGCTAATGTCAGAAGCATGCTCCTTAATGTCACCTCTTCTTTTCGACCTATCTGTACTATCAGGAATTCTCTTAGATTGGTTAAGGACCCTATAGACCCCAAGGACATGAAAGGTGTTTATTTAGGACCTTGCTCCTGTGGTACTCCCTCTATTGGGGAAACCGGTCGATCCTTTAGATAGAGAATCCATGAGCATGCTGCAGACATTAAGCACAATATTTTTCGTACCCTTGCCCTTGCGAAGCATGCTGGGAAATCATGTCACCATGTTTGCATTGAAGACTCCAAAGTCATTGCTAGGGTGGATCACCTCCATCATAGAAAGCCGAGGGAGGCTATTGAAATTGATAGACATCCTAAAAATCTCAACAGAGATGATGGGTGGAAATTAAGTAAGAGCTGGACTCTGGCCCTCTCAAGGTGATTCATCCCTCGTGTGTTGTTTTCCTTTGTCTTTGATTCTCTTCCCTTTGTTCTGATTTCTTCCCTCCTCCATTTGTATCCTTGTTTTCTTTCTCTCTGGTTTATGTTTTTATGCAACTTCATCTTGCTGGATATTATCCCTAGTACCATTGATTCTCAGCTTATATATATATATATATATATATATATATATATATATATATATATATATATATATATTTGTTGATATTTAATTCCACCCCCTCTCCACTCTTTAGAATTTTTAGAATTATTCCTTTTATATTATTCTATATTATTCATGTTGTCGTTCCTAGAGACAGCCTTGAGTTGTGAAAGACCAGTGCCTAGGACATCTTATATATAGCAAGGAGCATATGATATAACAGAGGAAGTTATCAATAAAAAGCTCTCATGCTATCTCTTGTAAACAAGAAGGTTAATTTAAATGGGACCAAGACTTACAGAAACTGACACAGGGAAAGGAATAATGCAGAGGCAACGTGAAAAAATCCAGTATAAAAGCAACAGACAATTCAGAGACAACTTACTGTAAAGAGGGCCAATTCAGAAATACCTCACAGAAATAAATTATTAGAAGGTGTACGTAGTGAATGAAATAATGAGAGAATATTAGTTGTCATTGAGATGATATCCAGATACACAATATTACCATGTAATGGGCTTACCAATCTAAGAATCCATACATGACAATAGCGTTTTAAAAACACCCTCCCAAAGAAACTAATATAGCAGAAATACGGTTTAGATGAATAGTGGAACATAATATCATGCCTGAGCCATATTTAAAGCGCTTGACTAATCCGAGCATGGGTATCAACTAGGATAAATCCATACCAAAAATCAGTGAGCCACTCGCATTCCAGAAACATGATACAAGAAAGATGGATGAAATGAAATGATCTATTAAAATAACACACAAGAGAGAAAGTTACACACTGTGAAATACCAAAGACCAGAATCCTCTTAACAGATGGAACTCCTCCTCACTGAGACCCTACGGGCTCTGAGCCTTCATACAAGAGTTCAACAAAATGTATACAAAAATCCTTTCAACGCATAATTTTATTGATAAAATCTGGAACCCTAAATCATCCATTCTTCGCGAGCTTTATAGGAGAAAAAAAAAGATCGAAAAGGGAGTAGGTGATGAACATTTAATTTGCCTCATTAAGACAAGATGGCGGAAATGTGCATGCCCATATTACTGAATGACTCTATAGCGCTGTATGTACTCTGCTGCCTGCTTATTGAAATAAATGCACTGGGTAGAAGTCTCTTTAGGAACACGGCAAAGAAGCAAAATCACATAGACATTCCGTCCTTTCCTGAAAGAAAATGGTGCTAAAAAGAAAGCTTTAGAGTGTTGTTTTATGCGAATGGTGCCCCCTGCCTTCTAAACTCTGAATTATGGTTTAAGATCTTCAATGCTGAACATTGAATTCCTCGATCATTCACTGATATTTCTCTGCTGCTCCATTAATATCTCTATCTGCGCAATTTGTGCTTTGAATGAATCTGGAGGGTTTGACAGATTTTAACCCTGCTTCTTTAATGGAAGTCTTGTCGATATACCTCCCCAGGCCTTTCTCCATAATTACAGCCTCTAAAAAATGGTACTTTGATGTGCTCTCTATTACGGTAACAGGGACTGCAAATCATGGCAGTTTTCTGCCGCTGTAACCCTGCAAAAACCCGCAAAATCGTTAGGAAAACCATGCATGGGGATGGCGGGTGTGGCGAAATGGTGGAACAATGTAGGGTGGCGGAAAATGCGGCATGGCTATAGAAGATAGTCATGGTGAAAGTTGGCGGAATGCTAAAACATGACACCTGGGCCTTTGAATGAAATGCATAAGAAAAACGGGACAAGAACACGTGGAATGATGATGTGTCGGGAAAACATGTGGTGGACAAGCAATTAATCTGGACCGTCCAATCTCTGGGGGAGATCGACGGTTGAAAATGCATCGGAGGGCGATGGACCTTGGGCCAGGGGTACGGTTTTCCCATGTTAACTTCCACGCAGCTTCGAGGAGCAATCGCCGTTGGATGGGCCGTTCTAGATCAGACGATTCACGTGCATATCGAGCCACGTCCGCTGCCGAACTATAACGCGCGATGAGCAGGAGGTTTTGAAATAGTGCGCGAGACACGCATCGAGCGATGAATGGCATCGCTCTAAAATGAGAAATACCGCCCGCCTCCGAAAGGCGGTGCGATATAAGCCACCGGTTTTGTACAGTGCACGGAGCGGGGACCACCAGGGTGGGTGAGCTACGAACCGTTGATCTGTGGTTTAAATGGATGGCGGACAGGCGATTTGGGCGATGAATGGAGTGGGCCATGGGCACGATGAAGACTTGCGAATGTCGTCAGATCTGTACAGATCGACGGTTATAAATGCGCCCGATATATATATATATATATATATGTGATAAGCGCCTTCATGGCTAGCACTCGGTTTTTCCCTCCGGTCATGTGGAGAAAAAGGTGCAAGGGCTAGGGCCAAAAGGTGCTAGGCCTTAAATATGTTATAATGTGGGATTTCGGCCCGTTTATGAAGTTTTGAAGTTGGGAGAAGGTAACGATGAGCAGGAAACATATTTATTAGGGAAAAAAGAGTGGGTTTGAAAGGTTTAAGTGAGGTTGCTTATCAAAATTTCAATAGAACGCTGACATGATCAACATTGGCTCCACCTGGGGACAACATGTTCGTCCCTGGGCGTGTCGAGAACTTTGCAGACCACCTGATAATCTTCTGTGCAAACTCTGCCCCTCAGCACTTCTACCTTTCTTTTCATAATTCATCACGATACCCACATTATTCAAACAAGGGAGAAAACAAGAAACTAATATACAGTATAATACATCAAGCTATCTCTGCTTGAATTAGAACTGGAAGTAGGGCTTAAGAAACTGACCATTTACAAGGGCGTCAAGCAAGTCACCCTGTAAATTTTCCAACTTGAAAGTGTTGTTACCTCCTTGTTCCACGATTTTGAAAGGACCGAACCAAAGTGGATCGAATTTACCATGTTTTCCTTTTTCAGCCCTCCGGATATCCCACCTGAGCACTAAATCACCAATCTGCAGATTCCTATCCTTAGCTTGCTGATCAAAAAGCTATTTCATCTTCTCCTGATACTCTGTCAGCCTTTGACTTACCTGGTTCCGCGTTTCTTCCAATTCTGCCAGCTGATTTATTCTCCTGGTCATATCATCAGGCTCTTCTTGACTTTCCTGCATGAATCGGGCTACTGGTAGAGCTAACTGTATAGGGAATACTGCTGCCCTCCCATATACTAATTCATATGGGGATTTCCCAGTTGCTCTCTTGCTGGTAATTCTATTGGCCCACAAAGCGAATTTCAACTGGGAATCCCAATTTTTCTGATTTTCATTTATAGCTTTCTTCAGTGCCCTCACCAGGGTTTTATTGGATGATTCTACTAAGCCATTTCATTGTGGATAGTAGGCTGTGGAGTGGCTTAGTGTAATGTTGTAATGCCTACAAAAGCTCACAAACTTTGCAGATTTAAAGGCCTGTGCATTATCGGTCACTATTCTGGCAGGGCAGCCAAACCTGGATATGATGTTTTCTTCCATGAACTTTATTATCACAGTGTCTGTTGCGTTCCTCGCAGGTATGGCTTCCACCCATTTTGTGAAATAATCAGTGGCAGTTAAAATCCACTTATGCTGACCACTTGATGGAGGATGTATTTCACCTATAAAATCAATTCCCCATTGTCGGAATGGTTCGTCCACGTGCACGAGAATCATGGGCAGAGGTGCCAACTTCTGTCTTTCAGCAAATTTCCGACACTTCTCACAAGCTCTTACCCAGGCAAAAACATCTCCAAAAAGATTGGGCCAATAGAAGCCAGCCTTCAGGATTTTGTGAGCAGTGGCCCTCCAGCTGTAATGACCCCCACAGATTCCATCATGAAATTCAGCTATAATACTCTCTACCTCATCCTTTGTGAGACACAGGAGTAGGATGCCTGAGGGATCTCGCCAGTATAGCCGGCCATTGGCGACTATGCACTTCTGTGATTTCAATCTTATCGTTCTGTATTTAGCTTTGTCACAGCTTGGAGGGTAGCTGAGTGTGAGGAGATATTCTACTATCTCTTTGTACCACTGATTGGTGAGGTACTTTATATGTGTTTCCGGAGTGGCTACCCCGATTCCCTGTCACACTTATTTCTCCTCAGATTCCTCACTTGCTATTATTGACAAATTTATACCCAGAGCCTGATAGTTTGATTCAGATAAGATCTTGGCTAGCCCTTGTCCTTTGATCAGCTTAGTAGGGCGGATGTCTAATTCATATTCCTGTATCTTGGCAATCCACTTCCCCCTTTTTCCTTCACTATCCCCCTGAATAAGAATATCTTTTACAGCAGCTGCAGGCACAAATGCAGTGATATGGGACTATAAGATATACATGTGGAATGCTTTGAGGGATTTCACCAGGGCGTATGCTTGCTTTTCTAATATGTTATACTTTAATTCTACATCACGGAGCACCTAACTGAAGAAGGCGATGGGCTGCTCGTACCCTTCCTCATTTTTCTGCAATAAAACTCCTGCTATTGTATGAGGTGATGCAAAAGAAAAGATCATAAAAGGTTTAGCATAATCCGGTACAGCTAGCACAGGGGCTTCTGCAAAAGCATTTTTTATTCTGGTAAAAGCCTCTCATGATTCCTGGGACCATTTAACTTCATTATATTTCTTCAGCATGTCAGTTATATGTCTAACTATTTCAGCATAGTTAGGAATAAACCTTCTCAAGAAATTAATACGCCCTAGGAACACTTGTACCTCCTTCTTATTTATGGGAAGAGCAATGCCATTTATAACCTCTACCCTTTTAGGATCTATCTTCACCCCATCTTTTGTTACAATGTGTCCCAAAAGTTTACCCTCTTCTAATGCAAATAAATACTTTTGTGGATTAAGGGAAAGACCATACCTCCTGCATTTTTCAAAGGTTCTACGCAGATGTTCAATGTGCTCGGTATCTGTCTTTGAAAATATAGTGATATCATCGAGGTAGACTACCAAAAATTTATCTTGCTCCCCAACTAAAGAAATGTCCATGGCCCTCTGAAAAGTGGCCCCTGCATCAATCAATCCAAAAGGCATCCTGGCATACATAAATGTACCCCATGGTGTGGTCAAATCAGTCTTCTTTTGATCTTCTGGAAGTATAGCCACCTGGTTATAACCAGAGAATCCATCCATCATTGACATCCTAGAAGCTCCGACCACTTTCTGCAGCATGTGATCCATCTTAGGCAGTGGATAATTATCCTTTAAGGATGCTCTGTTTAAATTTTGAAAGTCCACACACAACCTTATTTCTCTGTTCTTCTTTCGGACAGGGACTAGGTTAGCCACCCATTCAGAGTACCTCAATGGTACAATTATTTTAGCCTTTAACAGCTTCTTAATATCCTTCTCAATAGATGGAAGCATCAGGGGATTTATTTGTCCGAGCTTCTGCTTATGAGGCTTTGCATCTCCCTTTAGTGGAATTTTTTGCTGCATTATACTGATATCGAAAGTTTTCAAGTCCTGATAGGACCATGCAAACACATCTCTATAAGACTGAAATAATTTATGATATAGCTTTTTATATTCCTCTGGTACTTTCTTGGATAATTTTACAATTTTGGGGTCAGCCTCAGTACCAAGATTCAGGTCTTCTACCTGATTTTCTTCTACCACTTTGCTTGGCTGCAGTGGGACATCATTTTTGTTAAATAATATTTCTAGAGGCACCAGTCCTCTAGGTATAATGTTTCCCTTCAATTGCAGCACTTCATTACTTGCCATTTTCTTCTCCCAATTTCTTCCTGAAGTGTCTTCAGTCTGCTCTTCTTCACCTTCAACATCAATCTCCATATTGGATAATTCCCCTACTGTTTCCAGGATTCTCTTCATATGTTCTTCATCTTCAAATACCTGCCAGTGCTTGATGTTATCTGGGATTGATGGTCGATAATGTACCTCAACTTCATATCTTAAAAGAGGGTTATGAGGTGGACGAAATGTGCTAGCAGCCACAGCAAGGGAATCAGCCATCCTATTCTGTTCATGGGGCATGAACTGGATATTAAATGCCAAGAAAAAATTCTCCACCATGTCCCAAACTTCATTCCTATAAGCCCTTAGCCGAGGATGTTTGGTTTGACACTGGTTCCTGACTGGCCTTACCACCAATTCTGAATCTCCCAGAACTTTTAAACTTTGTATGTTCATGCTCCTGGCTGTCTGCAATCCTAACAGAAGTGCTTCTTATTCAGCCACATTATTAGTAGCTTCATATTCCAGCTTGAAGGACAATAGGACCCATTTCCCTGTAGGAGAAATTAGTAGTATTCCAGCTCCATTACCTTCTCTTGAATTTGCTCCATCAAAATGAAGTGTCCAGATTCCTGCTTCATAGCTCTTTGAGGGCCGCTCAGTCTTGATCTGGCAGAAGGATGGTTCATGAGCATAATCTTGATCTTCTTCTAGCATCAAGCATGAGAAATCTCCTTCTTTACTATAGACTGGTGAATTAATAGAATTGTCAGCTTTAGTCACCATCTTGACAAATCTAGTTTCCCTGTACAACCTCCTCTCCCGGCCACCAAAAACTGGGATAGTGGCATACGTTAAATCCAGCTTAATAGACCCACCAATTTTTGTTCCCCAGGATCTTGACAATAACATGCCAAAGCGAGCTGGGATGTCCGCCACCACAATGTACATTACCACACTTTTTGCTGGGATTTGGGCCAAATTGACCACCAAATCCTTGATCATCCCCAAGCATTTAACTCTTTTGGAATCAAATGAATAAAGATCCTTGTATGGACGGGTGATTTGTAATCCTAGTTGTTCCATGACTGACAGAGGCAATAGATTATGGGAAGATCTAGAATCTAACATACAGTTATGTAATAGCAGGTCATGAATCACTAGAGACACATAGAAAGGAGGAGTAGAAGCATCTAATTCCTCAACATGTGGGCCAAATACAACCATGGGTCTTTCTTCTTGAAGGTTGAGACTATCTGGGGTGAGTGCTGCTTCTGGAGGGACCATAAAAGAGGTGACTTGAGATTGATATGCAGGTTTCTTTAAGAGTTCAGTCAAGGGAATTGGGATTTTGACTTTCTCAAGTTCCTTTTGCAGACTGAAAACATGAGAAGATTTTTCTATTACTACCTCTTTTGACTCTTTATCTTCAGCTGAGGGTTTGACTTCTTTTGACACAGACTTGGTATTAGGGGGAATGAATACTTTTGAAGAGGAAGGAATTTGATCATTAGACTACAGAGGTTTGTTTAGAGGGCCCTTACCTCTGTCTGTGACTTTCTGCATTGTAGACTCTTTCTGAGCAGGTGCTTCCTTCTGGGGTAGCTCTTCTTCTTGATCTTGAGAATGAGTCCTCTTCCTAGAAGATCTGAGATCATATATGTGCTTGCATGAAATCAACAAATTGTTTACAATAATGATCAATTTCTGCGTCTTCTGTGTCTTTGGCCTTTTCTTCTTCTTGCAATGAGCACTCAGTGCTATCATTTCCTTGCAAAGGGCATTCTTCTCCATCACTATTTGAAAAAGCAAGATTTTCATCCTCCAGTGTTGAACCTTTAGTTAACCTGAGAGGGGGGGGGGGGGGTGAATCAGTTTAACACATTCTTGATCTTTTAGAACTTTTCATTAAACTTAATTACACCTTCATTTCATATCCAATTTAATGTGTGAGTAATCTTACAATGTAAGCAGCAAGTGTTAGTATAATATAGCAGTAGACTTAATATGAGAGCAGCAGATATTAAGCAGATGATACATATCAGATCAATACATAAATATCATGCACAGAGACACCAGATATAAGTGGAAACCCATAAAAGGAGAAAACCACATCTTATTATTGTTGTGATGCAAAGGCAAGCTCCAACTCCCTCTCACCACTGTTTTTCTGCAGGCACCAACCTACAGGAGGCTCCAACCTCAATTCTTCAAGCTACAACTTGCAAGGAAGCACCAACTCCCTTCAATTTTCTACAGGCACCAACCTACAGGAGGCTTCAACCTCAGTTAGCTACAACTGACAGCTATCAAGCTGCAACTTGATAGGGAAGCTCCAACTTCCTCAATTTAACAAACTAAATGTTTGCTGATTTACCTCAGATATCAGCTCTATTCTGTAGCTTCTCTTTCTGCTCTTCTTTTCTTGATCTTCTCTTCCTTATACTTCTATACTCTGCCTTCTCTATATTTGCTCTCTCTCTCTCTCTCTATTTTCACTTTTTCATATCAATGTGATATTCTATATATAGAGTTCATCGCATGACTCTTTACATCCCTCAGAGAATTTGAAGTGAATAGTCCTGACCTTTTGACTTCTGTCTTCTCATTCCTTTATCCAACTCAATTATAATAATAATATGTACAAATTTCCATGCTACAGTGGGATTTTTTCTTTTCCTTAGGATACTTTCCTTTGCATCACAAATAATAAAAAATTAATTACAACATTAACATTCACATTTTTTAATTACATATTTCAATTTTACTCAGCTCCTTTTCTGGATTTTGGCTTTACTGGATTTGTCTTTTCCTGCCGCTGTTAGGAGTCTGTTCTACATACTCTTTGTTCACTGTCTTCTGCTTATTTTCAATTTTCTGTGCTTGTACACCTGTCAAATTTGTTCCTGTGAAAATTCATGTTCACCGTGATTGTATGTCTGTTGTATACATATATCTGTGTTAAAATATATTTCGACTAGCACTCCTCTCTTTCTATTTTCCCTACTCATCCATCCAAAAATAACATTCTCCTTTTTGTTTTCTCTTTTATTCAGTTCCCCATTTATTGTAGTTATATAATAGCTGTATGTGCAGCCGCCCTTTAATCAGCCATAACACAACTCTCGACATTTTCAAAAACTGTGGTCAAACCATAATAATAAAAAAAAACTCATAATGTTCAATCCACTGGTTATTAAACCCAAGGTATTATATAGTGAATAAGTTGAACAAATGAAACGCCATCGCATATAACCTTTATAACCTTTATAACAATCTCGATGCATATTATAATATGTACAAGGTCCGTGGAGCCCACAATACAATCAAACGAACGCATACTCCGTACCTGGCTTATCCTCCGGGCTCTTCCATTAAACCTCAGGCAAGTTTAGAGAGCGACCACCGTTAGATATCAAGCCTTTGGATCAACGGTGTATGTTAATTTCACTCCACGTCTTCAATCGAGGTATAACGCGCGAAGACGCACTTTAAACAATGGTTTTGAAATGTTGGCCGGGACATGTGTTATCAATCCTGTGGAATCGCTACCCATTCCTCTAATACCGCTTTCCGACGAATGGTGGTGCGAAGAAACCACGGTTTTGCTCCAACCCACCATTACTGTTCACTAGTCTCGGTTCCGCTCCTCTTCTACGCTCCAGGTTCTGCTCAGGGTTTTAGTTCAATACACCGTTTTAACGCTAATTCCTTCGCATTAACACTAACTCCGGGCAACATCAAACATGCGCTGGTTTCGTCTATTTTACACAAGGTTCCGTCCGAATCTCCATTTTATTATCGATCCGTTACATAGTTCATACATACACAGGATATGATTCTCCGTTACATAGTTCATACACACACAGGATACGATTCTCAGACTTTATTTATATATATATATATATAAATAACGCCTGGCTTGGAATTTTATAACTGCTCTGCCTCTGCTGCTTCTGTCGCTCTGCCTCTGCCTCTGCTTCTGATAACGGTTCTGCGTCTTATTTGCTTCCTCTGCCTCTGCCTTTGCTGCCTCCATTGTCTGTCTTTGTCTCCTTGTAACTGTTCCTGTTTCTACATCTGCTACCTCCTTTGCCATCAATGACAAAATTTCCAACAGTCTCCCCCTTTGGCATTGATGGCAATACATTTTCTCTGTTTGCCTGCTCTTTCTCCTGTTGCTTGCTCTTCCTCCCCCTTTGACATCAATGACAAAGGGTTGCTTTTTGCGTTTCCTTTCTCTGAGTTATGTTTAGGCCCTCTTCTGCTGACTTTGTACCATGCTGCTCCATAGTGATGTATAAGACTTGTTGAGAGAACACTTTGAGGATTATCAAATTTGAATATACACTGTAAATTGATACAATTCTTTCACTTGTATAGAGCTAAAAGTGAGAATAATGATACTTCATAGAATATATTGTATCAGCTTTATCTAGGCAGAGATGTATGATTGGATTCAACAACTAAAATGCTGAGAGGCTTCAAATGATAATCACTATTTGTCTTTTATGTTTCAGATTCTCAATATAATGTTTCAGATTATCAATATAATGTTTCAGAACACAATACTGATATTTTTGCTCTGTAATTGACCTTTTGATGCTTGAATAATGTAGATAACTCTAGGATGATAACTTGGTGTTCTTTTGCCTTAATTCTTTGACCCTGAGGACCTGATTCATGCTTTCCTTGCTGGTTGTTCTCCCCCTGGAATGATATTTTCGTTTTTGTTCTCCCCCTGAAATTGTGCTTCCTCTTTATATTAGAGAGTAGCATCTGCAGATACTACCGCTAGTTTATCTCTCAAGTATTGAAATGGTTCTCTAGCAAGAGGTTTGGTAAATATATCAGCTGTCTGTTCTTTCGTTGGTACATATTCCAGCTTTACTATTTTTTGAGCCACTTGTTCTCGGAGGAAATGATACTTGATTGGAATATGTTTAGTTTTTGAGTGAAGTATAGGATTTTTAGATATACTTATAGCACTTGTATTATCACATTTGATTGAGATAGGTTCATCAATGCTTACCTTCATTTCTTGAAGAGTTTGCTTCATCCACATGACTTGTGTACAACATGATGCTGCTGCTATATATTCTGCTTCAGCTGTAGACAGAGAGATAGATGTTTGTTTCTTGCTTAACCATGCCACCAGACTTTCTCCTAGATAGAATGCACCTCCACTTGTACTCTTCCTGTCATCCACACAGCTGGCCCAATCTGCATCTGTGTATGTTGATAAAGTGAAGTTTTTGCTTTTAGGATACCAAAGTCCATACAGTGTTGTTCCTTGTAGATATCTGAATATTCTTTTGACTGCAAGAAGGTGATTTTGTTTAGGTGCTGCTTGATATCTAGCCACTAGTCCTACTGCTAGCATGATGTCTGGTCTTGATGCAGTCAGATACAATAGACTTCCAATCGTGGATCTGTAGAGTTTTTGATCTATATCAGCAGACCCATCATCAGCACACAACTTGCAACCTGTGGTCATGGGAGTTGACATAGGTTTTCAATCCTCCATTTTGAATTTTTTCAGTATTTCTTTTAAGTATTTTTCTTGAGAGGAAGGTGCCTGTGTTCTTTTGTTGAATTTGCAGTCCCAAGTAGAAGCTGAGCTCTCCAATCATAGACATTTCAAACTGTGTTTTCATCTCTTCAGCAAACCCTTTTGCTAGTTCATATTTGTTGCTTCCAAACATAATGTCATCAACATACACTACAACAATCAGGAGTTCATTTTCATGGGCTTTTATGTATAGATTGCTGTCTACTCCACCTCTCTTAAAACCTTGTTTTTGTAAATATTTATCCAGTCTTGAGTACCAAGCACGAGGAGCCTGTTTCAGTCCATATAGGGCCTTCTTCAGTCTGCATACATAGTCTTCTTTGTCTGTCAATGAGAAGCCTTTTGGTTGTTCCATGTACACTTCTTCTTCTAGATCTCCATTAAGAAAAGCAGACTTTACATCCATTTGATATACCTTGAAGTTTTGGTAACAAGCAAATGCCAGGAACATTCTGATAGCTTCCATTTTGGCTACAGGGGAAAATGTTTCATCATAATCAAGTCCTTCGATTTGTGAGTATCCTTTGCAGACAAGTTTGGCTTTATTCCTGATTACTTGACCTTCTTCATTCATTTTATTTTTGAATACCCATTTTGAGCCTATGACATTTTTCTTAGTGGGTCTAGGAACTAGTTCCCAGGTATTGTTCTTTTCAATTTGGTCCAATTCTTCATTCATTGCAATTACCCAAGATTTTTCCTTGCTGGCTTCTTCAAATTTCTTTGGCTCTATTTGTGACAGCATGGCTATGTATACCTCTTCAGTTTGTTCTGTTAGCTGCCTTCTTGTTTGGACTCCTACATTCTTGTCTCCTATGATTTGATCTTCTGGATGGTTCTTTTGAGTGTATCTTGAGGGGGTTTTTGAGTTCAGTTCAACATTTTTTGATGTTTTGCTTGCTTCTTCATCATCTTTGTCCTCTTCTTCATGATTTTCAGGATGGCTTCTGCAATCTATATCTCTTGTCTTGTTTGGAAGTTCTTCATCAAATCTTACATCAATACTTTCTACAATTTTTCGAAGAGTCTTGTTGTAGCATCTGTATCCTTTACTCTTGGATGCATATCTTAAGAGTATTCCTTCATCTGCTCTTGCATCAAACTTCCCCAGATTTTCATCATTATTCTTTATGTAGCACTTGCTGCCAAAGACTCTAAAGTGCTTGATTGATGCAGGTTTACCATGCCATAGCTCATAAGGTGTCTTGTCACTGTTAGGTCTTAAATGAGCTTTGTTTAGAATATGTACTGTTGTGTGTATAGCTTCTGCCCAAAAGGTTTGAGCAATATTATTCTCTTGCATCATGGCTCTAGCAATTTGTTGAACAGATCTGTTTTGTCTCTCTGCTACTCCATTCTGCTGAGGTGTTCCTGCAATAGTAAATTGTTGTTTTATGCCATGTTCATTGCATAGGTTTGCAAAGTCATAATCAGTGAATTCTCCTCCTCTATCTGATCTGATACATTTTAGCTTGCATCCAGTTTTATTTTCTGCTAATGCTTTGAATGTCTTAAACTTTTCTAGTGCTTCTGATTTGTTCTTGAGAAAAGAAACCCATGTCCTTCTGGAGAAATCATCTATTATTAGCATGAAGTAGGATTCTCCACTTGGTGTTTTAGTTCTTGCAGGTCCACACAGATCCATGTGCACAAGCTGGAGTGGTCTTCTTGTTGATAGCTCATCTTTAGATTTAAAGGATGTGCAAGTCTGTTTCCCAAATTGACAAGATTTGCATATGGTATTTGAAGGCCTTTTTATTTCTAGCATATCTCTGACAGCTTTCTTCTTGCTCAGTCTGATGATATGGTCGAAGCTGAGATGTCCCAATCTCCTATGCCATAACCATGACTCCTCAAGTTTTCTAAGATGGCAGGCTTCATCCTCCTCTTTTACTATGTAAACATTACTCTCTTTTCGAACACCTTTGAGCAGAGTCTTTCCTGTTGTGCTTGATCTGACTTCACAATCTTGTGCTCTAAAGAGAACTTCACAGCCTTTGTCACACATCTGACTGACACTCAGTAAATTTTCTTTCAGCCCATCTACAAATAGTACATCTTGGGGCTTTCCTCTTCCATTATCTATGCTGACTGAGCCTTTTCCCTTGATCTTACCTGATTTATCATTGCCAAAAGTAACATTGCCAGATTTCTTTTCATCAAGAGTTATAAACTTGCTTTTGTCTCCAGTCATATGTTTTGAGCAGCCATTGTCCAGGTACCACTGGCTTTTTAGGTCTTGAGCAGTTAGGGCCAGGTCACATTTATTCTCCTTCTTTATCCACTGGAAGCACCCTTTTGTTTGGTATCTTTTGTGGGATGATGGACTACATTTTCTTAGAGGACATTTGGAAGGTATATGTCCAACTTGATTGCATACACAACATTTGATCATAATTTTTGCAGAGTTATGAGTATGAACAAAATTTATTTGAATCATAAACCTCCTTGAGGTGTTAAACATCAATCTTTGTCCATACTTTCTACACTCAATGATTTTATGACCAAATTCCTTACAATAAAAGCAATAACCATAGAAGCTATTTGCATACCTGATGTAAGCTTGTATCTTCCATTTGTTTGCTTGAGGCAGTCTCTTCAATGTTTGCATCTTTTGCTGGTTTGAATTACTCCTTCTTGCATGACAATATGTAGCAATGTGTCCCAACTTGTGGCAGACATAACAGGTGGCATTCTTTATTGGAGGGAAGAATCTTCTTTGATGGTTTCCAAATTTTACATATTCAGGGGTCTTAGTATTTATTACATTCTTTGCTACTAGTGGTTTCTTCTGATCTCTATCTTCCTTATTGTAGATTTCTTCTTTTGTAGGAATTATTTGAGCTGCTTCATCAGCCTTCTTTGCTTTCACAAAAATTATATTTTTGTTTTCCTTTTCTTTGCCTTTACTTGATTCTCCTTCATACCCTATCCCAGTTTTTATTAGAGGAGATCTTTGAGCATCCAAGATTTCATTCAACTTACCAGAACTTGTCATTTGAGAAGGGTATATAGACACTTTCTGTTGAGCACTTTCTAATTTCTTCCTCAGACATACAATTTCTTCTTCCAGCTTCTCTTGTTCTCGAGTTTTATCCTTGATTTGCTGAAGTAACATATCTTCAATCTTCTTGGCTTCTTCAAGATTTACCTTCAGCTGCATGAGGACTTCTGAATTTTGTTTTTCCTTCACATATTTGACGAGAATCTCCTTTTGTTTTCTGCATTTTAGTTTGAGTCTGTCAATCTCCTCCATAGCACTTCTTAGCTCCCCCTCAAGGTCGACTTCCCCTTCTTCTTCTTCTTCTAGCAAGAGTCCTTCAAGATCTTCTATCGCCATCAGTAAAAATTCAGAGGTTCCCTCTTCTCCTGAGGATTCTTCTGAGTCTTCTGATGTACTGCTGTCTTGTTGAGCATAGAAGGATTTTCTGTTGAATTTCTTTCCTTTCTGCCAGTTCTTTGATGTGTTTTTATCTGATTCTTGAGCTTGATTTCTTACTTTCTTGTGAGGAAACTTAGCTGCATAATGTCCAACTCTTCCACAGTTAAAGCATTTGAAGGGAAGTTTACCTTTGTATCTACCTGAGCCTCTATCCAGTTTCTTGACAAATTTAGCCTCTTCTTCATCAGAGCAAGAGCATATGTCTTCCTTTTCTTCTTTCTTCTTTTTTGTTTTAAACGCTGCCTCCCTCGTACTTGGCTTCTTCTGTGGGAGCCTCATCTCATATGCTGTTAGATTTCCAAGTAGCTGGTTCATGGTCAAGGTCTCCTAATCAGTTGTTTCTTCTATTGTTGACACCTTGGGATTAAACCTGGATGGAAGAGATCTTAGAATATTTTGCAAAATTATACTTTATGGCATGGTTTCTCCAAGAGATTTCATATTGTTAACAATTTCTGCAACTTTTAGAAAGAAGCTAGCAATGTCTTCATCATCATTCATTTTTAAGTTCTCAAACTGGGCTCTATAGATTTGAAGTTTGGCAGTCTTTACCTTCTTGTCTCCCTCATGGATGTTCTCTAGAGTATCCCACATCTCTTTGGCAGTGTCTTTGTGCATTAATTTGATAAACTCTGCTTCACACAATCCATTTAAGATGGCATTCATGGCTTTTGCATTAGCTACAAAATCTTGTTTGGTTTCTTTCTCTGAGTCAGTTGCCTTTGGGGCATATCCTAATTCCACAGCAGCCCAGACTTCTATTCCTAGAGACATTATGTATGTCCTCATTCTGATTTTCTAGAAAGCATAATTTTCACCAGTGAAGAAAGGGGCTTTATTGGTTGAGCATCCTTCTTTACTAGCCATCTTGGGAACCTAGGATCTCCTTTCAGTTGTTAGACTTGTACAAAGGAACCTGCTCTGATACCAATTGTTGAACCTTTAGTTAAACTGAGAGGGGGGGGGTGAATCAGTTTAACACATTCCTGATCTTTTAGAACTTTTCATTAAACTTAATTACACCTTCATTTCACATCCAATTTAATGCGTGAGTAATATTACAATGTAAACGGCAAATTATTAGTATAATATAGCGATACAGACTTAATATGATAGCGAGCGGATATTAACGGATGATACATATCAGATCAATACATAAATATTATGCACGAAAAGGGGACACCGAGATATAAGTGGAGAATGATAAAGGAGAAAACCACATCTTATTATTGTTGTGATGCAAAGGCAAGCTCCAAATCCCTCTCACCCCTTTGTTTTTAAACAACTTACGGGGAGGCTCCAACCTGAAAAGTTCTTCAGCTACAACTTGCAAAGGGCTTCATCGCTAAATTTTCTGCAGGCACCAACCTACAGGAGGCTTCAACCTCAGTTAGCTACAACTGACAGCTATCAAGCTGCAACTTGATAGGGAAGCTCCAACTTCCTCAATTTAACAAACTGAATGTTTGCTGATTTACCTCAGATATCAGCTCTGTTCTTTAGCTTCTCTTTCTGCTCTTCTTTTCTTGATCTTCTCTTCCTTATACTTCTATACTTTGCCTTCTCTATATTTGATCTCTCTCTCTCTCTCTCTATTTTCACTTTTTCATATCAATGTGATATTCTATATATAGAGTTCATCGCATGACTCTTTACATCCCTCAGAGAATTTGAAGTGAATAGTCTTGACCTTTTGACTTCTATCTTCTCATTCCTTTATCCAACTCAATTATAATAATAATATGTACAAATTTCCATGCTACAGTGGGATTTTGTCTTTTCCTTAGGATACTTGCTTTTGCATCACAAACAATAAAAAATTAATTACAACATTAACATTCACATTTTTTAATTACATATTTCAATTTTACTCAGCTCATTTTCTGGATTTTGGCTTTACTGGATTTGTCTTTTCCTACTGCTGTTAGGAGTCTGTTCTGCATACTCTTTGTTCACTGTCTTCTGCTTATTTTCAAATTTCTGTGCTTGTACACCTGTCAAATTTGTTCCTGTGCAAATTCCTGTTCACCGTGATTGTATGTCTGTTGTATACATATATCTGTGTTAAAATATATTTCGACTAGCACTCCTCTCTTTCTATTTTCCCTACTCATCCATCCAAAAACAACATTCTCCTTTTTGTTTTTTCTTTTATTCAGTTCCCCATTTATTGTAGTTATATAATAGCTGTATGTGCAGCCGCCCTTTAATCAACCATAACAAAACTCTCGACATTTTCAAAAACTGTGGTCAAACCATAATAATAAAAAAAAACTCATAATGTTCAATCCGTTGGTTATTAAACCCAAGGTATTATATAGTGAATAAGTTGAACAAATGAAATGCCATCGCATATAACCTTTATAACAATCCCGATGCGTATTATAATATGTACAAGGTCTATGGAGCCCACAATACAATCAAACGAACGCATACTCCGTACCTGGCTTATCCTCCGGGCTCTTCCATTAAACCTTGGGCAAGTTTAGAGAGCGACCACCGTTAGATATCAAGTCTTTGGATCAACGGTGTATGTTAATTTCGCTCCACGTCTTCATTCGAGGTATAACGCACGAAGGCGCACTTTAAACAATGGTTTTGAAATGTCGGTCGGGACATGTGTTATCAATCCTATGGAATCGCTGCCCATTCCTCTAATACCGCTTTCCGACGAATGGTGGTGCGAAGAAACCACGGTTTCGCTCCAACCCACCGTTACTGTTCACTAGTCTCGGTTCCGCTCCTCTCCTACGCTCCAGGTTCCGCTCAGGGTTTTAGTTCAATACACCGTTTTAACGCTAATTCCTTCGCATTAACACTAACTCCGGGCAACATCAAACATGCGCTGGTTCCGTCTTATTTACACAAGGTTCCATCTGAATCTCCATTTTATTATCGCTCCGTTACATAGTTCATAGATACACAGGATATGATTCTCCGTTACATAGTTCATAGATACACAGGATATGATTCTCCGTTACATAGTTCATACACACACAGGATATGATTCTCAGACTTTATTTATATATATATAAATAACGCCCGGCTTGGAATTTTATAACTGCTCTGCCTCTGCTGCTTCTATCGCTCTGCCTCTGCCTCTGCTGCTTCTGTCGCTCTGCCTTTGCCTCTGCTTCTGATAACGGTTCTGCCTCTTATTTGCTTCCTCTGCCTCTGCCTTTGCTGCCTCCATTGTCTGTCTTTGTCTCCTTGTAACTGTTCCTGTTTCTACATCTGCTACCTCCTTTGCCATCAATGACAACATTTCCATCATCCAGTCCATAGGCAGTGTCTTCAGTAGAATCATCTACTGGACCTTCCAAGTACAATGGGTGTGGTACCTAATCTTGTTGCTCCTTTGGTTCCCTTGGCAATATTTGCAGGGGTGGTTTCCTATACTGAGGGTTTTAACCTCTGTTTGGAGCATTGTGGAAATTCTTGGAGGCTGAATTCTTGGCCTCTAATTCAAGCTTGACCAGTTTACCAGAAAGGTTCTTAATGATTTTGCTCATTTCTTCAATTCTGTCATTAGCTGAGTCTCTGTATTGGTTAGAGGTTGAAACCTCCTCTTTGCCCCTTCTTCTAGTATCTTGTTCAGATTTTCCCTCTGATTTACCAGTGGAGGCAAAGTTTGCTTCCAACTCTAGTGCATCTATCTGAGCATCATCCAGAGTAGCAGGCTTTTTTTCTCTGAGAGAGAAACCAAATTCAGAATCAAAGGCTACTACAAAAACAACTTTAGCAGTAGTTAGATGAGGTTTCATATCAGCAGGAAGACTCAAATACAATTTATTAAATCTCTTGATAAATTCTGACACCCCTTCATTATGTCTTTTCTTGAGTGTATTAAACTTAGTAAGACAATTTCCATGGTCTTTCTTCTCTCCCTATTTCCTGAGAAAAGTATCTTCCATTATTTCCCAAGTGGTAATAGAACGGTTTGCCAATGTCTTAAACCATTTTTGAGCTTCACCATCAAGAGATTGGACGAACAGCCTTAAGACCACATCTAAATGTTCCACGTTAAAATTCTCTACAAAAGCACAAAAGACCTCAAGATGTTTTTGAGCATCAATCTCATTTTCCCCATTAAATCGAGGTAAAATCTTCAGATAATCTTGTGGCATATCATAAAACACTTGGGGTAATGCCAGAGGGGCATATTTATTTAGCAAGAAGCCTAGAACATTGGCCATTGGAGGGGGTGGAGGTAGTGCAATAGTTTGATGAGTAACAGGAGGAGGAGGAGGTGGAAGTGGAGTATGAATAAAAATAAGAATATAATGAACAACAACCTGAGGTGTTGAGGGGAATAATGGTCTGTTAATAGAAGATACTTCAGTGACTTCTTTAACCTCTTCGACCTCAGGGGTAGGGTGAAAATTATCTTTATTTTTGACACCTCCTCCAGGTGGACTATCTAAATAGTAATCAGTATATCCCACAGTGGAGTCGGGAGCTAGCACTTGAGAAGAAGAGGATGGGAAGTTTTTTATAGGCAGTTCAGGGATTTCAGTGTGGATTGATTTTCTTTCCCTCCAATTTCTTCTATGTATGATATTTTTAGGGCCAGACACTGAAGGTGTCTTTGGCTGAGACATATCTGACCTTAGGTGTGGCTTACGAGGAGCCAGGAATGAAAATAGATTTATCAAATAAACAAATGTGGAGTCCCCAAGGTGAGGGATCTACAACTCTCAACTCTCCATACTCACCTACTTGAAGAGTGAATTAGGTTTTGTCGAGGCCCAGGGATTTAAATTTTCTCAACTTCGTTCCCTGGCAACGGCGCCAAAAAGATGTTGTTGTTCCTAGAGACAGCCTTGAGTTGTGAAAGACCAGTGCTTAGGACATCTTATATATAGCAAGGAGCATATGCTATAACAAAGGAAGTTATCAATAAAAAGCTCTCATGCTATATATTGTAAACAAGAAGGTTAATTTAAATGGGACCAAGACTTACAAAAAGACACAGGGAAAGGAATAATGCAGAGGCAACGTGCAAAAATCCAGTATAAAAGCAACAGACAATTCAGAGATAACTTACTGTAAAGAGGGCCAATTCAGAAATACCTCACAAAAATAAATTATCGGAAGGTGTATGTAGTGAATGAAATATTGAGAGAATATTAGTTGTCATTGAGCTGATATCCAGATACACAATATTACCATGTAATGGGCTTACCAATCTAAGAATCCATACATGACAATAGCGTTTTAAAAACACCCTCCCAAAAAAACTAATATAGCAGAAATACAGTTTAGATGAATAGTGGAACAAAATATCATGCCTGAGCCATATTTAAAGTGCTTGACTAATTCGTGCATGGGTATCAACTAGGATAAATCCATACCAAAAATCAGTGAGCCACTCGCATTCTAGAAACATGATACAAGAAAGATGGATGAAATGAAATGATCTATTAAAATAACACATAAGAGAGAAAGTTACACACTGTGAAATACCAAAGACCAGAATCCTCTTAACAGATGGAACTCCCCCTCACTGAGACCCTACTGGCTCTGAGCCTTCATACAAGAGTTCAACAAAATGTATACAAAAATCCTTTCAACCATAATTTTCTTGATAAAATCTGGAATGCTAAATCATCTGTTCTTCGCGAGCTTTATAGGAGAAAAAGAAAGCTCGAAAAGGGAGTAGGTGATGAACATTTAATTTTCCTCATTAAGACAAGATGGCGGAAACATGCATGCCCATATTGCTGAATGAATCTGTAGCGCTGTATGTACTCTGTTGTCTGCTTACTGAAATAAATGCACTGGGTAGAAGTCTCTTTAGGAACACGACAAAGAAGTAAAATCACATAGACATTCCGTCCTTTCCTGAAAGAAAATGGTGCTGAAAAGAAAGCTTTAGAGTATTGTTTTCTGCTAATGGTACCCCCTGCCTTCTAAACTCTGAATTACGGTTTAAGATCTTCAATGCTAAACGTTGAATTCCTCGATCATTCACTGATATTTCTCTGCTGCTCCATTAATATCTCTATCTGCGCAATCTGTGCTTTGAATGACTCTGGAGGGTTTGACAGATTTTAACCCTACTTCTTTAATGAAAGTCTTGTCGATATACCTCCCCAAGCTTTTCTCCATAATTATAGCCTCTGAAAAATGGTACTTTGATGTGCTCTCTATTACAGTAACAGGGACTGCAAATCATGGCAGTTTTCCGCCACTGTAACCCTGCAAAAACCCGCAAACTCGTTAGGAAAACCATGCATGGGGATGGCGGGTGTGGCGAAATGGTGGAACAATGCAGGGTGGCAGAAAATGCAGCGTGACTGTAGAAGATAGTCATGGTGAAATTTGGCGGAATGCTAAAAAATGACACTTGGGCCTTTGAATGAAATGCATAAGAAAAACGGGAAAAGAACGCGTAGAATGATGATGTGGCGGGAAAACACGTGGTGGAAGAGCAATTAATCTGGACCGTCCGATATTTGGGGGAGGTCGATGGCTAAAAATGCGTCGGAGGGTGATGGACCGTGGGCCAGGGGTACGGTTTCCCTGTGTTAACTTCCGCGCAGCTTCGAGGAGCAATCATCGTCGGATGGGCCATTATAGATCGGACGACTCACGTGCATATCGCGCCACGTCCGTTTCCGAACTATAACGCGCGATGAGCTGGCGGTTTTGAAATAGTGCGCGAGACATGCGTCGCATGATGAATGGCATCGCTCTAAAATGAGAAATACCGCTCGCCTCCGAAAGGCGGTGCGATATAAACCACCAGTTTTGTACAGTGCATGGAGAGGGGACCACCAGGGCGGATGAGCTGCACACCGTTGATCTGCGGTTTAAACGGACGACGGACAGGCGATTTGGGCGATGAACAGAGTGGGCCATGGGCGTGATGAAGACTTGCGAATGCCGTCAAATCTGTACAGATCGACAGTTATAAATGCGCTCGATATATATATATATGTGATAAGCGCCTTCATGGCTAGCACTCGGTTTTGACCTCCGGTCATGTGGAGAAAAAGGTGCAGGGGCTAGGGCCGAAAGGTGCTAGGCCTTACATATGTTATAATGTGGGATTTCGGCCCGTTTATGAAGTTTTGAAGCTGGGAGAAGGTAACGATGAGTAGGAAACGGATTTCTCAGGGCAAAAAGAGTGGGTTTGAAAGGTTTAAGTGAGGTTGCTTATCAAAATTTCAATAGAATGCTGACATGATCAACAATTCATAAACCCCATTTTTTATTAATTTCTCTTATTAACTTAAATATTTTAATATTATCCCCTATACTAGTATTCCCCCCCTCTCCTTATTAATTTTATAATTCCTTTTTATATTATTCTTTATTATTCATTAACCCCTTTTTATTAATTTCTTTTAATAACTTCAATATTTTAATATTTTTCCCTATACTAGTATTTACCCCTTCACCTTATTAATTTTATAATTCCTTTTTATATATTGTTTTTATTATTCATTAACCCCCTTTTTATTAATTTCAAGGTTTTAATATTATTCCCTATAATAGTATTTACCCCTTCTCCTTATTAATTTTATAATTTAATGTTTTTGCTAAATTATTATATTATTTGGTACCCCTCTCCACTCTATATAATATTTTAAAATAATAAAAAATAATATTTTAAAATAATTTAAAAAACTTTTAAATTTTCAACTAATTAACTAAATAACGACTAGTTTTTATAAGGGCTAGTTTGAACAACTATCATCGGGTAATGACACATCCTTACTATTTATTCAATGAGATCGATTTCCTTTTTCACCTTATCCTAAGGATGAACCACATTAGATGGTTCGAAACGTCAACCAAATCCTAATGACGTGATTAATTATAAAGACATTTACCTAAGTTTGTAAATATTTGATCACTTGAAATACCAAAAGATCTCATTATCCTTTGATCAATCATGAAAAGTATATTTTCAAAAGTAAAAACTATTTGAAGTTTTAACATCTTTTGACTTTGATTGTCATCCAAGACTCTTAAGGAGAAATAATACCTCCCTATCCACTAATATTTCATTTTTAGAGTGTAACTCAAAAATATCTAAAAACTTGAAAGATAAGGGGTCTCATCATGGGCCAACTTACAATGATCATAGGAAACTAATGGTATTGACATTATCATAATTGATCACCAAACCAGGATAATGGATAATAGATTTATCTCTATAAGACAAGAGGTTTCATCACGAGCCGACTTGTTCAATTTCATTATAACCTGTTAATGACATTATCACTATCTAGCTACCAAACCAGGATAATAGCTTTCAAGCAACAAAAGGAAATGTTAAAATGATGAAAGGATAATGGCTCTAAGATATCACTATAAGTGGATGGGATACTGATATTATTTAGTTAAATGGTAATCTTTTCGAGGCTATGGACGTCTACTGGCAGCAATGGCTCTACCAATGACAAATAAGACTATCTTAAAATGCTAGACTTCTATAGTTCTATATTTTTATCTTTATAATTGATTAAATGAATGAGAAAGATAATAAATATTTTCATCAATAACAAGTTTTGAATATTTGCAAAATAGTGAGTTATTTTATTCAGATTTATTTTAATCAGTATATATTTCAAATATTTAAAAAATATTTTCCTTAGTTGATTAAAATTTCACTCACTTTTACAAAGATAACTATTTTGCCCAATATGTCGCCAATTACTGTAGTACTCAACAACCCCCCCGCATTTATTTGTATGTTAGTTAAATAATAAATAATGGGGACGCTTTTAAATTCTAATAAAATTCTTTAGTTCTAATAAAAATAAGACAATTTTTAATTTTTTGTAATTAAAATACCTTCTCACATGATGAATTTCCTTATCGGAACTTACATATCGGAGATTAAACACAAAAATGTTACCATTCGTAAAAACCCGATAGAATTTTGTTATTTAAAAACACATTATAGAAATATTTTATCGGATCACTTTAATATTGTAACATTCCTTATAGGAAGGTTACGATAAAAAATTCCCCTGATCAAACTTTCTCAATATCTAAGCACTTCTTTTTGTTAAAGAACCGCCAGCCCCACCATACTGCCACATGGCATATCAGAACTCTGGTATATCACACCTTTTAAACAAGTTCCATCACAAAACCTCCGATATCTGATATCTCCGATGCTCTTCTTCTCTAATATATCAATCCTCTGATATTCCCTTTACTCATATCGAGAATTTTTATATCGAATGACAATCTTTAAAATCCCTGATTCATTCCCCAATATAAAACCTCTGATGTATCTTCCCGCCTATACTTATAACTGTTATATCTTTGAATAATATATATCGGAAGTCCCAAATATTGTAAGTTTTAAGGTGTGACCACATGATTTATCCGATAAAATTTTTTCTGATACGCTGATGTGTATAAGGCCCACGTGATTTTTAGTTTATCATTTAATTGCCAAAAGTGACGAATTTATGGTTTATAAAGTTCTAAATGACTTAATCATTACAATTTGATACCATCATGATTTTCTCTTTAAGACAAATTTTTATGAAAAATAGTTATTTTCACTAAAGACTTTATGGAAAAAGAATTATCACTTAGTCTTGTGTTTTCCATTGCAGGCTAGTCTCGATAAGAAAAGTTCAACAGATATGTCTAAAGCAGCTGGAGAAAAGAAGAAACCAATTGCTCCTCCAACTGAAAGAACTGAAATTCCTGGATTATTTTCTGACACGATCTGTACTTTAGATGCTGGAAACGCCTCTTTGGAAGCTATCTATTGTTATGAATAAAATATATAGAAAATAATGTAAAAGATAATAATCATAATTAATGATAAATAATTAGTAATTAGTACTAAAGAGGCATGTCTAAGGGACATTACCTTCCGTGAAGAGGCATCTGCCTAGGTATATAAGCGGGCCTCATTTGTAACATTTATCAATCATTTCTTCATACATATTATATAAATAATATTTGTATCCTCAATGGATATTTTCATATTCAAAGTCTTCTGGAGTATTTAACTTGAGGTGCGAACTTTGTTTGTTTCATTTGATATCAGAGCCATCGAACCACAACCACGCTGCATAGTCGAGCTACAGAGTCAAAATTATCCACAACTTGGTCTCTCATTGCCTGCATTCCGTCTGTCATCTTCTGTCATCTTTCCCCATACGTTGTCTCCCCCCGTCATCATCTCCCCTCCCTGCTGTCGAACCCACATTTGTTCCCCCACCCGCTGCTCTATCGTCAAACCCGCATATATGTCAACGGCGCCCTTTTTTATGTCGTCCACCCTCCGTCACAAACCCTCATCTGTCACCACCACCCTCTTTTCCATCGTCTCCCCTCCCCACCGTCAAACCCATATTTGTTCTCCTGCCAAACCCATCCACCGCTCCTCATATGAACCCCTCCTAAAATTAAACCTTACACCTTTCCTTTAATTTAATGTATATATAACCACTTAACATTCCAATTATACACCCCGGATGCGGGTGCTTCAATGGAGAGTTAATGGGATGGGACGGAGGGGTGGCAAGCCCTGCCGACATCTGCCCAACTGGTATGCTGCGTTAAATGGCCATCTGCGCAATGGCATGCATCATTTAAACTCCCCTCCTTCCAATGCCATGGGCTCTAAAAACTTTAGCACTCGCTCAACTTCGGCTGTGACGAATCCTGCTTCCGCATGCTCCGGCGGGATTTTCATCATGGGAGTAGTTAAGGAGACAGATCTGCTTGGTATGGGAAGGACGGACTTGGCGCGAGTTGAGGCCTGTCTCGTGGTGGATGGGTACCAAACGCAACAGGTTAAATATCACCTGGTCTCGGCTTTCTTACAGAATTGCATTGGCGCCGTAAGTTGTTGTATGCATCGTTGGGAGAGGATCTATCAGTGTTTGTTGCGTTTTGTGCAGAGGGAGGCTCATCCTCCAGGGAAAGTTGGGCTGGTGCTGTGACTTCATCCGAGCTCGAGCCACCCTCTGCTGGCTTTCTCAGCTGTCCTAGTTGCGTTCTGGACCCTGCTTCTTCTCACAATGCCGTGGATTCGACACCGTTTGCGGAGCAGAAGAGGTAGCTCTCGGAGTCATCCCTCTCCTGTTCATTCCAGCCCCTTTCCAGATTCTTCCTCCTTTGGCGAGGGCTCGAGCCACTACCCCAGGACTCGAAGCGGTCGGGGGCGCTCTCAAGATTTCCGCCTGTTCTGGGATCCCCATTCGCATCGCCCTCCAGCCTCCTCTGCTCCTACTACGAGCACTGCTCGTTTCATCTTCAATAGTTCCCTCAACCGCCCTCAGATTACAGCCATTCTCTCAGTGGTTTTTCTTGAAGATAGCTTGCCAAGGGAGTCCAGCTCGCAGCCGGCCGTTCCTGAGGTGAATGTTGTAGTTCCTGACACCCAGTTCTCGAATTTCAATCTGGGCAGTGGAAGTGTCTCGTCTCAGCCTCTGTCTTGCCCTGTAAGTTCAGTTCCGGATGAAGACATGCTCTCTGCTGAACCTGGTCCCCCGGCTTCTCACGAAGGGCTTGCTCCTGACATGCGCACCACCGGCTGGTGCAGGATTGTGGAGGAGACTCCTGATGATTAATGGGTTTGTTGCTTGGTATTTTCTCTGTTTGTATCACCCAACTTTTTGGGTTTTTTTCTGTTCTGGTAGCTATGAAGCTTTCTGGCCCCCTTTTGTTCCTTCTGGGTCAAAGCATTTCTTGGAAAAATCTAGCTCTGCACCCCTGCGTGGGTTTCGACAGTCTACTACTCTGCTTTTTCCTGAATTTTCTGCCTCCAAGGCAGTAGTCTCTGACTTCGGTCTCGTTGTAATTTTATCCACTTGTTAATAGATCAGTTTTACTTAGGAAAAAAAAAACATTCCAATTATACATAGCTTAACTTAACTTTAGACATCATCTATTTTTTTTTTTTTTAAATTTAACTTTTGAACATAATATAACTATAATGTTTTATTACTGTTATAAATTTTGAATCAAGCATTTTAGAAAATTATCTCAACTTCTTATCCAATCTAGGATATTAAGATAAGAAATCAATTAAATACTGTCAGGTTGTGACTTATTTTAAAACAGTGGCACCTTTTAAACTACCGCAACATCTCAAATATCTTTCACTGGTTTAAGCGGATATGGCGGAAGTGAGTTGGTTGGGTTGATGGTATGAAATTCGTAGTACGACTTGTACGATGACATAATGGATGACAATATTTTGTTGTATGATGGTATGACTATCGATTAGTGATTGTATGGAAATATACAGATGCATAGGTGGCGACAACGTTGTTTGGTGTCACAATGGCAAGGGTGGTCATTGAATTGTACAATCATGGTTATTTGAACTGTTTAAAATTGGTGAATTGTACGGATTGCATGAGAAATAAATTTTTTGGTTAATTTCACTATATGGATCATCAAACCGTTGCACAAAAATCAATTTATATTTTAACTGTACATTCGAACATTATTATATAAATATATTAATTTCCGTATTCTCATATTACAAACATTCTGAATATTTGTGTGTACAAACTTTTTCATTACATTGGTATCAAAGTTGCAGTTTTTGATCACCAAGCTTTTCCCAGAGTTTAGTCAAGTTCTCAAATTTTTAAAGTTTCTCCAGTTCCGACGTCTGTGACGAAACAAAATAATTAAAAAAATGAAAGCATAGAAAGGGGAAAAGGTGAAGAAAATAATATAGTATTAAAAAAAGAAAAGAGAGAAGAGAAAGAGAGTAAGAAAATCAAATCCAAAAACAGAAGAAAAAACAACATACCAAGGCAACCATCGGACCTCTTTGTCTGTAGCCATCGAGCACCAACACTAGCACCACAGGTGAAAATTGATCCCCTCACCATACCGTGACGTCTTGTTCCAAAGAGACATCAGCAGCTACAACAACTTGTAGTCCTTGAAGCATTGAACATAGCACAAAATTCCTAGCACCAATGTTGAATCTCGTCTTGCCGTCTTGATACCTTTGCCCCTCTGCAAGACACCGCCATAACTAGCGTAGTTCACCAGCTATCTTTCTTCATTGCTACAACTCATCTTCTCTTCCTCCACACATCCGCCCACTTTCTGCCCCTCGAACCGCTTTTACTCGTTGTTCATTCCTTTCTTCATTGTTGCAACCAGTCTTCTTTTCCTCCACACATCCGTGCGCTTTCTGCCCCCAAGAGGCTCGACCAACTGCACAACAAACATCCACCTAATTTTTTTGCCATTGTTATACATCAACAGATTGCCCACCGCCGTACGACCCTATGGGATGATCGTCACGCGCTGCCTCTACGACTGCCTCACTTGTTGATCTCACTACGTGACTGTATTCATGACTGTCAATTTCTTTCAAATTCGTACAAAGCATCAATTCTGTGTTAATCCACCACCAATACCATTCATATTTAGGCCTTCTATTTGTATAATCTACAACTTGATCAAATTCGTTCGGTAAAAACAAAACAAAAATACCAACGTTCCATACTTTTTGTACGGTCATGGTTTCTGAATCGGGTCAATATCCTTTTCTGCGAGGCCTCCTCATGCTTCATGGTCGATCGAATATAGGTTGTGAAAGTTGTTTCGGGGTAAGGTCGCACGGACACCCGCTCGCTGATGATGTTTGACATGCTGTTATCAAAGTATAGAATTGCTCGTTCTTGCGTTTTTGGGGGTTGTGTTAACATGATATCCTCACATGCACATGTAAGAAAGAAAGAAAGAATTTTTAATGTCCACGAGACTAAAAATAGCCTATGGGACAGATTTCTTTTCTATCTGACTCTTGTATTCAGCCCTTTTCCTGTGAAGTTTTACAATGACCACTCCCAACTTATCGACAAACTCTTCGCTGAATAGCTTATCCCAAGAATTAGCTGCCAGAATACCTGCATAGTTTTCCCTGGTGTCTTTGAAGGCCTCACATTCTATAATGAAATGTTTTTCTGTTTCCACTTTTCCGGAGGAGCAAAAAATACATACTCTTTCTTCCCACATTTCTTTTGGCCTTTTCCAGCGCCCTGTTTCAAAACGGAGTTGATGAGAATTAGTCCTTAATTGAGCAATAAGAATTTTAGATCTCCAAGAAATATTAGCCCCTATGTACGCCTTTTGTGATTCCTATTTCTGCCATATCTGGTGTGGTTTTGGGTTATCACATGAGAAGACTCAAATCATTTGAGCTGGGTGTTTTGTCTGTTGCATCTTTGGTTTTGGGGTGAGGTTTGATCTCACCAACCTGATGGTCAATTTCGTTCTAGTTTCCCTCAAACCGAACTTTTATTGCCACTGGACTTAATGGTTGTACATGAGGATAACAGAGTAAATTTATCCTCCTCCATACATTCTTCCTCCTCTGACTCTTGCTCTGCTGCCACTAGTCAATGTGGCAAATGGTACCTATTGTGGCGCAAGTGGGTGGATTCTATTATCATCTCTCGTCCATGTAAGAGTCTAGGTTTCAGGTTATGCAAAAGGTGGTGGTCACTTCCGGGGTGCATCTGTTGCTGTTGCTGTCATGTTTAGTTGGGTGGGTTGGGACCTGGTCTTTCTGATGACCTTTTGCCTGAAATCTACCGGATTCTTTCCTGGTCTTCTCATTGGAAAATTTGAATTTTTCTCCGGGCATGTCTCGATTTCCTAGATTTCTATCTGACATATGTGTAGAAATTTATAGTTTCCCACCCCGGTTTTCAGTTTTCACCTTATTACTCCAAAATAGTTAAATTCCCTTTCCCATATCCATACATTTAACAAACTGGAAAATAAATTTTGCTGAAATACAACTTGAATTTTTCAATTAAAATGTAGAATAAATAATCAGTTATAATCACAATATCTGTTAGTATTTTTGGATGACAACATTTTAATTTACGACGACCCCGTGGAAACTTCTGTTAAACCTGGGAAACCGTCAAGTCTTTCGAGAGGTGCCTGAAAATGCCTTTTATAGAGATATTCAAGAAAAATCAGTAAATGACTTTTACAACTTATCTCGTCTTCATTAATCAACGTTTCCGTGAGTATGTAAACAACGGAAATCATAAATAAAGAACAAATGTCAGATATTTCCTCATTTTGTGCCAAAATTTAGCCTTGGAATACTACAAAATGTCACTGAATATGCAGCCGCCATTTGCATCCTGTTGTACCATTTTCTGCCTCTAAATGTGAGTGCTGTACAGAAGCAAATACTGCTGGAGACGGCTCTCAAATTTCTGCTCTCAAATCTGCAAACATGTTGTATGGCCTAATCGTACGGACTTCCTTCCCAAAAATCTGCCTTGAACTGTGTGCAAACTCTGCTGTACGGTCTTGCTGAAATATGTACTAAATCAGCTGTACGGTCTTGCTGAAATGCTGCCTTGGAATGTGTGCCAAGTTGCTGCCTCCTTCTCCTCATTGCCCAGAAATCTCCCTTGCTCTCTTGCTCTCCTTCTCTCAATCTGCTCATGAAAGAATGAATGACCTTTTCCTCATTTTCCTCCTTTAACCTAACCCTAAGTGACTTTTGGGGAATCCCTAAATCCAATGGCTGAGATAGATTGAGATCTAGGGCTGAGATTAAATGCTCATTTAAATCTCACTTTCTATTTTTTTTAATTCACCCCACTTTAATAAAGACCCACTTAGTCATTTATTTTCAAAGTCACTTTTTCCTTTCTAATTTTACATTGACTTTATTAAAAGTCACTTTAAAATTAGACTTTAGTAACTTTATCACTTAAGTCACTTTTAAATTCGATTTGACTTTATAAAAATTATAAAGTCACTTTAGGAGAAAAATTAAATTCTTTTGGACACTTTTCCCTAGGCCAAAGATCAAAGCCTTAGGGAACCACCTATCCTCCGGTACCAAATTTCAACACTCCCTCTTACCGAGGAAGGTGTTCCTCACCACACCCATCTTGTCTCTGAAGTAGACATGCTTGCCCCGTGGTAAGGCTTTGGTAAGAACATCTGCAACCTGCTCATCAGTGGGAATATACTCAAGCTTCACAGCTCCTTTCTGAACATAGTCTCTGATGAAATGATATTTGATCCCGATATGCTTTGCCCTGTCATGAAATACTGGATTCTTCGTGAGTTTAATGCAACTCTGATTATCACAGTAAATCACTGAAGGTCTCAACGGCTGACCAAATAAGCCAAACAACATCTTGCGAAGCCAAATGGCCTCACAACTAGCTAGACTGGCTGCCATATACTCTGCTTCCGCTGAACTCAATGCCACTGACTGCTGCTTTCGGCTGAACCATGACACCACTGCCGAACCCAACCCAAAACAACACCCTGAAGTGCTCTTCCTATCAGAAGCACAACCTGCCCAATCAGAATCGGTGTAACCTGCCAATCTCACTCCATCCCCCTGCCTGTAGTCCAGACCATAATCCACTGTCCCCTGCAAGTACCGCAAAATGTGTTTTGCAGCCACCCAGTGAACCTTCCTAGGCTCACACATAAACTGACTCATCGTGTTGACTGCAAAACAAATATCTGGCCTAGTGTTGACCAAATACAGCAAGGAACCAATCAGCTGTCTGTACAATGTGGGATCCACCAACTCGGAATCCGAAGCATGAAGCTTCTTCCAGTTGGTGATCATCGGTGTCGACATGGGTTTACAATCCTCCATGTGGAATCTGCCAAGGATATCCACAATATACTTCCCCTACCCCAGGAAGAAATGCCCCTCCTCCTGCCACACCTCCAAACCCAAAAAGTAATGCATCAAGCCGATGTCCTTCATCTCAAACTCCGCCGCAAGATCTCTCTTGCGGTGCTCTATGAGTCTCTCTGCACCTGTAATGACTAAGTCATCCACATACAGCACCAGAATGAGAGGCTCCTCACCTATCACAATATAGTAAAGGTTCGGATCTGCCTCACTCTTTGTGAAACCCATCTCCTGCAAGTATGTATCTATCCTAGAGTACCAAGCTCTGGGAGCTTGCTTCAGGCCATAAAGGGCCTTCTTCGGTCTGCACACATGGGACTCCTTCCCATGCACCTCAAAGCCCTGTGGCTGCTCAATGTACACCTCCTCCTGTATGAAGCCATTGAGAAATGCGGTCTTCACATCCGTCTGGTGGATCTTCCAACCCATCTCTGCTGCTATCGATATAATGGAGCGAATCGAAGTATATCGAGCCACGGGAGCGAAGGTCTCCTCATAATCAACTCCCTCTACCTGGGAGAACCCTCTAGCCACAAACCTCACTTTGAATTTCTCAATGCTGCCATCTGCAGCATGCTTTACCTTGTAAAGCCATCTGGAAGTAACCATGGATTTTCCCTCAGGCCTCGACACCACCTCCCAAACATCATTCTTCATGATATAAGAATACTCCTCCTGCATGGCCTCTCTCCAGACCTGCTGGCTAGCTGCCTCCTCATACATAGAAGGCTCAGAGTTAAGGATGCTGGTAGCCATTGCCATATAGCTACAAAACCTCTCAGGTGGTCTGCTCTCTCTGAACGGCCTCTTAGGCTCAGCAACATATGTGGCATCTCTCAAGGTGTCCTGAAGCCACTTGGGCTTCCTCTTCCCTGAGCACACTTCTCCCGCTGGAGAATAAAACTCCTCCTCCTCAACATCAGGAGCCTGAACTCCTGACTGTCTGTCTGCTGTCCTCCTGCCTACACCTGAACCTGTAGATGCTGAGGTACTGTGTGAGCTGTCCGTCAGTGGACTCCCCAGTGAACTGCTCCGTGGACTGCTCTGCATGCTGCCCGTAGCACCACCTCTCTGACTCGGTGAGCCAATCCCCACTGACAGACCTGACATCATCATAGATGTACCTCCGAATCCTCCTGATCCCTGCCCACTGGATCCCTGTGACTGACTCAACTGCTGCTGAGGGTCTGGCTGATCCAGATACTCTAACTCCCATGACCTCCTAGAGGCCCTGTCCTCCTCGAACTTCACATCCTGCCTGACAACAACTTTCCTCTGCGTAGGAATGTAAATCCGAAAGGCCTTTGAGGTCTCACTGTAGCCCACAAAGATACCCTTCTCTGCGGTGGGCTCTAGTTTTGTCCTCTTCTCCTTGGGTATGAAGGAGTATGTGATACACCCAAAGATACGAAGATGACCAATATCAGGTTTCTTCCCAGAAAAAGCCTCCTCCAGAGTCATGTGCCCCAAGGCACGATGCGGACTCCTGTTCTGCAAATAAATAGCTGTGTTGCAGGCCTCTGCCCACAAAAACAATGGCAACCCCTGATCATGTAACATGGCTTTGGTAGCCCCTCCGATGGATCTGTTCTTCCTCTCCGCAACCCCGTTTTGCTGGGGGTTGTAAGGAACAGTGAACTCCCTCCTAATGCCTACCTCCGCACAATAGTCAACAAACTCTCCAAGGGTGTACTCTCCCCCATTGTCCGACCTCAGGGACTTGATCTTCCAACCTGTCTGTGTCTCCACAAGAGCTCTGAACTCCTGAAACCGCTTGAACACCTCACTCTTGGTCTTCAAGAAATAAATCCAGGTCCTCCTGGAGTGATCATCAATGAATAACACATAGTACTCATATCCACTCAAGGAAACATGAGACATCCGAGCGCTCACATCGGAATGAATCAAATCAAGTATCCCAGTCGCTCTGCTGTCACTGCTGGGAAAAGGGGATTTGGCAAACTTGCCCATCGCACATCCTCTGCAAGTATCAAAGTGATCGGTACTGAAATCTGGCACACCTGTAGTGATCTCCCGCAAAGTCCTCAAGGCTCCATGATACATGTGCCCCATCCTGCGGTGCCAAATCTCACACTGCTCAGAACTGCTAGCTCTGCTGTCGGTACTGTTGCTCAATGCCAAAAGGGACTGAAATGCAAACTTGTACACCTTTGCATGGCGTACACCTATCACTCTAGCTGAATCAGCTGGAGTGCCCCTGGGATACATCAACACCTGTCCTCCCCTGAACAGTACCTCATATCCTCTGTCCTCCAAAGCTGAAACAGATATGAGGTTCTTCCTCATCCCTGGCACATAAAGAACATCTGACACTTTCAAGGGAGGTTTAGACTCCCTCTAAAATGTCAATGTTCCCACACCGACTGCTCTAACAACTCTGTCATCACCGAGTACTACCTCTATATTAGTGCCACTCTCTGAAAGCTCTGAGAAGTACTCACGGACTCCTGTCATGTGACGTGAAGCCCCACTGTCCACATACCAGATACCCGAAGATGCTCCGCTAATCGAGGGAAAAGCATGCTCCCTCTGAACCTCTATGGCAGATAATCTCGCACTAGAGGACTCACACACAGTGAACCCAAAATCTCGGTCAAAATGATCTGCAAAGTCCTCAACCTCTGCTGAAGCTGCCATGCTCTGGTTCTTCGCCTTCTTCTTCTTCTTCTCCGGACACACAACTGCATAGTGTCCCATCTTCTGACAATTCCAACACTTCACCTTGGAATAGTCCTTCTATGTGTTATCCTGTTTACCTTTACCTTTGCCTTTGCCCCCACCATTGCTTGTGGAAGCCTGCTTCTTCCCTTTGCCTTTCTTTCGTCCTGCCAACAGTGCTACATCCTCATCCTGCTCAACTGGCTTGGCTGCCCCAAGCTGACCTTTCCTGATCTCTGTCTGAATGCAATCATCCCAAAACCTCTCCCATGTGGGAAGGGTCTCACGTGTACAAACCCCATCAGCAAAGTTCATCCATGAACTGGGGAGGCCATTCACTGCAATCCGCACCAACTCAGTGGGTGGAATGGCCTCTCCAATCGCTGCCAACTCATCTCTCACATTAGTAATATTTGTGAGATATCCAGCTGCACTATCAGTCTTAGCCATCTTAATGTTCTTCAGCTTCTCCTTCAGGACCATTTTTCGGTTCTCATTGGTACTCTGGTAGAGGTTGGTCAATGCTGTCCACATCTCATGAGCATTTCTCTTTCCTCTCACATGAGGAATGCAATGGTCTTTGATTCCATCTAGAATCAGTCTCTTACCCTTGTTGTTCTTTTTATTATATGCTGCCAACTGAGTAGCATCAGTAGGCACATTTACAGGGTTTTGTGCGGTATGCACCATTATGTCCCAGACTTCCGCCTCCTCAAAGATACTCTACATTCTCTCCTTCCAAACACTCTAATTAGTATGCCCATCCAACCTATCCTCCATCCTCAGTCCCAAAGACATCCTACTGTCCTAAAACTGAAAAATAGCACTGCTGTAGTGAAGGTAAAAATTCTGTTTGTGAAAAAATCAGCTTGCTGGAATTTTCTGAGTGAAGAATCAGCAGGCTGTATTTTTCTCCTTGCTGTCCCAAACTGCTCTTTCAGCACTCAAGCTCCGATACCATGTAGAAATTTATAGTTTCCTACCCCGGTTTTCAGTTTTCACCTTATTACTCCAAAATAGTTAAATGCCCTTTCCCATATCCATACATTTAACAAACTGGAAAATAAATTTTGTTGAAAACACAAATTCTGGAAATTTTTCAGAATGCTGGAAAATGCAGAATTAACAATCAGCAAGCATAAAAACATTCATTCACACATTTTGACACAGATATTTTTGGTCAACATGACCCTGGAAAAACCCCCTACAACTCTTGGGGAAAACCAGTTCGAAAGCTCCTTCTTATTTTTGGAAAATGCTTTTTACAGTGAGAGAAATATTCAGCAAAAAATCAGCAAACAGACTTTTACAACTTATCTCGTTTTCCATGCCTTAAATGCTGCTGTACGGCCTGCCTAGAAATGCGTGCAAGATGCCACAAAATCTGCTATACGATTTCTTCCTCGAAATGCATGCCAAAGGTACAACCACTTGCTGTACGGCCTCCCTCAAATTTCTGCTCCTCGAAATCTGTGCAAATATGCTGTACGGCCCTGCTGTACGGCCTTCCTTCCTCAAAAATCGTGCCAAAAATCTGCCTCACTGTGTGCTAAATCAGCTGTACGGTCTTGCTGAAATGTTGCCTTGGAATGTGTGCCAAGCTGTTGCCTCCTTCTGCTCACTGCCCAGAAATATCCCTTGCTCTCTTGCTCTCCTTCTCTCAATCTGCTCATGAAAGAATGAATGACCTTTTCCTCCTTTAACCTAACCCTAAGTGACTTTTGGGGAATCCCTAAATCCAATGGCTGAGATAGATTGAGATCTAGGGTTGAGATTAAATGCTCATTTAAATCTCACTTTCTATTTTTTTTAATTCACCCCACTTTAATAAAGACCCACTTAGTCATTTATTTCCAAAGTCACTTTTTCCTTTCTAATTTTACATTGACTTTATTAAAAGTCACTTTAAAATTAGACTTTAGTAACTTTATCACTTAAAGTCACTTTTAAATTAGATTTGACTTTATAAAAATTATAAAGTCACTTTAGGAGAAAAATTAAATTCTTTTGGACACTTTTCCCTAGGCCAAAGATCAAAGCCTTAGGGAACCACCTGTCCTCCGGTACCAAATTTCAACAATATGCTCAGTGACGGCTATGTGCGATCGGGTATGCACAGAGGTGGCTGCAGATGATCAGAAGTGCTCAGTGTCGGCTGCAGGCTTGTTATGGTGTGGTTTGTGATCGACTGTTCAAAAGATCGGGTGATCATATGCAGGGTTTTTCTGGATTGATCTATTGAGATGTACTCCCTTTCTATTATTTTCTTATCACCATTTATGGGTTATTAAATCTAATCCTCGGTTTTCTTGAATTTCCTAAATTGGTCAGTGTGGGTGGGTGGGTTGGTACATTACATGCTGACGATCTCTTGGATTTACAATTACTTCTATTCAATATCACATGCCTCATGATGTCATCAAATCTGTACAAAATTCCCTGTGATATCTTGCTACCAGGGTTACTTATTGGAGTTGAAGGAATGCTGGACTTTCAATTTTAAGTTGGTTTTGAATGTCACCATATGATGCATCTTAAACTTTTTTATACAATATGGGGATGATGTGTTCACACTTCCAGTTGGCCGAGGTGTAATTTGGCTAACGCTCTCTGACAAGTGCTGGCTTTGCTCTAAGGTGGCGGCATTCTGATATGGCTAACATCGTTCTATGGTGGTGGCATTATGATCTTGCAGTTGGAATTGACTCCTTGTATGCCTTGCTGTAATTCCATTATGGACGGAAATAGGCCCGAGATTTTGATTGATGAAATGCCTGATGGAGGGGGGCGTGACTCCTCATTTGATTTTGAGGTCGATGATGTTATCATCAAACAAGCTACGTAGGATTGTTCAGTATATAAGGTAAACATAAATCGACGACCCAGAAGGCACAAGCGTCGCGGTTCTGGTGGTGGCAAGAGGAACATCTATAAACACAAGATGGATATCAGAGAAGTAACGTTGGACTACGAAGATCTCTGTCTAAGGGTGGCAAGCTTGCAGAAAAGGGTGGTTATTGGTAGGTGGATGTTTCCTGATAGAGAGGATTTTGATATAGTTTCTTGGATTAATCAGAAGTGGAATCCCATAATTGGTTACTTGCCCAAGGTCAGCACGCTCCTGAATGGATGGTTCAACATTCATTTTATGGACGAGAAGGACGTCTTCAAAATCACCAGTAGGACTTGGGTTCGTGGTAGGAGCTTCATGCAACTCATTCCGTGGTACCTCGGCTTTAATCCGGTTCTGGAGGCTCCATGCAGCAGGGTGGTTTGGGTTAAACTCCTTGGTCTACTGCTTGAATTTTTGACCCTCAAAGCGCTGAAGGCGATTGGAGACTCAATTGGCTCCACCAAATACATAGACCCTAGCATTGTGGGGGCATCTGAAAAAAAGATTGCCTGGATTTTTGTCGAGGTTGATTATGTGGGTGGTCTACCTGGTGACATTGATTTACTTTGGTGTAATAGACGGCATCGAAAACGTATTGACTTCTGGGGGATTCCATTTCGGTGTCTTATCTGTCATAAGACAGGCCATCTTAGGGAACACTGTCCATATCGGCTGCGCATTGCTCGGGCGGATTTGGCGGTAAAGGGTGCGGGCGAGGAACGTCAAAACAAGGCTGTATCAGGCACGCCGGGTGGTTTTCAATCAGGTAATCCTGTTACCACATCCTCTGATGAAGATGCATATAAAACTGCTGAGGGTCAATATGATTACTCTGTTCCTGATATTGAGGTCCCTTCAAATATTGCTAGTCTACCATCTGTTGCTCGTAATCTATATAGAGTTCTCAAACCCCAGGTAAACCATGAGTCAAATTCAGCCCCTTTATCTCCTTCTCATATACAGGGAGATCCTGACGCCCCTATACCATGCCCCACTTTTGCCCCCTCCGAATCTACTTTTCTTGACAATAATCCTATTTCTAGCTCAGCCCATATGCGCCAGAAGAATATTTCTAAAGGGACATTCCCCAACTTTAACATAGCCAACAGAAGGCCCATGGTTCCCGTCTATGCGGGTGGACACTATACTCCTAGGAGTGCCCCGCCTATTTTTAAGTCATCTATGCTCTTTGGGGGTGAATCATCGCGTACATACGTTGGGATGTTGTCGGGAGAAAATACTGAGCAGGAAAGAAACTTTGGGTCTCCACTCTGCACACCTGATAAATCTGGTCCTATTCTACTATCTGAATCTCCTAGGAACTCTATTGGGAGTGATATTGACTCCCTCTTGGGGAATCCTAACCTTGACTTGGCTACACTCACAGTCTTTGAGAAACCCTCCACCTCGCCTGCAAAACAATCTACTACTTTATCGACTGCTATTATCTCTATCAAGAAGAAGGAAAAAGCTGCATGCCGCTTGAATAAGGGAAAATTTAAGTCTATTTCACTGTTCTCTGATGATGATGTGGGCCTTTCAGATGTTCCCATAGCTAAATATGATGGTCCAGACAACTCTTCTTGGGCGCTTAGAGCATGCCACCCTCGGCCTTCTTCCCCATGACCCATATCATCTCATTGAATTTACGGGGGTTGGGCGATGCCTCCAAATTCCATTGCCTAAAGGAACTTATCGTATTGAAGAACCCTATAATATTTTTGGGTCAGGAGACTATGTCAGACAGGTCAAAGGCTATCAATATGTTTCTAAAAATCAAAAGAGGTTGGCATGCGGCGGCGGTTAATTCAAATGGTCGATCTGGGGGCATGGTTGCTATGTGGAACCCAAATTTTGTTTTTTTCAAAGCTTTCAGCTTCTTCGGTGGTATTATGTTAACAGGACATCTTAGAGGTCTGCAAGGTCCTTTTAATCTCATAAATTTATACGCCCCATATTCAAATAGAATGGTTTTTTGGAACAAAATGCAGATGGCGGGTATCCTATCTCTTCCAAACCTTATTATGATGGGAGATTATAACTCCTCACTGAATGGAGACGAAATTTGGGGCAAGAGCGCTCGTTTAGATACTCTTGCTGGGTTTTTAAATGATCTCTTCCTATCACAGGGGCTGGTGGACATAAGACCATCTCCACTTGCACCTACATGGACCAACAGGGGAGTTGGAGTTAACTTTATAGGGAAGAGGCTTGACAGAGTGGTTGTAAAAGATTCTATGATGGAATCCTTGGGGGACCCCAGATCTGCGGTGTTGGCATCCGATATATCGGATGATATGCCAATTATATTAACATGGACTAGTTCTGAGGTTGTTCATGGGCGCCCTTTCAAATTCAACAGAATTTGGTTAGAAGATCCTAAACATACCAATCTCGTTGCGCAGCTTTGGAGGGATGGTCGAGATCTGGCAGGTATGGGGGAATGGGATAATTTTCATTACAGATTGCAGAATATTAAGGCTGCCTCCAAGTCCTGGGAATGAAAAAAGAAAATGAAACTCAGGGCCGAATACAAGCAAATCCGAAATCAGATGGAGGCTATTATTTCTTCCTTCCTCACATGCTATCCGGATGAGCCCACACTAGATAATATTAAATGCTTGGGGGAAAGGAAAAGAGAGATTTTGAGGATTGAGGAGATCACTTGGCGCCTGAAGAGCCGAATCACATGGCTGGCTGAGGGGGATCAAAACACAAATTTTTTCCATAAGAGCGCAAGCGAGCGAAAAAACAGGAATGCCATTTGGCGCATTAAAAAAGAGGATGATTCATATGCTTATACATGCCATGAAATTCAAAAATAGGCGCTTGCATATTTATCAACGTTTTACAGACTGCAGGATGGGATCTGCAAAGACAACCAGGTATGGTTGCTGGAACATGTTAATCGTTTCTTTGATGCTGATGCTATTTCTTCTTTGGATAATGCTATTACAGGGAATGAAGTCTTAATGGTTTTGAAATCCTTCTCTAAGGACAAATGTCCGAGGCCTGATGGGTGGCCCGCGAAATTCTTTATCCACTTTTTTGAGTTGATGGGTGAGGAGTTGACACAGGTCATTGACCACATTCAGATTCGGGGCGTCATGCCGACCAATCTCAACTCCACATTCATTGCTGTAATACCAAAGGCGGCAGATCCCCAAACTTTTGCAGACTATAGACCGATTGCACTATGTAATGTTCTATATAAGATCATGTCTAAGATTATTGCTGAGCATTTAAAGGAAACATTATCGACCTTCATCTCGAATGAAAAATATGGTTTCTTAAAAGGTCGATCCATTCATGATGCCACGACAATTTCACATGAAGTGTTACATTCCATTCACACGGAGAAGAGGGAGGCTATTGTGATGAAGGTTGATCTACATAAAGCCTATGATTCAATCGACTGGTCTTATATCAGGCTTGTGCTCATGAAGATTGGCCTTCCAATCAGAATCATAAGATGGATTATGACTTGTATCTCCACTGTCCGTTATGCTGTTATTATCAACGATGTCCCTACTCATTTTTTCACAGTCGGACGTGGTCTTCGACGAGGCTGTGCGTTTTCCCCGTTAATCTTCATCCTTATTATGGATGGTTTCAGCAGTATTATGCACATGGTAGAGCAGAGGGGTTATACAAAGGGTTTCTCTTTTTCCAATTCGGTCTCCTGCTCACATTCTTTGTTTGTTGATGACCTATTGTTATTTGGCTACCTGAATAGGAATCACTGGTTCTAGATTCATTTTATGTTCATCCGTTTCGAATCTGCAACTGGTCTGGCCATCAACAAAAACAAATCTTTCATCATATATTAATTTGGAGACCCGGGGGAGATAGCTTTCATTGCAGATTTTTTGGGGTTGAATGTAGAGAGGCTTCTGCTAGTTTCACATATCTGGGTTTTAAAATTAAACCATATGGATATAAGATCCGCGATTGGATGTGGCTGATCGAAAAATTTAGAAGAAGGATTTTCAAATGGACACATAGATGGTTTTCCATTGGGGGAAGGCTTATAATGATTCAAGCGGTGCTCTCTCAGATGATGGTTTATTGGGGGAACTTGTATTTCTTATCGGACAGTATCATTAGGTTGAGCAATCGCATAATTGCTAAGTTTCTGTGGGGAGATTCCCAACTGTCACACAAAATACACCTCTGCAAACTAGAGACCCTATGCAGGCCAAAGGAGCATGATGGCTGGGGCATTCTCAATACAAGGATTTTCAATATGCCGCTGCTCATAAAGTCTTTCTGGAGAGATGTACATGGAAATGGCATATGGAGTGCTGTCATAAAGTGTAAGTACATTGAGGGTGATATTCTTCATCATATCTTATGTATGCAATTTCCCCTCCCTCGATCTATTTCTACCATCTGGTGGAGTTTCAAGAATATTATGATCCATGTGGCGGTAATATTGGCATGGATTTTTTGGGATGGTGGCCGTATTCCTTTGACTTTCAATAAGCTTATTTCTTTCCCTCCTTTCGCTGGACCATCTCCGGATCTCCAACTCAGGTTAGCACACAGGGGAATCCTTTACCTGGCTCAGACAATTCGATGTTGGTCCTTTGGCGCTCCTGAATTCAAAACTGCTCTTCAACTGGGCCTGGGGGAATAAGAGGCAACTGAATGGGATATGCTGAGGGATGTTTTACATGCTGCTGGTTTTTGTTGGGATACAGGGGGTGATGCCATAGTATGGGATGGTCCAATGAAAGGTGGCGATTTAATTGTAAGAGAAATTTACAAAACTCTTAATGCCTCTTCTTATCAGGGACAGATGTCTACGTCTTTCCTATCTTTCTGACGGAGGAAATTCCCTACAAATATTGTTCTCTTTGGATGGCTGGTCTGGAAGGGCAAGATTATCACTGGAGAAAAATTGATCAAGAGAGGGTATAGTGGTCCTTTCAGATGTCTAATATGTTGTGCGGATTTCGAATCCATATCACATTTGTTTTTTCAATGTCCTGTTATTGTAAATTTATGGTGGCTTTTTTCTTCACATTTCATGGGCCTTGCGTGGCTCCCTGATGACTTCATATCCTCTGCTTTGGAATGGGACAAACTGCCGGGAAAATATAGATCGCTGCCTTTCTTCTTCATTTGGGAGGTTTGGTTGGGGCGGAACAAATTGATTTTTGACAATGTTCCATTTCAGATTCCACGTATATTCTCTGCCATCTTGAAGTGGATGGATGAACGTCCCTCTCCTCCCTTGACCATTTCGGATTGCTCCATTCACATCCGACCTCATGAGATGGAAATCCCAGCTATATATTTTGATGGTGCTTACGTGGATGATGTGATGTGATGTGGTGCCTGGATCAAATTATCGCAGAGGGAGATGATCCATATACATTGGAACAGTGGACAGGGTTCCAATAATAAAGCAGAAATCATCACTCTCTGGGGTGGTCTACAGTTTTCTTCCAACTTACAACTACAGGATGTTCATGTGTATAGGGACTCACAGGTGGTTATCGACTGGGTAACTAACACTACGGTTATGATGTGTCCATAATTACAGGGCTGGGTGCACAGAACACGCAGATTATGGTCATTGCTCAACAAGCCTCCCATCAGCCACATTTATAGGGAAAACAACACTAGGGCTGATGGGCTCTCTAAAAAAGGCCTAAACACAGATTTTGGGATTATGCAGGTGCATCTCTATAGAGATGGTCTACAATACTGGCAATCTACAATTCCGATTCCATATATGTGGCACACGGGAGATGTCTGCTGATTTTTTGGTTATCCGGGGGCCTATGTCTCCAAATTTTGGATATCAGGCGAGCCTGCTTCAACTTCTGGATATCAAGCGAGATTGCTTCAACTTTTGGATATCAAGCGAGCTTGCTTCAACTCTCCAACGTTTCCATTGTTTCCCTGTGGCAGGCCACGGGATGCTATCGTATTTACAGGTTGTTTTCTTATCTGTATTGTCTATTTAGTTATTTTCCTGTTCTCTTATGTGTTTTTATCCTCATGACTAACTGGATGATGTAATTATTTTGCTAGGAAGCTGTGTTTCTGATCGCTTTCTCTACAGGGATATATGGTTTCTTATCAGGACGGGATGTGCATCTTTGCCCCCATGTTTATATGGTTTTCCCATGATTTCTGGTGCCCCTCTTTCTTAGATTGGCACTGTATACTGCTGGTGGATATCTTGTTTTTCTCTCTCACAGCACAGATGAGAATATGTTATTAGCATATGCACTGATTAATATACATTAGCGTTTTTTTTTCTGACTGAAAAAAAAAGAAAGATTCAATTAGTCACAACGATACCATATTGTTTCCAATTATAAGTGGAGAATATATATATATATATATATATATATATATATATATATATATATATATATATATATATATAAGTTTAAAAGTAATTGAACATGGTTTTGAAGGTTCTATATATAAAATATTTTAATTCGAGCTATAAAAAAGGAAGGAAAGTGTGGGTTAAAATTTAAATGGAAGGTTTATCCAACCTATATATAGAGAGAGATTTGAATTACAGAGTGTAGGGAAAAAAAAAATTGAAGCGGAATCCTTTTTTAAAAAGGAAAAGGTGAATTATACCTGAAAAAGGTTGAAAAAGTATTTGAAGCTAAAGAAAAAAGATTATCCAAGATTCATTATTAAAATTTAATGGATTAATAAAAAATTAAAGGTTGAAGAAAAAACTTAATAAAATAAAAAGAATATAGAAAAGGAGGTTTTAAAAAAAAAAAAATTATAAAAATAGTCATTGATATTATTTATAAAGAAAAAAACTAGGAGAACTATAAAGAAAAAAAAAAGTGATCAAGTGAAAGAAAAAATTATAATATTGACAAAAGGCATATATTGAGTCAACCATTAAAAAACAAAATGGCATCTAAATCATACTCGAAGGAAGGGAGATTTTTAGAAACCTTACCCGACTATATGCTAAAGTGCTATTTAAAATTAAATGAACTCTCGCAAGAAAATATGTCACTTTTGCTATCTCACCTTCTAAAGATAAAAATTATATAAACCCTAAAATTGCGACCCAATTGGTGATTATTGAGTTAAATATAGTCGAAAAATTAGACATTTTTCCCACAAAAAACAATACTAAATAACTGATTTATAGTTAAACATTGACGATTATACATTTATATCGGAATTATTTGTTAAATCCTTACTTTTTGACGATAGCGACATTATGTTGGGATCACCCTTGATGGAAACTCTAGGGTCTTTTATCCTAAATATGAAAAAAAATGTTTTTGACTCTCCCACAAAAAGAAAAAAATAACACTACAGGACGTTACCTTGAAGCCAAATTTAGTGATGCCTAAAGAAATACAAGAAATCTCAAAAGTAGTTCTTAAAGAAAGTAAAAATGCGATATAAAATATGCAAAGAGAAGTTGACAAGATCACCACTGACAAAAATGAAGAATTTTCTCGGCTTAAAGACCATAGTGAAAAACTACTGACACAAATTAAGAAGCTTATGAAGGACAATAATTCATTAGAAAACAAGGTACAACAACTTATCGAGAATGAAACATCAAATGTAGAAATTCAAGTTGACGAAAAAAAATAAATATCGATCCAGTCAATATCACAACTCAAGAAAAGGACAAACTAGTTGAGGTAAAGATGTACTCAGAAGTTGCAGTTCCAACAACAAAAGATTCAAGTGAAGATCCAGAAAGTAACCATTCAACTTTCATAACTATAGGAAATCAGGTGCTTCAATTAAATCAAGGAAACAACACAAACGTAGTAAGGGAAAATTAGATCACTAGAATTTCTTATCGGCATTCGAATCACGAGAGTAGGCAACTTAATCAAGCTACATATTTAGTAAAAAATAAAAAACTGATATTCCGAAGAATACTAATGTCAGTGCAATCTGTTATAGGTCAATTTGGGCATCATTCCCAATGACCTGGTTAATTGGGCATCATCACCAGGACCGATGATCAAAGGTATATCATTCCCTATCATTTCAGTTGCTACATGCTCTAAGACAAGAAACAAGACAAATCAAGAAATACTTTCATCAAGCAAAGGTTTCCATTGTTTGAAGCTTATTATATAGCATATGAGAGCTCACCAACGCAGGCTCTAAGGGGCCTAAGTGCATTGCATATGCAGGTAGCCCCATGCAAGGCTGCTCTGCAAAGAACTTCCCGACATTCATAGGTGTGTTGTTCACATTGGGAGCGAAATTCCCATTGTTCTGAAATATCCACTTGGCCAGTGCCTTCTAGAAGAGTTCACATGTGTCAAGCTTCAGATCCAAGTGTCCATTTGACATCTACATGACTGGAAACATGTCTTGCCTATTTTTGGAAAGCTATTGATTGCAAAACAACCTACAAACTTCTCATCAATAAATTGAACACGATCTAAGTATTTGAGAAGGAAGAATTTGAGTAGAGAAATGTTGGAGAATTTTCAATTGAGAGCTTGGTTTGTAGAGATACTGCTGGAGAGATTTATGTTGTGATGAGACTTGGGAACTATGCTGGAAGGTCACTCCAAATCAGTCACTAGGTTGTAACCTCTACTTCTATCATCAATAAAGAGTACTTCTTGTTTTTCCCTACATGCATCTATGTTAACTTTGATTTTCCATATTGTAAGATCTTGGTTGATGAATGTATTTTATGCTTAACTGATTTAGCTTACTAGCTTGAATATATATCTATATTATTGCATCTTCTGCTATTTCAGTGTTCTTTCTTGCAGGAAGCATTCAGCTCACAAACTGCTTGAATTTGAAGCTGCAACAGAAGCGATAGAAGGAGCCATTTGGAAGCGACTGAAACAAGTAAGCCTCCAATCCTCTCTATGTATCTGTTCTAAGTTAGGAAAAATGGTAGTATAGTCTTTCACTTGTTGTTCTAGACTAACACCTTTCTAGGGAAGCGTAATTTATCCATATATTACAATTCTGGCCCAACAAACTGGTGACTCCATTGGGGAGAATTTCTCTTAGTTTTAGGTGTTTTAATTTCTGATTTTCTTTGTAAATCCACCCAATAGCTATTACACATAACTATTAGACTTTTTCAGACCTTAATTTACAAAGACAATGAGCTAAATAGTAGTATTTTTCCTTGCCTACTTCGCCCAATGCACCCTTAGTCAGGGCATAGTGCTTTGCAGAGCACTGTCTCCCTTCCAAGCCTGCGTTGCAGAGCACTGTTTCCCCTTGGAGACTACATTGGATCCTGAAAGGGACCAAATTCCCTTGAATTTGACTTTGCAACTTGCTTCAGTTATGTTTGTTGCTGTGTTCTGAAAATTTTGATGTTCAATTGACCAGTGACTCTATATACTTCTTCCTCCTTTGGCTGAAAATTTTTTCAATGTTTGTTTAGAAAAGTTTTTCTTTATCATTGACAAGTTGATTTCAAAGTATTTTTTATGGTTGCATTAAGAATCATTTTCTTTCGAAATAGGAAATTGTCATAAAATCTTCATTTCCTTGATAGGAAAAATTGTTGTTGAAATCCTCATTTTTCCTTCAAAAGAGAAATTGTTGTTTGTATTCTTCATTTCTCGAAAGTAAAAAGCATTTGATTATTGATCTAATGCACCTAGTTTCTTTTCTGCATTCATAACATTAAGGAAACTGAAAAGAAAAACTTGCCTTTGCATGTAGGATTGTGTGTGTTTTGCAAACGGAACATTAGGAAATGTGCATTTAGTTTGTGATTCATTGATTTTGTTTTTGTTCATTGATTTGTTTGCTCACAAATTATTTGCTCTCTTTCCAAAAAACTGGCGTTCTCTTCCCTTAGTAGCTAGGTTCTTCATTGAAAAAGCTGAAAGTGAAAGTTTGTTTATCATTCTTAGCTTGCATTTTAGGAATTTCATATACATTATCATGGTGAACCTGAAAGGAAAATTGTTAAGCAAGATTAACATAAAATAAATCTCAATTTACTTAACAACACATTGGAACCTTAACAATAATTTTTAGAAGGTCTAGTCTAGAGACGTGTTCCAGCGTCGTAAAACATAGCAGCTGTCGTTAACTTATCTCCGATACATTCCCAGTGTGATACCTCACTCCACGTACGTAATTATATTGTAGCTCGTCCACATTCTCTCGGGTATATCGGGCGGTGTTACAATATGATAAGTATAAAGGGGTGCTCTCACTGTGCGGTTTCGCGTTAGACAACGCTAATACGGACTTGGGCCTCCACGTACCTTCGGGTATATTTGGGAGGATAAATTTTAGGTGCTATCCATCCATAGTGAACCGAGACAGCCATCTTGAAATTATGATACACCGAACACAACATTCGGGGAGATTACCTGCCCATACTTCTTGGTTTGCCAGGAGGTATTCTGTAGTTCACAGTTTCTTGGTAAACCCTTTTTTCCTAGCATTACCCTCTTTTTGTTTATTTTTTTTTTGGTTAAAATAAATCAGTAATCGTAGAAGAACAAAATCCTTTCCCCCATAGTTTGCGTAGACATCGCTCTACCGAAACCAGTACCAGCAGTACTTCTAGCGAAGCATCATCTTCCCATATACCAGAGTTGGCACAAGTTGTTTCTACAAATCCTGGTTTTTCTACTGTTGTCGAGAAAGAGTCCTCACAGCTACTCGTGGTCACGATCCATCCAATCTGTGAGACCATACCTCCCGAACCCAACGTTGTTCAACTGGAAGTTGATTTGGATCCCATTGTCCTTTAGGGGGCAACTGTTATTGGTCAAAATAGACATCATCCCTAGGACCAATGAAATAGGGTCTATCATCCCCTTATATTTCTGTTGCTATATTCCCTAAGTGGAGAAAATCTTGATCCCGAAGTTGAAAAACTGAAAGTTGTTTCTATATTGGTCACTCCACAATCTATTGTAGCCATTGGGTCTCCCATATTGTGTAGTCAACCACCTGAAATATACTTTGGGCCCTATTAGCCACCTCTAATATTTTGTTATACCAAAAGGTGGCTAAGAATTTTTGAGCCTCCAAGGAACAAATTTTATCACTAAAAATTGTTGGCTCTTGAAGTCTCTTTAAGGCCTCATGCCTTTGTCCAAAATCTTCATTATCTTTGCCTTTTATACTCAGAAAATTCTGCTGATTCCAAATGAAAGACTGCTGAAAGATCTTCATTTTTCCCCTTCTCAAACCTTCATTTTCTCCCCTTTTCTCCATCAAAGCTGCCTTGTTTTCATAGAGTGCTCTTCTTCCATTTATGAAAAATTCCCCTTTCCATAGTTAAAAACTCACTTTTTAACTATTTCGGAACCCCCATTTCCATTGAAAGACCAAGAAAAAATCATAAAAAATGCAAGTCTTTGCTATGGACTTAAGCCCTTTGGGCTAAGTACTAAACCACTTCCCCTCCACATGCCCATGCGTTAGAACCAAACGTCAAAGCCTTTCGGCGCTAATCGCATCGCACACATTCAAACAGCGCAAGTCTTTTGCCATGGACCAAAAGTTCTGATTGCGATTAGCCTTGATGTTTGCGACTCCTGATCATATTATTTTCATATATAACCTTGAGCCCGCCCTCGGCGCTTAGACCTTGTGAAAATTTCATTCCCGAACCCATTTTTCTTTATAAAACCCAAAACCCGCTTATCCAAAGTTTCAACTTAAAAACTTGAAATCACGTGTTTAATATTTTAATGGGTTGATTGAAAGGCCGATCGCGCAGAAATCAAATGGGTTGATCGGAAAGACCGGGCTCGCAGTTCCGATTGCGATTGGCCCTTGATATATATAAAGCCCCGGGCCTATCATGTTTCATACACCCAAAGGCCCCGCAATCGGGCGCCTTTTCCCTTCACATATAAATATTCTGCCCCGATCTATGTAAACCTTTGTTTTATATTAAAAACTTTGGCTTTTCGTATATTATAAAGGTTTTCACTATTCCTCTCCAAAGCTAATCCCTACCGTTGATCATATGCCGATCAAACGGCCATCGCTCCGTCGCATCGGCGATTTCAATCGCATCGAAAATGTTTAATCGCATGCGTTTTGTTTGCCCCCCTGATTGCGACTCCCCCGATCCACTCTCCACCGTTGATCTCATTCTTAGATCGACGGCTGTCGCATAATCGTTTCTCCCCTCTCGATTGCGCAATCGCATCGGGGTTGTTCAATCGCACCTTTTTTCGCCACCCCCCGATTACCGATCCCCGATTGATTGTCCACCGTTGATCTCCTCTCCACCTTTCGAGATCCGACGGCCCTCATTTCCTCCGATCACGAGTCTTACCGCCGCTTCAAAACCCGCCGATTCATTTCCCACCGTTGATCTAAACCTCATATCAACGGTCATCGCTCAATCGCTTTGACCCTCCCAATCGCACAATTGCATCGGAGATTTTCGATCACATCCACTATTTTGTTTCACCGATCGGCCTCTCCCCCGATCCATTATCCACCGTCGATCTGATCTATAGATCGACGGCCTGCACTTAATCGCATCGCATGTTTCAATCGGTGCATTTGCTCGCTACCCCCGATTGCGATTCCCCGATTGCGATCCTTCGATTGAATCCGGACCATCCACGTGTCCAGATCGGACGGTCCAAATTCACTCCAGCTTATTCATCTCCCCGCTCTCCTTCTCGCCTCTTTTGCACCGATCTCCACCGTTGGATATTTTCATCCAACGGCTATGCTCTCTCCCTGCCATCTGAAGCAGTTTAAACCCATCTCGCATGATTTCTTAATTGTTTGGTGTTTTATGAAGGATTTAAGTGGTTTTTCATTATATACAGGCCGAAGGCCGGGAATGACAATTCCCGCGCCTTTGATTCATAGAAGAAAGCTAGCCGCCGGGCTCCATTCCATGTTTCGTCGATGCTCTATGAGCATTGATGCCGTAAAGCCCAGCGTGGCCCTACACATCGACAAGACACTGCTTTATTTTAAAACAGTTAAAGAGTATAAGTTTGAAGACGGTATTACGGGGATTACGGCTAAGATGGTTATCAAAAGCCTAATCCCCGACTCAAAACACAATTTAAAAGAAATCCTAAAGCATTTTATCAGACAGAAAGCCTCCACCGCCACATCTCGAGGAAAATTGATTCCTCAGCTACCACAAAGCCACTTGTTGCCTCAAACCTTTCAAACAAAGGCCGAAGTTATTGAAGAAGATCAGATTTTGCCTCAGCGCAGCCAGGGAGTTACTTCTACAAGGAAATCAATGCAGAAAATATCTACGGGGTTACTCCACACAGCACATAGAGCCTCAAAGTCAAAATAAGCTCCCACCGAGCTTTGATATTTATTGTAAAATAGTTAATACAGTGATCCACCTATACATTTCTCCCTCGAGCACCTCAAAAGGCTGAGAAGTCTTGAACCTGTATTAATTATCCTGAGAGATCTTTTCTCAGATCACCTCCTCATTCTTCTATAAATACCTCAGAAGAAGATGAGAAATTGTTGGTTGAGTTGCTTACAGAGCTTTGAAATACATTTGAGCCTAAAACTTCTGATTGTAAATAGTGTTCACTGGCCCTTGGAGCTCTGCTTGTGATAGATTAGTTAGGCTGAATAGTGAAGATGATTGCTGAACTGAAACATTGGACTTGAAGATTGTAACCGGTTTGACATCAATATAAAAGCTGTTTCTTGGGATCTTGGTCTATGTCATCGGTGAAGTGCACCTCTCTTTGTTATTGTTTTCCTTCTATGTATGCCATATTGTTCATATTCCTCTGTAAAGAATAGTTTAAATAGGGTTAGGATCTACTGTATATCAGTAACCTTCTCTGGCTGAGAAATCTTTATCTTAATGTTTTCCTCAAGTTTGTTTATTCAAGAATGATTTAATACAGTTTAAACAGTTAGGAATGTTTGCGTTCCCTCGTCCTTCTGCTTGCTTAAACACTGTTCTTGAATGTGATTTCCATTATTTGCTATTAAAGTTAGACTAGAGAAGATATGGTTTGCCCTCATTCCTAGATTCTTTTCTCCAAAGGCAGATTCTGAAAGTTTCCCTTGGTGTTGACTGAAAGCAGACTAGGTTTAAAAGTACCTTATTTGATCTTAAGTTACACTTTGTTTTTCTTATGTGTTTTCATACTTTCTGAAGGTAATCATGTGGATTACTGGATTGTTTGTCAATTAAGTTGCTTTAATACAAACTTGCCCAAGAAGTTTATGGTTAGCCCTGTCCTTAGTTGGTTTTAAACAGTTACTTAAGAGGCTTTTCTTGTTTGGACTGACTATAAATCCTCTGAGAAATTATTATCAGTTTCCACCCCTCCAACACTTTATTGTTCCCATCCCATCACTCTAATCTCAATAATCTTGTGGTATAGATGACTTGCCCCTTGGATCACTCTTGATGTTGTTGTTCAATTAAAGCCTTGTTATGACTCCATAGCCCAATGGACTAAAAACCAGCATTATATCTATCTTTTAGCCATAGCTGTTCTTCCCTCTTGCAACTTCTCACCTTTGAAAATATTTGCATTCAGGACTTTTCACCTCAAATAGTAATCATGCTCAACCATCCAAAAACAAAACAAAACCCTTGGCCTTCATAACTAGCCTAATATTATCACCCAAAACTTCAAAGACAAATCCATATTTGTACATATTGGAGAGATCCCTCTCCGAATTCAGGAGGGCTAGATCCTAGAATCCCAAAGTTGGTTGAAACGATGTTGTTTCTGTAATTGGACTCTGCCAATCTTGCTAATAAATTACAGAACCGCAGCATTTCTGGCGACTCCGCTGGGGAAGCTAAGTGTTTGTATAAGACTTTAGAGACCTCAGAAAACCCTTGATTCAAGAAAACTTTGTGAGTAAGAAGCAGCCTTTTCAAGCACTACCACAGAAATGGTAATCATGATGAAACTTGTTTGAATCAGTGACAAACTAGGTCAACCCTAGGATTCTGATAAGGCTTCATATAACCTTGAAAAAACAACTAGCTTAGCCATAAGAGTAGACTGTCTTTGTCTCATAACCTTAGCTAAGTTTTGAAACAGAGTTAGGATATTCTTAAAAACCACACTACTAAAAACAACTCAGAAAAACCTAAAAAATTTTCAGATTGGTATTCAATAAACATGGTGGTGGACCATAAAACCTTTTACCTCCAAAGGAGCTAAAAACTTCCACTTGGCGACTCCACAATCCTTAACAGACCTTAAGACTCCACTGGGAAGAACCCTTATCATCCTAACATCATTTAAAACTCAGTTAGAGGACTGTAGGATTAAATTTGCGTAAACAGATTAGTTAACCTCCTAAATATTGTCATATCTGGTAGAACTTATCTTGTTTATTCGAGTCTAAAAACACAGCATAGTGGCTTCTAGAAAGATTCACACTAGAGCCCATCCTGACCCTAATCCACCTGAGATAGTTGATGACCCAGAAAGTATCCTTTGGAAGTCTCCTAAGGTTAAATTATCAACTATTTTCAAATCACCCTTGAGAGCTAATTCAGTCCCTGAAAATATTTCAGCTCTACAACAATCACAAGCTGACCTAGTAAACCCATTTAGAACCAGGTCATTTGATGATATAATCCAGTTAGACTCTGAATCATCGCTTTCATCTCCGGAGACAAGTAAACATCCTGGTAGTAGAGAAACAACAACTCCTGATTTACATTTCCTTCACAACCTGGGTGTCTCTCATCCAAGATCAGCTCACCAGTCTACTCCTAGTCCATCCACTTCTACTCATCCTACATCCACTGTTCAAACCACCACACCTCAGCCCACTTTCCCTTTTGTTAATCCACCTCTTGTAAATCCACCTCCACCTCCTACCATGGCTGCATGGTATGCTCCCTTAGTCCTTCCTGTACCATTAGTCAACCTTCCACAGGACTATCAGTCCAAAATCCCATTGTATGATGCTAGCAATGCTACAACTGCATCGCAACATGTGGATAAGATGAACGACTACTTTGACAGAAACGAAATTGATGATGATTCTTTCAAGCTTAGATTATTTGCTCAAAGCTTAGGGGGAGAAGTAAGAAAATGGTTTAAAGGCTTAGCCCCCCATACTATAAATGATTTCCAAGGCTTCCATCAAACGTTCTTAAAAAAATGGGAAGTAAGGAAAAATCCTCTCCAAGTCCTTGCAGATTACAACAATCTCCATAGGAACCCAGGAGAAAGTGTGCAAGCCTACTGCACCAGATTCAACAGTGTATACAACGCACTTTCCCCAGAACTAAAACCTCCACAAGGTTCAGCTTTAAACAAGTTTCCCAAAGGTTTTGACGCTGACACAACCTATTCACTTAGAGAGAGAGATTTTGCAACTCTTGAAGACATGCAAAGGGGTGCTCTTTCTGTGGAAGTGAACTTGATGGAGAAAAGAGAAAGAATGAAGAGTGAGAAGAGAGTATCTTTTAGAGAGGAGTCCACACCTTCTACTTCCAACTCAAAGATGGAAAGGATGATGGAAGAGATGATGAAAGAGATGAGCATAATTAAAAGAGCATAAGCAAGTCAAAATCAAATTGCTCCTCAAAACATAAACCAAAACCAGAATCAGAATGTTAGAAGGAACCAACCTCCAAACAGACCTAGGGAAGATGATCAACAGATCACTCCTCCCTTTCATCAGAACTATATAAGTGAGGTTGAGGAAACAAACGAAATAACAGAGGAAGGTGCTATCAACATGCTGGAGGTTCGATGATGATGATTTTGAGATCTACATGATAAAAACAAGGTCTATATACATCATATGATGACAAAAGAGATGATGATGAAAATCATTATCAAGACATGGAAAATGTCATCATAGAAAATCAAAGGACACGATGGACTTTAGGGGAAGCAGACTGACCAACAAGCCCCCAACACCAAAACTCTAAAAATATACTCAAAAAACACTACAACCAAGCCTAAAATGGTTAAACAAAGGGATAAATAAAGGATCGTAAATTCCAGATATAAAGGTAAAGAGAAAAGCACTCAAGACACCGATAAATGAGGCAGACTCTAGCAGTACTAACACTTCAGCTAGTACTCCTATTACAACCGTTATGTCAAGGGTAAATAAAACAAATCAGCAATTTGTTGTTGCTAATAAAGTGACAGCTAACAAGGTTGAAACCAACACTTCAAAGAATCAAATTCCTTTCACCCTGGAACAGGAAATTTCCAAGATTAAAATCTATGTTCCCTTAACCGAGTTAGCTGCCCAACACGTATATAGAACTCAAATTTTGAAGGCTTTGAATATAGAGGAAAATGGAGATATAGTAAATCTTAGTGATGACCAGCCTGAGCTTATTTTTGGTCCAAAGATTGAAGGTAGATACCAAAAGGGACCTGTTCCCCGTTTCTACATGAGTTTAAACGTTCATGAAAAAATTTGCACAACATTATGCATGATTCTGGGGCTTCTCATAATTTAATTCCTAAATCTGTGATGGAGAGCCTCGGGATAGAAATCACCAGACCTTACAAAGACCTTTAATCTTTTGACTCAAATAGAGTAAAATGTCTAGGATTGATCAAAGACCTATGTGTTAACTTAGCCCAGATCCCAGCCAAATTCTTACCCATGGACATTTTTGTGGCTGATGTGCCCCCAAAGTATGGAATGTTATTATCAAGATCTTGGGGAGCCAAGTTACAGGGGACTATGCAGATGGACATGACGTATGCGACTATCCTTGTTTTCAATCAGACTAGAAGACTTTACAGGGAGTTTCATATGCAATATACGGTCACGAGTCAAAACAGACCTCAAAACTCTCCTCTCTATTCCGTAAGTACAGGCCTTGATTCTTTTATCATGTTTAACGATGAAGCACTTAGTGAACAAATCGCGTTATCAAGATTAATGGCCGATAGAGAGGAGGTAAATACCACGGAACTATCAAAACAGTTTGTTGAACCTTTAAACCATAGCAAACCAAATATGGGTCTTGAACTACAAGTCATGCATCCATTGCTTTTAAACCTGGACACTAAAGAATACGACCCTCAAATGAAAGAAAATCAGGGGGAATCAAAACATCTACAACTAAGTGCAGAAATTCAACAACAATCCGAAAGCACGTTAGTTAAAGAGGACATTCATCTAACAGATAAAATTGAAAACAATCCCCTATGGAATATGCATTTCGATGGGTCATGCACTAGGAATAACGCGGGTGCAGGTGTCTGGATTACTAACACTGAAAATAACCATACAGAATGCATTTCATGTAAATTAAACTTTCAGTGTTCCAACAACATAGCGGAATACGAATCCCTTCTTCTAGGCTTACATTTTTTGAAAAAGTTAGGAGCCAGAAGAATCAACGTTTACGGGGATTCGGAGTTAATCATTAGGCAAGTTAATGGGGAGTATAACGCTAATCATCCCAGACATAGAGCCCATTGAAACGATGTCATGGACCTTTTGAAAACATTCTAGGAGTCCAAACTGATTTTTGTCCCAAGAAAAAGTAATATTGCCGCTCACAATTTAGCCTATGCAGCTAGAACATGTCTAACGCCATATGAAACCGGAGACAACACAACTCCAATAAAATTTAGACTAGCTGTTCCTGATAACAAAAAATATTGGCAGGTGTTTGAAAATGACAAACAAATAGAAGACTTCATGCAATTCAGAAATGAATTCGAACTACACGGTTTGGACTCAGATCATGATACAGACTGCAGCGAAGAAAATTTTCTTGATGAAGAAGAACCGTCCCCTGAACTCGATAATATAAACCTGTTATCTGGAAAACTTAAAGGTAAAACAGAAATGAATGCAGAGTCTGAAACAAAAGAGTTAGAAACTCTGCACTCCAAAGATGAAAGCTTGCCTACGGGTCTGACCCCTTTAGAAGAGTTGTTTGATTTTAACGATGCGGAAAAAAAGCCAAAACTGGAGCCTGTAGAGACTGAAGTGGAAGAATGCAATATTGGCAGTGAAGAAAAACCGAAAATGATCAAACTATCCAAGACGTTGCCAGCTCACATTAAACTCAAATACATAGAGTTGTTCAAAGAATTTTCTGATGTTTTTGCATGGAGTTATGAAGATCTTAAATCCTATGACACCGAAATAATATAGCACAAAATCCCTCTTAAAGAAAACCAAAAACCATTCAAACAGAAACTGCGCATAATAAACCCTGTCCAGTTGCCGTTGGTTCAGAAGGAAATCATGAAAATGTATGATGCTCGTATTATTGTCCTTATTAGATATTCTGAATGGGTATCTAATCTGGTGTCTATTAGGAAGAAAACTGGAGAAATCAGGCTTTGTATAGACTTTAGAGACTTAAACAAATCTTCATTAAAAGACAACTACCCTTTACCAAAGATGGATCACATTCTACAAAGGGTGGTAGGGTCTAGAAGAATTTCTTTGCTGGATGGCTATTCTGGGTACAATCAGATCTTAGTTCACCCTGCTGATCAATTAAAGACAACCTTTACTACACCCTGGGGCACTTTCATGTATCTAAAAATGCCATTTGGTCTAATGAATGCTAGAGCAACCTTTCAAAGAGCCATGGACATAGCATTCTCGGAAGAATTGGGCTTCTTCATCATTATCTATCTGGATGATGTCACTGTGTTTTCCAAAATAGATGAAGAACACTTGGAACATTTAAGAAAAGTTTTTGAGAAATGCAGAAATTTTGGGATATCTTTAAACCCTAAGAAGACTCTATTTGGTCTCCAAGAAGGCAAACTTCTTGGGCACATTATTTTAGAAGAGGGTATAAAGATAGATCCAAAGAGGATTGAGGCCATATTGCGAATCTCTCATCCTCGAAACATCAAGGAGTTGCAATCTTTCATTGGGAGGATTAACTTTTTGAGAAGGTTCATCCCTAACCTAGCTGAGCTCCTTAGGAATATCACAAACATGTTAAAGAAGGAGCAAGGGGTAAAACAGACACTGGAAGCAAAGAAGTCTTGAGTCAGGAAGTCATGTTAACCAAAACACCGGGTTCTCATAAGCCCCGATTTTTCGAAAGATTTTTATATCTTTTCATTTGCATCGCAGCATACCATAGTCGCCGTCCTTTTTACAAAAAAATGTACAAGGACAAGAGCACTATTTGGACTTTTATCAAGGCATTGAGGGATGCCCCTTTGAAGTATAACATTATGGAAAAACAAGCTTTTTCTTTGGTTAAAGCTTTAAAAGACTTCAGGGTATACATCCTTCACTCACATATCATTTCTTTTGTCCCAAATTCAGTTGTTAAGGACATTCTAACACAGGACCCGGATGGTAAGAGAGGTAAGTGGATTGGTGTTATTCTTGAATATGATTTAGAGATAAAACCCACTAAGCTCATCAAAGGCCAAGGTCTAGCTAGATTAATGGCTGAATCAAATTGTGAAGTTCTTGATATTAACATGATTAATGCTTTGGATAACCAATAAGAATTCTCAATTCCCATTGTTGAAGACCATTTTATGAATTCTCCTTGGTATGCTGATATTATTTATGTTTTGCTTAATCTAAATACACCTCCTGGTTTATCGAAAACAAAGGAAAGGTTCTTGAAGCTGAAAGCAGTAAAATATTGCATTATAAATAGATGTCTTTATTGGAAAAATGCAAGTGGAATATTGCTTAAATGTTTGCCTGAGTTTGATGCAGAGAAGGTTAAGTAGGAATTCCATGAAGGAGAGTGTGGGGGTCATTTGTACTGGAATTCAACAGCCAACAAAATTTTGAGGGCTGGTTTCTATTGGCCCACTCTTTTTCCTGATATACACAAAAAGATCATTGCCTGTCATAAGTGCCAGCTATTTGAGGGCAAAAGAAAGCTGCTACCCCTTCCTCTGCACCCAATCACTGTTGAATCTCCTTTTCAACAGTGGGGACTTGACTTCATAGGAGAAATCCATCCACCATCTTCTGCCCAACATAGGTGGATTCTCACTGCCACTGACTATTTCACTAAGTGGATAGAAGCCATCCCTTGTAGGCAGGCTAATGATTCAGTTATCATAAAATTATTGGAGACTAACATTCTCTCCAGATTTTGCTGTCCTACCAAGATCATCACAGATAATGCAGCAGCATTTGGATCAAAGAAAATGGTTGATTTCTGTCATAGATATCAGATAACATTGGGGCATTCCACAGCCTATTACCCTCAGGGTAATGGACTTGCTGAATCCTCAAACAAGAGCCTAGTGAACATGATCAAGAAACTGTTGGAGGACAATAAAAAGTCTTGGCACACAAAGTTGATCCATGCACTTTGGGCTGACAGATTAACTTTGAAGAAATATATTGGTATGTCGCCTTTCTAGCTTATGTATGGTACAGATGCAATTTTTCCTAACAGTCTTGGGGTACTAGTTATGAAGTTGATCCAAGAGCTGCAGACTTAAGAAAATGACATGACCAGAAGAACAAATCAGACCATTCATCTTCAGCAAATCAGAGAAGAAGTGTATAACAAAGCATTGCAGAAACAAGACAGTATCAAGAAAATATTTGATAGAAGAAAAAAGGCTAGCAATTTCAAGATTGGGGACAAAGTTTTGAAGTGGGACTCAAGAAAAGAAGAAAAGGGAAAGCATGGAAAATTTGACAGCCTGTGGATTGGCCCTTACTCTATTCATTCAGTCGCTGGTAATAATGCATTTTTCTTATAGGAACTGGATGGAACAGATTTGTTTGGGGGTCCTGTCAATGGCAGGATGCTTAAGCATTACTTCTCTTGATCCATGTTATGTTTTGAAGCCTTTTTATCTTTTTTCCATTATGAATATTCCATTCACCATTGCATTCAAAGTTATGAAAAATCAAAAAATACAAAAAACAAAGAAAGGAAGAAAAGAGGGCAGAATGAAAACAAGAAAGGCAAAGCCCCATGCCAAAAAGAGAAGTAAATCTGAAAGTGTGCAAGCTCAAATGCCACTCCTCAAAAACACACTTCTCGTTAGTCAAACTGTTTAAACTTGACTAGTTAGCTTTAAATTTTTCTACTGATAGCGTAGTGAATTCGATTTGCCAGACTGTTCAATATTGGCTTATCAGTAGATAGATTAGGATAGAAATTGAAGGTTCAAACAAGCTCAAAATATGAACCAAAGTTTCCAAAGAAAGATGACTCAAAACTATTTTATTTGCCGAGTCACAAGATAGGAGATCTGGTTCTAATCAGCCTAAAATTTGAACCAGAAGAAAAGCAAATACAGCTCAAAAGCAAAGCAAAAACAGAGCTATGAAGAAAAGAGAAGGCCATGATAAGAGACTTTATGGTTAGCCCTGTCCTTGGTTGGTTTTAAACAGTTACTTAAGAGGATTTTCTTGTTTGGACTGACTATAAATCCTCTGTAGCTATTATCGATTCACCCCTCTCAATACTCTACACTTTATCGTTCCCATCCCATCATTTAATCTCTCAATAATCTTGTGGTATAGATGACTTGCCCCTTGGATCACTCTTGATGTTGTTGTTCACCTGAAGCCTCCGTTATGACCTACAGCTCCAATAGACTAAAAACTAAAGAAAGAGATTTATCTTTAGCCATAGAGCTGTTCTTCCCTCTCGCAACTTCTCACCTTTGAAACCTTTGACCTGTGAATTCTACCTCAAACAATCATGCTCAACCATCCAAAAAATAAAACAAACCCTTGGCCTTCATAACTAGCCTAATATCACTACCCTAAACTTCAAAGACTTATCCATCTTTGCACTCACTGGAGAGATCCCTCTCCGGATTCAGGAGGGATAGATCCTAGAATCCCAAAGTTGGTTGAAACGATGTTGTTTCTGTAATTGGACTCTGCCAATATTGCTAATAAATTACAGATCCCTAACATTTCTGGCGACTCCACTAGGGATCTAAGTGTTTTTAATACCTTTTAGAGACCTTAGAAAACCCTCTTTTCAAGAAAACTTTGAGATTAAAAAGCAGACTTTTCAAGCACTACCAAGAAATGGTAATCATGATGAAACTTGTTTGAATCAGTGACAAACTAGGTCAACCCTAGGATTCTCATAAGACTTTATCTAACCTTGAAAAATCATCTTGCTTAGCCATAAGAATAGAATGTCTTTGTCTCATAACCGTAGCCAAGTAAAACAAGAGTTACGATATTCTTAAAAACCACACTACTAAAAAAACTCAGAAAAACCTAAAATTTTTTAGATTGGTATTCAATAAACATGGTGGTGGACCATACAACCTTTTACCTCCAAAGGAGCTAAAATATTCCACTTGGTGACTCCACAATCCTTAACAGACCTTAAGACTCCACTGGGAAGAACCCTTATCATCATAACATAATTTAAAACTTAGTTAGAGGACTGTAGGATTAAATTTGCGTAAACAAATTAGTTAACCTCTTAAAGATTGTCTTATCTGGTTGAACTTGTCTTGTTTATTCGGGTCTAAAAACACAGCGTAGTGGCTTCTAGAAAGATTCACACTAGAGCCCATCCTGACCCTAATCCACCTGAGATAGTTGATGACCCAGAAAGTATCCTTTGGAAGTCTCCTAAGGTTAAATTATCAACTGTTTTCAGATCACCCTTGAGAGCTAATTTAGTCCTTGAAAATATTTCGGCTCTACAACAATCACAAGTTGACTTAGTAAATCCATTCAGAACTAGGTCATTTGGTGATATAATACAACTAGACTCTAAGTCTTCACTTTCATCCCCGGAGACAAGTAAACATCCTGGTAGTAGAGAAACAACACCTCCTGATTTACATTTCCTTCACAACCTAGGTGTCTCTCATCCAAGATCAGCTCAGCAGTCTACTCCTGATCCATCCACTTCTACTCATCCTACATCCACTGTTCAAACCACCACACCTCAGCCCACTTTCCCTTGTGTTAATCCACCTCTTGTGAATCCACCTCCACCTCCTACCATGGCTGCATGGTATGCTCCCTTAGTCTTTCCAGTACCATTAGTAAACCTTCCACAGGACTATCAATCCAAAATCCCATTGTATGATGCTAGCAATGCTACAACTGCATCACAACATGTGGATAAGATGAATGACTACTTTGACAGAAACGAAATTGATGATGATTCTGTCAAGCTCAGATTATTTTCTCAAAGCTTAGGGGGAGAAGTAAGAAAATGGTTTAAAGGCTTAGCCCCCCATAGTATAAATGATCTCCAAGGCTTCCATCAAACATTCTTAAACAAGTGGGAAGTAAGGAAGAACCCTCTCCAAGTTCTTGTTGATTACAACAATCTCCATAGGAACCCAGGGGAAAGTGTGCAAGCCTACTGCACCAGATTCAATAGTGTATACAACACACTTTCCCTAGAACTAAAACCTCCACAAGGTTTAGATTTAAACAAATTTCCCGAAGGTTTTGACGCTGACATGACCTATTCACTGAGAGAGAGAGATTTTGCAACTCTTGAAGACATGCAAAGGGGTGCCCTTTCCGTGGAAGTGAACTTGATGGAGAAAAGAGCAAGAATGAAGAGCGAGAAGAGAGTATATTTTAGAGAGGAGTCCACACCTTCTACTTCCAACTCAAAGATGGAAAGGATGATGGAAGAGATGATGAAAGAGATGAGCATAATTAAAAGATCACAAGCAATTTAAAATCAAACTGCTCCTCAAAACAAAAACCAAAACCAGAATCAGAATGTTTGAAGGAACCAACCTCCAAACAGACCTAGGGAAGATGATCAATAGATCACTCCTCCCTTTCATCAGAACTATATAAGTGAGGTTGAGGAAACAGACGAAATAACAGAGGAAGGTGCTATCAACATGCTGGAGGTCGATGATGATGATTTTGAGATTCATTATGATAAAAAACAAGGTCTATATACACCGTATGATGACAAAAGAGATGATGATGAAAATAATTATCAAGACATGGAAAATGTCATCATAGAAACTCAAAGGGAATATGACCTTAGAAGAAAGAGTAATAAACAAGCCCCCAACACCAAAACCTCTGAAAAATCTTCTCAAAAAAACACTACAACCAAGCCTAAAATGGTTAAACAAAGGGATAAAACAGTGACTGTAAATTCTAATAAAGGTAAAGAGAAAAGCACTCAAGACACTGATAAACAGAGTGCAGACTCTAGCAGTACTAACACTTTAGCTAGTACTCCTATTACAACCGTTATGTCAAGTGTAAATAAAATAAATCAGCAAGCTGTTGTTGCTAATAAAGTGACAGCTAACAAGGCTGAAACCAGCACTTCAAAGAATCAAATTCCTTTCAGCATGGAATAGGAAATTTCTAAGATTAAAATCTATGTTCCCTTAATCGAGTTAGCTGCCCAACACGTATATAGAACTCAAATTTTGAAGGCTTTAAATATAGAGGAAAATGGAGATACAGTCAATCTTAGTGATGACTAGCCCGAGCTTATTTTTGGTCCAAAGATTGAAGGTAGATACCAAGAGGGACCTGTTCCTCCTTTCTACGTGAGTTTAAACATTCATGAAAAAATTTTGCACAACGCTATGCATGATTCCGGGGCTTCTCATAATTTAATGCCTAAAGCTGTGATGGAGAGCCTCGGGCTAGAAATCACCAGACCTTACAAAGACCTTTACTCCTTTGACTCAAGTAGAGTAAAATGTATAGGATTGATCAAAGACCTCTGTGTTAACTTAGCCCAGATCCCAGCCAAATGCTTACTCATGGACATTGTTGTGGCTGATGTGCCCCCAAAGTATGGAATGTTATTATCAAGATCTTGGGGAGCTAAGTTACGGGGGACTATGCAGATGGACATGACGTATGTGACTATCCCTGTTTTCAATCAGACTAGAAGACTTTACAGGGAGTCTCATATGCAATATACGGTCACAAGTCAAGACAGACCTCAAAACTCTCCTCTCTATTCCGTAAGTACAGGCCTTGATTCTTTTATCATGTTTAACGATGAAGCACTTAGTGAACAAATCACGTTATCAGGATTAATGGCCGATAGAGAGGAGGAGGTAAATACCACGGAACTGTCGAAACAGTTTGCTGAACCTGTACAATCTAGCGAACAAAACACAGGTCTCGAGCTTCTAACTATGTGTCCTTTACCTTTGAACATTGAGAGTCAGGAAAGCGCATCTCCATTCACTAAAAAATCTGAAGGGATAAAACAAATTAAATTGGGGGTTGCTAATCATGAAGAATCACAAGGCACCGTAGTTGTAGAGGACATTTGCCAAACAGACGAAGCTGAAAACAGTCCTCTATGGAGTATGCGTTTTGACGGGTCATGCACTAGAAATAACGCTAGTGTAGGTGTCTGGATTCGCAACACTGTAAGCAACCACACCGAATGTATTTCTTGTAAATTAAACTTCCAGTGTTCCAACAACATAGCAGAATACGAATCCCTTCTATCAGGCTTACATTTGTTGAAAAGTTAGGAGCCAAGAGAATTAAAATTCACGGGGATTCAAAATTAATCATTAGGCAAGTCAATGGGAAATATAACGCTCATCACCCCAGACTTAGGGCCTATCGAAATGATGTCGTGGACCTTTTAGAAACTTTCGATGAGTCTGAATTAATTTTTGTCCCAAGAAAAGAAAATATTACAGCCCACAATTTAGCCTTTGTAGCTAGTACATGTCTGACGCCATATGAAACCGAAGACAGCACAACTCCGATAAAATTTAGACCAGCCGTGCCTGATAACGAAAAATATTGGCAGGTGTTTGAAAACGACAAACAAATAAAAGACTTCATGCAATTCAGAAATGATTTCGAACTAAACGGTTCGGACTCAGACTATGAAACAAACTTCAAGGAAGAAAATTTTCTGGATAAAGAAGAACCGTCTTCGGAACTTGCTAGTATAAACCTGTTATCTGGAAAACTTGAAGGTAAAACAGAAACGAATGCAGAGTCTAAAACAGAGGAGTTAGAAACTCTGCACTCCAAAGATGAAAGGTTGCCTACGGGTCTGACCCCTTTAGAAGAGTTGTTTGATTTTAACGATGTGGCAAATAAGCCAAAACTGGAACCTGTAGAGACTGAAGTGGAGGAATGCAATATAGGCAGTAAAGAGAAACCGAAAATGATCAAATTGTCCAAAACTTTGCCAGCTCACATTAAACTCAAATACATAGAGCTGTTCAAAGAATTTTCTGATGTTTTTGCATGGAGTTACGAAGATCTTAAATCCTATGACATTGAAATAATACAGCACAAAATCCCTCTTAAAGAAAACCAAAAACCATTCAAACAGAAACTGCGCAGAATAAACCTTGTTCAGTTGTCATTGGTTCAGAAGGAGATCATGAAAATGTATGATGCTGGTATTATTGTCCCTGTTAGATATTCTGAATGAGTATCTAATCTGGTGTCTGTTAGGAAGAAAACTGGAGAAATTAGGCTTTGTATAGACTTTAGAGACTTAAAAAAAGCTTCATTAAAAGACAACTACCCTTTACCAAAGATGGATCACATTTTACAAAGGGTGGTAGGGTCTAGAAGAATTTCTTTGCTGGATGGCTATTCGGGGTACAATCAGATCTTGGTTTACCCTGCTGATCAATTAAAGACAGCCTTTACTACACCCTGGGGCACCTTCATGTATGTGAAAATTCCCTTTGGTCTAATTAATGCTGGAGCAACCTTTCAAAGAGCCATGGACATAGCATTCTCAGAGGAATTGGGCTTCTTCATCATTATCTATCTTGATGATGTCATTGTGTTTTAAAAAACAGATGAAGAACACTTAGAACATTTGAGGAAATTTTTCGAGAAGTGCAGAAAGTTTGGGATATCTTTAAACCCTTAGAAGACATTATTTGGTCTCCAAGAGGGTAAACTTCTTGGGCACATTATTTCAGAAGAGGGTATAAAGATATATCCAAAGAGGATTGAGGCCATATTGCAAATCTCTCATCCTCGAAACATCAAGGAGTTGCAATCTTTCATTGGGAAGATCAAATTTTTGAGAAGGTTCATCCCCAATTTGGCTGAGCTCCTTAGGAATATCAAAAACATGTTGAAGAAGGAGCAAGGGGTAAAATGGACCTTGGAAGCAAAGAAGTCTTTTGAGCTGGTGAAACAAGCGTTAACAAAAACACCGGTTCTAATAAGTCCTGATTTTTCGAAAGATTTTTATATCTTTTCATTTGCATCGGAGCATACCATAGCTATTGTACTTTTACAGAAAAATCCACAAGGACAAGAGCAGCCTATTGCATTCTTTAGCAAGGCATTGAGGGATGCCCCTTTGAAGTATAACATTATGGAAAAACAAGCTTTTGCTTTGGTAAAGGCTTTGAAAGACTTCAGAGTATACATCCTTCACTCACACATTATTGCCTTTGTCCCAAATTCAGTTGTTAAAGACATTCTAACACAAGACCCAGATGGTAAGAGAGGTAAGTGGATTGCTATTATCCTTGAATATGATTTAGAGATAAAACCCACTAAGCTCATCAAAGGCCAAGGTCTAGCTAGATTAATGGCTGAATCAAATTGTGAAGTTCTTGATATTAACATGATTAATGCTTTGGATAACCAAGAAGAATTCTCAACTCCCATTGTTGAAGACAATTTTATGAATTCTCCTTGGTATGCTGATATTATTTATGTTTTGCTTAATCTAAATACATCTCCTTGTTTATCGAAAACAAAGGAAAGATTCTTGAAGCTGAAAGCAGTAAAATATTGCATTATAGATAGATGTCTTTATTGGAAAAATGCAAGTGGAATATTTCTTAAATGTTTGCCTGAGTTTGATGCAGAGAAGGTTAAGCAGGAATTCCATGAAGGAGAGTGTGGGGGTCATTTGTACTGGAAGTCAACAACGAAAATTTTTTTGAGGGCTGGTTTCTATTGGCCCACTCTTTTTCCCGATATACACACAAAGATAATTGCCTGTCATAAGTGCCAGCTATTTGAGGGAAAAAGAAAGCTGCTACCCCTTCCTCTGCACCCAATCACTGTTGAAGCTCCTTTTCAACAGTGGGGACTTGACTTCATAGGAGAAATCCATCCACCATCTTCTGCCCAGCGTAGGTGGATTCTCACTGCCACCGACTATTTCACTAAGTGGATAGAAGCCATCCCTTGTAGGCAGGCTAATGATTCAGTTATCATAAAATTCTTGGAGACTAAAATTCTCTCTAGATTTGGCTGTCCTACCAAGATCATCACAGATAATGCAGAAGCATTTGGATCAAAGAAAATGGTTGACTTCTGTCATAGATATCAGATAACATTGGGGCATTCCACAGCCTATTACCCTCAGGGTAATGGACTTGCTGAATCCTCAAACAAGAGCCTAGTGAACATGATCAAGAAACTGTTGGAGGACAATAAAAAGTCTTGGCACACAAAGTTGATCCATGTACTTTGGGCTGACAGATTAACTTTGAAGAAATATATTGGTATGTCGCCTTTCCAGCTTATGTATGGTACAGATGCAATTTTTCCTAACAGTCTTGGGGTACCAGTTATGAAGTTGATCCAAGAGCTGTAGACTGAAGAAAATGATATGAACAGAAGAACAAATCAGACCATTCATCTTCAGCAAATCAGAGAATAAGTGTATAACAAAGCATTGCAGAAACAAGATAGTATCAAGAAAATATTTGATAGAAGAACAAAGGCTAGCAATTTCAATATTGGGGAAAAAGTTTTGAAGTGGGACTCAAGAAAAGAAGAAAAGGGAAAGCATGGAAAATTTGACAGCCTATGGCTTGGGCCTTACTCTATTCATTCAGTCGCTGGTAATAATGCATTCTTACAGGAACTGGATGGAACAGATTTTTTTGGGGGTCCTGTCAATGGAAGGATGCTTAAGCATTACTTCTCTTGATCCATGTTATGTTTTGAAGCCTTTTTATCTTTTTTCCATTATGAATATTCCATTCACCATTGCATTCAAAGTTATGAAAAATAAAAAAATACAAAAAAAAAAGAAAGGAAGAAAAGAGGGCAGAATGAAAACAAGAAAGGCAAAGCCCCATGCCAAAAAGAGAAGTAAATCTGAAAGTGTGCAAGCTCAAATGCCACTCCTCAAAAACACACTTCTCGTTAGTCAAACTGTTTAAACTTTACTAATTAGCTTTAAATTTTTCTGCTGATAGTGTAGTGAATTCGATTTGCCAGACTGTTCAATCTTGGCTTATCAATAGATAGATTAGGATAGAAATTGAAGGTTCAAACAAGCTCAAAATATGAACCAAAGTTTCCAAAGAAAGATGACTCAAAACTATTTTATTTGCCGAGTCACAAGATAGGAGATCTGGTTCTAATCAGCCTAAAATTTGAACCAGAAGAAAAGCAAATACAGCTCAAAAGAAAAGCAAAAACAGAGCTATGAAGAAAAGAGAAGGCCGTGATAAGAGACTTTCAGAAAGAAGAAAATTTCTGCAAATAATAATCTATGTGCAGCTTGTTTTTATGCCATAGATGACAGCAAGTCAAACAGCTTAATCTTGACTTGGCTGTTTTTAAATTTCTGTCGTAGAAATTAGAGAATGAAAGTCTGTTGGATAGCTTAATCCCAACAGACAATAGATTAGGTAGAGAAACATCTGAGCTCAAATGTTTAATCTGAGTTCAGGGAGAAATAAGGAGTAGGATTAGATTAGTTTTTATGCTTTCAAAAGAATAAAATGTTGTGAAAAGAATTTGCTAGTCCAAGTGCACTCTGATGAAGAAAAAATGTTAGATCAGTAGGATTGGGTAGGTAGAAATGTTTGTATTAATGAAAGTCCATTGTTTTCGTAGCTGCTAAATATGTTTTCAAAGAAGATCCTCCCGACAAAGGAATGGCAGCCCAATGGATCAGGCACAAGTCAGCCTCCCAGAGAATCCAAGTTTGAAGTTCTTGATACCTTCAAGAAGGCATCATCCCCAAGTGGAGCCACTGTTAGCCACCTATAATATTTTGTTATAACAAAAGGTGGCTAAGAATTTTTGAGCCTCCAAGGAACAAATTTTATCACTAAAAATTGTTGGCTCTTGAAGTCTCTTTAAGGCCTCATGCCTCTGTCCAAAATCTTCATTATCTTTGCCTTTTATACTCAGAAAATTCTACTGATTCCATATGAAAGACTGCTGAAAGATATTCATTTTTCCCCTTCTCAAACCTTCATTTGCTCCCCTTTTCTCCATCAAAGCTACCTTGTTTTCATAAAGTGCTGTTCTTCCATTTATGAAAAATTCCCCTTAACATAGTTAAAAACTCACTTTTTAACTATTTCGGAACTCCCATTTCCATTGAAAGAACAAGAAAAATTCACAAAAAATGCAAGTCTTTTCTATGGACTTAAGCCCTTTGGGCTAAGTACTAAACCACTTCCCCTCCACATGCCCATGCATTAGAACCAAACATCAAAGCCTTTCGGCGCTAATTGCATCGCACACATTCAAACAACGCAAGTCTTTTGCCATGGACCAAAAGTTCCGATTGCGATTAGCCTTGATGTTTGCGACTCCTGATCATATTATTTTCATATATAACCTTGAGCCCGCCCTCGGTGCTTAGACCTTGTGAAAATTTCATTCCCGAACCCATTTTTCTTTATAAAACCCAAAACCCGCTTATCCAAAGTTTCAACTTAAAAACATGAAATCACGTGTTTAATATTTTAATGGGTTGATTGAAAGGCCGATCGCGCAATCGCAATCGGAGAAATCAAATGGGTTGATCGGAAAGACCGGGCCCGCAGTTTCGATTGCGATTGGCCCTTGATATATATAAAGCCCCGGGCCTATCATGTTTCATACACCCAAAGGCCCCGCAATCGGGCGCCTTTTCCCTTCACATATAAATATTCTGCCCCGATCTATGTAAACCTTTGTTTTATATTAAAAACTTTGGTTTTTCATATATTATAAAGGTTTTCACTGTTCCTCTCCAAAGTTAATCCCTACCGTTGATCATATGCCGATCAAACGGCCATCGCTCCGTCGCATCGGTGATTTCAATCGCATCGCAAATGTTTAATCACATGCGTTTTGTTTTCCCCCCCCTTTGCGACTCCCCTGATCCACTCTCCACTGTTGATCTCTTTCTTAGATCGACGGCTGTCGCATAATCGTTTCTCCCCTCCCGATTGCACAATCGCATCGGGGTTGTTCAATCACACCTTTTTTCGCCACCCCCCGATTACCGATCCCCGATTGATTGTCCACCGTTGATCTCCTCTCCGCCTTCCGAGATACGACGGACCTCATTTTCTCCAATCACGAGTCTTACTGCCACTTCAAAACACGCCGATTCATTTCCCACCATTGATCTAAACCTCAAATCAACGGTCATCGCTCAATCGCTTTGACCCTCCCAATCGCACAATCGCATCAGAGATTTTCGATTGCATCCACTATTTTGTTTCGCCGATCGGCCTCTCCCCCGATTCATTCTCCACCGTCGATCTGATCTATAGATCAATGGCCTGTGCTCAATCGCATCGCATGTTTCAATTGGTGTGTTTGCTCGCTACCCCTGATTGCGATTCCCCGATTGCGATCCTCTGATTGAATCCGGACCATCCACGTGTCCAGATCGGACGGTCCAAATTCACTCCAGCTTGTTCATCTCCCCGCTCTCCTTCTCGCCTCTTTTGCACCGATCTCCACCGTTGGATGTTTTCATCCAACGGCTACGCTCTCTCCCCGCCATCTGAAGCAGTTTAAACCCATCTCGCAGGATTTCTTAATTGTTTGGTGTTTTATGCAGGATTTAAGTGTTTTTTCATTATATACAGGCTGAAGGCCGGGAATGACGATTCCTGCGCCTTTGATTCATAGAAGAAAGCTAGCTGCCGGGCTCCATTCCATGTTTCGTTGATGCTCTATGAGCATTGATGCCGTAAAGCCCAGCGTGGCCCTGCACATCAACATGACACTGCTTTATTTTAAAACAGTTAAAGAGTATAAGCTTGAAGACGGTATTACGGGGATTACGGCTAAGACGGTTATCAAAAGCCTAATCCCCGACTCAAAACATAGTTTAAAAGAAATCCTAAAGCGTTTTATCAGACAGAAAGCCTCCACTGCCACATCTCGAGGCAAATTGATTCCTCAGCTACCACAAAGCCACCTGTTGCCTCAAACCTTTGAAACAGAGGCCGAAGTTATTGAAGAAGATCAGATTTTGCCTCAGCGCAGCTAGGGAGTTACTTTTGCAAGGAAATCAATGCAGAAAATATCTACGGGGTTACTCCACACAGCACATAGAGCCTCAAAGTCAAAATAAGCTCCCACCGAGCTTTGATATTTATTGTAAAACAGTTAATACAGTGATCCACCTGTAAATTTCTCCCTCGAGCCCATCAAAAGGCCGAGAAGTCTTGAACCTGTATTAATTATCCTGAGAGATCTTTTCTCAGATCACCTCCTCATTATTCTATAAATACCTCAGAAGAAGATGAGAAATTGTTGGTTGAGTTGCTTACAGAGCTTTGAAATACATTTGAGCTTAAAAATTCTGATTGTAAATAGTGTTCACTGGCCCTTGGAGCTCTGCTTGTGATAGATTAGTTAGGCTGAATAGTGAAGATGATTGCTGAACTGAAACATTGGACTTGAAGATTGTAACCAGTTTGACATCAATATAAAAGCTGTTTCTTGGGATCCTGGTCTATGTCATCGGTGAAGCGCACCTCTCTTTGTTATTGTTTTCCTTCTATGTATGCCATATTGTTCATATTCCTCTGTAAAGAACAGTTTAAACAGGGTTAGGATCTACTGTATATCAGTAACCTTCTCTGGTTGAGAAATCTTTATCTTAATGTTTTCCTCAAGTTTGTTTATTCAAGAATGATTTAATACAGTTTAAACAGTTAGGAATGTTGGCGTTCCCTCGTCCTTCTGCTTGCTTAAACACTGTTCTTGAATGTGATTTCCATTATTTGCTATTAAAGTTAGACTAGAGAAGATATGGTTTGCCCTGATTCCTAGATTCTTTTCTCCAAAGGCAGATTCTGAAAGTTTCCCTTGGTGTTGACTGAAAGCAGACTAGGTTTAAAAGTACCTTATCTGATCTTAAGTTACACTTTGTTTTTCTTATGTGTTTTCATACTTTCTAAAGGTAATCATGTGGATTACTGGATTGTTTGTCAATTAAGTTGCTTTAATACAAAATTTCCCAAGAAGTTTATGGTTAGCCCTATCCTTGGTTGGTTTTAAACAGTTACTTAAGAGGCTTTTCTTGTTTGGACTGAATATAAATCCTCTGAGAAATTATTATCAGTTTCCACCCCTCCAACACTTTATTGTTCCCATCCCATCACTCTAATCTCAATAATCTTGTGGTATAGATGACTTGCCCCTTGGATCACTCTTGATGTTGTTGTTCAATTAAAGCCCTATTATGACTCCATAGCCCAATGGACTAAAAACCAACGTTATATCTATCTTTTAGCCATAGCTGTTCTTCCCTCTTGCAAATTCTCACCTTAGAAACTCTTTGCATTAAGGACTTTCACATCAAACAGTAATCATGCTCAACCATCCAAAAACAAAACAAAACCCTTGGCCTTCATAACTAGCCTAATATTATCACCCAAAACTTCAAAGACAAATCCATCTTTGTACATATTGGAGAGATCCCTCTCTGGATTCAGGAGGGCTAGATCCTAGAATACCAAAGTTGGTTGAAACTATGTTGTTTCTGTAATTGGACTCTGCCAATCTTGCTAATAAATTACAGAACCGCAACAGGCCTGACGGCGAAGTTCTGCCACCTAGTTTGATTTCGATTAAAGAAATATCACAAGACAAGACACCTTTAACTCCAACTCATTTTCAGTAGGAGCTTTACCTGTACGAGTCGTTTCCTCAATCACCTTCCTCTGCTTTTGTTGATCTTGTTTCACTTTGAGTTCCTGTAGATTCAATAGGGTATACATTGGGTCATTTGACTATGAATAAGATAAAATCTTAGATTGAACCATCTATTTCAGTTGCGACAAAATCTGTTGTTGCTTCATTTTCGTTGTTTTGTCCATTGACTTCGCCCATGTCATCATATGGAATCCTATTTGGTTCCTCTCCTTGGTGGATGGTGATACCACATATGTTACCCTCAGACATTCCTAAATTCAATGAAAACCCTGGAGAAGAGTCGTCAACACATGTTATAACTTATCATTTGTGGTATTCATCAAACTCCTTAAATGATGACTCCGTTAGACTACGTCTTTTCCAGCACACACTCACTAGTCCGACTGCACAATGAGGATGGTTTTTTTTTGTGTCAACCTCGTTAAAAAATGAAACAGAGTCATGAGGATGGTTCTTTTTCTGTGTCAACCTCATTAAAAAATGAAACAGAGTTATGAGGATAGTTATTTTTTCTTGTGTCAACCTCCTTAAAAAAATGAAACAAGTTCCCATGATGATAGTTCTTTTACTGTGTCAACCTCATTAAAAAAATGAAACAAATTATGAGGATAGTTCTTTTTTCTTGTGTCAACCTCGTTAAAAAAGGAAACAAGTGCCTTTGAGGATAGTTATTTTACTGTTTCAACCTCGTTAAAAAATGAAACAGGTCATGAGCATCGTTCTTTTCCTGTGTCAAGCTCGTTAAAAAATGAAACAAATCCTCTCCTAATTATGACGAGTCTTCCATATGATCTCGTAAATGAACCTTCATTCCATCCAACTATTAGTAACCAGTAATCTACTTAGGTGAATGAAATGAATCTTGGGGGCACCTACTCTTGTAGGGGGCATTCAAAACATTTTTACCAATTGCACGCAATCGACTGCTGAAGTTCAGGGGCAAAATCAGGTTCAGAGCTCCAAAATACAAATGGTAACTATGGAATGGTAAAAATGAATAGTGAAACTACTTTTTATAGTCATTTAATTTTTTACAAGATAAATTTATTGATATGACTATAGTTTTATTATTTTTTTATCATGAAACATGTATTTTTAATCCATTTGATGTTGTTTTGAACATGAAATACAACTGATGAAAAAATTAGTCGTGCATATTTATTCAAAGAATGACTTGACCACAAAGCATAATTTTTCTCCTTATTTTTCTAGCGTTGTTAAAAATGAAAAAGGATTCGAAGCACACTTTTATCTCTTTTTCGAGCTTCAATAACAGCAAAAAAGGAACCCCTGGAGTCTTCTTTCAGCTCTTTTCAGACTCCGATAATGTGAAAATATTGCCGAGCACTTGTCATTTCGAGCTCGTTAGAGTAAATGAATTGATATATACTCAGTATAAGTTTAACCCTTTTCCAGAATGAGATGGATTATTTACAAAAAATGAATACCTTGGTTAAACATGACCAAAGAGATTCTCTCAGATATTATTTTACACTTTTTCGGATTTGAGAGACAAATTTACGAAAAATTACTTTTGGAGTTCTCTTTTGTCCTCTTTTTCACACTCTCTAAACATGAAAAAGGACTGGGCTATCACTGTCGTTAAGCTCGTTAAAACATAAAATAACAATGGACTTGTCGATCATGGCAAGAATCGAGTTTCATTCATCGCTATACTCGTTAAATTATTAAATAGTGATACTTTATTTTCCCAAAGGGTTGAATTATAGATCAAGAAAATGTTATCCTCCTCAAGCTTGTTAAAAAATAAAGAGGTACTGGTCGACAAATAATCAAACAAAGTGTTGTTTCTTTTGGTAGAAAGTCACTTGAACAGTGACACTTCTTTCACTCATGTCTCGTGGATCGTTTGGGTTGCAATCATCTTGACGGTTCATTCACACCTATGGTTCATCATACCTTCACTTTGGTTTTGGGTCAATGCTGCCAACTCATCACAGTGTCGTCGATATGTTCAAGAGAAGTCATCCAGTGATTAAAAACTCATCCTTCTGCAGTACTCATAAACCTTCATTTTCATGACTGTCATCCCTGAAAATTGCTATATCAAGTCATACCCTTGTCTCCGAAATTAGTAAATCCTGTTTTTCAATAAGGTGACTTCCTGTCGAAAAAAAATCAATATCCAGGAAGTTCACTTAAAAACATCATATTCCAGTACCATGAGGCTTGTTACAGCATCAACAAGATTCTCACTTCCGGACCTTTGACGGAAATATTTTGTTTGGCGTTCGACATCAAATCATCTATTCATGCCTTACGAAATGTACTGTAGTACCTTGAGGGCCATTGAAATTAATGGTGGTTCTCTCACATTTGTTAACAACTCACATCATTGGCTGGTAATCAAACGATGTCTTTCCATGTTCGACGACAAATAATATATTCGCATGGCTAGACTTGTACCCAAATGATCGAGTGAATGAGATAAGAAGACCCCGGATCTAGTTTCAGCCATCTGGGCTGTGATTTCAGGATTGTTGTACACATCATCTGTACGGTGACTTTACATATAGGTTGTCATCCAAACATGAGCCTATATTTATAGGCGTGTTTGCATCTGGGCAACATTCCAATGTAGATGAATTTTCGAATTATGTACATGTTATTAGATTGTTTTATGTGCTGAACATGGGAATGCCTACCCTCATCAATTATGATCAATAGAGGATACGTCATGATGAAATGTAATATTGGTGCAGGCGACCATTCCTCTTCGTTTCCAGGCTCATCACAGTGTTAAGCATCTCAATCAAATGTTCTTATTATTTGGATTTCATGCGTTAGGGGGCAATTGTTATAGGTCAATTTGGGCATCATTCCCAATGACCTGGTTAAATGGGTGTCATCTCTAGGACCAATGATCAACGTTATATCATTCCCTATCATTTCAGTTGCTACATGCCCTAAGACAAGAAACAAGACAAATCAAGCAAGACTTTCATCAAGCAAAGGTTTCCATGATTTCAAGCTTATTATATAGCATATGAGAGCTCACCAACACAGGCTCTAAGGGGCCTCAGTGTGTTGCATATGCAGGTAGCCCCATGCAAGGCTGCTCTGCAAAGCACTTCCCAACATTCACAGGTGCGTTGGTCACATTGGGAGCGAAATTCTAATTGTTTCAGAATCTCCACTTGGCTAGTTCCTTCTAGAAGAGTTTGCATGTGTCAAGCTTCGGATCCAAGTGTCCATTTGACATCTACATGAATGGAAACATGTCTTGCCTATTTTTGGAAAGCTGTTGATTGCAAAACAACCTATAGTTCATCTATAAATTGAACATAGATCTAAGTGTTTGAGAAGGAAGAATTTGAGTAGAGAAATGCTGGAGAGTTTTCAATTGAGAGCTTGGTTTGTAGAGCTACTGCTGGAGAGATTTATGCTGTGATGAGACTTGGGAACTATGCTGGAAGGTCACTCCAAATCAGTCACTAGGTTGTAACCTCTCCTTCTATCATCAATAAAGAGTACTTCTTGTTTTTCCCTACATGCATCTATGTTAACTTTGATTTTCCAGATTGTAAGATCTTGGTCGATGAATGTAGTTTATGCTTAACTAATTTAGCTAACTAGCTTGAATAGATATCTATATTATTGCATTTTTTTTCTGTTTTAGTATTATTTCTTGTAGGAAGCATTCAACTCACAAACCGCTTGAATTTGAAGCTGCAACAGAAGTGACAGAAGGAGCCATTTGGAAGCGAATGAAAAAATTAAGCCTCCAATCCTCTCTGTGTATCTGTTCTGAGTTAGGAGAAATGGTAATATAGTGTTTCACCTGTTGTTCTAGACTAACACCTGTCTAGGGAAGTGTAATTTATCAATAGATTGCAATTCTAGCCCAATACAATCCACTCCTGTGATAACAATTCATCACAAGATTCGAGTCATTGCAAGATTCGACAGAAGGTTAATTTAGGATGGTCTAATCCCTTATCTGTACGAAAATTTTATTTGTCACTTGGAGGATCATATCTACTTGTATCGACAGAGATGATTTTCCTGAGACGAGAAGACATTCGTAGAAGAAAAGGAGATCAAGCCCTTTCATCAACAAGCTTTGAGGAAAAATATTTTTGAGGAGGAAGGCAATGTTATGAATAAAATATATAGAAAATAATGTAAAAGATAATAATCATAAATAATGATAACTAATTAGTATTAGTACTAAATAATCATGTCTAAGGGGGCATGAACTTCCGTGAAGAGTCACCTTCCTAGGTATATAAGCAGGCCTAATTTGTAACATTCATCAATCATTTCTTCATACATATTATAAATAATAATATTTGTATCCTCAATAGATATTTTCATATAACAAGTATTCTATAGTATTTAACTTGTGGTACAAACTTTGTTTATTCCATCTATACGCTTTTTGAGAATGAAGGACCGAAGAAAAAAAGGAATGATTATGGCTGATGATTCTACCTTGGTTTCTAATACTACTTACAATGTTGTGGCTAATTCATTCTTACATAGGATTGTAGCCCGACCAAAAATTATTCCTTATACAAACATGATTAGATAGGTTGTTGACAATGTAAACATTGGAGAAATAAATTTCTTGACACAGAGATAAAAAAACATCGTTTCATTCACCTGCAGTGATTTGAGCGCAATGTACCATTTTCCACGTCCTCAACAAAAAAATGACAAACATTTTGTGGAGAAATTCATGTATGAACATGATCATCCATCAAATCCCATCAGGGAATGATGAAGAGATACCAACAAGCATAAGCGAGAAGATAAGGGTATGTATGCAGTTTATTCCCTTGCTGGTCCATATTGTCAAATAAATGTGATGTTATGTAGAATTTATGCTTACCCTACTACACAAAAATTCTCTGACCAATGGGTAACACTCATTGACGCAACTTCTGATGGCTATATCAAGGACTGGGGAAATATATTATCTTACAACATAGCCAAATAAATTTTCCATCCTAATGACATACTTTGATGATATTGAAAATAAAATCATAGGCCACATAACATGGCAAGACAATGTTGAAGGGAAATTAGCCGATCTCCCAAGGATAGAGAAATTGCATAAGGAAATAGTCTTCACAGAATGGGAAATCCGCCTCAAACATAAAAAAAAGCCAATATTCAATGCAAGGGACATCTCCAATGAACTCATTGAAGCCATCAATGATAATTTGCTGCAAGAAAACGGTCGAGAATATTGAAAGGCTATCAAAGATAGACTTAAAATGCCATTGACATTTCTTAGTTAAGCCTTGTAGCCAATGGATAATGCCTAGATTCTTATATAACACAACCACTCATATTAGGGATGCTATATTTACTGGTAAAATTCAATTACAACCATGGTCTCCACCTAAATTGAAGCCCATGACAGACATTTACGAGCTACAAAAACGTATGGGAGGGCAGTCTTCCTCACAGTCTTAGCCGAGTTTTTACAACAAAGTCTAAAATTGTCTTACTATTTTATTTTAAGCGTTGTATGTTAAAACCACTTCATACTTTTATTCTTTTTTGCTATATTTGTATTTTATTTAAAAAATATAAATCCCCTTCTTTTGAATGGAGAAGGGGTTCTGAATTTTGGAGAGAAAACTTTTGTTTTCACTACTGTAACTTAAGTTATCTTAATAGAAGGATGAACCACTACTATTCTCTCATGAGTAGAGTTACAATATATCAGGAACTATTTGTTAACACTGGAAAATCCTATAGTAGAAGATGACTGTTATAGCATCATTTCTCACTTTGACATGATTCATGATTGCTTTATGGCTTTTTGGGCACCCATTCCTACAGACTTGGACAAATTCACTTAAAAACAGTGTAAAATCCCTCATACGCGACTATGCCCATACTTTTCTGCGTGTATACGCGAGTTCAGCTAGAATTTTCCGCGTATGCCATTAAAATGGTTAAAAAATATATAAAAAATCCCTAATTTCGCGCTGGGTTGATGGTTACTCAGGTAGTTCAACCACCCCAGCCCGTGGCCAACTGTTTCCAACTGCTGAAACTACTTGGAGGGACTATAAAAAGCCCTCATGTGTATGGCCTAAGGGAGAGAGAGAAAGTATTGATATTATACTCTGTTGGTATTCCCTACATAGCATCATTTCTCACTTTGACATGATTCATGATTGCTTTATGGCTTTTTGGGCACCCATTCCTATAGACTTGGACAAATTCACTTAAAAACAGTGTAAAATCCCTCATACGCGACTATGCCCATACTTTTCCGCGTGTATACGCGAGTTCAGCTAGACTTTTCCGCGTATTCCATTAAAATGATTAAAAAATATATAAAAAATCCCTAATTTCGCGCTGGGTTGATGGTTACTTAGGTAGTTCAACCACCCCAGCCCGTGGCCAACTGTTTCCAACTGCTGAAACTACTTGGAGGGACTATAAAAAGACCTCATGTGTATGGCCTAAGGGAGAGAGAGAAAGTATTGATATTATACTCTGTTGGTTCCCTATCCAAGTCCGATTCCCCGTGCCTCCTGCACTTTCCCAGTTCATTGTAGGAAACCCTTGTTTCCTTGAGATTTACATCCCTTTATATGTTATCTCGTATGCACCAGTTTGGAAGGAGTCTTAGCGAGGCAAGGGCTGGACGGATCCGGACGACGGTCTGCGAAGGCCTTGGAAGGATCAGGTGATCTCTCCACCTGTTACTTTTGTACATGCTATTTATAATACAAAAGTACCATGCTGTTCCCGAAATAAACGTGTTAGTGTATGCTTTTATGTATGAGAATATTTGTTATACAAGCATTCATTATGATTTATTTAATGTTTTATATGAATCTCACTAACATATAGAGTAGAAATATGTTGTACAACTTGTCCTTTGTGCTGGTTTCTTCTTGTATTTCAGGTTAAGGAGGAAGGACGGTTGCAGGGAGTTTGGACTCCACGTGGATCTACTTCAAACGTAGGACCAACGGGTAAACCTCTCATTCTGCTCTATTTAGTTTTTATGAACGTGCATGATTGTGTGAGTCTCTGTTAAGTATTACGCCCCTGCTCTGTGGAGGTTGAATCCCAACCAACCTCTAGGGTGTTAATTCCCCGAAACAACGACATTAATTAATGTCAGGAAAAAGGATTTACAAGGCTGGAAGACATTACAGAATCTGGAAAGTATTTAAAAATCTCTAAGGTCTGAGGAAAATCAAATTTGAACTAGTCATAAATGCTATTTTCGTGCATAATCCTTTGTGAAGAGTGCCTTCTACGTGCCTTTTTTCCTAATATGTGCGCAATCATGGGAGTGGTGAAATGTCACTATTCGAGACCACACAAAGCAAAGGACAAATGATTTCTTACTTGAAGCCGCCTAAGGACATCCACCAACGCCTCCTTAGACACTAAGTGAGGACACAATGAAATATTTGGAGCACACAATAGAATCATGCCCCTCTCTTGAGTCACCATCCACAATGTACCAAGAGAGGGAATGGAGGATTTGAAATCTCCTATATAAGGCCACCGTGAGATGAATAATTTGTGAACACATCGTTATGCTAGCCAGAATTGCCTAAGCAATACTAATGTAGTGTGTGAGTCGAAGCTGAAGATAGAGGGGACTCAATTTTTGGCCATCCAACAAGTTCAGTCCAACACAATAGAGAGAGAGGGAGACTGCACCAAGGCAAGCTTGGGATAAAAACATCCTTGCATTGGGACCTAAAACCACTGTCTAGGGGCCCTTTGGCAAGAGGATAAAGTTTCACTCTTATTACTACCAGCGCTCAATAAGAGGGGCCTAGATCCACCGTTCGTATTATTGTTTTCGTTTGAATCTTTTTAGAGCTCATGTTTATTTTTTTTTAGTTTTTAGTTTATATATGCATGCTATTTCTCTATCTAGTATGCTTGTGATTCTAGCTTGTTCCACTAACTTGCTTGACTCCACTTCTTTTTCTGCCTGTTACCAATAACTTAAGTGGGTAGACCACACCCCTTAAGTTGGTGTGATTTCAGACATACATGCACCAAACACACTACAACAGGATTGGCGACTTTACTAACATTTATTACCAAGTTTATGTGGTTGTGCCTTTTTTGCAGAGACCTTCGTCTGTGCTGTGGAGTGGAGCTGAATTTCCCCTGATTTCTCTTGTAGTCCCTAGCTCATCCAAGTGATAGACTGAAGCAGAAGAGCTCCAAAAAAATTTCTTGCATGAATTTGCATGCGTTTTCTCCTCACGGAAGCGCAGGGCGTGCGTTCAGAGCTGAGCCACACGCAGAAAGCTTGCCTGTCTCAGCCTTTTGCGTGCAAAATACAAAGTGATAATTTTCACCCTTATTTCTATCTTTTCCTGCTTGTAATATGCTTGGAAGCCCCTAATACACCTTCTAACACTGGTTGTGCAATCCCACGGCTTGTTAAAGCTCACTCTTAGCTGCTTTTTGTAGGCTTAGTGTCAGTTTTACTTCAAGTTGATTTTTGCAAAGTTCACACATTGTTTAAGTAGAGGGGAAAAATAAATTGCATTCTGAAAAAAAATTATGTTTTGCAAATTTTGGTACTTACACACCTAGATAACTAGCCCAAGTAAGTGGCCCAAGACAACACATGCATAGCTAGTTTTATTTTTTCTAGTGTAGAAGTTTTAAGTTTAGTTCAATTTTTGCACTAGGAATTTCGGGACTAGGATTGAATTTTTTATAGAAGATAAAGTAATATCTACTACCTTTGCACCCTCCGGTGATCCTAGGTAAGCATATGAATGCTCCCTATTCACAATTATCCATCTCCCTATAGTTGGTCACATATATTAACTAGGAAAAATAGAAAGCAGCCCATTATCCGCACATGTTTTTCATTTGAGCCAGGAACAATACAACATAGTTTAAATAGGGGATTTTGTAAAGGATCATCGATATCCACATGTTCAAAATATGTTCTTGTCCACTTTGTGCTCACACTCACTCACCCACTAAGCGAATAAAATACACCTAAAAATTACTTAACCAAACTCACTAAATTCTCCCCACAAGGGCCACAAAAAAATTTATAGCTTAGGTTAGGATCAAGGGGGTAGGCATCCAATAAGCCGCCTTGATCATAATTCATCTTGAAACATAGAATTTGTCTATTTAGGGAGCCTGAAATCCACCTATCAGCCCATGACAAAGAAACCCCAAGCACTATAGAGACCCGTTTCAGAGGGGGTTAGGCTTAGGCGCAGTGTGTGCGGTATCATTTGGGGCTACCTGACCCAAATCATACTCGATACTGTTAGTTGACTATCAAGAAGCCCAAGAATCAAATGCTCATGTGGGATGGTGGTTCTTAGTGGCCAAAAAATAGGGCATCCTTTTCCCTTTAGGTGACGGTGCAGGCAAGCGCCAGACCCTCTACCCTTACCTTGGTGGATTCTCTTCGACTGACTGGGGCGTCGCCAGCTCTTACGGGACTTTGTGCTAGCACTTGCAAGAAATATTCTCAAGGCCCAGTCAAATTTGAGTGTGTGAGGATGAATAGGTCTTCTAGGATTTTGAGTATCATATGCAAACAAAAAAAAACCATTTTTTTATTGCTTGATCACATAGATTAATTTAAAGGGAAAATTTATTTTATTTTCGCTTTGTTTTATGTATGTGACCATAATTTTGCTTTGATCATAGACTCTATCCTCTCAAAATTTTCCAAAAACCAGACCTAGTCGACACCAGGATGGACCCAACGGAACCTTGTCGCTCTAGGAATCTTTTGGACCTCCCCCCATTACTGGGAGGGGTTCTAGGTCTTTTTCCATTTAGGCGTCAAAGACGGAACACTGCCACCATTATTGGTTCGTCCTTTATTGGGGCAGCCGTAGTTGGGAACCTTAGTCGGCCTCCCAACGCCACATGACACACCACTCCTCCCACGACCCCTAGGGGGTAGAGGAGTGCATCCCATTTGGGAAGCCAGTCGAATACACAACAGGGTATGTCGCAGACTAACCCTCTTCCTAACCAGAACTTTGTGTCTTCGCACATTGGAATGGCATCGACCTCTTAGTCACCTTTCTTAGCTTCGTTGAATCTACTCGATTCAACTAAGCTGACAAATGACCCCATTGCACACGATCCTACATGGCCTCCCATGCCCACGAAGCTCTGTTCGGATATTCCAAAATTCGAAGGCAAGCAAGCAGAAGACCCAGGTAATCATGTCATGACCTTTCACTTGTCATGCTCATCGAACAGTATCATTGACGACACTATTCAATTAAGATTATTTCAACACACTTTGACAGGAGTAGCCACGAAGTGGTTCGTGGAGCAACCCTCAGCTTCACATGGAACCTTTAGCGCCCTCGCTACCACATTCCTAACATATTTTTAATTACCCATTCACCATGATTCCAGAATAGAATTACTGACGCATTTTAGACAGACCCCCGCTGTCCACATGTCGGACCATCTCCATGAATGGAGGCAGCATCGCAATTTATGTAAAGCTAAACTCGACGAATGGGTTCTCTTAGATTTGTTCTTGAAAAACTCTTACAACAGAGATTTCAAAGGATGTGGCACAACAGAAGTCCACATCTGAAGAGGACACAATTAGCAAAGCCCAATAGCTTGAGTTAATTTATATGCAGTCTGGATACATTTACAACATCCTACCTAACACCCCGTGCCTGAAAAATTATCAAGAATTTCAGGTACGTCGAACTCTACAGACTGACTAATTGGGTCATTGACCCAAGGTTACCTAGGCAACAGTAGTCAAAATCCCGATTACACATACAGTTCTACCCAGAACGTACCTCAACCCGGTTTTAAAAGTCATCATATGCCTCAAAAAAATTTGACCAATAGGGCGCCAACGTATCACTAGGGAGGAACTTATCCTCTGGCTCAGGAGAATTAGTAAGAAGAAATAAAAACTGATGGAAGAACTTCCCTCCAATAGCCAGGTACAAACTAGGGATTGTGTTATGCTCAGTCCCCAGCCCATGACCCACCTATGCAGACCAATGCACAAGTGAACTTTATGCAGCCATCCCAAAACCAACCACACCAATACAACCAGGAGAACTACCTTCCTAATGTGGTGAAGAAAAAATCCAAAAAAAATCCAAAAGGGAACCTTGGACAGGGGGGAAAAAACCAGCAGCGCCCACCACGATCCTAGGCTAGAGGCAACTCCAACTAGAATTAGAGCCAGGAGCCGAGTAATGCCCAATGGAAGAGCATAAGGCCACCTCTTCGAACAAACCATTCTTGTTCGATATGTGGTGAGTACGGTCACTATACTCACCACTGTCCCAATCTCCCTGAGCTGAAAAAACTACAAAGTAACTGAGAACAAGGAGGATCTTCCCAGCAACCAGCTGTGATGCAAGAACCTTTCCCCCATCAAGGGATGGTAAGAACTCAATAGAAAAATATAGATGAATCCAGGAAAAGCGGCCATGAAATCTACATGACTGGTGAAGAGATGTTTTTCCAAACATAGAATCGCAATTACAACACCCCACCAGACACCAATACATCAGGGGCAAGTACCAGTGCACCGACTACACCTTTGACCATTTCAAAGATGCCTATAGAACCATTGCCAAAGATGGCGAAGGGACCTAATAGGTGAGCATGAAACTACTCCAAAGCAGCCCATAATTATAGCATCGTGGATGATTTATCACAATGTCCCGCTGTTATGTCAATTTTGGAAGTATGCAGTCATGCCCAAAACAATGGAAAGCGCTACTTTCCACGTTAGGCGCTATCTACCGTGCCGATACACGCTTAATGGATTTTGACTTAGACAAAGCCACCCCTAGGATTCCTTACATGGTCACCTTCTAGATACCAGTGTTGGTCCAGAATATCACTATTCACTAATGTGTCATAAACGAGGGTGCATCCAAGTGCATCATGTCCAAAAATGTTTGGTGGAAGTTAGGTTCTCCTGAACTAAAACCCTCAGTCATCACGCTTCGAACATATGATGGTCGTCCATCAACCCCCATCGGCCTCTACCAAAATTTCCTGGTCCTCTTGGCCGGAAAGACGGTCCACATAGACATTGAAATCTTGGACATTCACCTAGATTACAATATACTCCTTAGACGAAGTTATATGTATGCCATGTTTGCCATAGCCTCCTCCATCTTCCGCAATATGATGTTCCCCCATGAGGACCGCATCATTAATGTAGACCAACTAATGCACAGCGAGAAGCGACCCCTAACAAACACTGATGTAATTATACCCTATGTAGATACATCCTCAGATGCTCTCTCACGGTATCGAGAATATGGCCCCAAAAAATTCAAACTGTCGTCCGTTCTATGGTCATTCCTAGGAGATCCTCCCATAATCCTTGAGTCATCGCCCAATATCACAAGGGCTCTGATGTGCATGATTTCCACATCAAGCACCGAAGCAAGTCAGGACATAGACACAAGCAGTAATGGCACCGATTCATCGGCCACGATAGCCTCTCTAGCTATGCCGCCTCCCAAACCCCTTTCCTCTACCCCCTAGCTAGTTTCATCCCCCAATAGGTTTTGGAAACACTGGTATTACCCAAAATATCGTTGGCAATCCCAGTTTGGTACCTCCTTCCCCCTATAGGAACAGGAGCCACCCATGTTACTGCCACAAGATTGAAGCCCCTCAGTCCTAAGGAGGCCCCACTCATCTAAGAAACAATTGAAACCATCCCTGCAAAGGAAATTCCCATTGCAATATCGGTGATTACGGCTAAGAAAACCGAGAAGAGAGGAAAGAAGATGGTGACCCCCAGTTTTCAACGGGAATCACCAGTCTGTGCCATATGCAACGTAATCGGTCACCCTACCCATATCTATCCAGAGCTGTATGAATTAAAACCACTCCTTGGATCTGAGAAAGACATCGTGATGTCGCATTCTCGTAAAGAGGAACATACTACTAAAGGTAAAGGCAAAGCGCTGTGTACCAATCCTGAATGCGCTCTCTGCAGCAACTACGGGCACTATACCCATCATTGCCCAGATATCCCGCGATATAGGGATGCCTTACATGCCATTGAGATATCCTATCAAGAGGACGCCTCCACACAGGCATCTGAAAATGAACCTCGTACCATCCTGTACCTAGAGGAGGAACAACGAAGGGCACAAGAAAAATCCCCAGTCATGCCCGTTATACGTTGCACGCTCTGCGATGAATGTGGTCACTTCCTCGAGGAGTGCACAACCCTAGAGCTCATCCACAGATGGTATCCTGTAGAAAGGGTTTACTACGTTGGATTATGGGTAGCACAATTCAAATGTCCGCTATGCGCCGACATGGAGAATTTTCACTATATCCCCCGATTCCGGCTAGCCCTCGCTAGCTTATGCTCCGCCATATTCTGCTTCTCCCAAGAAGATGACATAGATGTGGAATCCATGGACAACTCCACAACCCAAGAAGATGTGATGAGCAGATCCATCATTTTTTTGTCATTCAAAAAGTGACCAATCAGGGAACCCCTAGTTACCCCTAACCGCTCTCTCCAGAGTAGACCAACATGCACATTATGCAAAACGCCCAATCATGCAGTCGTCAATTGTCTTGATTTAGCAGCGTTATGGCACTGGTTTCCCGCCAAACCTCAAACTGAGCATGACGGAACCCTCATATCAAGGATATTTTGCCTTATATTTCAAGGAAATCATTATGAGTGGCACTATACTTATGCCTTGCAAATTCGTCCCACCATCGACATGATTCATACCATAGAGAAGAGACATGATGACCTACGGGAATGGCATAAAAAGTACATCGTCGGGTCAATGTCCCCACCCCCACAATGGCATACCAGGAAAACTAAGACAACAAACCAGCCAAACATGACCTCGACCAAGCCTAGGATAACATGCGGACTGTGCGACCTAAACGACCACTGGGTCAACCAGTGCAGAGAGCTAAAGCACCTTGTAAATAGTTTTGTATAGTCTCTTCTCTTCCTCAGAAACTTCTCTCTAAACAAGAGAAAATCACGCGTACCTATTGCCAGATTTTTTCACACTTTCACCATACGATTAAATGTGTACACCTACCCAAGCTAAGGGTGGCAAGAGTAGTGTTGAGTCTACACTCCCCCAAAGAGGTATAGGTACCTAAGACAATAATATGGAAATGGAAACAAAAGACAACCTCTTCTACGACAGACCCTTTCCAAGCATCCACATCAGGAACAATGAGTAGTGTAGATTCTCACACAATCTACTCTGTTGGCACAATGATACCATGCACTATCTGCACGGGCCAAAATCACACACCATAGGTATGCCCGCTAATGGAAACATTCAAGCACCTCTGCGGCAGGCACAATTTCCATCTACCGGAAATTGACCATCCTAGAGGGGAACCCAACTTTGCACTCACGCAGAATCCCATTATGGAAATTCTTCCCCCATCAAACTTCGATGACATGATCCACCATATACTATTTATATCATCACATATCGGAAATAGGATTCCAACCACCCCCATGTCCCAGGATTTCCATCCTATTCCTGTCACCAAAGGTCAAGGTACTTTGCGCTTTTGCATTGATTTCCGCAAGAGCCCAAATTTACGTGCCGCCATTGAACTACTTGATGACACCTAGCTTCTAGAAAAATGCCTAGTACAACTAGATCTTGTAGACAAAAGGTGATAACAGTCGTTGCAACACAACAAGGCCCACAAGAAAAGGGTAAAAGCATCATTCGACCGCCACATCACCCCTCAGTCATTCACCGAGGGAGAATTAGTGCTCTGCTACGATGTCGCAAAAGAAGCCCTAGGGCTAGGAAAGTTAAAAACCTTGTGGAAAGGACCCTACATCATCAAACATTGCCTCCGACGGGGGGCATTCATCTTGACAGAAATAGACGAGACCTGCCTCAATAACTCCGTCAACAGCCTTTACCTCAAGAAATTCTACCCATAAGGGCCAAGACGACTCTTCCCTAGAGTGAACGCACACAAACACCCACCACTCAAATTTTTTTACCAAAAGACTTATTTAAAAAGTGCTCAAAGTGCCACCATGGACCACCAACCTGAACCCTATTTCAGATTTGCTGATGGAGCATCAAGATGGTCCCAAATTTTAGCCATAGCTTCGTGGGTCATCTACCACCATGACTGATTGCCACTCCATTCAAACGACGTGTGCATCGGTTCAACAACAAACAATCAGGCATGGTATGACACCGTCATCGAAATTATGTGTGATGCCCTCCATCAGGGTATACGCCATATGCATATCTACCTCGATTCCCAGTTAGTAGTGTTGCAGTTAAAACAAACATTTGAGACAAGAGATACACATCTGTTTAGAAAATATTTACGTGCCAAAAGATTAAGCAGACAATTTTTGACTATATCACATTTACACATATACCAAGGAGTCAAAACCAAACAGCTGATCACATAGCTAACAATATCCTAAACTGGAACGCATCTCGAATAAACCATCATACATAAAAAACCAAAAACTATAGATATCCATCAGCATAACATCATACATAAACCGAAACAGGTGACACATCATGTAGAGCCGTAAAAAATATCTCTCATATATATATATATATATATATATATATATATATATATATATATATATATATATATATATATATATATATATATATATATATATATATATATATCAAATATGTATGTCTGAGTACAACAAAATCGTGTTGCTGGCCCAATTACCAGCCCAAAGATTAAAAAATCATCAAAAATAAGGGAAGCATCCTCATAATGGGTGCTTTCCCTATGTACAAGTATACTCTAGGGTGTGGCCACCTCAGAAGGGGCACCTGGACCCACCACTGCTCCTGGTGCCACCACTGGAGTTTCCGTCGTAACCACGATTTCCACTCAACGTAGAACGACTCGATAGTCCCTCTTGCAGGCCATCACAGTCTCCAACCAGACCTCCTCAAAGTCATCCATGAAATCCTTAGCAGGCATCCCCTGGGTCAAGTGGTCCACTCGACCCTGGAAATCCTCAAGAACTGACACCTGAGCTGTTTGTTCCGCAATACGAGCATCTACCGTATCTGCGTGAGCCACTGCTACATTGGCACGAGCTTGCTCAGTCGCAATCTCTCTAGTAGCCAAGCTACTACCCTCCCTTGAAGGGCTGGCCTCACCACCAGGTCCCCCAACAACACCTCCTCTCTGATCACCCCTAGGTCGTCGTAGAGGATCATTGCCAACCAACTAAGCCACGACGCGACCCACCTCACCAACATCTACAAAAGTAACCAAAATTATGTCAGTGTCGCTAGAAAAACACATAAGTACATGTATACTCAAAAAAATGCATAAAACATACACAAGGTCTGGACCCCAAGTGTAACCAAAGGGGAGACCCATGTCTAGATCTCCATAGAAGTTCATCCTCGCATATGGGTATGGTAGGAACATCTGGGGGTTGGCCTCAAACCAAGCCTTTGTCGTGGCGTTCCAATAATTCCCCACCATGCCCCCACTGCCTCGCGGCATCACCGGAGCCCATCTCCTCATCCAAGGCTCCCGTGACCCCCTAGGAGGCATCGCCACTATTGGCCTCAGCAGCATTACCCTCTCGTACATAATTTTTCACAAGATACTGGCATACAAAAAAAACTTATAAGATCCATGTTGGACCTTGTTGAGTTGCAACACCATCCCGTCAAAGCAGAAATGACTAAAGTTGAAAAAATGTCCGGACCTCAACTGGCACAGTAGTCCAACCTGCAGGCCTGATGCCCGATGCGGAGCAACCGGCCCTACCAATTGCACAATCACCACCAGAGCACATCACTCTGCGAGATCTATAACTGATGCAATTCTGATGCATCCCTCTGTGAGAGGCACCCCACCACAATGGCATCTCCGAAATATCTCCAAGTCCACTCTCCTTGCAGGGAGAGGATATCTCAGTGCCTCACCCTGAGGTAGTAACCTGGTCACAAAATATACATCCATCTCAGGATGGATGACCAGGTGTGTCCCCTGCAACATGAACTTGTTGCGCCTCCTGCGCCAATGTCGTATCACATAACGTAGCAGTCGGTCTTGCGACCGAAGAAGCTCATTCTTCATGAACTTCAGGAGTCCCCATAGTGCCAACTGACGACGTGCCCTAACACCAGTAGCCAGCTCAGTATGGAGCTTAGGTCAATCCTGCTCACTCCACAATAACCTGAAATTAAAACAGGTACGCATCAGTACAGAAAAAACCCAAAAATAGGAAAAAATCCAAAATATTTTTTGCCTCGGCTTTGCGTGCCTGTCCCTTAGATAGGCGCGCTTAGCGCACGCTTGTATTTTGCACCGGTTCACTTAAGGCATGATAAAAAAGGGGAAATGAGCGCATTATCGTGCTTATCCCTCGAAAAAGCACACAGGGGGCACACCTTTGCCCTGATCGCCTACGTAATGTAGGGCAAAAAACACCTAGAATCCATACAAACCAAGTTTGTACAGACCTCGGCACCATCAAACTGAAAAAAATTAAGTGCAGGACGTCATGAAGACTACCTGGGCATGATATCTCGTACTGTGATACTCAGGATGACCGCAATGACAAGAAATTCTACACAGAATCCTCTAATGTCTCAAAAACTCAGCAAGTACAAATGAATTGAATTAGGGCCATATCCACCTATATATTGCCCTTTTTCAAAAAGTTTGGAGAACCATAAGGAGAGATTAGAAGGTCCGTTCTCCGAACCATAAGTTGCACCACAATCAAAACTCCATGTCGAAAAAATAAATTTTCAGCGCCGACAGGTATGCCTTCTCTCATCTTCTTCTTTAAAGCTCATGATTTTCAATAATATTTGATAAAGAAGATGATTTCATTTGAGGTAGTTGTTATTGTAGGAAAATCTCGCAAACCATCCACAACGTTATCTCCTAAAAGTTCTAGAGCAGGTATCATTCTAGCCCAAACATGAGAGAGTCCCAAAAAACTCTGCATATCCTAACATCATTTCTCCATCAGAAATAAACCATAGGTTCTCCACATCCAACTGTGTTTATCATCACCTCACCCTGCACATGATAAACATCCTCATTAGTTGGTAGAGCCTCCCCTCCATGGCGCTCGTCACCCATAGTAGACCATATATCACAACAAATGTGACACCATGGCCATACCACTTCAGTCCGGGAAGCACCTCATGCCCATCCATTCACCATGCATAAGGTCAAGTTTACCATACAAGCTAAAACCCCCTTCCTGGATGACCGAGTTGTACAAGAAGATCAAGAGCGGACCACTGTGCCTCGCATTTGGCCCACCATACCTCCACCAGCATAATCCCATATGCAATAACTGTTAATTCACTTCATCAACCTCGCACATGAGACCAACCAATGGGACCCCCACCCTCAGCAAAACACCTTCCTCACAACATTAGTGAGTTAACACTTTCATGTTTTGGGGTACCCGTCTCCCTGTTTTGTACAAACCAAACCCCATTATTGTATTCTTTTGGTAAGTGTACAAAGTCCTCGAATGGTGCACTACATCCTTCACCCTCTCATTTCATCTTTTCTCCCATGGCAGCAGTCCCTGAACACACTTGGTCAGAGTATTATACCCCCACGCACCAACCACCTTGACATTCATAGCTAGTTTATACCCACCCTGGAAGTCCTACCGACTCCAGGGATTTCCCCATCAGAAATAACTATGACTGTCGCCAAGCTGCTTAGTATACTCCGACCTCGGGCCACTGAATCCCCATTATCAGTTTTTAGTCACCCCTCGCCAACATGCCTATGTTAAACCCATCACATCTAGGTCCTTGAACCATTATGTAAGCAACCCCTCATTCGGTTGAGGATCCTTTTTTTCGACTTCGATGCCTATTTTCCAAAAAGTAAGTGGTACCTTGGATCACCCCTCTCCATACAAGGGTCATCCTCGGGTGGCACTGTGGGAGACATCATTTTCCATAGATGTCATTGATCCTCCTGACATTCGACTACGATAAAATATTTCATGTCAAGATGGTATCATACCTTACAACCATTTCACTTTGATCAATCCGTCGAAGATCCGTGCCTCCATAAGCATCTCTGTCAACAATCCTTACACGAGAAGGTCCCAGCTAGCACCTATGTGTACAATGTGCAGCTACATGCCATGCCAAGTTTACGCATATGGGTACCATATTCCATGTATTTTCAAAGAAAAAACGTCCTTGAGGGTGTCAGGAGTCTTCATCAGCAACCACCAGATCACTACCTGATCCAGGTGGATTAAATAGGTACAGGTACAAATGGCTTGAGTACAGGGCTCAAAAATCAAAGTGTTCAAAAATCTCTCAAACCAAGTTCAAGTTGTAGATCTCGTATTTTTGATTCCAACGAAGCAGACGACACTCAATTCCAAGTCTGTATGAAGGAGTTAGGAGCAGTCAAAGTTCAGAGGTTGACTTGGTGATGTGGTAGACTAAAGAGGCAACAATTTTTCTGAAACTCAGCCACTGGATTCCGGCCAACTTGGCCAGATTCTAGGCGAATTTGTGGGACTGTTAATTTCGCTCCCTCGGTAAAAAATCTGAAGGTTTAGAAATAAATATTTTGTTTAAATAACAATAAAAACAAAAAAAATATATATATGGGTGGCGGGCCACCAACCCCTCCACCCCATGCAGATCCACATATATTAAAAAAAGGAGGTTTTTTGGGGGGCGGGTGGTCAGCCCCGCCACCCCCGCAGTCCCAACACTCTACAGCTGTTACACATTCAAACGGGGCGGGGGTTGTTAACTCCACCACCTGTCGCCACATACTTGGCACGATTCCATACGATTGAGCCGCCTAATATGGGTTCGACCCCCCATCAACATCAATGTTGAGTTAAAAATATAATGCGGTTAAAAATTCAAAATGGGTTTCGGTCTTTTAATGGAGGGGTCGGGATTTGACCACCCGACCTCCTTCCAAACCTTTGGATCTCCAACCAACGTGCCAATGGTGGGACTTGGGTAAGTTCGCCCACAAAATATATTTAAACCCAGTATTTTCATAGTGTACCCAAGCCATGGAGGAGCGGAGTGTGCACGTAGTTCGAGGTTATTATTTTTTTTATTGCAGGTGTAGTGGAACCATGAGCTAGAAAAGAGGTAGGCGGAACCTTGATTGAGGCCAACTTTTAGGAGGGCAAAATTTTGACTTTGTCCAAATGGGACAATTTTTATGTCGTTTCTGCACTACTTGATGCCACGAGTCTGATGGCATGCTCAGTTTCTACATTTGAGTTTTCGATTTTTCAGCCACTTTTGGAAGTGGGTTATACAGGTGTCAGATTTCCGCATGCGAGCAGTCGTTTTCACCTTTTTCAACGTGACAAGATTGATGGTGTTTTCAGATTTAGCCGCAGAGCTGCTCAACCTTCAGCAAATGGCAGCATGAGGTATATGATGTGGATTCCATGTACTTCTTCATTTATTTCTCGTTGATATGCATTATGTCTTGCAGATCCCAGTTGATACATGAGTTGTGGGATCTTGCTTTGTGTTGTTATTGATGTACTTTCAGCTATGGATTTGTGTTATGTATGAGTCCCTTTTATGCCACATTGGCAGGATGCTCCTTTCATATGTGTATTTTTGAGATCCCTTGTTTGCCAGGATTGACGGGATACTCTTATTTATTACATGTCAGCTGTGGTCGTATTGATAGGAGTCTTTCTTTATGTATGAGAGTTCTGCAGTGGAACATCTCTTAAAGAAGCCAAGCCACTCCTGCGTGAGGGAAATTTTTCCTTGTATGTCATAGGAAATCACATTCAGGTACATCTTCTTCTTAGAACACATAATGCAGCGACCTGCACCATCTTGACATCGAGGCCCAGAGATGTAGTCCCTCCTAGATGAACTCCGTCATCAAACGACATGTTCTTATGATTGATGATCTTGTTTGTTTATGTTCCTTTTATTTACAACTAAAATTGTTCATTTATGTTCTTTAACGTCTTAATTAAATGCAATTCTAATTATCAGCCGAAGTAAAAGGTCTTGGCTAAGGGTATCAATATTTTATCCTGGATCACTACCACATCAGTGATACGGACAGAACATGTATCTGTCAAAATAATTTTTTTTAACTAGCCACAAAATCACGAGCATGGTACATGCCCGCCTCGTAGAAAATTTGTATATGTATTTTAAATTGTATTTTCTTACAGGGATCCCTTAGGACATGGTCATTCTTGGAACTGGTGCAGGGTGTTTTAAATTCCAAGCTTCAAGCAGGTCTCTCTCTCTCTCTACGCACGATACATAAAAGAAACTATAATGTATTTCGGCTATACAGTTCTTCCTAAATCTCACACATTAGGGGGCATTTGTTAACACTGGAAAATTGTATAGCAAAAGACGACATTAATTAATGTCAAGAAAAAGGATTTACAGGGTTGGAAGACATTATAGAATCTGAAAAGTATTTAAAAATCTCTAAGGTCTGAGGAAAATCAAATTTGAACTAGTCCTAAATGCTATTTGTGGGCATAATCCTTTGTGAAGAGCTCCTTTTGCATGCCTTTTTTCCCGATATGTGTGCAATCTTGGGAGTGGAAAAATTTCACTATCCAGGATGACACAAAGTAAATGACAAATGATTCCTTACTTGAAGCCGCCTAAGGAAAACCACCAACTCCTCCTTAGACACTAAGTGAGCACACAATGGAATATTTGGAGCACACAAAGGAATCATGCCCCTCTCTTGGGTCACCATCCACAATGTACAAAGAGAGGGAAGGGAGGATTTGAAATCTCCTATATAAGGCCACCATGAGATGAAGAATTTGTGAACATATTGTTATGCTGGCTAGAATTGCCCAAGAAACACCAACAGTGTGTGAGCCAGAGCTGAAGATAGAGGGGACTCAATTTTTGGCCATCCAACAAGTTCAGTAAAACACAATAGAGAGAGAGGGAGACTGCATCGAGGCAAGCTTGGGATAAAAACATCCTTGCATTGGGACCTAGAACCATTGTCTAGGGGCCCTTTGGCAAGAGGGTAAAGTTTCACTCTTATTACTACCAGCGCTCAATAAGAGGGGCCTAGAGCCACCGTTCGTATTATTGTTGTCATTTGACTCTTTTCAGAGCTCGTGTTTATTTGTTTTTAGTTTATATATGCATGATATTTCTCTATCCAGTATGCTTATGATTCTAGCTTGTTCCACTAACTTGCTTGGCTCCACTTCTTTTTCTGTCTGTTACCAATAAATCAAGTGGGTTGACCACGCCCCTTAAGTTGGTGTGATTTCGTACATATGTGCACCAAACAAAATACAACACCATTATTTGTCTGTTTTTCCTTTTCTTAAGAGTTAAATGGTTATTTGATTTAATTTTATCATATATGTTTTACAATCCACCATACATCTTTCACGAATGTTATGTGTGATTGGAACCATATGGTATATGTATAAACAACGAAATCGTATATGTTATAAGTTTTATCAACAAATTTAATTAACTATTTAATTAAATTTAGATATCATTTGTTGTTTTAATTTCATAATAATGTGATAATCTACATTGTCATATTGTTTACGAAATCCTTTTTAGATCACATATGTATATATAAGCTTTCCCAGTATAGATATTAATTGTAAGTATTCATTTTTTTTGAAGTCTTAGTTACATTAAAATCATTATATATACATCTCATCCTTTTATAATTTTGTTTAAATGAGAATTTGTTCCTATAATCCCAGTTGGAGCCACCAATCCAAATGAAAAAGGATATGCTCTAAGGTCTTGACCGGGTGGTTTTCCCCGATGTTGAGGTAGATATTTCAAGCCATCAACATTTTTGGTGCTAGAAGGAGGGAAATCAAACTATGAATGGAAAAAAGATCCAATCCAAAATCACAAGGTCATTCTAAGATTTATTCTCCCTCAAAATCCCCACCAACTTCAAGATCACATTCTAAATCTTCAGTCTCTAGATCTTAAATTTTTCACTCAACCACTCAATCTCCTAGCTCAATTCCAAAACAAAAATGAAACACTTCCACACAAAAAAATCAAGTTTTAGAAACACCTAAGCTGAAAACTTTGATTCAGAGATTGGAAGGAATTTCCATATCTGGAGAAAAGGTTGTCCAATATGATTTTTCTGAAGGAAGTATTTTCTCATCCTTTAAATCTTCAGGGATTTTGACTAGGTCCCAAAGTGAGAAACTTGGAATCCAACCATTTGAATTTCCATTAGCCACTCATCGAATAAGAAAAGACACTTTAGAAGTAGAATCTTTAGCTAGTGAGACTACTTCAACTTCTCTACCTCAAATACCTTCCCTCAATCCTGTTTCTTCCCAAAATCCTCCACCTTCTTCTTATCATCCTCTTTCTTCCATTTCCACTCAATCCTCTCCTTCAAAAATAACGAGTACTACAGGGGCACCATCTTCAACAGTAAATCCTTCTAAAACCCCTAGCTCAAGAAAAACTCATACTAGACCCTCTCCTCAAAGAATGACTAATCAACCATGGAATAACCCAGGGCCAGTTCAAATGGCAGCACCATTACATCCTCTTCCTACGCATCCAGAGAAATGGTTATCTAAATTTAGGCCTGATGATGGCCTCCCTGCAGAGGAAAATTTTCACAATTTCATGTTAGCCATCAATTTAAATGTATTTACAGAAGAAAAATGTTAGAATTTTTCCTTACACATTTGAAGGATGTGTAGGGTCTTGGTATTTCTCATTACATGCTGGATCAATTAATAGATGGGAAATTTTTGAGGAGAAATTTTTAATGAAACTTGGAGATGATCGAACAAATGAAACCTTAATTAATGATTTGTCAAATCTTAAGATCAATTCAAATAAGAAAATGAAATATTTCATCTCAAAATTTAACAAATTGTTAAATAAAATCACAGAAACTTCCAGAAGTGGTGTTGATGTTTAAATTGAATAGTACATTAGTGCTCTTCCTTCAAATATTTCTATGTTTGTAGATAGAGTTAATAAAAAAACACTACTTGATAACATGAAAGAAGATCTGTCTATAGAAAATAGATTTATGACCCTTGATAAGAAAGCTTCTACTAATGAAAGAGATAAAACCAAGAAAGTCACTTTTAAAGATGAATCCAAGAAGAAAGCTCCTAAATATACTTTTGATTTGGAAGGGTTACAAAAGTTTTTGAAGACAATTTCCAATGAAATGGTAGAAATTAAGAAACATGTTGCTAATTCTTGAAAGAAGTCATTTCAGCCTATTAGCCTGTGAACATACAAACCTAAATCAATATGGAATCATAAGGCCTTAAGGCCTTACAAAAGTCACCAAGTAAGATGGTCAAGAGAAGGTCAGTGCAACCCTGGTGGTGGACTCCCCATACGCGTACCTCGAAGTGGCTGCGCAACCCATAAAGCGGTGGTGCGACTCATAGAATAGTGCAGAACACTTGCTTTGATAGATTTCAAGTGGGAGGGAAGTGATGGAAATGACTCGCCAGAGGGGGTGATGTCAGTCATCTTGCGGACCAATCAGGAGAGATTTTGGGGGGTAAGACCATGGTCCTTCAGTGAGTTTTCGACCCTACGAAAGGACATGGGGACCACTCATCCTTTGACGGAACACACAACAATGCAAAGGTAAGTAAGGTAAGGTAAATGGCCCAGGTACGAAGGCAGTACCTTGTGTCAGGTGTGTGGCCTCTCACCCACCCGGCCGCTCTCGGCCAATCCGCTTACGCCACATGTCCTCTTGTTGATGTCCTCCTGATGTCATCCCTATAGTTGTCACATCCACCCTTTAACCTAAAAAGGACCATCTTCCCATTTGGTTTTCATGGTTGACCATTGTTTCTTACCATTTAAAGTTTCTTTTTACCAAGTTGAGCGCCTGGGTAAAAATTTGCATTTTATGCAGTTCCCTCCTCACGTTGCTCTTGTCACTACCTCAGGTATTTGGTCAAGTCCCTTTATGTTTATTTTATTATTTGTCAAAATTATGATTGAGAAAATGAAGAAAGCCGCTCTCGAAACCCCGCAAGCCTGAGAGGCCAAAGCTGCCCTCAGTCCTGAGCCACTCATGGACTCCCAAGCCCAGTTCCGTGACACCATCTACCCTTTCAATGTGGCTAATATGTGTTCTGAGCTTCTGGGTTAAAAATGGCGGGGTGAGAACTTGTTTAGGGTCGTGAATTCAAGGCTTTATTACCATATTCCCCCATCTATCCATCCTTTCCCTGAGTTTATAGCTTGGCTTGCCAACGCTTTCATTTAGTGGAAAGGTATATTTCTTTCCATGCAAGGGACTAAAATTTTAGAAATCACCCCTCAATTGATAAGGAAATCTTTTTGTTATCCCTCTTCTCATGAGTGTGTTAAATTCACCGAAGTCACCCTCTCCTGTCATTTCTCAAACCTCCCGATTGAAAAGTGAAGGGGTCTCCTTGAGCTAATTACCACATCGCAGATGTCCACTCTCCCACCCACTAAAATAGTCCCTCTGTCACTCTTCCATGAAACCATTCAGCCTATCCTAATAGTCATTTCAGGGATGTTAGGTTTAGATAATGTGGGTCAGGTAACAAACATCTGTCTAGGGTTTTTAGACCTCATGATGAAACCAAGGATTCTACTGGACATCCCCACCTTCCTGTCCTCTGCTATTCAAGCTAAATTCCAGGACCTATCAACTTCAGGCTATTTTAGGTATTATTCTTTGGTGTTGTATTTGTTCCTATTCGCGCACAAAGACAAGTTCGAGGGCTTTGGCCTGGAAAATTTCTCTGAGAAAGATGCTGAGCCAAAATCCATTTTCGAATGGACCCTCTCAGTCTGCCAACACCCCAAAGGAAGGGGGTACACTAAATTCATCACGGATTTCATGTCTAGGGCCTATGAAATTATACATGGTAACCCGCCGCCTAGGATTTTTCCTGAACAGAAGGAGCTGCTCCAGTTAAGTGAGACAAATTGTGTCGGGGATTGGTATTTGTTGGAGGATTACACTGAAATCAGGGTTTATGCTTCAGAAGTTCCTCCTTTCCATCTGCCAGTATTCATGTCCATGATATTTTTCGCCCTTGAGTTCATCAGGAAAGTCCCGAGTGCAGACCAAACTGATTTTGTGCCCACAAAGAAGGGATATATTTTGAGGCTTCCGAGTGCAGTAGGGTATTTTAATATCAACTCAAGGCATGCACTTCCCCTAGTTGAGGGGCTATTTCAGAAGATTAATTTCCTACAAGGATATGTATGGCGATATGACCCTAAGGAATTAATTTCACACAGAAGGAAGAAGATTAAGTATTTGACATATGAACATGAGCCTAGACCTCTAATAGAATGGAAAGGTAACTGTGATTTGTGGCCTTTGGATACAAAGATGGAGGTCGACTCCCCAAATTCTGAAGGAAGAGGAGTTAGTGCACATAATGAGGTGGAGGTCCAGAATAAGGGAAGTTATCAGATGACACATGATTTTATGGATGAAGAAGAAGAGGGCCACCTCAATAAAAAGTATAGAAAAGAGGGGCCTGAAGGACATTGCATAGAGAAGCCCGACGAGGAAGTCCCAGAATATATTGGTTGAGGAAAATATAAGTTGGGATTCCAAGTATCGTTTGACTCTGCATCCTCTAAGGCACCTTCATAATACTCACAGGTGGTCACCCCCAGGGAATGCCCTTCAAAGAGAGATACAAGATCGGTAATGGACTGGCCAAAAGGAGAGAAAATTGAAGCAAAGAACTAGTCATCCAGTGAAATGTTAAGGGTTGAGCTGGCTCAGTATGTGGACAGGCATCACACCAGGCCCTTGAAAACCCTTGATGTGGAAAATGATCATCTGGTAGTTGTAGTGAAACATTCAACTTCTCATCCTTTTCTTCTAGGGTCCAAATATAAAACCCTAGACATGATACTCGAGCTTGCTTCCATCCCTTTGGTTGAAAATTTAAACCTACACAAGGCTATTGAAGAGATGATGCATACCTAGGTGTTGAAGCACACCTTGGCTTTGGAAAAAGCTCAGAGTAAGATAACTAAGATGTCATATACCTTGAAGAGATAAAGGGCTAATGCAAAAGCTATTTCTAATTGGTTATATAAGTATAAGAAAATGATAAGGGGTAAAGGCACAAATCAGAACATGGCCATGCAAACTCTGCTGCAGAAGACAAAGTTGGAGGTACAGGAGATTCGATGCAAGTTAAATATCCCTCGTTTAGATAACATCCAAACAACAGAAGTTGCTCAAGTTGAGAAGGAAAAGGAAGCCCTCACAGAGATACTCATCCAAAAAGACGAGGAGATAACAGAGCTAAAGCGGAAAACGATCGAGCTCCAACAAGTACAAGATTGTAATGTATGTCTAATTGAGGTGCCTAATGATCCACAAAATTATTCAGAACACTTAACCAAGGCCTTGTTCGAGTTTAAGGTTTCGGAAGATGAAACACAAACTGTGTGTAGGTTATTAGATGAAACCAAGATGACCCTCACTAAGAAGGAAAATATGATATCATCCATGAAAAATGAGATAGATGCTAATCACAGGGAATCCCAATAGATGAGAAAGACAATTAAGGAATTGAAAACGCGGCTCAAACGTAACATGTCCTTGTTGGATGAAAGACAGATGATCTGGAGTGAGATTATTCAAGAGGTAAAAGACCATTGGGAGCTCATCACATTGGCAAATGATAAAAAGAACACTATTCGTGATTTCAAGGTATAGCTGGACGCAGGGTGCCGATAAATAAATGAAAATGTGTTGATCATGCGTGGGTACTGCTATAGGTCAATTTGGGCACCATTCCCAATGAACTGGTTAACTGGAAATAATCTCCAGGACCAATGAATAGGGTCTATCATCTGCTATCATTTCAGTTGTTATATGCCTTAAGACAAAGAACAAGACAAATCATCCATGACTTTCGTCTGCAAAGGTTTCCAAGATTTGAAGTTTATAATATATCATATGAGAGCTCACCAACGCTACCTCTAAAGGGACTAAGTGCATTTCATATGCAAGTAACCCCATTCAAGGGTGCTCTGCAAAGCACTTCCCGAAATCTAAGGGTGTGTTGGTCACATTGGGAGCGAAATTCTCATTGTTCTGGAATCTCCACTTGGCCAGTGCCTTCTAGAAGAGTTCACATGTGTCAAACTTCGAATCCGTGTGTCCATTTGACATATACAAGATTGGGAACATGTCTTGCCTATTAATGGAAAGTCATTGATTGTAAAACTTCCTTCATCTCCTCTATAAATTGAGCACATATCTTAGTGTTTAAGAAGGAGGAATTTGAGTAGAGAAATGCTAGTGGAATTTCAATTGAGGAATTGATTTGAGTGACATGTTGTTGGAGAGATGTGCATTGTGATGAGGATGGGATGCTGCTGGAGATGGTGACACTAAATCAATCACTGGGTTGTAACCTCCCCTTCTATCCATTAATAAATATTGTTTCTTACTTTCCCACATATGTATCTGTATAAGCTCATGTATTTCATATTATGAATTCTTATTTGATGCATATGGTTCATGTTTTATTGATTTAACTGAATAACTTGAATAAACGTCTGTATTATTACTATCTTTTGTTGTTTAGTGTTAATCTTTGCAGAGAATATCTTTGCGACTTAGCTCAGATTTGAAGCCACAACAAGAGCGACAGAAGGAGAATAGGAAGTGCTCAGACTCCAAGTAAGTTCTTTGATCTGTTCCGTGTGTCTATTTACTGTTAGGAAAAGTAGTTGTAAAGTCTTTAACCTATTGTTCTAGATGAGCACTACATCTAGGGAATAATGTTTAATCCATAATCCATAATTCCGCATAACAAATTAGCGAATCCACTCGGGAGTTTACCCTTCATCCTTAGTGTATTTGCCTCTGATTTTCTCTATTTATTCACCCAGTAGCATTTACTCATAAATATTAGGATTTTTGAAATCCAAATTTGCATTATAAGTGTGTTGAACAATTGTATTTTTCCTTATACAGTGCACCCAACGGACTGTTAGATAGGACAAAGTTCTTTGCATAGCACTGTCTCCCTTTCAGACTTGCATTGCAACGCACTGTCTCTCTTTAGAGACCGCATTGTCTCCTGAAACCATCCAAATTCCATTGAATTTGTCATTGTAATTTGTCTTCAGTTTGTTGTTTGTTGTGCTTTTAAGAGCTTGATACCTCAGATTGACCAGTGACCTTACCTACCTCTTCCTGCATTAGATCCATTTGCTTTTGAAAAGGAAATTTTCGTAAATTCTTCGTTTCATGATAGGAGAAATTGTTGTTTAATTCCTCATTTTTCCTTCAAAAGAGAAATTGTTGTTTAAATTCTTCATTTCTCAAAAGTAAAAGGCATTTTTTATTTATTGATTTGATGCATTTAGTTTCTTTTCTGCATTCATAACATTAAAGGAACTGAAAAGAAAAACCTGCATTTGCATGTAGCAGTTTGTGTGTTTTGAAAAAGGAACAATTAGGAAAGCTGAATTTAGTTTGTGCTCTTTGATTTGTTTTCTCTCAAATTGATTGCTCTTTCTCTCTAGTAGCTAGGATTTTCATTGAAAAACTAAAAGTGAATGATTTCTTATCATTTTAGATTTCATTTTAGGAATTTCCAATACATCATCACGGTGAACCTTGAAAGGAAAATTGATAAACAAGATCAACTTAAAATTTATCTCAATTTACCTTACAAAGAATTGGAACCATAACGATATAATTTAAAAGGTCTAGGCTAGAGACGTGTTCCGACGTTGTAAAACATAGCAACTACCATTAAATTGTCCGCGATACATTCCGAGTGTGATACCTTACTCCATGTATGTAAGTATATCATAGCTTGTCCATGTACTTTCAGGTATATCAGGTGGTGTTACAGTAAGAAAAGTATAAAGGGGTGCTCTCACTGTGTAGTTTCGCATCAGACATCGCTAATAAGGACTTGGGCCTCCACGTACCTTCGGTATATTTGGGAGGACAACTTTAGGTGCTATCCATCCATAGTGAACTGAGTCGGTTGCCTTTTAAATTGTGATACACCAAACACAACATTCAGGGAGATTGCCTGCTCGTACTTCTTGGTTCGCTAGGAGGTATTTTGTAGTTCATAGTTTCTTGGTAAACCTTTTTCCTAGAATTACCCTTTTATTTTGTTTATTTGTTTTTGGTTAAAATAAATCAGTAACTGTGGAAGAAAAAAATCCTTTCCCCCGTCATTCCCGTAGATTAGCATTGAAGCCACCTTTACCACCAGAAGTTACTCCTGGACGGCGAAGGCGACACCACTCTACTGAATCAAGTACTATTCATACCTCTGGTGAAGCATCATATTCCCATATACCAGAGTTAGCTCAAGTTTTTTCTACACATCCATGTTCATCTACTGTTGTCGAAACGAAGTCCTTACAGCTACCCGTGGTCACAATCCATCGAATCAATGAGACCATACCTCCTGGACCCGACGTTGTTCAACCAGAAGTTGATCCAGATCCTATCTCTTATTTTCTAGAACATCTAAATCCCGAAGTCGAACAACCAGAAGTTGTTCCTTCCTTGGTTATCCCACAAATTTCTGGAGCCATTGAGTCTCCCATATCACACACTCAACCACTTGAAATATACTTTGGGTCTGACGGTGAAATACTTCCACCTGGTTTAATTGTGATTGAAGAAATCCCACAAGACGAGACACCTTTAACTCCAACCCATTTTTGCGAGGACCTTTACCTATATGAGTCTTTTCCTCAATCACCTCCATCTACTTTTATTGATCCTGTTCCTATTCATATTCCTGTTGATTCAAAAGGGTCTACATTTTTTCAAGTAACCATGCCTGAAATAACATCTTTGGTTGGGCCATCTGTTCCAATTACGTCAGCACCTGCCCTCACTACCCCGTTGATGTTTACAACTTCACCAGAGTCATATAAATCTTTATCTGGAATCTTCTCTGGTGCATCTTCAAACCCATGGAATTTACCAATGTCATCGTCTGGTATTGTAACTAGTAAACCTATAGTGAGTACTGAACGAATATTTGATCCTTTATACACATCATCAAGGAAATATCAAGTCAGTCCTTCTGGGTCTATTCCATCAAGTACCATATCAACTGGACTCCCCACATTTCGAGAGCAATATTTTCCATCTTATTATCCTCCTCATGCTGGGTGGCAACCTTTGGTCACCCACTATGATAGTACTTCGTCACTTTTTGGTCAACCTAATATCGAAATGAATGTTTATCAATGGCAACCCACTCCGCCTATCCAACCACAAATGATTGTACACTTGTATCAACCAGTTCAACATGTTACACCCACATCATTTCCACTTGTTAATAGATATTTAACCCTATTACAGAATCAAAATTTTGTGCAACAACCTTATCAAGCGGGTCCTTCAACTCAATACCCTCAAATATTGGGTCCAAAAACTCCAAATCCTTCGATTAATTTACAACAACCTATATCTGGAATCATTTATTCACAAGCAGGTTTACCATTTTATGGGATGTCACAGCCACAACTTGGTTATACCTATCAACCAAATCGAATTATTATAATTTGGGTTATAACATTGGTAGTGTAGGTTTTAACCCTAAACATAAATTATCTACACACGATTCTTATAACAGAAAATAAACAATAGTGAGAGCATAAAACATAAAACAGATAAACACAGAGATTTTCCCCTAGATCCCAAATTGGGACGACCAACCTGATTTTTCATTATATTCCTTTTAGTGTTACAACACATATATATACATTCCGAAGCATACATAAACCCCAATCCATTAACCCTGGATTAGAACATAACCGTAGTTCCCTTGATCGGATCTACAAAATACCAGGGGCCGAAAACCATCATACCCCAAAACCATGTGCAAAATCATGCACAAAACATGGGTGGGTCTGCCTATGAGTGGGTCCGTACACCAAACAAATTTTCGCCGGGGCACTGCCTTGGACCCCAACAGTGGGGGTTGCCTCCCCCCTTGTGACCCCCCTACTGTGCCCAGCGTGTGGGACTAGTCATGGAAAGAATATAACACATACCCAACATTCTCCCACTTGTTGTTTTCTTTCCACAGGGGGCCACAGGAGAGCTTAGTCATTGGGAAAATTCTTCAACACCCATTTTTTCTCTACACCAAGAGAACTTCTGAGTGCTCACAGACTTCGTCAATGCATCTGCAACATTCTTCAAAGTGTCCACCTTTACCAGCAACACCCTTTTAGCCTCAACCATATCTCTAACAAAGTGATATTGAAAATAAATGTGCTTTGTCTTTTAATTGTAAGCAGGTTCTTAGCCAAGAAAATTGCACTTTGGCTATCACAGTCTATCCTTATAGCTTTTTGTACCAACCCCATACTTGAACACAATCTTTGCAACCAAACTGCTTCCTTTCTTGCATGAGTGGCTGTTATGTATTCAGCCTCTGTAGTTGAAAGAGCCACTACAGACTGTCTTTTACTCATCCAACTGACTGCGCCTCCAAATAGGTTAAACACATACCCACTTGTAGATCTTCTTTGGTCCAGATCTCCAGCCCAGTCTGCATCAACAAAACCATGAATTTCCAACATTCTTTCCAATCCTGGTCTTCCCTGGTAGCACAAGCCATAATCACTAGTGCCACGTAAATATATGAAAACTCGCTTCACTGCTGTCCAATGCTCCTTCCATGGGTTTGACATAAACCTGCTCAATACTCCCACTGCATGTGCAATGTCTGGTCTAGTACAGACCATTGCATACATCAGGCTACCCATTGCACTTGCATATGGAACACGGGACATATCCTCCTCTTCTTCTTGTGTCTTGGGACACTGTTCAACAGATAGCTTTACACCTACAGGAATAGGAACATTCACCGGTTTACTATCTTGCATATTGAACCTCTGCAATATAGTCTCGACATACTTCCTCTGGTTTAACCAGAGCTTCCTCTTTGCACGATCTCTCTTAATTTCCATGCCCAAAATATAGTTTGCAGCACCAAGATCCTTCATGTCGAATTTGGAGAACAGTTGGGTCTTCAAATCTTGGATAATTTCTTTGTCATTTCCAATCAACAACATATCATCCACATACAAGACCAAATAAATAACATGGTCACTAATTAATTTAAAATAAACACAGTGATCCTCCTTGCTTCTGGTGAAGCCAAGTCCCCGTATATAGGTATCAAATTTCTGATACCACATCCTTAGTGATTGTTTTAACCCATACAGAGACTTCTTCAACCTGCATACTAGTTCTTTCTTACCCTTCACCATAAAGCCTTCAGGTTGCTTCATGTATATCTCCTCTTCTAGATCCCCGTGAAGAAATGTTGTCTTCACATCCATCTGTTCTATCTCAAAATCAAATGTAGCAGCAACAGATAAAAGTAATCTAATAGAAGTAACTTTGGCAACAGGAGAAAAGATATCACCAAAATCAATTCCCGGCACCTGGGAATAACCTTTTTCTACCAATCGAGCTTTGTATTTCTCCACCTTGCCTTCTACATTCATCTTCTTCTTAAACACCCATTTTCTCCCAATGGGCTTCCTTCTAGCCAGCAACTCCACCAGATCCCATGCCTCATTTTTGTGCAAGGATGCCATTTCATCAACCATGGCCTCCTTCCAGAGTTTTCCATCCTCTGAATCTACTGCATCCCTGACAGTTCTGGGATCATCATTAATTATAGTTAAGGAAAAACCTGAACAGAAAGCAGATGGACTATACTTTTCTGGTAGCCTTCTTTCCCGAACTGATCTTCTCATAGCTGGAGTTTGTGGCTCTTCCTCTTTTGAATCTTCTTCTACCATGGAGTTTGATTCATACTCCTTTAGCTCAAACTCTATCTTCTCAGGTTCCTTTGGTATGAATTCATGTTTAACAACATCTTTAACCTCTCTAAACACCACATCTCAGCTGTACACAACCTTCCTCGTTTCTGGGTTCCAAAGCTTGTAACCCTTTAAACCATCTTTATACCCAATAAAGATGCACCTTTAAGATTTATTATCCAACTTGGTCCTTTTCTCCTTTGGAACATGTACATATGCATCACATCAAAATACCCTCAGATGTGAAAGAGAGGGTTTCTTACCAGTCCATACCTCATGTGGAGTCTTATCCTCCAACGTTGATGAAGGTGATCTGTTAACCAAGTAACATGCAGTCTCCAATGCCTCTGCCCATAATTCTTGTCCTAACCGGGTGCCACTGAGCATGCTTCTTGCCTTTTCCATCAACGTTCTATTCATTCTTTCTGAAAATCCATTTTTCTGAAGTGTGTATGGAGTAGTCTTCTGTGGTGCTATACCACACTTCTTACAGAACTCTTCAAATTCCTTCTTGCAGAACTCCCCACCATTATCTGTCCTCAGCACCTTTATCTTCTTCTCTATACGGTTTTCCATAGAGCCTTAAATTCTTTAAATGCAGCAAAGACTTCAGATTTCTCCCTCGAGAAATATATCCATGTATTCCTTGAGAAGTCATCTATGAATGAAACACAATACATAGACTTTCCCAGTGAAGGAACTGACACAGATCCAAACACATCACTATGCACAAGTTCTAATATCTTGTTCTTCCTCTTAGCACCAGAAGGAAAACTCACCCGATTCTGCTTCCCATATACACAATATTCACAGAAATCAAAATCTAGAGAGAAATTAGACATACCTTCTACCATACCATTTCTATACAGTATCTGAAGGCCCTTCTCTCCAATATGTCCAAGCCTTTGATGCCATGTATTTTCTCCAGGACACGAACGAGGCTTTCGGCTCCACTTTCGGGGCCACGTCTTATTACTTGTCAATACAAAAGTGCTACCTTGTAGCTTGTACAGAGCTCCAGTCCGAAATCCCAGCATTAATACCAGTGCTCCCCGAACCATCTTGCAAGAATCTTTCTCGAACACTGTTTTTACACCTGCATCATCCATCTTGCTTATAGGAATCATATTTCTGGCCAATGCAGGAATATGCAGAACACTAGGAAGTGTTCTAATCCTTCCACCTTGCAGATTTAGCTTAACTTTTCCACGTCCGACGATTCTGGCCTTCCTATCATCCCCTAGGAATACATCACCGCCATCATATTTCTCATACTCACAGAACCACTCCCTATGGGGAGTGAAGTGAAAGGATGCACCCAAGTCGATCAACCATGACTCATGATCTACATGTGTATTTGAAGAAGAAGCCAAATACACATCCCCACCTTCATCTGAGGTGGTTTTTTCCTCTGCAGAAGGAGCATCATTAGATCCCTTTCCTTTCTCAGGAGCTTTAGATCTGCACTCCCTTTTGTAGTGCCCTTCATTTCCGCATTTCTAGCATACCTTTACAAACTTTCCAGGAGATTTAGATCTCCCTCTAGATTTGGATCTCCCACTAGAAACCTTATTCTTGTTTTTGTTTTGGGACCTTCCTTGTACAAATAAGGCATCTCCATTCTGTCCCTCCATATTTCTCCATCTCATTTTCTCCAACAACAAGGCTGAGGCAATGTCATCAAAATTCAAGCTAGTTGTATTGCTACCTATTGTAATACCCAGAATATCCCACGATTCTAGTAGAGAACACAAAAAACTGATGCACTTATCTTCATCTGAGATTTTAATCTCGATAGATGACAAGTGACTTACCACAATATTGAAGGAATTTAGTGTACATCATGAGTCTCGTATTGTCCTCGATTTATCTGATTTTTTAAAGTAGGAATAACTTGTTACGGAAGACTTAGATTGGTACAAAGTCCCAAGTTTTTCCCAAAAATTCTTTGTCGTAGCTTCCCCGGATACATTCAACAATATTGAATCTGAGACACACAACCGTATTGTGCTCTTAGCCTTCCGATCCAGTTTCTTCCAATATTCATCTGACATTTCCGTTGGTTTAGTACCTAGATCTACCATGATCCACTGATCTTTATCCACCAGCAGATCCTCCATCTTGAGCTTCCACAACTTAAAACTCTGACCATTAAATTTCTCAATCTCTACAAAAGTGCGCTTGCCATCTTCTTTCACCGCAAGAATCGATCGCGGATCTCCCCTTTGAACAGGGTCTACCTCAGGCCCGAGCAAAAAACCCTCAGCAACAAAGGCGTCCCCTTGAAGCCGAAAAAAATCTGATTCCAAATGTATGTTTTAACCCTAAACATAAATTATCTACACATGAATCTTATAATAGAAAATAAACAATAGCGAGAGCAGAAAACATAAAACAGATAAACACAGAGATTTTCCCCTGGATCCCAACCGAGATGACTAGCTTGATTTTTAATTATATTCCTTTTAGTGTTACAACACATATATATACATGCCGAAGCATACATAAACCCCAATCCATTAACCCTGGATTAGAACATAACCATAGTTCCCTTGACCAGATCTACAAAATACCAAGGGCCGAAAACCATCATACCCCAAAACCATGTGCAAAATTATGCACAAAACATGGGTGGGTCCGCCTATGAGGTGGTCCGCACACCAAACAAATCTTCTGTGCCTCCCCCCCTTGTGACCCCCTTGCTGCACCCAGCACGTGGGACTAGTCGTGGAAATAATATAACACATACCCAACAGGTAGACAGATCCCTTGGCAGCTTCAGGCACAGATACTTCAAACTTCATTTCAACAAGTATCATATCGAAGTTTTGGTCAACAGAATCCTCAAGCATTTGATTTTCAAAACGACCCCTACCTAGGTTACCAGAAGCAGCTTCCTTATGCTGGTGCTCAAAGGCCTGTTGCTCAAGTAATTCCATCTTACCCTGGCTATGCTCAACCTAACCTTAATAGACAATTTCCCTTTGTTGCAACTTTAGAGTTACCATATTTAAATTGGCTAACCAATGATCCAATCAACTATGCTCCTTGGTGGCGATGATACCTCACAAATTTCCATCAGATATTCCTAAGTTCAATGGAAACCCTAGGGAAGACCCGTCGACTCATGTCATGATTTATCATTTATGGTGTTCATCAAATTCCCTAATTGATGATTTTGTTCGACTACGTCTTTTCTAGCGTACGCTCACGGGTCCGGCTGAAAAATGGTATATTGAGTTACCTATAGCTTCTTTTGATAATTTCACTGCCCTAGCTACTGCATTTTTGACTCACTTCTAGTTACCCATCCTATATGAAACTGGAGCGGAAATCTTGACCAATTTCAAACAGACTAATGCTACTCACATTTTTGATCATATTCATGAGTGGTGTCATCGTCGTAGAATGGTTAAGGCATTTTTTTCCGGATCAGCTCCTTGCTGAGTGGTTCATTAAGTCCCTGTTACCATATATAAATAAGGATGTGGCTAAGGGTGGCGTTGTCACAGAAGAGAAAATTATTTCTCATGCCCAATATTTAGACTTGATTTATACTTAGTTTGGCATGCTCTATGAAAAAATTCCTAATGCGTTGAGATCTATTTTTACTGTTCCCCCTCAATTAAAGGACTCTCATGCCAAAGACGACTTGATTGGTACTGAAAGCACACATAATACTACTGCATCTAATCCTTCACATTCTTCCAAAATTAATGCATGTCGTTTGACAAGGGAAAAAGTGACAAGCAACCCAAAAGTAAGAAAAAGGGGAAATCTAAGAAAAATAAAACTTCTAACCCACAGGAAAGATCATTTGATCAATTGTCTGCACCTAGGAAACCTTGTTATCCATGCATAATATGTAATTAGGAACATTTTTTTCGGGATTTTCCTCACCATTTTGAAGTCTCAAAGATCATTAAGACTTCCAATGCGTCGGTTGTGTTGATAGATCTGTTTCTGAATCTGGACACTAATTTGGTTGCTACAGATGCAACTTCTAGTTCCCAAGTACTTATGTTATCTATCAAAAAACCTTCAAAATATATTTTGGTGTCAGCGCGTAATAAAGATTATGGTAGTCAGGCCATTGATAAACCTACTACCTCGAATACGAATTCGTCTATGGAATTAGTACCGCCTACTACTATTCTTGAATTGACAATCAAATTTCACCAAAGGGAGTAATTCATAAATCGACATATAATCCTCGAGCAAGAGTTGCTCAAAATTATAATATAGTTGAATATTTGGCTCAATCCCCTTAAGCTATGTCTGGTCTTGAGGTATTGAAAAATTTTCCCTCCCAAAAGCAGGCTTTATTGTCAGCTATTGGTGGAATTGATCTGACTAATTCTAATCTTGTCATCTTTAATAAAACGGGTTATGTACCGCAACTACCAATAGAATTGTCATTCTCCATAAAAGTAAATGTTCTCAATCACCTTTTTCATCGTACTATTATTGATGAGGGATCATCTACATGCATTATGTCTCTCAATTGTTGGAAGTCACTTGGCTCACTGTGCTTATCACAATCATCAACGACGTTGAAGGTTTTCAATGGATGTACATATAAGCCTTGTGGTATTATTAATAACTTGCATGTTGAACTAGGGGGAAAAATAGTGAATGTTGATGTCGAGGTTGTTGATGGACCCCTTGACTATAATATTCTACTTGGAAGGCCATGGGTAAATGCAATGACTGCAATTGTTTCTACATATTTTAGAATGATTTCCTTTCCATATAAAGGTACTATCATAAGCATTAATCAACTATCCCTCTTTGCCTCTGATTCACAGGTAACTGGAAGTGTTTCTTTCGTTCACGCACCCCAACTAGCACTTCAGAACATTGGTTTAGGAATCTTAAAGGATTCCACTCTCATGGGTACCTTTGCATTACCGCCGCCTGTGACGTCGGCAGAAACTGCAAGTATAAAGACCTGCTACATGATCTATTCCACTCCATATGGCTTAAGGGACAATACGTATGATTCTGAAATTGTTACATTGGATGAGTTTCTTCCGCCCATCCCTATTGAACTGGCATAGAAATAAGTCTATTTTTCTTGGGCGGCGAATCCGAAATCAGCGTCACTGGTTGTTTGGGTTGATCGTTCCTTAGAATTTGGTACTCCACTTGATCCATTTTCCCCAATTTTCTTAACAGATGAGAATATTTTGGAAGCCATGATGTCAGAAGGAGAACCATGGGAAGATTATCATCATCATTCCCATCTTCCTAATTCTGAAGAAAATTATCTTAGTAAACTATATCACCCATCAATCAAAAATTTATTTTCGAATTCTTTACCTATTAATGCAATCGATTTTGAGCGAAATCTGTCAAATATTTAAGAAACCATTTCTATCAATATTTCGACCAAACCTTGCATTGTATAAAATATTCATGTCAGTGTATCTTGTTCTCCATAAGAACTTGAAACATATCGCTCTCTATTTCGTGAATTCCGTGATATATTTTCTTCGTCTTACGAGGAAATTTCAGGCATAGATACTAGTATTGTTGAACACACTATTAATATGTATTCTGATGTCAAACCGGTGCATCAATAGATTCGTCTTGTTCATCCAAATAAAGTTGCTGCCATCAAATCAGAAGCTGAGAAAATTTTACACGTTGGTTTCATTTACCTTGTTCCATTAACTGAATGGGTTTCCAATATCGTTCCTGTCATGAAAAAACAAGGAACCATTAGAGTGTGTGTTGATAATTGGGACGTCAACATTGCTTGTCCAAAAGACAACTATCCTACTCCCTTTATCGACCAAATTATTGATGATTGTGCTAGATGTGAAATATTTTCATTCATGGATGGATTTTCCGGCTATAATGAAATCAATATCCACCCAGAGGATCAACATAAGACATCATTCATCTATCCCTAGGGCACATTCACTTATAGGAAACTACTGTTTGGTTTAAATAATGCTAGGGAAACTTTTCAAAGAGAAATGGATTATGCTTTCAATGACATCAAGAACATTGTTCAACCTTATCTAGATGATTTACCAACGCATTCAAGAAATCATAGTGCTCACTTGATGCATTTGAGAGCCATATTCTTACACTGCCGACACTACAAAATACGCCTCAATCCACATAAATTTGTGTTTTGTGTTGGTTTTGGTGGTTTGCTTGGATTCGTAGTCTCAAAAGAAGGAATTCAAAATGACGAATTGAAGGTTCATGCCATTCTTGATTTGCCTGCACCATCAAATTTACTTCAGATACAAAAAATTCAAAAAAAGGCTAACTTCCTAAGAAGGTTCATTCCAAACTATGCCGAAATGGATAAAGGATTTACTCGACTCTTGAAAAAGGGGGATCCCTTCCATTGGTACCAAGTTGTGCAAGATTATTTTGATGCTGTCAAGGATAATCTTGTCCGAGCGTCATTAATGTATCCTCCTAATTATCAAAATGATTATTTCCTATACATCTCCGTGGCTAAAATGACCATTGCTATGGTTTTGGTCCAAGTAGAAGATGGAATTGAAAATCTGATCTATTATTTGAGTCGTAATCTCAATGATACGAAAGTTAAGTATTCATATGTAGAAAATATTTCCATGAAAGCTTTTCAAGTTGTCCAAATATTTCTCCACTATATCCTGCTCCGAAATACCACTGTCGTTTCGGATTGCAACCCCATGACTTATATCTTATCACGTCAATTACTGGGGGAAAAATATTAAAAATGGATTGTCATTTTTTAGGAATTTGATTTGGAATTCATCAAATCCAAGTCAAATAAGTCTTTATTTTTGGCTGAGCTTCTCTGTGACCTTCCCTCTGATAGTACTACAACTACGTTGGAACCATCAATTCCTGACGAGTCTCTGTTTTCGATTGGATCATCTGATCCTTGGTATGGAGATTTTATCATTTATCTCCAAACTCAAAATTTTTGGCCTGATACATCTCGCTCTGAACAATGATATATTCGATATCAAGCCAAACATTATCTAATCGTTGACAATACAATTTATCGTCGTGGTGTCGATACCATTTTAAGGAGGTGCATCATTCATGAGGAGGCCGAAAAGGTTTTAAATGATTGTCATGCTGGGGCTTGTGGTGGAAATTTATTGAGATACACTACCGCGCAGAAGATACTCCGCGTAGGTTACATTTGGCCTACAATATTTCGTGACTGCATCCTCGCGGTCAGAAGTTGTCATGCATGCCAAATTTTTTATCGTAAAATCTGCAAACCGCCAACGCCAATGCATCATGTTGTCTCTGTGGGACCATTTTTGACATGGGGTATTGACTTCATGACCTGTAACCCTCGTTCGTCTAGGGGGTATGGTTATATTATTGTCGCAGTCGACTACTTTATCAAATGGGCCAAAGCGATGCCTACATTCAACAACACATGACAAACAACTACATTGTTTTTATTTAATCATGTTATTGCACTGTTTGGGCTCCCACAGGCTATAGTTACAGATCATGGGAAGCATTTTCACAATCACATGATGACAGAATTAACTACCAAGTTAGGATTGCCACATGATAGTTCTACTCCTTATTATCCACAATCAAATGGACAAGTAGAAGGTATCAACAAGATTCTTAAATGTATGATTCAACAAATGATAGGAGTTCATAAAAGAAACTGGCATTTGATCCTGTACTCAGCCTTGTGGGTGTATCGAACCTTGGTGAGAAACACAATTGGATTTACCCCCTTTCAATTGGTGTATGGTCTGGAAGCTATCTTACCAATCGAATGTGAAATACCATCGTTAAAACCCGAAATCGACTTGTTACTTGAAAACTCAGAATAAGAATCACGTCTTTTTAACCTCAACCATCTTTATGAATTGTGTAGTGAAGCTCAATTGGCCAACGAAGCGCATAAGAGATGTATAAAGGCGCGATACGACAAAAATGTCCAGCCTCGCATTTTCTCAGAGGGCGACTTGGTCCTACTTTATGATCAAGAAGCTGATGTAATAGGTATAGGAAAATTTGAGCCATTATGGCATGGCCCCTATATTGTCAAAAGAGTTCTTGCTAAGGGTGTCTATGAGTTAGTTTATTACGATGGAATTTCATTGGTGCAGCACAGAAATGGGTTGTATCTGAAACGTTACTATGCTTGATCAAGAGCGTAGTAATTTTTTGTATTATATTGTATATATATGTTATTGATTTGCATTCACTGTCTTAGTTTTTTTTTAGAGTTTTATTGACGTTAGTAATCCACTTTACATTTCATCGCATATGTCTGAATATTTGGAACCATTTTTTGGATATGCTAATGGTGCTAGTCATAGTGCACAGAATCTATCCTCTGCAGCGTGGGCCATTTTCGCTTCGAACAACGAGTTAGTGAGTTTTCAAGGGATTTGTACCGGTAGATCGAAAAACAATGTCGCTGAGTATAGTGCGTTGATCTAACTTATCTTTGATGCCATTTCATTTGGTATTAACCACATTATCATAAGTTTAGACTCACAACTTATGGTATTACAACTTACTAGTGTTTATACTGTTAGAAATCCAACACTTCATAGATTGTTCCTAAGAGTTTGACTTTTGGAAAGACACTTTGATTTTATTCAATATCAACACATTTCCAGAAATTTGAACACATTGACTGATTCTTTAGCTAATCAAGTTTTAGATAGACATTTGCAACACATGTAAAGAAAACATTCACATGATTGAATAGGGTTTCACAATAAACATAAGAAAAACACTGAAATCAAATAAATAGATAGTTATAGGTTTTTACGAAAAATTGTGCCCAAGACACATTGGTCATCTGACCTCAAAATGTATGCAAAATTTCAAAAGTAAACTAGTGGTTCTCATGGTAACATGATATAGATCTAGCTATCCGTAATAACTGCATCCAATAGTTAGGAACACCTATAGAGTGACGCTGCAGTTGCATGGGTAACTCTTTGATCTGGCAATCCGAAATCCCAAAGGTCAGCCCCTCTATGTGTTGCTGAAGCTCAACCAGAGTCTTAGCCATATTTTTCAAAAAGATCCCGAAGGACTGCTCTCCCGACAACCCTCTCTGCTGGCTCATATGCTACACGTCCTGGTTCCTCCATCGATTGAACTCAACCAACATCTACATTACATCAAAAATTTAGTTTAGTCTTGGGAAAACATAAAAAAAAAAAAAAAAATTGTATAAACCTTAGGAAAATAAAAAACATGGTCAAAACATTCTTACCCATTGCACCCCACTGAGCACCTTCTGGTAAAGCTAAATCTAGAACTCCTCGAAAATCAATTCCTGCGTATGCATACTCATCAATGGCGACAATCTGTCATTGGAACCAGGCGAAGAACGCTGTCGAGAACATAATGGTCGATTGGCCTGCATGCCTACCCATTAGTTCTACCCATCTCTGCATCCGTGGATCTCTAGGATTAGACACATCCAGTGTCACATGTTGTGGTTGCATCAGTGGAATTTTTTCTAAGGCGAATGATATGAGGATCGAACCATAACTGAAGTTATTCTTCCTTCCTCCCTTTGCTTTGTTTAGTTGTTCCTTTATATGAGAAAGTACAGCTCCAGACTAGTTGAAGACTGTTGGCTCCATACACTCTAGCACGTACTGCATAGACAATCTATTCGCTACATGTAGTGTAACGGTGCCATTAATTTTTGCGATCGTGAAAAGGATAGTTCTCAAAGGAAAATATCTAACATCCCAGATTTTTATCTTTCCATATTTCCTTGGCTCTACCCCTGGATAAAAATGTTGCAAAACATAATCTCTCACAGTCTCTCCTCCAACAATAGACCCTAAGAGCGAAATAGGCAAGCCTCTCCTCGACAAACCTGTAAGAAAGTATACATCCTCAACTGTTATGGGAACCACTTGGTTCTTAATATGAAATGCATTGATAGCTGGATCCCATGCTCGAACTAAGAATTCCAAGAGTTCTATTTGTTGCCTAATCCCTGACAACCGAAAATACTTTAGCAGTCTACAATCTCTTAGGGATCTTATTGTGCCTAGATCGTATAAGGCAATCATATCCTGTTCTTCATGCTCTCTTTCCCTCCATGTAATTTTCATTGTAATCTAATGAAAACATGAAATACAACCATAAGAACCATTAGATTCCATTCAATGCAAAAAATTGGGCAAATTTTGGGCAGAATGCAAAAAACAAAAATGTATATTGTGCCCAACGCAGTCTCTAGCAAGAGATAGTGTGTTGTGTATGTAGATAGCATTCAATTTAGCTACTATGCAACACACTTTTCGATGTCTAAGGGTGCGTTGCCCTCTTTTGGAGAAAAATTTACCCTAGGGACCCCAAAACCCTAAAAATTTGCAGAAATTGGAAATGAAATGATTGATGAATGAAAGAGAGGGTTCATATCACTAACCTAGATCAAACAACAACGAAATCTATCCACAGAAACGATTGCAATTAGCAGCTGAAGTTCGGGGCCAAAATCAGGTTCAGATCTCGAAAATGCAAATGGTAACTATGGAATGGTAAAAACTCTTTTTCATAGTCATTTAATTGTTTGCAAATTATATTTACTACTATGGCTATGGTTTTATTATGTTTTTATCATGAAACAGGTATTTTTAATCCATTTGATGTTGTTCTGAACAGGTCTTACAACTAATGAACAGATTAGTCGCGAAGATTTATTTCAAGAATGATTTGACCACAAAGCATACTTTTTCTCCTTATTTTTCGAGCTTTGTTAAAAATGAAAAAGGATTTGAAGCGCATTTTTATCTCTTTTTCGAGCTTAGATAACAACGAAAAAGGAACCCCTGGAGTCTTCTTTCAGCTCTTTTCAGACTCCGATAATGTGAAAATATTGTCGAGAACTTGTCTTTTCGAGCTCGTAAAAGTAATGAATTAATATCTACTCAGTATAAGTTTAACCCTTTTCCAGAATGAGATAGATTATTTACGAAAAAGGAATACCTTGGTCGAACATGACCAAAGAGGTTCTCTCAGATATTATTTTACACTTTTTCAGATCCAAGTGACAAATTTACGAAAAAGTACTTACGGAGTTTTCTTTCGTCCTCTTTTTCAAACTCTCTAAATATGAAAAAGGACTGAGCTATCACTGTCGTTAAGCTCGTTAAAATCTAAAATAGCGACGGGCTTGTCGATCATGGAAAGAATCGAGTTTCATTCATCTCTAGACTCGTTAAATTATTAAATAGCGATATTTTATTCGCTCGAAGGGTTGAATTATAGATCAAGAAAATGTTATCCTCCTCAAGCTTGTTAAAAAACAAAGAGGTATTGGTTGACAAAATGACTGGGTAAAATTTGGGAAAGTGAACAGAACTTTTTACGGTAGAATGTTTCTCTTGAACATGACACTTCACTCCATTACCGTGACTATTTGGTTTGGATAATATTCTTGAAGGTTCATTCATACCTATGGTCCATCATACCTTCACTTTGGTTTTGGGTCAATGTTGCCAAATCATCTCAGTGTCGTCGATATGTTCAAGAGAAGTCATCCAGTGAATACTCATCCTTCTGCAATACTCATAAACCTTCATTCTCATGACTGTCATCCCTGAAAATTGCTATATCAAGTCATACCTTTGTCTCTGAAATCAGTAACTCCCATTTCGAAATAAGGTGGCTTCCTGTCGATGAAAAATAATTATCTAGGAAGTTCACTTAGAAACATTATATTCCAGTACCATGAGGTTTGTTACAGCATCGACAAGATCCTCGCTTTCGGATTTTTGACTGAAAGATTTTGTTTGGCGTTCGACATCAAATAATCAATTCATGCCTTACAAAATGTATTGCAGTACCTGGAGGGCCATTAACATCGATGGTGGTTCTCTCGCGTTTTTTAATAGCTCACATCATTGGCTGGTAATCAAACTATGTCTTTCCATGTTCGACTACAAATCATATATTCACATGGCTAGACTTGTACCCGAATGATCGAGTGAACAAGATAAGAAGACCTCGGATCTAGTTTCAGCCATCCAGGCTGCGATTTCAGGATTGTTGTACACATCATCTATACGGTGACCTTACATACAGATTGTCATCCGAACATGATGCCAGGATACTAGGTTAACAGATCCCAAGATATAAAAACTCATGTGCTATCTTCAAACTTAAAATTCTTTGTTAAAACCACAAATATATTCAGCTCAAAAAAATACATATGAAGGAAAGAGAGCCATATAAATAAAATACTAATATAAAAACATAAAAAATCTTCAGCCAAATATTACAATGGGCGGCCTATTGGCTTTCGGCCCTTCAAACCATTTCTCTTATTCTCTCTTATTCCTCACCTCCTCACTTCCTCGCTTCTCTATGTCCCCTTTTTCACACTCTCACAAGCTACATATTTATACATAAATATGAATTTATTCCACTCCATAATTTCCTCCACACAAATGTCAACTTAAAATCTAATTTAGATTTATCTTTTTTTGGACTCAACTAAGTCCCGTTTATGGAATTCTTAATTCCTAGATTATCTACCTAGTTCAACTCCAATCATATCCTTAATTATTTAAAGAATATTTACAATAATTTTCACATTTATAATTTCTCTCCTAATTTATTAAAAATGAGCAATTTAATTGTTAAACACCATGTTAAACACACACATGGTGTATGAGAAGAATAAACACACACACAAAAGAGACTCAACAACAAGGTGAAGGATAAGCGTGAGGATTTCTTATTTTTTCCATTATACATGATGTAAATTTATAATACAATGGTGTGACTCTTGGTTTCACATTCCAAGGTCACTTGGACTCCATTGTGACTTTTCGCATTCCACACCTACCCATGTAGGATTAGGTGTTCCAACATCCCCCCTTAATCCGAAGGGGTATGTGTGAGTCCAAGAAGAGAGTTGAAATACAAATATGCAAAGTATACATGGCAGCACTTGGGTTGAATCAACTCTCTGAAATGTTGGAAAAAAGAGGTGGTTTAAGGATGACCACCAACAATGGAACACAATACTTGTTGCAGTTCCCAGAACTCTTCCAAAATTGGCAAGAAGCTGAAAGATTTTGCTAGAGGAATTGTCCCTCATAAAAAAGGGAGACCTTCAACCTAAAAGAAGGGAGGTCTACTACCTGTGATGGTTTTAGGATGACCAACAACTCTGGAATGCTTGAAGCATTTCCTGGAACTCAACCAAAGCTGGCAAGAAGTTGAAGGCTTCTGCTAGAGGAAGTGTTCCTCATATATGAAAGGGAGACCTTCGACCTAAAAGAAAGGAGGTCTACTACCTATGATGGTTTTAGGTTATCCACCAACCAAAGATGATGGTTTAAGGTTATCCACCAACCAAAGGCATGCTCATGGGAATTCGTGTCTATGGCTACATCTCTGAATCTGGAATGACGAATTGTGGCTCAGGCTCGCTTGATCTGTTGCGTCTCTGGCTACAAATCTAAACATGGAATGAGAGATTGTGGCTCAGGGTCGCTTGATCTGACGTCGAAGCTTTTACATGACCACCATTTTCCCCCCTATCAGGGACAAGGTGAGATGATGGAGAAAAATCAACTGCAAGTTTTCTCAATATTCGTGAACAAGTTCTGACATGTGTCGTAAACATCTTCTTGGCTGCTGATGCCCATTGCCAAGAAGCGATCCATCCAAGATGAATCTTGGTTCTTGTAGGAGGCTTGTTTCTGAAGCATCTGTATAAAGAATGAGTGTGCCGACTACAGTGCTTGCATGGATGAAGATCAAAACAGTGATCTTTCATATGGCCAAATCGATCACAGTGTTGGCATTTTACAATCTGTTGTGGAAGCGGAACAGAATCTGGAACAACTGCAGGTGAACTGTCATACATAAATCCGACACTCTGAAATATGATGGGCTTGGAATATTCTGGAATATGAAAGGACACATCCTTGTCATATCCAAGACTAGTTTTGTGCTTGTTGTGGACAAGCTCTTCCCAAGGTTTGATGATGGGCTTAGGAAGTGGAGGCTGAGCTGCTGCATCTGCATGTACATCTAGTACAAGGCACTGAATGTTTATCAACTTCAACTTTATCGACTTTCTTTTGATGAGAGTCCTTCACAATCTTCTGAACAGAAACAGGTTCAGAATGGTGACCCTTTTGCTGAAGTTCATCTTGTTGGAGCCGAGATTCCAACTGCAAAAACTCAATCTTTTCTTGTGCATCTTGTAAACAAGTTTGAATGTTACAAAGAGAATCCTTGCTCATTTTTATCATATCATCAACATTGGAATGAATGAGGTTTTTCAACAACTCTAATGCCTCATTTATTTTAGCCATTTTCAACAACTTAGGCTCAAAAAATGAAAGGGTGTCGGCTTCAACCGAAAATGCACCCGTTTACAGTGTGATTCAACAAGAAAGATAAATGACTCAAGAGAACTCTCAAAGTACAAAGTATGCTGATTGCAACTATGAATGAGCAATACAATGTCAGTTCAATACAACATTTCTGCAAAAATATGCAGCAAAAACACTATGCAAAAAGCCTTTAAGGCAGCTCAATTTTTTCTTCAAATAGCTGTTTGACACCAAAAACAACTCAACTCAACTCAACAAAAGGAGGAGATATTCACAAGCTTGGATGCTTGACCTTGATGCATAATGCAATAGAGCTTAAGAGAAACTCCACAAATCAGAAATTTTGTGTGCCCAAACTATGAATGCCACTGCTGTTCAAAATGAGGACCAATTTATCTTCAAATGCAAATCTCTTTAGAAAATCACCCTTCGATATATGCAATAAATCATTCAATATAAACTTCACTTTTCTTCTCTATGTGTACAGTCCATTTTCTTCATATGCCATTTCCTTCATTTATGCTGTTCATATTCTCTCTCTGCTCTTCCTCTCTTCCTCTCTCTCTGTTGTTTTTTTTTTTAATTAATTAAAAATTAATTAAAAATGGGAATTAGTTAAAAATGAGGGGAATTTAAAAGAAAGGGGATTAATTAAAAGAGAGGGGATTAATTTAAAATGGGAAGGGAATGAGATTTTTTTTTTTTTTTTTAAAAGAAATTAATTAAAAAATTGAAATGAAATAGATGGGGGGGGGGGGGGTGGTTATTAAAATGGGGGGAGGGGAATTAAATAATAAAAACAAATTAAAAATTAAAAAACGAATTTAAAAGTGGGCGGGTTGAGTGAAATTAGAAGAGCGTGGAGGAGGGGAGGGTCGTGAGGCCACGGGAGAAAAGGCAGGTAGATAGGAGGCGTAGGTAGGTGGGTAGGGCGAGCGGTGTGGGAGGGGTGTAGGTTGTAGAGCCGCGAGGGAGGGCGGTGTAAGGGATCGAGAGTGTAGTGTGAGAGTTTGCAGGTTTAGGGAGAGTGTATAGTGAGAGGGGCGGGGTGTGTGTGTCGAGTGGGAGTAGGGGTGCCGGTTAGGGAGCAGCGTTAGGGAGAGTGTAGTGTGTAAGGAGTGTAGGGAGGGCAGCTGGTTAAGGTGAGGGGGCCGAGTGCTGTAAGGGAGGGTGGATTGCAGAGTTGGGAGGGGAGCGTGGATAAGGGGTTGGGATGTTGGGTAGAGGGGGCGCTGTGTTAGAGAGGGGGTGGCCATAAGGTTGAGGGTGCAGTGGGGAGTCGGGTTGTGAGGAGGGGCATTGTGTGAGGTGTGTGAGGGCCATAGGTTGCAGAGGCCGAGTGTTGCAGAAATTATTTATTTATTTATATATTTTTTAAATTATTTATTTTATTTTATTTTAATTTTTATTTTTAATATAACAGCAGAGAGAGATTCCACTTAAAACAACTGGTAAAAATTGTAGAAATGAGGGAAACAGTACAAATTTAAAGTACTGAAATGCAACAACAGATTGCCAATAAAACCCAGAAATTTTTCCAATAGCCCAGCAGCAGAGAATATTTTCCTGCAGTAGAAAAACCCAGAATTGCAGAAATTTTTCAATGGAAAAACTCAGAAATTTTTCTAATAAAAACCAGAAAATTCTTCTTCATAAACCCAATTTAAACAGTTTTTAGCAGCTCTCCAAATTGCAGAATAAAGGCAGAAATTGCAGGAAAAATAAGCAGTGAGAAAAACTTCAGATGCACAAGGCTGCGTCTCCAAACCAATTTCTGAATGCTGCCAAGGATTTTGAATGCTGCTCCTTAAAACCAATGCTACTCTTCTTTGAAACAAATTTTTGAATGCTGCCAATTTCTGAATGCGGCAAAATGTCTGCTGCAGAAACTCTGAGTGCTGAAAAAATGCCAAGAATTTTTGCAGATATGCACAGGCCATAAACACAAATGGCTCACTCAAGGCTGAGCTAGTTATGAACTTCTCAGCTCTGATACCTTGTTAAACATCATTTTAAACACACACATGGTGTATGAGAAGAATAAACACACACACAAGAGACTCAACAACAGGGTGCGCTGGGATGTTGGGTAGAGGGGGCGCTGTGTTAGAGAGGGGGTGGCCGTAAGGCCGAGGGTGCAGTGGGGAGTCGGGTTGTGAGGAGGGGCGTTGTGTGAGGGCCGTAGGTTGCACAAGTCCCAGTATCAGAACCTGGCTCTAATACCATGTTAAAAACCATGTTAAACACACACATGGTGTATGAGAAGAATAAACACACACAAAAGAGACTCAAAAGCAAGGTGAAGGATAAGTGCGAGGCTTTCTTATTTTTTCCATTATACATGATGTACATTTATAATACAATGGTGTGAATCTTGGTTTCACATTCCAAGGTCACTTGGACTCCATTGCGACTTTTCGCATGCCACACCTACCCATGTAGGATTAGGTGTTCCAACATTAATTAATAAAATAATTAAAATATCTCACCCCCTTAATTACATAATTGAATAATGAAAATTTAACTTGATGCTCCTCCATCAGACTACCCATGTAGAGAAGTTTCCATAGACTCCTGTCTATGAGGTCCGTTTCTTTTCTGTAACAATGTGAAAACCACAAGTTCTGCTGACCTGCTCCCTCCAGGATTCCAAAATATTTTCTGCCGCTGGTCCTTTGAAGTATCAACTCGATTTGGTAACTCATCATGCACTCTGTCGATCGGATTCCATCAACTTCTCCAATACTTCCTTTCATCAATTCCTCAGAGTTATACCTCTTTGTCGAATTCTTTCATCTCCAACTGTGCTGAACACTCAACTTTCTGCCATGAAGAATAATAAAAAACTCCTTCTTGATTACAACTATAGTGTTTGATTTCTTTTATAGCAGTAAATCTTTCGTCTGGTGTTGTACCTGCATTCACCAACGAAATGTTAGTTTTAAAAAGATAAGACCTTTCGGTCTCTTTTGATGCTTCAGGCATCAATCTCCCATCACCGAATTTCTAGAATTCAATAGATTCTGTTTTGAACTGTTGGCTGCTTTCATCTTCATCCTATTGATTCAATATTTCTGTCTCCTTTATGTCTCTACGAACATAATTTTCTTGTTGCTTCTAATCTTCCATCTCAATGCCAAATAATTTATGCTCAATTTCTCTGATTTCGACATCATGTCTGTTAATTTCAGTTTCTGTACTTATAGTTACATTATTATTTGAAAAGTTACAACATTCATTCAACTCTATAAACGTTAAAAACATTTCATCCCTATCACACATAGTAACTGTAATTTCTTTTGGATCAAGTTCGGCAAGTTTTACTTCTCCATTAGGTTCCTTAAGCCATCGTTCCAAGAACTCGATTTTCATGTGAAATATTTTTAGCACTTCATCACAACCATCATTCCCAACTTCATTATTCTTCTGGAAATATTCTTGAGTTGTCCTGGTTTCAACATCATCATGTTGTAAATTTTCGTCAGTAAATTTACTAAACAAATACATTTTTTTACCTCCTTGGAATATTTCTCTGGCATTTCCATTATGCTTCTGCTTCATAACAGCTTCAACTTGTTGTCTTACCCCAAATAAGAATTCATTTATGATTTCTTCATGTTTGAACAAATCAGTACCTTCCTCCTCTGAAAGGCATTCTCCATTAGACTCCACCTCAAGAGTTTCATTCTCCTTTGTAATAGTTTCATCAAACTGTCCACCATCTTTCGCACATCCTAAAAACATACATAAACTATGATATTTAATAATGCAAGGCTTCATAGCCTCATCTACTACTCTCATAAACATATCTTCAGATTATTCTGAACTATCCCAATAGTTCATGAGATCTTCCTCATTGATCTCTTCACTCAGAATTTCACCCTGTTCTGGGCCACAAATGGAAACATCCATTTTTAACTCATCCTCTTCGAGTTCTTCACATCTCAACATCTGCTCGAGCTTCCTCGGCTCTTCCATCAACTGTATGTTTACCTTCTTTTCCCTCTTTGCATGTAGTCTCTACCACTTTACCTTCTTTTTCATGGTCCAACCATGTGTCTAGTCTTTCACATTTCTCTGCAACAATTTCATTAACAATTCAAGGTGAACTGTTATCTCAGCCTTCTCCTACTCATAATCTTCATCTGTCATCTGCTCACATATGCCACTTATCTTGGCATTTTCCTTCTTCTTCCTTCTGCTGTGGTCTTCATCAGATCTTTAGAAATGACTATCAACAGTCATCTTCTCCTCTTTTGTGAACTTCATCTATTCACATATGGATTTCATTCAATCATCTTTTCAGCAAGTCCTCACACTTGCCATTCAAAAATGCAAGCTTTCTTCCGCGCTTGACCTCTTTCGGTTCTCTATTTTGGAATCAATCTCTGGAAACCCTCTTGCATCTCTCTGCTGCAAAATAACAACGGTAGTAATTAATAGGTTACAATGACCAAAATCTTTGGGTGTCGGGCTTTGTCGATCATCCACCCCATTACATTCAAACTTTTTTACTTAGCTTACGACTCTTTGACTTCAGACTTACACCAATTCTTCATATTGAATGAAAATAATCAATCTTAACTCAAACTATCCAAACTCTCGTTTGACTCTAACATCTATTTTGACTTCAATATTTGCCCCAATAATAATGATAGTGGACATTTTGACTTAATTCAAGTTATACAATCCTCCAACAAAACATACACCCCTAATACATTTTTAGAATGTAAAATATTCACTCTTTCATACTTCATTCTTATGAAAAATCCTTAGTTTCCCTTATCATTTCACATGATACTGAAGTCTTTAGTCGAAATGCAATTCAGGTTTTTCAAGATTTATTTTAAGGTGAAAATAAATAAACCATTCAATCTTTAACGTTCAAAAATACCTTCCTGAATTATCAGACCTCATGCTCCTGTTAAGGTTATTAATAAACCTTTATTTCATGCTTGTCATATTAATGCAAACATTACCCTGTAATTTTATGCACCATACAACATCAATTCACATCTCTTCACCCGTGTACATAGAACATGTTTTTAACCTCTTCGATGAATAATGTACAAATTGTACATCATGTCCGTCCTGAATATCACCTCCTTAGATACCGCCACATGATGGTAAAACAAAGATTTTACAACATCAAGCAATTATGTTTTCAATCAAAAATCAAAAGAATTCTCCTTTTTCCAATTACAAGCTTTGGTCCAAAATGACTTCACCAAAACTACGAAGAATCCACATTATGCATAATAAACTCTCTGACATAAAAATTCATGTTTCTCTTTATATCACCCAATATTAGCACATTTTTTCATTCATTTTCCATTCATTTATACCTTCGCATTTGCAACATTTCCACTCTTTCATAACATTTAGAAAAGATCATCTTCTCGAGTGTGGCAAGGAAATTTAATCATCCATATTTTAAAATACCTCTACTCAATGAATATTGATTCATTCAATGAGCACTTACCTTGAACCTTCTTGTGGTTGAAATGATACAACCCTTCTCTCGCGTATTCTTTTAGGAATACATTCAAGCCTCTACATACTTACTTTGAACGCGCAAGGTCCATTTTCTCCCCTGCAAATAAATCTCTTCCCAGCAATCTTCTAACATAAATATTTCCTAGAAAACAAATGTTAGAAACCTTCAAAATATGCACAATCTCCCCTCTTAGCTTAAGCCAAATTTCCTCATCTCAATCTCTCGAGTTTTTCTTCAATTTTGAAAAAAATCTTCTCAAAAAATAAATTGAATTTGACCTTAACATAATGTACTAAACTCCTTTTACTTCATGATATACAGACCTTGACTTCAACTTTGACACTAGTACATTAATTATCCAACTTCTTATACCATACAATCCACTTCTTACAAAATATAAACTCATTTTCACACTTTATAAATCCTTCTTCTCGCAACTCTCCTACTTAAAAATATAAAATTAAACTATGAAGTTATGCATTCTCAAAACCCGCACATGGTTTTATGAAACCATATATTATCCACTCAAAACCGTGTGCAACAACTCACCATTTTTCCCCACCATGTTTTACAACATCAATTTACTTTCACCTTTACCTCTATTATTTACTTTCACCTCATTCAATAGTCACTTGTGAGTTTAACCATGCAAATTTTATGTGAAAGTAAATTGATGGCTTCTTGTGAGTTTAAATGAATAGCTTCTTGTAAAATGAATTTGAATAAGAAACTCACATAAAATATATTCCAGAATACTAACCATACCTCCAACGCAATCCCTTTTACCAAAATACCATTTCATCCAAACTTTTCAATCTCCTCGCTTGTTTCCATGACCACTTACCCTTTGGCTGATGAAATTCTTCGTGAAATTAATCCAGAAATCAATCTTCCATGCTTTAAATAACTAGAGACTTAACTCTGATTCGATTCCTTCTTCTCTTGAAAATAGAATGCTTTTATAATCCATATATTAATAAAATTTCACCAAAAAACCATCACACTATTACCATATTACCATAAAAAATCACCGCTCTCATTTACTTATGAAGTTAAATTCACATAAGTATATGAGTATTTTACCAAAAAGTTGATATGCACCTATACACCCAGTAATTAATACACAACTATATGAATATTTTACTGAAGTGTTTTCACGTATGGCAACATACCACAATTTTGAGACACGTTAGCCAACACGTGGAATTAAATTGATATGTGACCTTTCATCAATCACCAACACTGGTTGCATAGCGTGAAAAAATCGCAGCACTCCAGCTCTTCTAGGCTATGCTACTTCCACCACACAACTTCAACACGTTAGTTGTTGACTTCTCCAAATCGGTTCCTACTCTATTCGAACTTCTTTGAGTATACAAAAACACTCTCCTTCCATATGCTGGATTGAACCTTTACTTCAGGCTTGTTGCTCATCTCTGGGTTAATGCAAATACACAGGTAGGGTCAGCTCCACATTGTTTCTTCATGAGTTCCACTCTTTTAGATATGTTGCACAGCTAAGATTTCATGCTTCCACAGTTTTAGACTAATTTCTTCAACACACCCTTGATGCTGCTTTCTTGATTGTGCAGTCTCCACACTCTTTCAATTCGGATATTACAACACCATTCTTATACTTTATAGATAACTCAATGAATTCATACAGCTTGGGAGTTAATCACAATTTAATCAAAACACACTCAATTTAATCAAAACACACTTATTAAGGTTCTGATACCAAAATGATGCCAGGATACTAGGTTAAATCAGATAACATCTTGTAAAACACATGTGATTCCATCATAATTAAAATTCTTCGTTAAAACCACAAATATATTCAGCTCAACAAAATACATATGAAGGAAAGAGAGCCATATAAATAAAATACTAATATAAAAATATAAAAAACTCTTTGGCCAAATATTACAATGGGCAGCCTCTTGGCTCTCGGCTCTTCAAACCATTTCTCTTATTCTCTCTTATTCCTCACCTTCTCACTTCCTCGCTTCTCTCTATCCCCTTTTTCACACTCTCACAAGCTACATATTTATAAGTAAATATGAATTTATTCCAGTCCATAATTTCCTCCACACAAATCTCAACTTAAAATCTAATTTAGATTTATCTTTTTTTGGACTCAACTAAGTCCCGTTTATGGAATTCCTAATTCCTAGATTATCTACCTAGTTCAACTCCACTCATATCCTTAATTATTTAAGGAATATTTACAATAATCCTCACATTTATAATTTCTTTCCTAATTTATTAAAAATGAGCAATTTAATTAATAAATAATTAAAATATCTCACCCCCTTAATTACACAATTGAATAATGAAAATTTAACTTGATGCTCCTGCATCAGAACATGGGCCTATATCTGAAGGCATGTCTATATTTGGCAACATTCCAATGTAGACGACTTTCTGAATTATGTACATGTTATTAGATTGTTTATGTGTTGAACATGGGAATGCCTACCCTCAATAATTATGATCAAGAGAATATATCATGATGTAATGTATTGTAAGATTGATGCAGGTCGCCACTCCACTTCATCTCCAGCCCGTCACAGTGTAAAGCATCTCAATAAAAATATTGTTATTATTATTTTGACTTCATGCTTTAGGGGGAAATTATTATAGGTCAATTTGGGCACCATTCCCAATGAACTGGCTAACTGGACATCATTTCCAGGACCAATGAATAGGTTCTATCATCCCCTATCATTTCAGATGTTATATGCCCTAAGACAAAGAACAAGACAAATCATCCATGACTTTCATTTGCAAAGGTTTCCAAGATTTGAAGTTTATAATATATCATATGAGAGCTCACCAACGCTGCCTCTAAAAGGACTAAGTGCGTTGCATATGCAAGTAACCCCATTCAAGGGTGCTCTACAAAGCACTTCCCGAAATCCAAGGGTGCATTGGTCACATTGGGAGAGAAATTCTCATTGTTCTGGAATCTCCACTTGGCCAGTGCCTTCTAGAAGAGTTCACATGTGTCAAAATTTGAATCCATGTGTCCATTTGACATCTACAAGATTTGGAACATGTCTTTCCTATTATTGGAAAGGCATTGATTGTAAAACTACCTTCAGCTCCTCTATAAATTGAGCATAGATCTTAGTGTTTGAGAAGGAATAATTTGAGTAGAGAAATGCTGGTGGAATTTCAATTGAGGAATCGATTTGAGTGACATGCTGCTGGAGAGATGTGCATTGTGATGAGGCTGGGATGCTTCTGGAGGTGGTGACACTAAATCAATCACTGGGTTGTAACCTCCCCTTCTATCCATTAATAAATATTGTTGCTTACTTTCCCACATATGTATCTGTATAAGCTCATGTATTTCATATTATGGATTCTTATTTGATGCATATGGTTCATGTTTTATTGATTTAACTGAATAACTTGAATAAACATCTGTATTATTGCTATATTTTGCTATTTAGTGTTCATCTTTGCAGAGAATATTTTGGCGACTTAGCTCAAATTTGAAGCTACAACAAGAGCAACAGAAGGAGAATAGGAAGCGCTTGGACTCCAAGTAAGTTCTTTGATCTGTTTTGTGTGTCTATTTACTGTTAGGAGAAGTAGTTGTAAAGTCTTTAACCTGTTGTTCTAGATGAACACTACATCTAGGGAATAATTTTTTATCCGTAATCCATGATTCTGCATAACACGTACATTAAATTCATCAATGAGCTCTCCATCGAGGATTTGGGCATGCGAAGAGTGGTCAACTGTTTTAGAACGGTGGTGGAAATCATGAAGTCGATACATAACGAGGAAGCACGAGTTAAGGCAACTTTATGATTTGGAATAATTACCAGAGGGGTGGAATAATTTTATCAGGAGTGGAACAAAGTGGTAGAGGCTGGATTGAAAGCTTGTTGGGACCCTCTAGGCATGTTGCTCCCATGGGTGACATACGAGCAAAAAATGACTGAGACAAAATGCAGGGCTGACTCGACTCTGGAGAAGACCTCCCACCTTAAGGCCAAAACCTTGGTGGCATTGCTTCACAAAGAATTCCTATCACTCACCAAGGTCAAAAAGTTCTTCTCTGAAAACCTCGACTACTCAGAACTAACTCATATGCGCGTTTTGTTTTAACTTTTTAGCTCATCACCCTTACCTGCATATGTTATATGGAAGATGTGTTACGAACATGCACACCTACCAGCCGTGTCCACTTCACAGCCAAGGGTGCCTCTGTCATCTCACCACTTTGGTTCTTCCTCTACTCCAGTGTGGCCATTCACTTCGAGGCCTTCTGCCACCCCTCAGTTCAACCATTGAAGATATCAAGATTCAGCCTACGTGGCCTATAGTTATTTTTTTCTATTTTAATTTTTTGTTATGATGCTTAACTGATGAAATCACAATTTCACCCTTGTTATTGTCATTTTCTGTTGCAAAGATAATCATTCTTAGCACGCTGCAATTGGACCATCTCATTTTGATGTTTATGTATGTACTGGAAACCAAGAAGGAATATCTAGCCAAGGGATGATAGAAGAAATTCTATAAGTAAGAAACTCAGAAAATATGAAAGGGTTCTAATTTTTGTGGAAGTTTTTGGGTCCATACTGTGTAGCCTTTCATGTAATACTATTTTGAGCTCTAAAATGCACAGATGGGAGAGATATTTTTGAAAGATAATATAAAAATGACTTTTTTTATGAATTGATTCCAATGGAGTTAATGAGCAGTATGTATGTGCCTACCTTATGTTTGTTTAAGTTTCTTTCCAATTTCTAATTTGATATTCTAATGTCTTATGTGTGAAATGCTTATTGTAAATGATCTAATTCATGAATTTGTATATGTTCTCATTGAGGAAAGACACCACTCATGTGTTAAGTTACTTTGCAACCTTAATATCACTCCTGTGAGACTATGTTCCCATCAATCTCTCATTTGCCACTTTTTCCTCTAGGATCTCAAAAGGTTGGATTCTTATTACCATAGGCCCACCTTTCTGAAATTTCCCTTCTTGGTTCCTCTACACCATCACCACCCTACTTTTCAAGGTTTTTTCATTAGTTCTTTATTTGGCCCATTTGAAACATCTTGTATTCATATAGCCTCATGTACATTCTGAGTGTTGTTTGGTTTACATGAATCTTAGTGCCTAGATTCGTCAGCTATCTTAAAGCACAATTCCATCAATCCTAAACAAAGATACATTCAGAGGCTCCAGATGAATAAGTTTAAACCCTTTGATTTCTAAGATGTCCTAGGCACCAGTCTTTTGCAACTCAAGGCTGTATCTAGGAGTGAAAACACAACATTTCAAAAGGAATCAACCATCACAATCACAACCTCCTGCCATTATATCAAATGTAGAATCTGATCAATATGATGAAGAAGAAGAAACAATCTTATTTGCTGAAGAATCACAAGAAGATGAAATAGTTGAAGCACATGGTCACGACTTCATTATCACTTCTTTAGAAAATGAAGAAGAACCGAGAAACCCTATCGGTGAATACTAGATATAAGGGACTTGCTGATACATCTGCATCAAATATAAAACTAAATTCCCCTACTCCTTCTACTAAAGAAATAGGTACTGTTAAAAAGACTGTTTATACACCTTTTGACTCTATTCCAACTACTTCTAAATATCCTTCTTCATCTAAAAATTTTGTAGTCTATGATACTATAGAGTATAATATTGTGGAATACATGAAAAAGGTCAAAGCCAACATTTCCATGTATGAAGTCAACAAGTTAAAACAACAACAATTTTTTTTACTTGAGGAGCTAAATGTAGTCCCTGCATCTCCATTACCTACTGCTATCACTACCAAAGCTTCAAAAGGAAAAGGAAAACCTCTAGATATCTCTTTAGATAAGATTGACCCTTCTGATGCTATTCTAATTGGAGACAGATCAAATTCGAACACTTCTCCCTTTTTATTGACTTTTGAAATTTTCAACAAGCATGTTCACAACTGTCTAGTGGATTATGCAGAATCATCTAATATCATGCATTATGCAGTTTTCCTTAAGTTTAACACTTCACCTCAGAAATATGTTGTTTATATTGTTCAATTATATCACACAAAAGTTAAAGTTTTGGGGGAAATGAATTTTGTTTTAATTATATTATCTTCCAATTCTAAGGTTTACCAAATAATTGATATATTAGATGTAGACATTCCCAAAATTTATGGTCTTATTTTAAGCAGAGACTGGTCTAAAAAACCACATGTTTTCTTTGCAACCGATTGGTCACACATGTGGCTTCCCTACAATGGAAAACCCAATCAAATCCGTGTTGATAGAGAGAAACATATGAAATATTCAGTAATTGACTTTGAAAATGAAAATGAACCAGTAGTATTTTCAAATAACATTCTTGTAAATTATTCTTTAGAATCTTTCTTTGGCAATTTTCCAACACACAATTCTCCTTTTCTAGTTGATTTTGTTTTATCTCAAATTGAAAATTTTTCTCAAATAGATTCATCTAGATGCATTAAAATTGTATAAAATATTGTAAATAATCATGATAGTTTGTTTTGGAATCTTTACTTTGATGGATAAAAATCTAATGACTGTGCAGGAGTTGGTTGCATCCTAGTAAGCCCTAAGGGTGAAAAAACTATGCTTGCATGCAGATTGGGACTGAAATATTCAGGTTGTACTAGCCAATGTTGTTTCCAAACTCATTCCACCTGAATATTTTAGTCCCGATATATTTTCTATTGAGTTAATTGTCTGCCCCTCGATTCTTGATAAGATAACTAACTGGCGTGTGTTTTGTTGTACCTCTGTAGACCATTCTAGGTTAAGGAATTGTGCCAGAGCTTTTAAAATTTTTTGTTTTAATTAGAATTTTTGGATGACCATTGCTTTAAACTGTTAAACATGAGTAGACTCTTAATTAACTATGATATATTAAAGGGTCGACTCTTCACCTTTAACATGATTTTAGCTTTGAAATGATATGTAAGGTTGAACTTAAGAAAATATATGATTGACTAAATATTCAAACACAATATTTAACTATTCATATACAGATTATGCGTGTAAAATCCTTTTACAACCAAACAAAATATATTTGAAGCTTAAGGGGAAGTGATAATTTAAATATGTAGATGAATTAATTAAAACATATAGTTCCAATTAACTAATCTCTGTAATTGATGATAACTTCAGAGGGGTTTTTAGATAGATTGATATTCAATCTTATGTTCCCCAGATTTCCCATTAATTTCAAACATATGTATAAATAAAAAAAATGAAGACATAAATAACAATTGTAGTACTCACAGGAACACAATTTGTTTCAAGATGAATCTATAATCCTTCTATTAATCTCATAAAAACTCAGAGGATTACAATTTTTCTTACTAGTTTATCACAACGGTTCAACCCTTATCAAGTCTTATTACAACATACTTATAGATTTTATACTAAAAATGATCTAGGATTCCAAAAAGAATTCATTAAAAAATGATATTCTAACAAAATTACATAAGTTTCTGAAACATAAGTAAAAATAGAAGCCTTGGATAAATTCGGTTGTATGTTGAAAATTTAAAGGAAACCTATTTTTGATTGTGCCCTTTTTCCAACTGCTATCTTCTGTTCTTGTGCCAAAATTGTAGGCCTTCTGTTTGTTTTTATTCTACCAACTCTAGTAATTTGTCCCGCCTTTCTTCACTTGGGATAGAAAAATTTACCATGTTTCTAAAACTTCCATCTACCTCAGTGTAAGTTTGAAAAGTTTGCTTATTCACAAATAAATGATGAATCTCATGTTGAATATTCAAATCAAACTGCAAGCCTTCTAGAAAAGCTTCTCCATTGATAACTCATTTTTCCTTGGAAAACCTTGATGCATCTGTAGCTATGTTTCACACTTTCTCATAGTAATTCTCCAATGGAATCAATTTTACATTAGAGTTTCTAAGAGTGTGAAGTCCTTTCTCCTGTAACAAAGAAAACTTCTGGTTGAATATTTTAACTTGTAACTCCAACTCTTTTTTGTTGTTCTCTAATTGCACCATACAATTATTTTTATTCAATTCTCTTTTGACTTCCATAACTGTTGCGGTTATGTCCTAGATGTTGAGATATTCAATTTATTCTCTATTTTTAGAGTTCAACACCCTAATGTTCTTATGTTCTTCTTGAGGTTATGCTCAATATCTTCTTTAGTATGTTCTATTTTTGTTTTGGCTCTTTGCACCAATTCTTTCTACTAAAAAATGATTTGAATAGAAGGCCATACGCATGTAACATTGGCATTGATATTATGCCAAATGCTGAGTTTTTCCTCTACCAATATTTGAATGATGATGGACTACTCTTCATAGTTTTGAATCTGTTGCAAAATTTTGATGTTCTTCTATGCCTTTGAAAAATATGCATTATCTGATTTTGTCTTGTTTTCCTCCATTTTGGTGAGGGCTGCTGATAGTTTTTCTACCTCCTTGTTTGTCAATGAAAATTTTCTCAAGGCTTGAGTGAGATTTTCAGAGGAATATGATTCTGGCCCTTTTGTTGTGGACTGGATTGAAGTCCCTACTATAGATGTGCACCCATTTCCTGTTTCTATTTTTCCTTTAGTATTGTTTCCATCTTGTTATTCATCAGTAATTTTCACTATCCGTAAATGCCTAATTATTGGTTCTAGATTTCTAAAAACAAAATTCCATGAACATTGTGAGTTTTAGAAATCTCCTTGCCAGTCCAAGTGCACCCAAGGAAGAAAAAATTCTAGGCAAAGTAAGATGGGTAGGTAGAGATGAGTTTGAAGCTAACGTGTCCTTCAGATTTTTAGATCATAGCTTCAAGAGAAACATCAGCAAATGAAATAAGAAAAATCTTCCCAATGGATGAGGCATTGGTCTTCATAAACCCAGAGATCTTAAGTTTTGGACACCTCTTGAAAAGGAGCTGCCCTCCCCAAGTGGAGCAAATGTTGGTCATCAGTAATTTTCACTATTCGTAGATGACTAATTATTGGTTCTAGATTTCTAAAAACAAAATTCCATAAACATTGTGAGTTTTAGAAAATCTCACTGCCTTCATTATCCTTAGAACAATTTTTTTACTAACCTACCATTTTTACATTTCATGATCACCTTTTAACTCCTACAGACTCCAAATGGCTTGTGCCTTTCATTTCCATCCTTTTTCCCACCCATAATCTCATTACTTTGTTTATCCATTGCCTATGACTCCATTGTCCATCTAAGGTTTTTGAGAGAATTTTTCTTGGTTTCATGACTTCCATGGTTAAATCATCAACAAGCCTTGTATCATGATGATCTTACACCTCCTCCTATCCTTAATATACCTTCATAAACACTTCCCATCACTCCTATCCCTCAAAATCATCATTTCTCTACAAAACCTAGCATATTGCTACAATTTGACACTTTTTTTAGACTAGACATGTGTTTTTACCTTTTGGACCCCTTCCCCTCACTCAATCCTTCAAATTCCACTTTCCACTATTCTCTAACATCCATCCCTATTCCCCAAAATTTCCCTAGGAATTTATACAACCATTAACCCCTTCATTCCCCTCCCTCTATAAGGCAGTCCTAAATCCCTTGTTTTGCCTACACCAAACCCTAATTTCCCCTTCCAACTAAGCTAGGGTTTTCTATGGAAAGGAGGCATAGGAGAAAAGGATCCATATGATAGATCATATCAGCAAACATAAATCCATACCAACTCATAAAAAACATGCCTCCATCATTTTCCAAGAATTCATTCCAAGGGCCAAGTCATTTGCCACACCTAGGGCTAGTTTTTCTTAAAAATATGTTTCTGACCAAACAAAGATGAATTTGGAAACATTTAGAGAGGGTTGTTTCCATCATAGGGCCAAGAAGAAAAACCTCCTTCCGTTTTTACACAGGTATCATGGTTTTAGAGCAATGTCAAAAATACATGTGTCACGGGAGAATTTTTGTACTCTTGGAGTGACCTTGGGAACATTAGGTTTTCTCATAGCTGGAGTGTCCAAATGACTTGCTTGATGAGTCAAATGACAACTAGGATTGAATATATTTCCAGTTAACTATCATGAGATCAATTTGGAATTGAGGAAGGCATCCAAAATTTTTCTGCACTAGCACTCTGCATTTCTGCACCATCATTTAGCACTTTTTTACCAGTCTTGGGAAAATCAAATTTTGACAAGGAAAATCAACTCTAATAAAGGAAAAAATGGTAGTTTTGGAAATTATGCAGGTTAATATTTCCAACGAGATATCACGGGCCCGATTCTGACACCTGGAAGGCCTCCAAATTCCCTCTTTAAATTGGCGCTGCACTTAGGGCAGCAATGACCCGACAGGACCTGAACGCATTCAGGGCGTTGCGCTTATGCCAGTAGTGACCTAAAAGGACTTGAACGCGTTCAGGGCAATGCGATTATGCTAGAAGTGACCTGACATGACATAAACATGTTCAGGGAAATGCGCTCATGCCAAAGACTCTCCAAACTAAAAGAAAGGTGCCGAAACTCAAAGGAAAACATGTCCAAACTGTTTTCAAGACCCTGCAAGCAAGCTAGAATTGGTAGGTGGAATTTTTCCCTCCTCCTCAAGTTTTTTTGGTGATTTATTGGTTAAAAGAATGATAAAAACCTAGCCATAGGAAACCCTAGGCCTTCATAGCAAGTATACCTCTATTTTTTAACCTCCAAGCAAGTAATTGTCATTTGAAGAGGGGTATGCACCAGTGTAATCACAAGTCAGTTCAAGATAAGCCCTCTTTCAAGTTCAAGGAGATTAGTCATACACCTACACCTCCATCTCACTGACTTGCAAATTTTTCCTTTCACCATTATTCCATTTAACCCCTCCTACCAAGTTTTATAAGCAGGCCTAGAGTTGTCTAAGGGCAGCCCTAGTCACCATATCAGATGAATAAGAGGTAGATGATGAAGAACAAGAAAATGACATGGATATGGGTGAAAGTGACAATCAGGACAACAACTCAAATGACCATGCAATAATTCAAGGCAATGACACTCATGATGAAGAAAAATACAGCATGGATGCAAGTGGAGCAAGTGACAAAAGTGCAGAAGGTAATGAGGCAAGTATGAGTGAAGAAGAAAACATTCATGATAGTCATGAAAACAGTCATGACAGTCATGAAAACATTCATGAAAACAATCAGCCCCTCAGTGATAATGAAAATGATGACAGTACAGAAGATAAATAGGAAAACAATCCTGATGACGAACAAAATAAAAGTGAAGAAAGTACAGAGGGTGATAGTCCAAATGATGATCACAGCAGTGAAAGGGAAAGCAGTTACAATGAAGGAAAAAATGAAGAGTTTGATGACAACAGCAAGGATCACAGCCATGATCAAAACACCAACAAGACCACAATCACACCTCTTTCACTCACATATCAAAGAGGGTCAAGGCTTGTGTTTATTGCCTCCAAAAGGCAAGGGACCATGCCATCCACCTCAGCTCAGCCACTAGACAAAGGAAAACAAAGGTAAAAGAAGAAGAAAAAGATCATGAGGTAGAAAGGGAGTTTAAGATAATTTAGGTAGACAATGATGAGGATAATGAAGCAATAATCACAAAATTGCTCATCCAAAACCAAAATTCACTCATTGAATACCTCCAAGTCAATCTAAATAGAGCCAAAAATATAAATGATGCCCTTGACTTGGAGAACAGGCAGCTAGGAGCATAACTTGAAATCTATGAAGCTAGAGCCATCAAGGCATGGAAAGAATCCCAAAATACACAAGTAAAACTAGAAGAGTTCATGGGCCCATATGAGGAGAGTGAGGGTGAAGAAGGATAATATAGGAGGAGGCCTAGAACCATGGGGTTGAAAAAGACATTGGAAAAGAAAAGAGAACAAGAAGCAGCCCTAGCAGAACAACTCCCCCTAGATGAGCTATTGGCCATGGAGATAGCACATGATCAGGAGCCTTGGTTGGAAAGAGCCAACATACACTTGGATGCTAAATTGGAGAAGGCCAAAAAGAATCTTGACCTCCAAAGAAGGATGACTAAGCATTATGCCCAGAGAAACAAAGTTGCAAGGGCCAAACTGAAGAAGGCCCAAGTCAAGATCCAAGAACTAAAAGAAGAAAAAAGCCAAGATAGACTTGGAATTTTGGCACAAGCTTCTCTACAAGTTTCTCAAACCCCTTGAAGGAGAAATCCACCAATTTTGAAGAAATTTGGACAAATTTTTGCTTTTTGAGAATTTGAAGGCCTATAAGTGCAGCGCCACTTGCGCTACGATTTTCCCTCAGACATCTTCAGAGGGAAAAATTTAATTTTTTGGATTTCTCATGACTAGTACACTATTCTCACCAAATTTCAGAGCAATTGGAGCCTTGTTGACCCCTCAAAAGGTCAAAAAACACCTCATTTTTCAGCTTTCTACCTCCTTTTCAGGCCTGGCGCTGTGCTTAGAGAAGTCTTGGGAATTTGAATTTTTTAATAGGTTACAACTGCTCAATCATAAAACAAAAGATATATATGGAAATAGGACTCAGCAGGCTTTCCAACGAGTCATCATGGAGCAAAATATGACATCGGGAAGGTTACCAAAACTTGGCTGCAAGTAGACCCATTTTTTTCCTGTGTTGGAGCTATGCTTAGAGCAGTGTTGGGAAATTTACCTTTTGGATAGGTTAATGAAGCTCATTCAGATAAAAAAAGGTAAATTTGGAAAGAAGACTCATAAATATTTCCAATGGGTCATTACAGAACAAAATCCGACATTGGGAAGGTCCCCAAAACTTGGCTGCAACATGACCTATTTTCTGCCTAAGGTGGTGCTGCGCTTATAGACAACACTATGTGTTTTTGGCCAAAAGTCAATAGAACACATTCATTTATTGAAAAATCATATTTTAGTGTTTTTTGAGGAAAATCACTTTAGAATTAGGTGCAAGAAGTTAATTTGGCATTTATTTCATGGGATATTTTGTGCCTTGGGCCTTGCATGGTCTCTTGGACATTAATGACATTTATGAGTGATTTTGACATTTTCCTAACCCTATCTATGGTTTTTTCCCTTCTTTGCTAGATAAATAGAGCATGAGGGTTTCATTGTAAATGTTTTAATTTGATGAGATTTGAGAGAAATACATGGTTTTTATGAGTTTGGAGAAGAAATTGATGTTGTGGAGTTTGTGAATGGCATTGATTTGATTGATGATGAAGGAAGATAGCTCGCAGGATCCCTGAGCATGGTTAATGGTGATGTGTCTCTATTTAGTTCTTTTTTTCTTGTTTATCATTATGTTTCATATTTCTATGTTGCAGTAGAACAGAAAAGTATAGGCTAAGAAATGTTGTTTGAGGCACCTTAGTCCTTCCTGCTTTCTATTGCCTTGATGTTTTCCTCTGCTGGGTTTGTTTAAGGAATTATTAGTTGCTCCTTAGATCTAATTATGCTTGTTTGTTCCATGAATGGTTTAATATAGTATTTTTAAAACATGTTTTATGGTTAGCACAGCCTATTTGATGCTATTTAAACTATGTTTTGGAATCTCTCTTTGAAGTATTACTTGTTAGGTTTTAGCCAAAGAGGCCATGTTTGATCATGCCCTTTTTCCATACTTGAGAAGTTGCCTTAAAGTTCTTTGTAGCTTGATCATAGATGTTTAGGACTTCCCTATTTTTTGATTAAAGTTATTTGTTACCTTGAATGTTTTCTAAACCTTGAAGGTGAAATCACTAGAAGTTAAATGAGTTTCTCGCCTTCTATATTTCATTGGAATTGTTCATCTTGAATGCTTGTTTTCTTAAAGTGTAATCTAAGAGCTATTGGTTTTCCCTGTCTTATGATTATGTGTTTATGTTGATCAGTATTTGAGACTGTCTTGTTTAAAGGTACATGATAAAGGATTCTTGATTTCCCTTTGTCCTACTTTTGTTCCCAAATTTAATGTTCATTTCATTTCACACATACCTTTAAAGATCCATTTGACTATGCTATATTTGCCCTGTTATGCATCCGGTTTCATTGTTGAGATATCCATGACTTTCATTGACTCCATAGCCCAATGATTTGAAGACCTCTCACTCCACCTATTCTACCTGTTCATCTTACCCAACCAAAATAAAAAACAAACCCTACACTTAATAACTAGCCTAAGATCAACCATCTAAAGCAAACAAGTTCACATCCTTTGCATACAAGAGATAAAACCCTCTCTGAGTCCAGGAAGGCTAGGTCCTAGGACTCCAAAGACTAGTCTGATGTTACCCTGTGCATTTGGTCTACCAATTTGCTAAATCACGGGACACTAACACATCTCTTGCTCCATTTTCTATATTAGAGCATTTTGTTCCACTACAAATGTAAAAAAACTCTCTTTTTCTACCTCCAAACTAGTGAGTTGTTTGGTTTGAGGGTGTTCTATAGTTGGGAGTTGGAGTTGTTTCCTAAGATCCTGAATATCTTCATTTTTACTTTTGAGTACCTCCTCTAATGCCTTTACATCACTAGGATCATATTCTAGTTTAATAACCAATTCTTCCAAATTTCTAATTTTGGTGTCTTTGGCAATAGAAGACATCCGTTCAATATTCAATTGTGAATGCATGTTATTCATGAAACATAAAAATTTGAAGCAGTTATGTCAGAGTTGGTTAGAGTTGAATAAATCAACTCACATGCATGCTTATGAAAATCGATTTGATCGATTGCATGAACTTGTTTAGTAACAACTGAAAATATAGAGGATTTATAATCTTCAACACTTCTGGGGGATGCAACCTTGGGATCCAAAATGGCCATATGAAAGTACCCCTTTTCTAAATCAAAAGCAGATAACAATTTTTGTTGAGTGGTGGCAGTTTTTTTCCATAATTATGAGTATGTTGAAGCTTTTAGAGCTTCATTCTTCAACTTAATCTCTTTGTACCTTACAAAAATACTTGTTTGTGGTTGAGCTTGAGAAGTAGAAGAGATAGGATATTCAATGGTATCTCCTTCACAAGGGAGAGAGGTAGTAGGATTACCTGTAAAAACCAAGGTAGTTTTTTCCTCGTCATCCATTTGTTTTGAAGATTCTTCGTTAGTGTTGATTACGTGAGGATTTTATTTACTGCTAGCTTTGGTGGTGGTTTGTGGATCATTTTTCTTTCTCTTGAAAACCACAAAATCTGAAGCTTTTTTTTCTAAATTTGTGGGAGACATGCTTTCCCTTGGTCTTTTAATTTCTTTGTCTTTAGAGATAGGAGTCTATCGTGAAGACTGAATAACCAACTGCTCTTTTGCTTCCTGCAATGCATTTTCTTTCCATTCTTCTTGGTTAGCATATTTTTAAATCCTTGGCCTTAGTCAATGGGAATATGGGGTGCTTTTTTTTTTCAACTCTCAACTTAGATATTAATCCCAAGGGGTCATAGAACCATGTAAACCTAGGCTTGAACTAGAATTTCTTTAAGATTGTTTCTACAACTTTTGCAGTTGCTCTAGTGTTTATGATGTAAGGGACTATTTGTGCCTTTAGCTTAAACTGTGCTTTCTTTTTGTTGGACACAAAATGTAATTCATCCATATTAAGAATTTTTCTAGCATATTCCAAAGAAAAAATCCTAACTGGCACAAAAACTGGTAATATATAAGGAGGGAACTCACTTCCATAAATTCTGATCTCTATATAACTTTGGTATAGATACTAGTATTCCACCTTAGATTTTTCTGAGAGGTGTAAGACTTTCTTGACTTATGGAGATATCCTTGGTATAGTATCATTGGACAATAAACATAAATAAATGTGAAGGAATTGATCTACAAAATATGTATAAGTGTATTCATCTGAATTTCTTCTGACTAGTGAAGTTGAATGGATAACTGACAAAGGGTTACCCTGCTCATCCATTTTTTGCAGTTGAAACTTGAACCTATATGTTTTATGAGATGACATTAAGTACACTAACATTGACTGATATTTGAAAAATCCTTCAGCTTTAAATTTCATGAATTTTTCATTCATAGCATGAGACAAAAAATTAATTGTAATTAAATAAGAATGAAGACTTCTTCCCAACTATGAATATTGACAAGAATCCTAAGATTTCTTCTTTAACCCACTGATTTGTGTAATATCCAAGTAAACGAGTCACCATAGAGATCACTTGCTTTGACATTTATGGGAAAATTGAAATAGGATATGGGGGGTTATTTATGGGGAATTCAACATTTTCAAGAAGAAATTTTTCAAAGATATGAGTTCTCCGGGGAAATGTAAGCTTATTATACAATTCCATTAGTGATTCGAGGGAAAAAATGATGTAGGGAAGATTCGGGTTTTATTTTCAGGGCTTGGAAAATACTTTCAGGGGAAATTGAAAATATGATTTCATTGTTTGGAGAAATCACTGCTTTCTTGCTAGGGAGATATCTAAGGTGACACCAGGTAGAGAATTCAGGAAATAAGTGGGTTTAAGGAAAATGAATTAAGGGAGAAAAGACTCCTAGATACTCAATTCATCGCTTTGGTCAAGATATTTTTTTCTTTGCATAATTGTGAAGTTCGTAGAGGTCGAATTTACAATCAGTCTCAACAACTTTGAATTGGGTGTCAATTAGGGGAGCTTTGTCAATATTTGGGACAACAAGAATCATGGGGTCTTATTCATTCATCTTTCCCTTACCCTTCTTCTTTTTCATTTTGAATTGAAGATGAGCATGACAGAACATGTTACCTGAGAGGGAAATTGGATCGAATTCTTCAGAGAATTGGTGACAGTAAGCGTTTGATTACTTTATTGGCTCGATAATGACCTTCAAGGAGTGAAATCACATGAAAGGAAATAAATTCAGGCTCCTGTGGTGATTTCTATTTCATGTGGTTTCACCAAGCAAGATATCAAGAAAATTCAAAAGCAAGTGAGAGTGTCATTCAAATCAAGTGAGCGAATTCAATCCAACAAGTTCAAATCCAGTAAGAAAGTTCAAGACAAGTGAGCTTGAATTCAAGTGAGCGAGTTCACATGGAAAAAAAAATCCAACTGTTATAATTTCTTCACAGTTTGATCCTTTCAAGTGCTGAAGACATGGTGCAAATCAACAAAGCAACTCTTGTTGATATTTCAAGGCATCTACAACAAATAAATGAAACGATTGAGTTACTTCAACTGGAGTCACAACTATAAAGAAATGAGTTTCAAGATCAGAGTGATGCTTCCAAGTCTTTGAAACATATAGATAAAGATGATAAGCCATTCATCCAAACTACTTCTAGTGTCGAAGTTTCTCAAGTTCAACTTTATTCCAAACCAATAATCAAGCCATGGGAAGAAATCCAAAGTAACAGAAATCAATGGGGATTAGGAAATTTCAAAGATAAAGAAAACTTACGTATTCCATATTTTTCAAAGCCCATCAAGTTTTTCAATGCATGCTTTCTTGAATAAATCACATCAACAAATTCTGTGAAAGTTTCAAACAAACCGACATGCACACAAACCGAAGTTGTAGTGAAACCAAAATGCTCACATTATTAAAGAACAGGTCATATGGAAGATCATTGTTTTTATCTCCATCCTTGTTGACATTTTGGTGAACATAATCATTCATTAGAGAAATGTTGCAACCAACACCAACCACCCAGATTGAAGATCAATTATGAATGGATTGATCCTTGATAATGGTCGTCAATAGTTAAAATATTGTATAAGTTCTACAACCGAATTCAATCACACTTATTGCAGCCGACAGTAAAATTCAGATGGTACTCTCATGCAGATGAACGAGGGAGTACACCAATGAAACTCTCCTACACTTGAAGGGGGGGAGTTCAAAAATAATTTCCAGATGCTTGTCTCTCCTTTTAGATGATAAAGGGGGGAAAAGTTTAATGAAATTGATGGTGGTTGTTAGACTAAAAGTTTCGACAACATAAAAAAAAGAAACCAGTGGGAGTCTTCAGTAGCGAGTGGGAATCTTCAGCAGTGAGTGGGCATCTTCAACAGCCAGTGGGCATTCAAACATCCAAGAAGCTACTGGACATCAACAATGAGAATTTTTCGATAACATCAAAAAAATCAACAGTGAGTTTTTTTTTAACATCATCAACATCATGAGCCAGTGGGCAATCATCATCAGCAAATTCTCCAGTGGGCGTCTTCAACATTTTGTCAATGGACAAGAAAATTTGCCAGAGGGCATCATAAATATTTTTGTCAATGGACAAAGGATGTTGATTGCAAAAAAAGGAAAGATGGATCCTTTTACAGCTTGGCACGTAGTGGAGTTGTCAGGAAAAATTTAGAGATGAATTAGACATGAAACTAACTCATGATATCTTCAGATTGCAGTTTTTTCAACATCCAACTTTGGCAGTTTTTCAGGTAGTGTTTTTGAGGATCAACAATTTCAGGATGAGAACTTGGAATATGGTTCTTCGTTATTATTTTGGATTATCATTGAGGGGGGGAATGTTAGCCTCTCTCTCACAAAAAATTATAAATCCAAAGTTAATTAAATTAATTAAATATTGAAAGTAGGATTTTATGCCTAATTTTCTAGATTATGTTAGTTCCTCTTAATTAGGAGTTAGTTCAGGCCTACCTAGCTTAGCTCCTAGATCAATGTGTGTGGTTGATATATTTTCTCAACCAACTTGTCCAAGATAAATGCACTATCTTGAGACAACTTATTCATCTATTTATTTGTATTATAACATTATTTGAATACTGAAGATATGTGAGGAATGTCGTAACGCTCTCGGGCATTTTCCGCCAGTTCTATGTCTCAGGTATTTTTATAGTGTTTTATGAGTTGATTTAATTTATTACATTTATAAGTGAAATGGTGACAGAATTTTTACCATTTTTGGGAGCATTAATTTAGAGAACAGTCAATTGGTGGGAGTTTTGAATGTACCAACGGCCAACTGACGTGGAAGGTGATGATGTGGGTAGGGGATGAGGTGGTGGAAACATGGACAAGTGGCGAGAGGAGATAGGCCGAATCAACAAGTAGAAGTGCAGGCGGAGGTGTGAAAGGGATGGTGGTTTTTCGAGGGGGGTTGGGGGAGGGGGGGTAGGTAGTAAAGGGTTTTTAGAGAGGACCCCTCGAAAGCGCTTCCAGGGTGACACGTTTCCTTAAGCAGTTTGGGTGCAACTGATCTTCGGCCCCTTCCCTCTCCATTAACTATCAATAGTGCGAGGGGGTCCAAAATCGTCCTCCCATCGTTGATCTGGGTGGGAGTGATTTTGATCATTGATTTCTGCACATAGTTTATTCATATAATGACAAACACCTTGTCATGCGATAAAAAACATATAGCCTATAGTTTTGATGTAAATCAAACTTTATTTTAATGTTTTGAAAGTGGCATTTTGACTAGGACACTATATGGGTGATTTATTTGTATTTTTATTTATTTTCTTTTCTTCTTTTATCCCCTTTTTTATTTTATTTTTATTTTTTATATATTTATTTTATGTAATTTTTTTTTTCTACAAAAATAAAATGTACATGATACAAAAAAGTTACAATATCGACTCCATCTGGGGACTGCTCACCCCTGTGGGATACAGAGAGCATGCAGATCCATGTGCCTTCTCTATGGGCTATGGATTCTTTGTTGTAAGAAAATTACACTTGACAACATAATTTAAAGAAAACCGGTGATGTATAATGAATACTGTTTGTGAGAAATTTTAATACTGAATGTAATGTTTAATATTTTCCATTGATAGGAAATGAAGAATATCTTCCTTCTAGATTTTGTATAATAAAAGTTTTATTTCCCTTGAATTCTGCAATGTTGAATGGTCCTAGCCAAAGATTATCAAATTTACCATGTATTCCTCTTTCCTCTCTTCTAGCATCCCATCTTAAAACTAAATCTCCTTGTCTGAAGTTTCTTTCCCTAGATTTTTTGTCAAATAATCTCATCATCTTGTTTTGATATTGACAAATTTTCAACTAAACTTCTTCTTTATCCTAGTTTAACTCAATGATCTGATTGATTCTTCTTGAGAAATCATCAGGCTCATGTGGAGGCATCGAAATTCTGTTGCCAAAACATGGGAGAAAACCACTCAGTCCACACCTTAAAGCAGCTCATTTTTTGTTTGGTGTAGTGGCTCCGACTGGGGATAATGGGACCAGTTTCCCAATAAGGATTATTTTGAGGGTGTTTTGATTATACAAAATGCAAATAGAGAATTATTTTAATCTATCATATGCATCTATTCTAAACTATTTATTCTACTATATACTCGGGGTGTTTCTTCCTTTATGCGATCTAAAGAGATATCTTTCAATTATTAGTAATATAGATCATTTAACAGTTGAAAGAGATGAAAATTATGTAAGATGATTATTCTAACAAAGTAGTTTGAATAGAATATTTGTGAAAAATATATCGCATTCATATGTGTGATTATATATTTAATAAGAAATCACAGACAAATATTAGAATAGAAGTGCATGTAACATTCATCTACAATAACGTTTCAAATATATATTGCAATAAACAGATGACTGCCAATCTATAAAGCAAGAATTAATAGAAGTGAATAGAAGTACCATATGTATGAATTTCTAATCATGTAAACTGACAGTCATTGATCTTCTCCTCTTCACTTTCAAGAAATTTAAAGAGTACAGTAGTGCAACATCAGTTAAACAACGTTAATTGTCAAAAGATAACAGATGTGTTCCATTAATTCATCAAAGCATTCACAAAATTACAATAGTGCATTCTTTGCAAATGTTTTTGACAAATTTCTGGACCCTTCTCTAAATATATGAGAGGGGTTTAAATACTAAACTAACTATGTTCTAAAATAGATTATTACAAAAATATAGAGGATGTTTCAAACAACCATCCTTGTAAGACTAAATTAAACTACAATCTAGGAAAATAATGTAACAATATGATTTATGAATTCCGCCCTTTCTTTTGGATTTGATCACGAAGTTGACAAATATCCAGCATGGGCTAGAGCTAAGATGGTTGTGAAATCCCTGATCTAATCTATCCCTTTAATACTGTGTTTGAGAGTACTAGCTGTGATATTAGTGTTGAATTTGCTAAAGACTACAGGATCTGGTATTGATGATAAGGTTTGATCAGAAAATTCCAATAATTTTCTTGATCAAAATTATTTACTTTTTTAATTGTTTCATCCTATATTTCTGCCTTTTGCTTCCACTGTGTTTCTAGTTGTTTTACTTTTGAGAACCCTTCAGGCGTGAACTCTTTGATAAGTTCTGCTTTCACCAGTTGTTCACATACATATTCAGTAATTTCCTTTGATAATATTGATGTTTTCGCTGCTGCTTTCTCTGCCTACTTTATTTGTGCTTCCCAATCTTTGAATAAGATCTCCTTGTGGAACTTATCTACCTGGGGTAGATTAGCTTCCTTGCCTGAGTCTGATGCTTGCCATTGAATGTGTTCATTGATTTTCTTCTCGAGCTTCTCACATTCAAGTTTTTGGATAGCTACTTGTTGAATCAGTATTTCATTTGAGTCACAATAAGAGTTAATAATAGAATCTTGTTGGCAAAATACTTCCTATTGTTGCTTTAACTTATCATTTACATCTAATGCTTCTTTTATGATTTGCTCTAATTTTGGTTGTCTTTGTAACCTGGTCATTGCTGCTTCCAATTGTGCTTGCTTCTTAGTGATTTCTACTTGATGCTGCAATTTAAGACTCTTGAAATCTTTTTGAAATTAGGCCATGTTTGATTTCATTTTCTCACTAGAGTTATATTTTTCTTCATCTAACAGTCTCTCTAGTTCTTGTATTCTGTCTTCATTCTGCTTCAACAACATTTTAACCTCAGTAGCTTTATCAATAGTGGAAATAGCATATGCCCCTGCAAACTGTGATAATTTAGTTAAATGTTCAGTAGGATCAGCTAAGGGATCCTTCCACAAAACGTCAACAGATTCATTTGTGAGGTTTGAGACTCTTTCATCAATTCTTCTCTTTTTATTTCTCTTGACTACAACCTTATGACTAGGGCTATAGAATATATCCAGTGAAGGAATTTTGTCAACTTGTAAAACTATTTGTTCTATAGGGTAGGCAAGTATGATCTCTTGATCATAAGTTTCTGGAACTTGTTGTAGTGGATTAACAATTTCCATTATCTTTTGGGAATGTTCAGGTGTATGAAAACAAATAACTTGATCAACATTGGGATTGGTTTTAGGAGTTTTTATTGCTTCAGAAAACTCATCCCATTCACTACTCAAATTCTTCGTTTGGGACTTTTTTGACTGATCAAGTGTATCATGACTGTGCTAAACTTTTTGAGTAATTGACTCTGTTCCATTACTTTCTATTTTTTCCTGCATCTCTATCTCTTGGATTACTTGATCAATTATATTTTCTGGGCTATCCTTTCTGGATTTGGATTCATTTTCAGAATGATTTGAATTGTGAGATTGATGCTCTAATTGTCTTGACTCATCCTCAGACATGTTTTTTGCTTCATTATCCAAGCTAATACTTGGAGTAGGTCTGTTGACATCTTCAATAGTTAACAAGTCAAGAGGAATTCTCTCCAATATTTTATTTTTGTATGTTTGGAAGGCTTCCAAATCATCTTGGTTGAGTTGACTGGATGAGAACTTAATTATATCTGAAAATTTTTCCATGCCTTGGAAGAGATCATCAAATCCGTCTATTTCCTTTACAAAAGGCTTCATTTTGAGCTCTGTGATGTAGTTTTTAATTACACCATTTGGATCATACAACCTCTTTGGCATTACTGCCAGATTTAATAGATTAATCTCTGAAACCTCCTTGTAGGTATGGCCAATATCAAAAAGTGAAAAAGTACCGTACTGTAAAGGGAAATTAGGCCAAACGACCTTCTTAACATCTTTTAGATGTTTAGTAATACCATTAACAAGCTGGTATGCTATCTCTCTTGCAAGTAACTTATCGGGAACATAATATGGTAGGATGTGGGGAGAAGCATAACTTCCAAATACTCTGACATATGTAAAATTCCCCTCTGCAAACCATCTAGCCACAGAAATAATATCTGTACTAGCTTCTTTGGAAACCCTAGGGGCTTTCTCATTGAATATCATATGGTGCATAGGCAACATGACTCCATGGAAAATTTTATAAAAATGCAGATGGAAGTCTGAATCCCAAAGGGCTATGTGGTAAATGTGGATTGTCGTAGGATCTTGGGTAGTCCATTTCCATCCCATGGTAGGAAAATTAGAAGAAATTTAGATTGCATCCATGACATAGGTCCTCATATAAAAGGGAAGTATTTCTCTAGATGAAACACTCCTTTTATTCCTATACTCCATGATATGTTTGGATAAATTGTGAGATAGGATATTTACCCAATTCAGTATTAAGGAATTGACAATTATGTCAATTAATGGGACCCAATCTACTGAAAACCTAGTGGTATCAGGTTTTGAAAACAATCTACACAACATACCGGCAGCATAACAGTAAAGGGAAGGAATCTGGGTAATTGGGTACGTACTGAGTTTATGTCACTTCAGCTTTCCCTGGTCTTCCTTCCATTATTTTATGACTTTCATGAGGTTTGGGTGCTTTGCTCTAAAGCTTTGCAAAAAAGCCTTGTCATATTTCTATTGCGGGGAGGGTAGATGGTACATTGCTCTTAAATATTATGACCTGAATGACCCAATATTCTTGCCTTTTTAATATTTGAATGTTATATCTTCTATGTTTAAGTGGTCAATTACCCATTTAACCATGTCTTTGTAAGGGAGAATTTTTGGCCTTGCGGCTACCTTGTGGATGAATGAACATGCAATGTCGAAGTAAGTCCCATATGAAGAAACTGGCGTTCCTGTTGTAGCGACTTTGGTTATTACCCTTGGATTTTATTCCTACAAAATCTTATAAATTTCCTCCCATGATGAACTACCGCAATCCTGGTTGCAGGTGGTGTCTGAAAATAGGGGAGACATGTCTGAGTCTTCAGTAGACAACGTTTGACCAATCTCTTTGCCTCTCTTATTCATTTCAATCTTCCTCACTCCATTAAGGGGTTTCCTGATTTCAAGTAAATAGAGAAAACATTAAAGGTATAGAGAACAGAGAGACAAATCCATCGTTTATATTAAACATGCATGAATAGATATGAATCTATTAAAAATTCTATTAATCATCGATAATCATTTCAAATCAAATCTCTTACACTTTTACACAAAATAGCTATCAATCAAATTAAGACGTTAGATCTCGGATTTCAATTTGATATGACATAAGTAATTTCACATGCTTGAGTAATTAAATGCCATTCATTCTCATATCACAACTTATAAATTTTACCATTTGTGATGTTTACCCATAAATTCTACGAAATGTGATCTGTGCAAATCGCACATCGCAAATTTTATGCGGTAAATGAACTTGATTTTGGTCAAGTCATGCGAAATGTGAAATGCACATTCAAGAAGTAAAGCAGCTATTCTTTATGAGACTTTAGAGATTTACGTTTATTACTTTGTTGGCTCATCGGGTCCACATAATCGCAACTTATGCCGAATTGCTGTATAAGTTTGATTTTTAAAATGAGGTGTGATGCGATAAACAAATTATAATGGTGATTGAAGCGTTTGGAAGTTTTTAATATAACTTCAAAAAAATATTAGTGCATTTCGCAGCCCACGTGACTTAGTGGATTTCAAGTATTTTTTGGTTGTAAATTATGCATTTTGCGATGCACACTAAGGAATAAAGCAGAAAAACTCAAAGAAAAATTTATTTCCTAAAATAAATTTCCTATTTATTTCTAAAGGGTCCCCATTTATTAAAATAAATGGGGTGGGGGTGTTTTATAACACAACAATTGGTGATTCACTTGGGAGAACCAGCTATCTCGGACTAACTTTTTTGAAATTTCTAAAACTTTTTTGAAATAAAAATAGTTGCAGGAATGAATTTCAAACAAATAATATCTTACTAAGCAATGAAATTTCTCTTATTTACAATTCATAAGAATCACTCTTTTAAAGATATAAGTATGAGAATCTATATCATTCTTTACTTAGTTCAAAAAGATAAAGTAGGTGGCTCTTATAGATTAGCTTTATAAATATTTACTCTTTTATAACAGGTAGAGCCTCTGTTCCAATAAACAATTTAAGCTTTTGGCAGGGTTACCTTTTACCCATCATTGATTCATTGTCCCATCCAGTGTTTCTTACAATTTCCAAAAATAAATTCTAACTTTTTGAAACTTTTCTTTTTGTATCATATTTTTATTTACTTAAAAGCCATTGTCTTGGCTTGGTAACCAAATGATGACAATGTCATTCACTAGTTGTAATTAAGCTAATCAAGCTGGCTCTTGATGAGACCCCTTGTCCTCTTGATATAATATCAAGTCATTACCCTGTTTTGGTAGGCAGCATTGGTAATGTTAGTTTAACTATTTCCCTATGAACATGGTAAACAAACTTGTGATGAGACTTGTTATCTTTTAAGCTTTCTAGTTATAGTATTTTTTGATTTTTTTTCAAAAATTAATAAGTTTTCCCGGATGGGGTGAATCATTGGTCCTTTTTAGGATTCTGGATGATAATGTTGAGTTTTAGATTTCTTTTCTATAAAAGAGTCTTTACTGTGTTAAAGATTATTTTCTTAACTGATGACAGAATAATCATGCTATATAAGGATGAGAGTTCATCAGAGAATAAATAATTTCATTGAAATTACATCTTTTAGTGAAAATAAAATCTATTTGGCTTTCAAATATTTTGATTGTTTCCTTAACACTTATTATTTCTATAAGCAATAAATAAAAAAGGATCACCTGAGATTTTATTTTGAAAATCCAAAAAAAATTTACTAAGAAACTTTTATTTTCCTAAGGAAAAGAAAAAGACACTCGTATACAAGGAATATAAGGGGTTACCTCCTATGAAAAATATTTTTTCAAAATCTAGCCATTAACAGACAAATAATATCTTTTGCCTGATATATCTTGCAATAAGAATGTCGATGGAACTATTTATTCAATTATTTGAAATGGACCTAGCCAGAGTTTTTGAAACTTCGTGTGTTTACCTTTTTCCTCATGTGCTTTTTCCCATTTCAATAACAGATCACCAGTTTGATTTTTTTTTGGAGTAACAGAAGTTGAATCAAATGAAGCTTTTACTATCTATTGATTATGTGCATGAGTATGTTTACATTTTTATCTTTCTTCCTCTAACTTAATAATTTGACATTGTCTAAGTTGTAAAGAAGAAGTAGGAGATTCATCAATAAATTGTACTAAGGAAAGACAGGGAATAACTACGTTGGTAGGAAGTACAACTCCTTTTCCATAAAAAATATTGAATGGAGAAGTTCCAATAGAAGCTTTCTGAGTTATTCGATTTTCCCAAAGAGCAAATATTAATGACTTGTGCCAATTTCGTTGGTTTTGATCAACAATTCTTTTGATTATTCTAATCAAGTTCTTGTTTGTAGATTCTGATAAAACATTTCCTTGCAGGTAATAATTCATAGAATACATAAGTTTAAAACCTCTTTTGATTGCAAATTCCATCATAGTAGTTCCTGAGAAGTAAGATGCATTATCAAACATTAAAGTAGTAGGTAAGCCAAACCTAGTTATGATATATTGGTTGATGAAATCAATGATATTATCAGAGGTGGCTACCTTTAATGGAATTTCTTCCACCCATTTAGTAAAGTAATATGTAGCTATGAGAATATATCTATGATGTTTGGAAGAGTTAAGAACAATCTCACCAATTATATCTAATCCCCATTGTTCAAATGGTTGTTCGATATTGACTAGTTGTAATGAGAATGTTGGCTTCCTTTGTCTTCCAGATGAACTTTGACACACTTTTCATTTTATTTCATATTCATGAGCATATTTGAAAAGTTTAGGCCATAGTAACCTGCATACAAGATTTTGTGTGTTGTCGTATTTCCTTCAAAATGTCCTCCAGCTGGTCCATCATGGAGTTCCTACAAGACTTTCTCTGCTTCAGATTTTTCTAAGCATCTTAGTAGTACATAATCAAAATTTCTCCTAAAAAATACATCGTTTATTAATTTATATTTCTTGGCCTTTAATCTCAAAGCCCATTTTGTTTTGTAACCGAGTTGGGTCTGTGCATATCCATTTTTCAAATAGAATATGAGATTAGTGTATTGAGATTGTGCATCATTGAGGCTTGCCTCTGATATTTGCACATTGTTACCTGAATCTTCTTCTGATGATAGATGGGATGCTCCTATAAGCATTTTGCAAAAACCTTGACCTCTAAAAATTTTAGAGTGTCTAATTTCTACATCATATTCTTGTAAAGTGGTAACCCAGATAACTCTTTTCTATCCTAATTCTCTTTGCATCAATAGTTGTTTCATTGCAGAGAATGGAACTATGATTTTGGTGTGAGTTTTTAGGAGAAATGGTCTGAAATGATTTATAGCCTTAAAGAAAACAAAATCTTGCTTTTTGACAGATGTGTAATTTAGTTCTGCATCTTGCAAATTGGAATTGAAAAATGATATTGGTGCTTCAATTTTTTGGTCATTAAGCTGTGTTAAAACAACAACGCATGATGTATATAATGAAAAAGTGTATAAAGTAAAATGATTAAGAAAATTGGGGTAGTCAGGAATGGAGCATTGACAACGGATTGTTTAATCAAATCAAATGATTCTCTTTCATTATGTCCCCATTTAAAGACATATTTTTTATTAATAATGTTCTGTAATGGTAAAACTATTTGTGAAAAGTCAGGGACAAACCTTTTAACAAAATTAATTTGCGCAAGAAATGACTGCATAGCTTTCTTGTTATGAGGGAAAGGAATTCTTTTAAATTCATCAATTCTTTCAAGATCAATGTATATTTCTCTTTTTTACACAATGAATCCTAAAATTTTTCCTTCATCTAATGCAAAAAATTATTTCTTTGGATTTAATGAGATGCCATACCTTTTACAACGCTCGAAGACTTGATTTAATTAATTCATATTATTGGTTACTTGTTTAGAAAAGATTGTAATGTCATCTAAATAAATAACCACTGATTTATTTATGAGCCCTCTAAAATTTGTGTACACAACTCTCTGAAAAGTGGTACCTACATTAATTAATCCAAATGTCATATTTTTATAGGCGCAAGTTCCCCACTTAGTCCTAAACGTAGTTTTCAATCTGTCATTTAGATGTACGCGAATTTGGTTACATCCTAAGAATACATATAGAAAGGACATAAGTTCAGAACCAGCTACTGTCTGCAGTACTTTTTCCATGGTTGGTAATGGAAAGTTTTCCTTTTGACAAGCTTTGTTTAAATTCCTAAAATCAATGCAAATTCTAATATCGCCATTATTCTTCCTGAAAGGTACCAAATTTGATACCCATTTATAATGCTTGACTGGAAAGATGATTTTTTCCTTGAGGAGTTTGTTCAGTTCTGTTTTGATTTGATTTTCCAGATTTGGATGACCCTTCCTCAATTTCTGCAGTATAGGTTTTTCCTTTGAGATCATAGGAATTGTGTGAGAATCACAGAAGTGTCATATGTTTTAAGATCAGTGTAATCCCAAGAAAAGACAATTTTGTACATTCTAAACAATCTGATAAATGATAATATTTCTTCAAAATATAGACTAAGACCTAGATTGATATTTTGAGGTTTTTCATTAGTTCCTATATTTACTAACTCAAATATTAAGCTATAGCTTTGTGTTTTTGAGTTAGTAACTCTTTTAAACCTATCTTTCAGATCAAATAGGTCTTATAACATGAAAACAAATTTAGGAATAGGATTTTCGTCTTGTTCTTTCTTAATCTAAATGTCATGTTCATTTTCATCCAAAATTTGACTATCATAAGATCCTTCAGAAGTTAAGAAATCTATGATATCTATATCATTATTGAATACTCTCCAATTGGTAATATTATTAGGAATAGATGGTCTAAAAATTAATTCAATAGAAAATATATCGGGACTAAACTCTTGAGATGGAATCAACTTTGATGCTACGTTAGCCAGTAGATCTACACTAGCATTCTGCATCCTAGGTACATAATAAATATTAAAGGCTAAGAAATGAATGGTTAATTCTTGGACTAATCATTGGTAATGCTTTAAATGTCTAGAATTACAATGAATGGTATCTCTTACCTGTCTAACAATGATTTCTGAATCTCCCAGGACTTTCATATATTTGATATTAAGATCAATGGATTTGTACAAATCTTGGATTAATGCTTCGTATTCAACTATATTGTTTGTACAATTGAATTCTAATCTGCAGGCTAACATCGTATTTTCTCCTTCTGGATTTATTTAAAATACTGCCAGCGCCTGCACCATCTTCAGATTTAGAACCATCAAAATAAAGAGTCCAAAATAAAGAATTACCTACTGTTCTATCTACAAAATTCATACACTTGGAATTATCTGGCCGGGAAAAATTATGAATCTGAGAAACAACTACTTTATCAAAGAAAGGTGATGGTTGAGAATTGAAATTTCCCAAAAACGACCCTGCTGAGTAGTTTCCAATAATGTTATTATTGAATTCTACTGGCTCATTTACTGCTTCAAGATCGGTGACTATATGCTTCATGAAATTTTCATGGTCTACTTGAATTTTATTTGGCTTTCCATTATATAGTAGCCACATATGCGACCAGTTTGTTGCGAAATAACCATGAATTTTTTCAGACCAGTTTCAGCTTAAAACTAAGTCATAAAATTTAGGAATATCAGCCACCAGTATATCGATTATTTGAGTAACGTTGGGATTTGATGAAAATATGATGGAAACATAATTTATTTCTCCTACCACCTCTACTCTCGTTCTATCAAGTTGTACTATATGAACATGGGAACTCTGAGGAGTTATGTTCAACTTAGCACAGACTGATTGTAATATCCCGAAAGGGAAATCAACAGCTTTTTCACTGCTGAAATGTTCCTTTGTCGGAAATATGAACAAGGCTATGTCAGAGATTGACTGTGAGGGATTTTACCAGTTATTTCACATCTAAAGAGAGGATGAGAACCGGAGGCTATCTGGCCCTTCCTCAGACTCTGCCTATAGCTATGCAAATATTTCTTCCTCAGGAAGATCTTGCTAAAGGGAATGAGCTACAACGATATGCAAAACATAAGCAGGAAGAGTAACTTGCTCAAACTTCAGAAAATGTCGGAGAACTCATAGCCATCTCATTATAACAATAGCAGCTGCAAATGTATACAAAATATTGAGGGAAATGATGCTAAAGTTGAACAATACCAATCCTCAAGGCATAAGTACAAGATAACACTGTTACACATGTGAATCCTAGCTATGACTGCACAGTCATATAGAGACACTGCAACATGTAAAATGACAATAAATTGATATTACAGTAATGGCTCAAGAAATGAGGGGGAGCATGCTCTCAACGCCTGAAAACACTACTATAACACTAATACACAATCCTTAGAAGGATTGGATGTAATACATGTACAAAATATGAAAATAAAATAATGTCGAAGTTGTTGGGTAGCTGCAGCAACTCAAAATATACAATAGAAGGAGGAGAATGAATATGGCCTGCAAACTGAAACAACCTCCTCTAATGGATTCCTTAAGTACAAGGCTGATCCCGACACAAGAAATCTCTTCCTCCAAAAAGGATGGAGAAAACCCCCACTGCAGAAAAACTCTGAGATAACGCAGTCTATGGAAGGGAATACATTGATGAAGGTGGGAGAAGCTTGGCCTTCTGCCAAAATATGCAAATCATCTCTAGAAACCCTCCTTGCTGATCCTCCCAAAGAATAGAAACTCCTTCCTATGAGAAATTATACAAGGAATGGTGTTGTGGAATCTCCTCCACAGCAACATCTGCAACACAACCCAGTGACTGCGCTATAGATGAATAAGTGGCTATGACCAAATTCCTAAATATGGAGAAATGAACAGAAAACCTCCTTGAGCTACTTAAGAGAGGAGAGGAACCCCTAAACATGAATCCCTCGTGCCAAAGGCACTGCAATTCAGCTGAATAGCTGGATATTGCAAATAGACTCAAATTCCAAATCTTCAATAATATTCTCTATGGCTGCCTCATCCTCCTTATATGCGAAATGATGTCTCCATGCCATGGACCCCACTCAATTAGGGTTTCTCCCACAAGGAATCTTCCTCCCTCTCTAACTGCGTTGTCTTCTCAAGCAAGCTATACCCTCTTGTGTTGCACTGTTGACTTGGTCAACATGGCCTCATCCTCATGTGTTTGCCCCCTTTTCACACTAGGAGGTGCACTTCTAAACCATGAGGTCTAGAAAAATGTATGCTCCTTCTTGGAGCATTCTCCTGCATGTGTATGGTTAAGGGATGCAAACATATATCATACAAATGATCATGTGGAAAACAATGTACACCCTTACCATGTTCTCTGATCATATAATTTGAGGGACTCATAGATGAATCTCCTCTCATCCATAAAGGGAAAAGGGGTGGTTGTGTTGATTCCCCCATCTCCATATGGCTGGTACATGTCCTCCTATGCTGATCATTAGAAGTCCTGTAGGTGAAAGAATCATTGGAATATCCCACCAATAGCTAGAAGTTCCAATGCAGATCTATCCTCCATAATGACAGCGCCGGTAGTTACTCATGAATAACATCTATCATATGGTTGTCCTCCTCCTTGACATCTCCTATGCCCAAGTCACAAATTGGAAGGTTGCTATCCTTCCTATGCTGCTTCTACCACAGCGTAGAATCTGCAATGAGAGTAGGTGTAGATGAGTTTGAGGAAATGTATCCCTCCATCATGAGTCTATCCAAAACTCCCACTACTGTCTCAGGCTCTCCCAAGGCTCCCACCTCTATAGAGTCAATGAGCGGTGCCCCCAAGTGTGAAGCAACCATCCTCCTCTGCTGAACCAGTGACTCCCTGGGTGAAATGCCTCCATGTGGTGAGACATCTCCATCAAGAGAAGATTGAACATATGGATGAACACTTATGTCCATGCCCTGACTGTGCAATCCATCCTCCTTCCTTGGTGAAATAACCTCCAAAAATGGATATGGGTGAGTACTCCTCAACTCATGCTACTATTTCTTCTCCCCATATCCTCCTTGTGACTCCATGGTTTTACACCTCTCCAATAATGGCACATGAATGGTTCCTTAATCTCCACAAATGAGATCTTGAGAATCTTCCTGCAAAATGTCTCTGTGCAATGAGACATCATTATCAAGAGATGACTGAATAGATGAATGGAGATAACCCTCCATTCTTCCACTGTGCAATCCAATCACCTTCTCAGGTGCATCAACCTCCATAGATGAATAAGGATGTGTACTCCTCATATCATAATGCTGTGCCTTCTCCCTACTTCCTCCTTGTGTCTCCAAGGTTCCACATCTCCTCAAAAATGGCACAGATAAAACATGAGATGTGCCTTGATATCCACACATGAGATCCTGGGGACTTTCTTGCAAAGATGCAAGCATCCCTCTATGTGGAGCAAGAGCTCCTCTTCCCTCTGCATGAGGTGCTAGATCAAATCCATATCTAACAGCGTTGTTGCCCTCAATATCTGCAACATGAGTGGGAAACCTCTCAATGATTGGATCCTCCTTTGGAAAAGAGATCCCCATGCTCCCTTGCTCCAGGATGTGAGATGAAAGTTCCTTCTCCAACAAGTTTTGGTTCAGATTTTTGGCCTCCTCCATTTTTTTCTGAAGAGGCATTTCGTTTTCATGCAAGGGTTTTGTTTGGTCTTCTTTGTGCAAACCCATCATGTGTGTCTCAAGAATCCTCCCATCAAATCTCTTCACTAATGCCTTAGTGAAATTTGAATAAGATGCAATGTCATTGCTATTCAAAGGAAAGGATTCAAATATCCACCGAGCATAGGCCTTACCTCTCATATGCAGTGCTGCAACTCTGGTAGCTTGATTTTCCAGAATTTGGTGCTGCTGCAAAAAGGTGTCCAATTCCTCCACCCAAGCTTTGGCTAAACCGGTAAGTGAACCATCAAAATGTGATAGATATGATCTACCATGCTGCCTTTCCTCTTTGGTCAGTTCTTCTTTTTCTTCCACCTCCCTTATGGGGCTTCTGGGATTATGACTGCGCTGAACCTCATAGTGTGTGCATGTATGCTCACACCCACTAGGTACAAATCTAGAGTTTTCTTTAGGATCAAACCCTCTTGGGGATTCTTCATCTGTTTCCCCCCTAATCTCCTTGAGATCTTCATGAATACTCTGTGCAGATTTAGGAAGAAGCATTGTAAGCTTATCCCCTTTTCCTCCATCAGAAAATGGAGTCTTCTTCCTGCTAAAAAATTTGTCTCCTTCTTGATGAGAATAGGAAATGCAGGGTCCTTCCTTATCTCTTTCTTCTTTCTCCTCAACCTCCTTGGAGAGGTTCTTTCTGGATCTAAAAACTGATGAGAACAAGCTCATCCTCTTCATCATCTTGATTCCTTCTTTCTTGGGCTTGGGGGCCATAGGCTAAGCCAAGAAAGATGCTCTGATACCACTTTAATATCCCGAAAGGGAAATCAATAGCTTTTTCACCGCTGAAATGTTCCTTTGTCGGAAATATGAACAAGGCTATGTCAGAGATTGACTGAGAGGGATTTTACCAGCTATTTCACCTCTAAAGAGAGGATGAGAATTGGAGGCTATCTGGCCCTTCCTCAGACTTTACCTATAGCTATGCAAATATTTCTTCCTCAGGAAGATCTTTCTCAAGGGAATGAGCTACAATAATATGCAAACCATAAGCATGAAGAGTAACTTGCTCAAACTTCAGAAAATACTGGAGAACTCATAGCCATCTCATTATAACAATAGTAGCTGCAAATTTATACAAAATCTTGAGGGAAATGATGCTCAAGGTGAACAATACCAATCCTCAAGGCATAAGTACAAGATAACACTGCTACACATGTGCATCCTAACTATGACTATGCAGTCATATAGAGACACTTCAACATGTAAAATGATAATAAAATGATATTACAGTAATGGCTCAAGAAATGAGGGGGAGCATGCTCTCAACCTCTGAAAACATTACTATAACACTAATACACAATCCTTAGAAGGATTGGCTGTAATACATGTACAAAATATGAAAATAAAATAATGTCGGAGTTGATGGGTAATTGCAGCAACTAAAAATATACAATAGAAGGAGGAGAATGAATATGGCTTGCAAATTGAAACAACCTCCTCTAATGGATTCCTTAAGTGCAAGGCTGATCCCGGCACAAGAAATCTCTTCCTCCAAGAAGGATGGAGAAAACCCCCACTGCAGAAAAACTATGAGATAACGCATTCTATGGAAGGGACTGCACTGATGAATGTGGGAGAAGCTTGGCCTCCTGCCAAAATATGCAAATCAGCTCTAGAAACCCTCCTTGCTAATCCTCCCAAAGAATAGAAACTCCTTCCTATGAGAAATGATACAAGGAATGGTGTTGTGGAATCTCCTCCACAGCAACATCTGCAACACAACCCAGTCACTGCACTGTAGATGAAGAAGTGGCTATGGCCAAATGCCTAAATATGGAGAAATGAAGAGCAATCCTCCTTGAGCTACTCAAGAGAGGAGAGGAACTCCTAAACAGGAATCCCTTGTGCCAAAGCCACTACAATTCAGCTGAACAGCTGGAGATTGAAAATAGACACAAAGTCCAAATCTTCAATAATAATCTTTATGGCTGCCTCATCCTCCTTATATGCAAAATGATGTCTCCATGCCATGGACCCCACTCAATTAGGGTGTCTCCCACAAGGAATCTTCCTCCCTCTCTAACTGCGTTGTCTTCTCAAGCAAGCTATACCCTCTTGTGCTGCGCTATTGACTTGGTCAACATGGCCTCATCCTCATGTGTTTGCCCCCTTTTCACACTAGGAGGTGCAAAAATGGCTACTCCATGGATCCCTTCTCACTTCATGTGGAATTTTATTTATGCAAATGGGTCTCCTCAACCATTTTATTTATCTCCTAGATAATATGAGCAAAATTAATGTTCCAATTTATTTGCAAAAATTTGGAACATTACACTGATTTTGGCATTATATTAGAGGAAGCCCCTGAGTCTATTAAACAATTATGGACATTTTTATTATAGATCTTGTTTTCATTTCAAATGATTTTGGTCAATAATCATGCCAAAGCATCTAAAATGTTTGTTTGTGTTTTGAACTATTTTGGAGGACCAGTGCACACAATTGATTTTAATCAAACAGTTAAGGTTTAAATATTATTGATAATATCAATAATTTAAATTCAGGGTTGCTTGATCATCTCATATAGTAATTAGGATTTCATGATTTCGATTAAGTATAATAAGAAGATATGATTATTAAACATTCAAATTGAACTATTCAATAAACCATAAGTTGGAAAAAATTTAAATAGTGTTTTAAAGTTCAACAAAATATATTTAACATCACCAAAATACTAACAATTTATTGATAAAATGGATTTACATTAACATATTGTCAAGCAAATCATTCTTTTTAGTAATTATAACTTTAGGAGGAATTATAAGGTTGCTGAAACATAGTCAACCTCACCTAATTATTCATATGATAGTTAAACATATGAAGAAACATAATGACAAAAAACTGGAAAACTAACAGGGAAGACAAAGTTGTACGAGATGAGTTCAAAATCCTGCTTTGTATTATTGATGATCAACAAAACTTAGTACAATTTCTGTTTACAAAATCTCCTTATCCAAGGGTGCAAACCTTGATAACTCGTGCAAAGAGTTATTTATACTAACTTACAAAAATTTGGAAATATCTTAACTGATCTTACAATAATAGAATAATGAGAATAAAAGAAGGAGACAGATTGATGAAGTGTCTCTGTTATTTTGTAGGTTGTTGATGATTCAACCTCTTTTGATAAAAACTGTTGCTGACTTGGCTCTACAAAATTGGGTGTGTTGGCATGTTGTAAAATTAATTTTAACGGGATAGTTTGACAAAACATATCCCATTGCTCTTCACTCGGAATTTCAGAATACATCATTTTCCTGAAAACTTCATCCACCTTAGTAAATATATCAAAACTTGGTTTTTGGATGAATAATTGTTTGATTTGATGCTGAATAATTAAGTCAAACTGTAAAGTTTCAAGAAAGGCTCTGCTTGTGATGTGAACTTTAATACTTGCAAACTTTGTTTTATCTATTGCAATTGTATACAAGTTTTTGCAATAATATTTTAACTTAACCAACTTATCATCTAATCCAACTAGACCTGGCAGACCTTTTTGATTTAAAATATTAAATTTAGTATGAAACCTTTTAACAATAACATTTAAGTCTTCACACTTGGTCTGAAATTGATTGATCAAGTTCATCTTATGCAAAACTTTCTTTTTCTCCAAAATATTTGCAGTCACGTCTGAGATATTTATTTCTTCTAACTCCTCCTTGTTATTTGATTTAAGGACTTTAATCATATGTGAAGCTTCACTTGGTTTTTCTTGGAGTTGATCCTTCCCTTCCTAAATTGCTGTTGTGCATCTCTTGATGAGTTCCTACTGCTCGAAAACAATCTGGATGGATGGCCAAATTTCAGTAATGAACACATTGATACTTTCCCAAATACTCTGCTTAGATTCTCCTAAAGTTGATGGCATTAGAGTTTCACTTTCCGGTTCTTTGATTCTAATATCCAATTGATGAGTCTTCTGCATTTCATTTAGATACAAAGTATCATTTCTAACCTTTTGGGACTCGAGAAGTTCAAACTTATGACTCAAATTTTTATTTTCTTGCTTCTGAGTCACTAATTCTTGAGACAGTTGTACTAGATTAGTCATGTCCAAGGCTGCTGAGGTTTCTGCACCTGCAAAATATGTTTGAGTTGTTGAAGTAGGATCAGCAATCACCTGGAGTGTTGATTTCTCTTTCAGCAGTTCTTTAATCTGTTCTTCCATTTTTCTGATCTGCATATTTTGGTCAATGATTAGCTTAAGCATTTCCTCTTTGTCAGATTCATTTTGTGCCATCTCTTTGGCCTGTTGGTCTTCAGTCGAAGGTAGCTTAAGTTGCTTTCGCAGGGAAAAAATGTTTGAATTTTTCTTCTTAATGATTTCTTCAGTTGCTTTGCAGTTATCATGATCATATCATACTTTTACTACTAGTTCTTCCAATGTCTTTATCCTGCCGTCTTTAGCTAAACAAGAGAGTTTCTCAATCTTCAACTGGGATTGCATATTTGATAGTGCTACTTTTTATTTCGAAAGAGACATAGTTTTTATAGTCATGGTTGAGAATAAAATTTCTCCTGTCTGCCTATGCATATCCATCTAATCAATTGGATGTAATTGTCTTGCATCAAATGAGAGAACAATATTCTTGTAGTCTGCATGAGTTTTCGGAAATGGCACTATTTCTTGCAGGAAAGCCATCCACATTCTGCCCTTCTCACTGTCAAAGGTAGTGAGAAGCCTATGTTGTGATGTAGATGTCTGTTTCCAAAATTGGATGTAAACATATGACTTCAGTGCTTCATTCTTTTGTTTGATTTGTAGAAATTTGGAGAAGATATTCTGCTCTTTTGAAGAGTTGGCATCTGCATGTTGGATGATCTCTAGGTTCTCTCTTGCTGGTGATGTTGATGAAGAATTCTGAGGAATATTTGTAGAAGTGGAGACTTCAATTTCTCCCAAATATATGATCTTTGGATGTTTATCCTTTGAAAGCAAGGAAGAATCAAGCCTTGGTTTATTATGTTGTAAGATGAATTCTTTCATAAGCTCCTTGGAATGTGGTGTCTCTTCTCTAACCCTATTTTTTTGTTTACTGTAAGGCATTGGTGTCTACACATTTGAAGTAGAAATGACATGTTCCTCTACTTCTTGTAAACTGCCTTCTACCCATTCATCCTGATTCATATACTTTTCTATTTGTAGTCTAGGAGTGTGAGTGTAAGATGTTGTCTTGGATTAAACCCTCAAAGCATAAATAATTCCATGAGGGTCATATGACCAAGTGAAGCTTGACTGAAAACCCATCTTCTTTAATAGTGCATCTGCATCAACACCAACAGTTCTGGTATTACAAATGAATGATCCAATGTTTGCTTTGATTTTAAACTGGAATTTCCTCCTTCCTGATTTGAAATTAAATTCATCCATATTTAGCATCTATCTTATGTATTATAATGATAAAATTATCATAGGCACATATTTCAGAAGTTTGTATGGTGGAAGCTTGCAGTCATACACTCTGATCTATGTGTAATTCTTGTACATATACCAATCACCTGTCTTTTCTTATTCACTGAGGTGAAAAATTCTCTTGATGTGTTCTCCAATTCTAGGCTCTGGTGAACTAGTAAGGAACTATATGATTGATGAATGAATTCGTCTATGAATTCTAAGAAAGAAGTAGTTGTTGAAGATTCTCTGACAAATTTTGTCCAGTGAATCATTGATTGATTCACTCCCTGCACGTCCTACTTTTTGAGATGAATGGGCAACATATCTGCCTGTTGAAACAAAATTATATGAATGATTACATAAGAGTAAGTAAATACTCCTTTAGTGGTGAAATTCATAAATTTTTCATGTGTAATCAGCCAGAAAATGGCTCTAATTGTACATAAACAAGGGTGGTTTGTCAAGGCTGAAGATAGATAAGAAGCCTAGGAAGATTTCATCAACAATTTCATTATTGGGATATCCTAATAGATAGGAAAGGAGGTAGATAGAGTGTTTGGAAGCAACGGAGAAGATGGAGGATGCATATGGGGGATTTCTCTTTGGTAAATCAACATCCTTAGGTAGAAAGATGTCGAATATTTGAGCTCTTTGTGGGAAGGATAATGTGTGATATAGATCCATGAGGGTAGCAGGGGAGAAAAAGGATAAGTAATCAGAAGGAGGGATGAAAAGAATTTGATTAATGGTTTCAGGAGATATGGTTATCAAAACATTTATGTTCTGAGATAACACTGACCTAGTTATAGGGTCATACTGATTTTGACACCACACAATTAAATCTGGGAATGGGTGAGTTTGGGGGAATGAAAAAAGAGGTAACATGGACTCCCAAAACCTGATAGGGTCTTGTTTATCCAGATGCTTCTGTTTAAGCCATATGTGTAGCTCTTGGAATTCAAATACAATGTGACAATCAGTAATCTTAAAATAGGTATTGACTAGGGGAGTGAGGTCGAGGTTGATTTGTGGATCAGCAGGAATGTTTTCTACAACGACTTTGGTAGTTTCAGGAACGACCTCAGCAACTATATGAGAGACCTCTGGTATGACCTCTACAACCCTGTTAACATTTGAGATTTATTCTGTCATACTTTTCTTACCTTTACCTTTTGGAGTGGTTTTTTTCTTTGTTTTGGCCTTAGGTTCCATGCTTGATTGAAATGAAGTGGTACAGGGAATTACAACTTTCAGTTTATAGAAACAATGGTAGGGTTTTTGGAATATGAAGGGAAATCACAGAAGATAATTCATAGTGAAATAGTAATGGAGGATGAAGGTGAATTGAAGGCGTAAGTAAATTATTGATGGGGAGACTTGGAGAAATTTTATAGATTGTGGTTCAGGTTCAACGATCATGGGTAACAGTCAAGTGAATTTACTATATAACGGTAAGATTAACGGGTAATTGGAGTGAATTTATTTTCCAATGGGAATATTAACGGGTATAATGGAGGATTAGGATAACGCATAATGGATAGGTGACATGGAATGACATGAGTGATGGACGGACGGACAGTGATGGCGTGGGCGAATGGTAGTGGATGATGGAAAACCAGAAGTGGATTTAGTGGGGGGTACCCTCTGGTTTCCAGTTTTAGGTGGAGGGGGTGCAAAGCCATCTTATGCTGCCACATCGCGAAAATGGGCGGCCATTAAAACCAGATTTCGCCTGCCCCCCTTCACGTTAACAAGAAATAGGCGGAGGGGTGCGAAGTCATTCTCTACCGTAGATCTGAGGAAAGCTCAAGATCTACCGTCGGAAACTGTAAACACTTTAATCCTTTGATTTGATTGCTTATCGTTTTCTGACTTTACAATAAAATCAATATGCACGCATACAAATAAATTTAATTTAATGAATATAATATACCCTTTTTCAAAGGTTCAAACATACATGAATTAAAATTTATTTTTTTTAAATTGTGGTGCATTTAAACAGGTGACCATTTTATCATTTTTATTGCTAAAGCATTGACATTTTTATTTTATGCTTTCCTTAACATTTTTTCATGTGCCTTCTTTATTTAGGGCAAACTATCCTATCATTTTTCTTAACATGGATGTAATAAATATATTTTTCCTAACATTTTTTCAATTTATTTTTCATCCATGTTCTAACTTAGCATTTTATATTTTATATATTTTTAAACTACCATGCTAAGTTATCAAAAACAAATAATGTTACAACATCAACTCCAGCTGGGACTGCTTCTCCCTGTGGGATGCAAAGAAAATGCAGTTCCATGTGCCTTCTCCACAGGCTATGGAGTCTTTTCTGTAGAAAACACACTGAATTCAAATGATTAAAGAAAATTATTATGTACAATGATCATGTGATATCTCTTTCAATACTGGATGTAGTGTTTCAAAAATTTTCCATTGACAGGCAGTGTTGAAAACTATCCTTCAAGATTTTGCAGAACAAATGTGTTGTTTCCTTTCACTTCTGCAATACTGAGTGGCCCAAACCATACATTTTCAAACTTTCCATGTTTTCCCTTATCTTCTCTCCTATAATCCCATATTAGGACTAAATCCCCTTCTCTAAAATCTCTTTCCCTTGATTTTTTGTCAAAGAGGCTCTTCATTTTATTCTGATTTTTCTTTAGTTTGTATTGTATCTCATCTCTATTTTCATTCAACTCAATGACTTGATTAATCCTTCTAGAGAAATAATCAGGTTCATTAGTATATTCTTGTAAAAACTTGAGTACAGGAAAAGCTAAATTTGTAGGAAAAATAACATCTTTTCCATAAACTAATTGGAATGGGGATTTACCTGTGGATTTTTTTTGGGAAATTTTGTTTGCCCAGACTGCATAAATCAAGTGACTGTACCAGTTCTTCTTGTGGCCTTCTATATTTTTCTTGATTAATTTCACTAAAATATTATTTGATGACTCAAAAAGATCGTTTCCTTGTGGATAATAGGGAGTTGAGTGATGTAGCAGAATTTGATATTTCTGACAGAAGTTTATCATTTTTATGATGCTGAATGTTGTGGCATTATCAGTGACTATCTTTTGAGGGCAACCAAATCTAGATAGAATATTATCTTCAATGAAATTTATTACAACAGAATCTATAGCATTTATTACTGGAATGGCTTCCACCCACTTGGTGAAATAGTCATTTTCAGTTAAGATCCATCTGTGTTGAATACTGGAGGCTGTATGAATTTCACCTATAAATTCTAATCCCCATTGAAGAAATGGTGCTGAAACAACTACTGGAACTAGTGGAAGAGCTGCAAATTTTTTCTTTCCAGTAAACATCTGACATGGAACACAGGCTCTGACTTTTGATCCTACTTGTGAAAACAAGGTAGGCCAATAAAATCCTACTCTCAATATCTTGTATGTTGTTTCTCTCCAAGCATAATGGCCTCCACAAATTACTGCATGAAACTAATCAATGATTCCTTCAGTTTCTGATTCTATTAGGCAAAGTAATAGAATATTGAGAGGATCCTTCCAGTATAGCCTAGCATTGATAATATAGTACTTGATAGATTTCAACTTGAGTGTTTTGCACTGGTTCTTTGAAAATTGAGCTGGAAATTCAAAATGGCTCAGAAAGTGGACAATGTCTGCATACCAATCTGATGTAATAAATTTCTCATCAATATGAATTGGGATTGTCTGAGTTGAAGGAGAAGGTTATTGTTTATTCTTTCCTTGTACTCCTTGGGAAGGTTCTTGTGGATTCTCCCCTTCTACATTCAAGGAAGGTTCTTATGTATTCTCCCTTTCCAAATTTGAAGAAGGTTCTTGTGGTTGATTCTCTGAAACCTCAAAAACTGAGTTTATGCCCAAGAATTTACAATTGGATTTAGCTAACAACTTGGCTAAACCCCGCCCCTTCACTAACTTGGTAGTTTTGATGGTAAGATCAAACTCAAGAATCTAAGTTATCCATCTATGCCTTCTACCATCAGTGTCTGGCTATGTGAGGACTGTTTTGATAGTGTTATTGGGCACATAGGAAATGATATTTGAATGAATAATATACATTATAAAAGACTTGAGGGCTTGAACTAAGGCATAGGCTTGTTTTTCAATAATATCATATCTTAGTTCAGCATCTCTCATGACTTTACTAAAGAATGCTATAGGTTGATCATGGTAATCCTCATTTTTTTGTAAAAGGAGAACTGCAAGGGTTATTTCAGAGGCAAAAGAAAACATGTTGAAAGGTTCTGAGTAGTCCGAACTGGCTAAGGTTGGGGCTTCAGGGATGGATTTCTTTATCTGGTTAAAAGACAATCTTGCAGAAACAGTCCATTTAACTTTGTGGTTCTTTTTAAGCATGTTTGTTATATTCTTCACTATTTCTGCATAATTTGGTATAAACCTTCTCAAAAAATTATTTTTTCCTAAGAAATCTTGGATCTCCTTTTTATTTCTAGGTAATGATAATGATTGAATAACAGAGACCCTTTTGGGATAAATAACTACTCCATCTTTAGAAATAACATGACCTAGAGATTTACCTTCTTTTATGGAAACTAATGGTTTTTTTGGATTCAAGGAAATTCCAAAGTTCCTGCATCTTTCAAAAACTTTCTTCAAATGCTTAAGATGTTTAGGATCAAATTCAGAGAAAACAGTTAAATCATCAAGATAAATAACAATGAATTTATTTACCTTCCCGACAAAAGCCAATTCCATGGCTCTCTGAAATGTTTCTCCTGCGTTTGATAGACCAAATGGCATCCAAGCATACATGAATGTACCCCAAGGTGTGGTAAAATTTGTCTTCTCCCTATCTTCTGAATTCACCAATATTTGATTATAACCAGAAAATCCATCTAACATAGAGATCATGTTAGCACCTGACACTTTTTGAAGTAATTGATCCATCTTTGGAAGTGGATAATTATCTTTTAAGGATGATTTAATTAGGTTCCTGAAATCTACACAGAGTCTTATTTCACCGTTCTTTTTTCTCACAGGGACTAAATTTGCAACCCAACTAGAGTATCTTAATGGGACAATAATTTGGGCATCTAAAAAGTTTCTTTAGTTATTTTTCTATGGTGGGAAGAAGAACTGGGTTCATCCTTCTTAACTTCTATTGGTAAGGCTTTACATCCGGTTTTAGAGGAATTTTATGCTCAATTATGATGTATCATAATATTTGAGATCAACATAAGACCAGGCAAATACATCTCTATAATTTTTAAGAAGTTTGTCATATTCAAATTTAAGTTATGGGGTTAATGATGCACAAAGTTTGATATTTTTATTTTCCTCATCAGTGCAATTATTTATGTCTTCTATGTCATCTTCTGGTAAGACAGAGAATGGGTTTTAAGGAACACCGTTTTGGTCAAATAATTTTTCTAAAGGAACAAGTCCCTTCGGGATAAAATTATTTGACAATTGAATTATGTCATGATCAACTACCTTTGATTTTAGTTTTGAATTTTATTTATCTTGGGTAGCTTGTTTACTGTCTGAATTATCCTCTTCAATCTGCAATATAGAAAATTCTTCAATGAATTGCAGGAAGGATTTTATTTGTTCATCGTCCTCAAATATCTTCCAACGTTTAAGATTGTCTGGGATTGAAGGCCTATATTTTATTTGTGTCTGATATTGAATATGAAAATGATCTGGAATCTTGAAGGCACTAGCTAAAACAACTAATGAATCTGCATGTAAGTTTTTATCTCTAGGGATAAAGGTGATGTTAAAAGCATCAAAGGTATTTTCAATAGTGTCCAAAATCTCATTTCTATAAGACCTAAGTCTAGGGTGCTTTGTTTGGCAAAGACTCCTAACTTCTCTTACTATTAGTTCTGAGTCCGTGAAAACACTCAAGTTTTTTACTTTTAAAATTCTTGGTAGTTGTAATCCTAGGATAAAAGCTTTGTATTCTGCAACATTGTTTGTGACCTCAAAGTCTAATTTACATGATTGTGTAATATTTTCCTTTTCAGGTGAAATAAAAAAAACTCCTACTCCAGCTCCATATTTGGTGTAGGGTCCATCAAAAAATAATTTACAAATTTCAGTATGACTTGTTTTAGACGTGTAAACTATATCGTCAATTTTGAGTTGAGAATCCTGTGAAGTGTCTGATGATAGTTGAAAAAAACTAAATTCGTGATCTACTGCATAAAAGGGGTGATTCCTAGCTTGATTAGAATTACATACAATTATAGGAGTCTCACTTTTCTATATAATCTAAGCCTCTCTCCACCATATACAGGGATAGTGGCAAAAGACATGTCCATTTGAAGACTTCCTCCCAATTTTTCACAACATGATCTAAATAAAAATATTCCAAATTTGGGAGGAATGTTAGTAACAACTATGTCTAATACTACACTCTTAACTGGTATTTGGTGTAAAGTGACTACTAGATCTTTAATAATTCCTAAACATTGGACCCTCTTTGAATCAAAAGTATACAAGTCGCGATAAGTCTAAGTGATATCTATATTTAGTTATTCCATGATGACTTTAAGCATTAAATTGTGCGAAGCACCAGAACCAAGCAAACAATTCTATAACAGAGAATCATGCACCTTTAAATTTAGATAGAAGGGCGGTATAGATTCATCAATCATGTTAGAACTAGGAACAAAAGCTATAGTTGGCCTTTCATTCTATAGACTCATTATATCCCCTTCAACATCCATACTAAAATATTTTATCCACTTGGTTACTTGAATTTTATACCCTGGATTTTTAGAGAGTTCAGAAAGTGGAATTGGAATTTTGACTCTTTCTAATTCTTTCTCAACATTAAAGGCAGTCAAAATTGTTTTATCAATCTTAGTAGAAGCAATTGACTGATTTAAAGGTTGCGGAGGAGTAGTTTGAATTTCGGTTGGTTTCATTTGAGGTTCAATTATTACAAGGTTCTTGGGAGGTCTTCCAGGACCAAATTTAGGTCTTAAGTCATATCTTTTATTGAGTTCTGCAATTAGAAACTCAGAAAAAACTCTATACTTAGAAACTTGAGAAGTATCTTGGTTTTCTTGAGGGATTTGGTTTTGGGAAACAAGGAAAATGGCAGTTTGAAAGGATGTTTGATCTACAATATTAATTTCCTCAGTAATGGAAAAAATATTGTCCTCAGGTTGTTGATCATCAATAAATAATGGATTAGGAACTTGTTGTTCATTATGAGGACTTTGGAGAATTTGTTGTGGAGCATATTTCTTGTACTAACCTTGGGCCCGTGTTTGTGGTCTGGAAATAGTATGTTGGATTGTTCTTGGTTGAGTCTCAATTTTTGAAATTATATTGGATACATTCCTAAGAAGAGTTGTGATTTCATCAATATTTGAATATTCACTTTTTGACTTAGAGGAAGATGCTTCCTAATTTTTCACTTTTCTTTAGGCTTTCTCTTCTTTAGCTCTAATTTTACTAGAAGCTGACCTATTGGCTTCTACCTCAATAGTATTAGTCTAAATATCTTGTAATGTATCAGAAATTCTCTCTCTCAGCATGACTGCAAAGTCATCATTGAATGCCTTCGAAAATCTGACCCTTGCAGCAGCTACTGGAGGTTGCAATCAATAGACATCCTGTGGTAGAGTTTATTAAATCGTTTGATAAATTCAACTACAGATTCACCCGGGTTTCTTTTTAACTCTTCAAATTCAGTGAGTAGGTAAACATCATCTTTCTTTACCCCCCATTGGTTTTTAAAGATAGTTATGATTTCATTCTAGGTTTGAATAGAATCGAATCTAAGTTGTCTAAACCAGATCCTAACATGACCTTCCAAGGATTGTACAAATAGTCTCATATAAACATCTTCATGCTCAATGTTCATATTTTCTGCAAAATCTAAAAAGGGAGCTATATGATCTTCTGCTGAAGGGCATGTCTCTCCATTAAATCTTGGTAAATGTTTGGGATATCCATCAGGGAAATTTCCCAAGACATTAGGGAGAACCAAAGCATTATACCTAGCCTGAATAATGGGTTGAAAAGCCATGGATGATGAAGTTGATATTGAATATGATGAAGATGATGATGAAGATGTAGGTGAATGAGTGTTAGAAGGTGGAGGATAATGTGAAGGAGGAGGAGGTAGTGAAGATCTCAAAGGGATTTTAACAAATATTTTTTGTACCAATGGTGTTAAATCTTCTTCCTTATATTCGAATAATGGATTGGAATAGATAGAAATTGTCTCTTCCGATTGATTATATTCTAATGGAATGGGATGGTAGACTACAGTTACAAAATCAATGGGCTTAAAATCATGCAAATGCAAGCCCAATTCTATCTCAGATGTGGGTGAATATACATGGAAGGATGGGACTTGATATGACTCAAGTGAGGTTTCCAACAAAGCTGACTGAAGATCTATTCCTTGTGAATAAAGTTCAGCAACTCTAGGAGGTAATTGAGTCAACTTAGGTTGGGATGATAATGCTGAATAGGGGTCTAAGGATGAACTTTCTTCAGGGTGTAAGGTTGAAGAGGAAGAAGTAGAAATGATCTGTTTTATTTTCAAAGAGGCTTCCCTAACAATTATTTTTGGATCTAGTAAAGTGTTAACAATCTCAAATTCAGATCTAGATCTGGGGTGCTTAAAAGGAGCCAGTTTGAAAGAGTGGAATCATCAGGTGAAGGGTTTTGACCTATATCTTTATCCTTTATTCACCTTAAAGGAAAAGAGGTAGAATCATTGTCCCAGGAAAATTTAGTTTTTACTCTTCGTTTCCCCAGCAGCGATGCCAGTATGATGTTGTCCTTTGAGATGATTTTGGTCAATAATCATTCCAAAGCATCTAAAATGTTTGTGTTTTCAAATATTTTGGAGGACCAATGCACAAGATTTATTTTAATCAAACAATTAAGGTTTTAAATCTTACTGATAATATCAATAATTTAAAGTCAGGGCTGCTTGTTCATCTCATACGGTAATTAGGCTTTCATGATTTCGATTAAGTAGAATAAGAAGATATGATTATTAAGAATTCAAATTGAACTATTCAATAAACCATAAGCTGGAAATATTTTAAACAGTGTTTTAAAGTTCAACAAAATATATTTAACATCACCAAAATACTGACAATTTTTTGATAAAAGGGATTTACATTAACAGATTGTCAAGAAAATCATTCCTTATAATAACGATAACTTCAGGAGGAATTATAAGGTTGCTGAAACATAGTCAACCTCACCTAATTATTTTGATGATAGTTAAACATATAAAGAAACATAATGACAGAAAACTGGAAAACTCACAAGGAAGACGGAGTTGTATGAGATGAGTTGAGAATCCTACTTTGTATTATTGATGATCAACAAAACTTATTACAATTTATGTTTAAAAAATATCCTTATCCAAGGGTGCAACCCTTGATAACTCGTGCAGAGAGTTATTTATACTAACTTACAAAACTTTGGAAATATCTTAACTGATCTTAAAATAATAGAATAATGAGAATAAAAGAAGGAGACATATTGATGAAGTGTCTTTGTTATTCTGAAGGTTGTTGATGATTCGACCTCTTTTAATGAAAACTGTTGCTGACTTGTCCTTTTTCGCTGGAAGTTTTTGCTGACTTGGCTCTACAAAATTGGGTGTGTTGGCATGCTTTAAAATTAATTTTCACTGGATAGTTTCACAAAACTTATCCCACTGCTCTTCACTCGGAATTTCACAATTCATAATTTTCCTTAAAACATCATCCACCTCAGTAAATCTGTCAAAAGTTGGTTTTTGGATGAACAATTGTTTGATTTGATGCTGAATAATTAAGCCAAATTGTAAAGCTTCAAGAAAATCTCTACCTGTGATGTGACCTTTAATACCTGCAACCTTTGTTTTATTTATTGCAATTGTATACAACTTTTTGCAATAATCTTCTAACTTAACCAACTTATCATCTAATCCAAATAGACCTGGGAGACCTTTTTTATTTAAAATATAAAATTTAGTATGAAACCTTTTAACAATAACATTTAAGGCTTCACACTTGGTCTGCAACTGATTGATCAAGTTCCTCTTCTGCAAAACTTTCTTTATCTCTAGAATAGTTGTAGTCCTGTCTGAGATATTGATTTCTTCTAACTCCTCCTTGTTCTTTGAGTTAAGGACTTTAATCATATCTGAAGCTTCACTTGGTTTCTCTTGGATTTGATCCTTCCCTTCCTGAATCGTTGTTGTGCATCTATTGATGAGTTCCTACTGCTCGAAAATGATCTGGATGGATGGCCAAATTTCAATAATGGACTCATTCATACTTTCCCAAATACTCTTATTAGCTTCTACTAAAGTTGATGCCATTAGAGTTTCAATTTCTAGTTTTTTATTCTAATCTCCAATTGATGAGTCTTTTGCATTTCATTTAGATACAAAATATCATTTCTAACCTTTTGAGACTCAATAAGTTGAAACTTTTGACTTAGATTTTCATTTTCTTGCTTCACAGTGGCTAGTTATTGAGACAGTTGTACTGGATCAATCATGTCCAAAGTTGTGGAGGTTTCTGCACCTGCAGAAGATGTTTGAGTTGTTGAAGTAGGATCAACAATCACCTAGAGTGATGATTTCTCTTTCAACAGTTCTTCAATCTATTATTCCATTTTTCTGATCTGTAGATTTTGGTCAATGATTAGCTTAAGAATTTCCTCTTTTTCAGATTCATTCTGTGCCATCCCTTTGGTTTGTGGGTCTTCATTCGAAGGTAGCTTAAGTTTCTTTTGCAGGGCAGCAATGTATGCATTTTTATTCTTGATGATTTCTTCAGTGGCTTTGCAGTTAGCAGGATCATATCCTACTTTTACTACCAGTTCTTCCAATGTCTTTATCCTGTTGTCTTTACCTAAAAAAGAGAGTTTATCAATCTTCAACTGGGATTGCATATTTGATAGTGCTACTTTTGATTTTAAAAGAGAAATATCTATTGTAGTCATGGTTGAGAATAACATTTATCCTGACTACCTATGCATATCCATCTGATCAATTGGATGTAATTGTCTTGCATCAAATGAGAGAACAATCTTCTTGTAGCCCACATGAGTTTTCAGAAATGGCACTATTGCTTGCAGGAAATCCATCTGCATTCTGCCCTTCTCACTGTCAAATGAAATGAGAAGCCTGTGTTTTGATGTAGATGTCTATTTCCAAAATTGGCTGTAAACATCTGACTTCAGTGCTTCATTCTTTTGTTTGATTTGTAGAAATTTGGAGAAGATATTCTACTCTTCTGAAGAGTTGGCATCTGCATGTTGGATGATCTCTAGGGGATCTCTTGTAGGTGATGCTGATGAAGAATTCTGAGGAATATTTGTAGAAGTGGAGACTTCAGTTTCTCCCAAATCTATGATCTTTGGATGTTTATCCTCTAAAATCAAGGAAGAATCAACCCTTGGTTTCTTATGTTGTAAGATGAATTATTTCATAAGCTCCTTGGAATGTGGTGTCTCTTCTCTGACCCTCTTTTGTTGTTTACTGTTAGGAATTGGAATTTTCACATTTGAAGTAGAAATGACCTGTTGCACTACTTCTTGTAAACTGCCTTCTACCCATTCATCCTGATTCGTGTACTTTTATATTTCTGGTCTAGGAGTGTGAGTGTAAGATGTTGTCTTGGATTCAACCCTCAGAGCAGAAATAATGCCATGAGGGTCATATGAAAAAGTGAAGGTTGACTAAAAACCCATCTTCGTTAATAGTGCATCTGCATCAACACCAATTTTTATGGTATTAAAAATGAATGATCCAATGTTTGCTTTGATTTTAAACTAGACTTTCCTCCTTCCTTATTTAAAATGAAATTCATCCATATTTAACATATGTCTTATGTATTTTAATAAGAAAATTCTCATAGGCACATATTTTGGAAGTTTGTATGGTGGAAGCTCGCAGCTATACACTCGGATCTCTATGTAATTCTTGTACAGATACCAATCACCTGTATTTACTTGTTCATCGAGGTGCATAATTCTCTTGATGTCTTCTCCAATTCTAGGCTCTGGTGAACTGTTAAGGAACTGTCTAACTGGATGAATGAATAAGTCTATGAATTATGAGAAAGAAGTAGTTGCTGAAGATGCTCTGACCAATTCTTTCTAGTGAATCACTGAGTGATTCACTCCCTGCACATCCTGCTTGTTGAGATGAATGGGCAACATATATGCCTCCTGAAACAAAATTATATGAATGATTATAGAAGAGTAAGTAAATACTCCTTGAGTGGTGAAATTCATAAATTGTTCATGTATAATATCAGCCAAAAAATGGATGTAATTGTACATAAACAATGGTGTTTTGTCAAGGCTGAAGATAGATAAGAATCCTAGGATGATTTCCTCAATGGTTTCATCATTGGGATATCCTAATAGATATTAAAGGAGGGAGATACAGTGTTTGGAAGTAATGGGGAAGATGGAGGATGCATATGGGGGATTTTTCTTTGGTAAATCAACATCCTCAGGTAGAAATATGTCGAATATTTGAGCTCTCCATGGGAAGGATAATGTGTGATAGACATCCATGAGGGCAACAGGGGAGAAAAAGGATAAGGAATCAGAAGGAGGGATGAAAAGAATTTGATTAATGGTCTCAGGATATATGGTTATCAAAAAATTTCTATTCTGAGCTACCACTGACCTGGTTATAGGGTCATACTTCTTCTGACACCAGGCAATTAAATCTGGGAATGGGTGAGATTGGGGGAATGCAAATAGAGGTAACATGAACTCCCAAAACCTGATAGGGTCTTTTTTATCCGGATGCTTCTCTTTAAGCCATATGTGTAGCTCGTGGAATTAAAATTCATTGTGACAATTAATAATCTTAAAATATATTGAGATTCAACAAGATGATGAGCTTAGTGAAAAGTAAGCACCTTCACTAAGTGGGGCCCGCAGGCTATTTTTATGTGTATGTCCATTTTTAGACATGGTGAGAATTTGCAGGATGCTATTTGTAGATGGTTGGTCAAATGTGAAAAATAGATGAAATTCTATTTTTATAATATTGGGTGAATTCTATTTATAGATTGCCAATATAAAAATAGATGCATGTCGATTATTATTATCCCTTAATAATAATCTGACAATAAATATCAACTTATTCTCTTAGAGCACTTTATTTTAGTGAACAGATTTTGAAAATCAGTGGGCTGAAGGAATTACGCAATTACTAGGGTGATTGGTGACTCATGCATGGAGGAATCAGTTAGAACTAAAGTGGAAGAGTTGTGACAGAGTTGGAAGAGTAGTTATGGGAGTTGTTATTTATTTTAACTCAGTTAAGTGAGTTAAACTCAGTTGAGCTAGTTGTATCTAGTCTAACTGAAGGATACACTAGTGAGAGTTTTGTGAATTATTTAGTTAATTAATTCACAACTAGAGACTCACTTGCAACTGAACAAATACAACAGTTAAATACTTGCATGTCAGATCAAGTGGAGACCTAGTGGAGAGACAGGTGAAAGGGTGAGATGGACTATCTGTTGTGACTATAGTGATGCATTCAATGCATCTGAAACACATTGGAGATGCCAATGAGGATTGCGCAGTCAAGGAAATGCCAATTCAAATTCATTCAGGGGTCTTATTCAGTAGGGATTGCGTAGTGGAGGCAAGCTGTCAGGAGGCAAGAAATTGGTGCATAGATATGCAAATTTCTGCATGACAGTGTGTAATGATTTTTTGATTGTACTAAGAGCTTGATGTACTAAGATTTGTATGAGATTATTACATGATTCCATTTATATATATAATATATGATAGTTGGGGTTTTTAGCTTTAAGCTTTACCATTTTAAACAACTGTGTTTATGTGCAATTGATTTTCTTCATGTGTTTTGCAATTGGCGATTTAATTTCCGCAAAGAATTAAGTGGAAGGGTTCTTTATTTAACATAAGATTAATTTGTTAGATTAGGAGGATCTAGGAATATTATTAGTATTAATAAATGTCTACAAAATAGGTATTAACTAGGGGAGTGAGGTCGAGGTTGATTTGTGGATCTACAGGAACGTTTTCTGCAACGACTTTGGTAGTTTCAGGAACGACCTCAGAAGCTGGATGAGCGACCTCTGGTGTGAGATTTATTCTGTCACACTTTTCTTACCTTTACCTTTTGGAGTGGTTTGTTTCTTTTTTTTGGCCTTAGGTGCCATGCTTGAATGAAATGAAGTGGTACAGGGAATTATAACTTTCAGTTTACAGAAAAAAAGGTAGGGTTTCGGGAATATGAAGGGAAATCACATAATATAATTCACAGTGAAACAATAATGTTGGATGAAGGTGAATTGAAGGTGGAAGTAAAGTATTGAGCAGGAGGCTATGAGAAATTTTATAGATTGTGGTTTAGGTTCAACGATCATGGCTAATAGTCAAGAAAATTTACTATATAACAGTAAGATTAATGGGTAATTGGAGTGAATTTATTTGCCAACGGGAAGATTAATGGGTATAATGGAGTATTAGGGATAACAGATAACAAATAGGTGACATAGAATGACATAAGTGATGGACAGATGGAAGTTTATGGTGCGGGCGAACGTTAGTGGAAATGGATAACCAGAAGTGGATTTCGAGGTGGGTACCCTCTGGTTTCTGGTTTTAGGCAGAGGGGGTGCATATTCATCTTATGCTACCACGTCACGAAAATGGGCAGCCATTGAAACCATGTTTCGCCCTCCTCCCCCCTTCGTGTTAACAAGAAATAGGTAGAGGGGTTGTGAATTCATTCTCTGATGTAGATCTCAGGGAAGCTCAAGATCTACCATCGGAAACTACAAACACTTTAATCCTTTGATTTGACTTCTTGTCGTTTTCTGACTTTGCAATACAATCAATATGTGCGCATATAAATAAATTTAATTTAATGAATATAATAAACCATTTTTCAAAGGTTTAAACATACATGAAGTAAAATTTACTTTTTTGAAGTTGTGGCACATTTAAACATGCGGCCATTTTATCATTTTGATTGATAAAGCATTGAAATTTTTATTTTATGCTTTCCCTAACATTTTTTCATGTGCCTTCTTTATTTAGGGAAAACTATCCTGTCATTTTTCTTAACATGGATGTAATAAATATATTTTTCCTAACTTTTTTTCAATTTCTTTTTCATCCATGTTCTAGCTTAGCGTTTTATATTTTATATTTTTTTAAACTACCATGCTAACTTATCAAAATCAAATAATGTTACAACAAATCTCATAGGTTAAGATAAATGGAGGAGTATGAGAGATGGATCGATCACCTATCATAATCAATTATGTAGCATATATTTTAGTTGAAGGGGAAGGTGGCTTACCCATTTCATTAGCAGCTTATACTATTACTGGAGTAGATAAGGTTGAAGCAGGAACCACATTTAAGTCTCTAAGTAAGATTTTCTATTGCTGCTTTAATTTAGTAAGCTCGTGAATTGAAATGTTGGCCCTGGTTTTCTTCATATATTCAACTACATTATATTCGATAGTGTCTGAGACTGCCATTGTCTTAGATGTAAGTGAAATATTTGAAGTAACGGGACTTGTTTGTGTAACCTTTGAAGTAGACTTTTTTCTTACTGATTTATCTTTAGCAGGAGTTGAAATATTTTTTTGTCGATTTGGCTGCGTTGTTTCAGCAGTCTTTTTTCTCCTTGTACTCACAGGTAATGCTTCAAGTTGTTCTTCATTTGGTAGGATGAAATCTCACATTCCATTTAGTTCAACTTCTTCTTCTTCATCATCTTCTTCTTCCTTGGTTTTCTCTTCCTCTATATCTTGATCAGATTCAACATTAGATATGATATTTGGAGGTTGATTATTAGAGGACTAGCCTTTCTTGAAGTTTCTGAAAGTCTTTTTTGAGCTCAAATTTTCAGCTACTTGTTTCTTGATATCTTCCATATTGTTTGTAATATTCTTCAAAACGTTTTGAAGACCTTCTATGTCAAAAGGGTCTTTTGGCATATTCTTTTTAGAATCATCTTTGAAAGATACCTTATTTGATATCCGATCCTCTTGAGAATTCTTTTTCTCAAGAGTTTTTATGCATTTCTCTACATATAAATATTCCTTCATGTTTTGTGCAAGTGTCGACAGTTTTTCTCTATCAACAAAAATAGCTATATTGGATGGAAGAGATGAAATATACCACTCACTTTGAACTTCTGCACGAGGAACTGCTGTATCTGGAATTTATTGAGTAATTTATTAAATATTGAATTGAAATATTTTATCTTCTCACCTGTTTTAGCTTTTATATTTGAATAATCATTGATGAGCATAGCAGTGGTCCTATCATCCCCAAACTTAGCTAGAAATTTTTCTTCAAACATATTCCAGGTAGTTATAGAGTGGGTAGGCAGTGAAAAATACTACGATCCTACGGATCCTTCTAGAGTATACAAAAATAATATTACAATTCAATCCTCTTCAACTACTCCATTTAGATTGACGACTAACATAAAATTGTGAATGTGTTCTTCTGTCGGAAGACCATCATCAGGATTAAATTTAGGTAACCATATTTCAGGTCATTTTGGTAGAGCATGAAGAAGAGCAGGCATATTTACAGCCCCTGGATTGTTCCATGGATTGCCTGCCATTGGATTTTGAATAGGTTGGATGGGTGGAGTTTGAGTTGAAGAAGAGGCATGCTGAATGTTAGGACTAGCTGAAGGGATAGTAGTTTGAGTACTGGAACTAGTCAAAGTAACACTGATTGTTGGAATGGAAGTTGTGGAAGTGAGCGGAGGTAATAGAGGTGAATGGGATAAGATCTCGCTGGTGATTGACTCTGATTGAGTCCTCTTTAATCTCTTTTTAGTACTATCGATGGGAAATTCAAAAGGAATAATTCTTGTCTTTTGAATTTCTGATTGAGTTAATATTTTTCAAGGTTGTAAAGAAGGCGAAATACTGATATCCGATATTTGAGAAGATTTAGGATTTTCAGCAGAAATTGATACTCTCTTTAACTTTTCTATCAAATACTAAAATTTTGAGGAAGCTTGATGAGAATCGGGAGATAGTATGGGTTGCATATCACTAGGAGACTTAGGAGAAGGATGATCAACTTAAGATTTTAAAGATGAGGATCTAGATAATTTTCTGGAAGTTGATGGGGATCTAGAGGGAGAGAGACTCTTAGATTGACCTTTAGATTGATCAGATATTTTTTCCATTCACAAGGCCCTCCTTCTAGTGCCAGAATGTTGAGGCTTCGAAATTCCACTGCCAAATGGGGAAAACCACCCGGTTCGGACCTTAAATCAGCTCCTTTTCCATTTGGTGTAGTGGCTTTGACTGGGGATAATGGGACCAATTTACCAATAAGGATGATTTTGAGGGTGTTTTGATTATACAACATGCAAATGGACAATGATTTTAATATATCATGTGCATATATTCTAAACTATTTATTCTACTAGCTCAAAACACGTACTCTAAAAAAATGTCACTTCAAAAAATGCCTCCAACTTTAAAAAAAAGTCACTTTAAAAAATAATTTTAGAAAATGTCTTTTCGAAATTAAACCCAACTCCATACTTTCAAAAAAAATGAAGCACAAAAAACATCCAAAAAAATGTATTACATACCTCCAAGAAATGTCCTTTGAATGTACGTCCAAGAAAATTCTTTAAACCCAAAACAATTATTTGCAAAATCAGACTGTCTCCAAGAATTCGAAATTAAGCACAAATTCATACTTTAAAAAAAAATGAAAAAAAAAACATCCAAAAAAATGTATCACATACCTCCAAGAAATGTCCTTTGAATGTACGTCCAAGAAAATTCTTTAAACCCAAAACATTTTTTTCAAAAATCAAACTGTCTCAAAGAAATGTCCTTAAACCCAAAACAATTCTTTGCAAAATTGGTCCGCCTCCAAGAAATGCCCTTAAACTCAAACCTCCAAGAAATGTATTTAAACCCAAACCAAGAACTTTACAAAATCAGATCAAATGTGCGAAATGTGCAAAAATTATGAATGATTTCCTGACAATTCATATTGCCACGAATGTGTTTTAGGAGGGGTGCCGCGAAATTTTCCGGCAGACGGAAAATTAGATTATAATTTGGCCAAAATTTTATTAAAAGTTCGACCGAACTTCGATTAATAGTTCGGCTGAACTATTAAGTCGTTAGATTTAATGGGCCATCGGCGCAAAAAATAGTTCGGCCGAACTTTTAATCAAATTTCGGCCGAACTAGCGCGTCACCAGTCATGCAGCTTGATGTTTCCGCAATTTGGACTGATTAAACTCCATGAAACATTCTGAATTAACTGTCAGAACCAAGACAAGCATTTTCAGAATTGAATCTACTTTCAAGAAATATAACTTTTATGGAATTTCATAAACATTTACTAATTTTAATTAATTTTCTAATAAAATGGGTGCAAACAATTTATGAGGGTCATTGTGATTCAGTGAAATCAAAATTCTGTATCTCCCAAAATACATTGTAAAAAAAATTGAAAAAATTATGGGGCATTACATTGGTCCGTCGTCTCTAATGGGTAGCTTTTAGATTTTTAGTTTATAACTTATATGTTAAGAATTTTGTTGCGTCAAAACATATCCAAAATATGCATTTTTTTCATATTAGACCAGTTCAAAAAATTCTAGTAAATATGATATGCATCCATTGGCTTTGTAAATATGACGAAACCGAAGTAGACTCTGTCTAGATTGTTGTAACGCATTTTTTTTCTCAAAAACACAAATTTTCAATGAATACAACATTGTGTATTAAAATGACTTCTTATGAATCCTTTGATTGTTAAGAAACACACACTCAAAGAAATGCTAAGTTGACATATCAAATCTGCATAAAAAAATCTCAAAAAATAAGTAATAGAAAGCTAACAAAATTTCTGACAACTTTTTTTTTTTTATCGCAAAATGAAATTCTAAACAGAAAAATTGTTATAGTTTGCAGAAAGTTGAAGAACTGAAAAAAATGAAAATTTTTTCTCAAAAAAGGGAAAAAAGTGTAACCCAACTTCACATTTTCACCCCGTGGTTACTTTACTTATGAGCAAACTGATGAGTCTATACTTGGTTTTTTATCCACTTTTGTGCCTGGTCAACCCCCCCACAGTCATTTATAAATATGTTGAGTATATATTTGATAATTTCCATGATCAGCTTGTAAAACTTCCCACTAAAGGTGTTTTAAGATATACCTCCTTCCTCTTTCATATGTTCATTTACTTCCAAGCAGATAAATTCCCAGTAGCCCTTTAGAAGTTGGATGTAGAAGGTAATCCACTGTCAGTTATTTTATGGACTTCTTTAATCAGAAAAGAGTCAATTGGGTTCACTTATGTGGATTTCACAGACTGTTTTATTCACCCATTAATAAACATGCTGACAAACAATGTACAACCAAGGATAAGTGATGAGATTAAGAAAGTGTTACAACAATCAGAGCATAGCAGAACTCGTGATTGGTACCTTTACCAAAATCACACAGGGATTAGAGTCTATGGGTCAAACCCCTTGCCCTATAAATTTCCAAAATACTTTCCAATGAGAGTGTTTGACTTAGAGTATATAAGACAAATTATAAACTCAGATTCTATAAAATTTTTGGCTGCTAAAAAGAAGACACAGTTCAAATTGAAAAACCAGGTGGGTCCTTTCATATGTAATCACAGGGAAGCAGGTGTAGAGGCAAAAAAATAGTTGCTAGAATATAAATTTGATGAAATTTTCTTGTGGAAATATGATCCTTATGGAATACTTAGTAAGATGAGGGTGAAATTAAAATTAACCCCATATATTCATGATAAAAAGCCTGAAATTGAACAGTTTGTGAACCAAAAAAAATGGTTGGAGAATACATTAATAGAAATAGTCAAACAAGGTGATACTAGTCACACTTTGAAGACTGTAAATCAAGAGGACAGAACGACAAAGAGAAACAGAGAATAAGGCACATATACAACTAAAACAACAACATAAACCAGATTTAAGCGTAGGTAAAATAAGAAACCTAAGCTCAATCCAGCAGACAAGGAAAAGGAAACAATTGAGGTTTTAGATGAAGACAATCCAAAGAAAAATGCTAAGACTACTACAATATTTGAAAATGAACAGGAACCTGATACTTCAAACACTTAGATGATTGAAAAACAGCAAGGCATGGAGGCATCTTCATCACAACAGGAAAAAGATAAAGACAGGGATATCAAAGAGAAATATAAAGAAATCAAGGCCAAGAATGAAGAGATAAAAAATGAAATATACTCATAGTATTTGAAGCAAAATCCAAGGATTCAAAATAGGTTTCTCTCAGCCTTTGATTATACAAATAAGAAATTGATAATGGCAATACTTCAACCTACAGTTAAAACACCTAAAACAATAGCAGATTATAAGAAAGTTGACTTTGAAGTAGTAGTAGAAAGCATTCATCCCTTGGATCAGATTGAGTTTCATAAGCAAAGCTCAAAAATGATTTATTCTACTATGACCACAAATGCAATGAGTGCCCAAAAACTCCAAAACATTGTAACAAAATTAAGAGATCAGATTAGGATTGAAAAAGCTTCAGCCTATGCTAAAGACACTAGAATCAAGTCTTTAGAAGAACTGGTGATTGAAGTAGGGTATGACCCTTAAAATTTAAAATATGTAGAGGAATTGGTGAATAATAACAATGATGATATTTCAGCACTTAGAAAGCAACTTAAACTACCTCTAACAGAACATCCACAGGCTAAGGAGATTGTGCAAGAGGCAAATCAAAAAGATGAGATGATGAGTCTCATACTACAAATAACAACACAGATCGAGGTGATGGAGATTGAAATGGACAAGCTTGTCCAAGAAAAAGAAGCTGCAAAAACTCAAAGTGTTCCTCCTATATTCATTCCCATGGTAACAACAGCAATCCTTTCAACTCTAGCAGAAGAGTTAGCACCAAAATTCCCATTGGCCAAAACTGTGCCAATTACTTCTTCCACTACTTCTGCTAATGAATCTTCCACTTCAACAATTCAACAAATAGATGAAGCCAACAAACTCATTAAAGCCATGGAAGAGATGTAAATACAGAATAATGAGATCAATAGATTGAAAGAACAAATCAAGAACTTGGAAGATGCCAAGAAATTAGCACAAATAAATGCTAAAACAGAGGAAAAAAAGGCCAAAAGGTTAAATGAGTAGTTAAAGAAGGTTGAAGCAGAGTTAATCTTAAAAGAGATCATGGCCTACATAAAAAATAATCTATGGTCCAAGATCATTGAGTCAATCAATGACACTTGGCCATCCATTCAAGTAATTTGTGAGCAAAAGGACTTGCTTAAGGCAACCAAAGAAGAAATATTGAAGACTAAAGAAGAGCTTGGTGCCAAACCTGAAGAAGCCCAAGAAATAATCAAGTTTCTCAACACTAAAAACAAGGAAGAATTCAATGAGATAGGAATGACTTATAGAACTTAAACAATTCTTGAGGTAAGAAAAGTGCATTCAAAGAAAAAATTGATGAAACAGTTGGAAGAGAAGTGTCAAAATATGGATTTAGCCATAACTAAATTCATGGTTAAGTTTGACACATTAAGACAAAAAGGCTTGCCAAATATTCTTGTTATCAATGATAAACTGATGAAGCAAGAACATTACAACAAGAAAATAAGAGACTTTGCTAGAGATTAAGTGAACAAGGCAGATTGGCAAGGAGTTCCCACAGGTAAAGTGTTGCATAAGAGTGTTGAAAATTTGTTTTATTTACAGCATGAGATAAAACATCTCTTTGTATTCAGCCCAACCTTTGTTAGATACACATAGGCTGATGAGAATTTTAGAAAACTTACAAAGATTAAGTTACCATATGAAGAGTTTTGGCAGAAACTCATAGATTTACTGTAAAAAGGCACTTTATAGTGAAAGAAGATGAAAAAACAGAGTGTTGTTTTTACACAGTAAAAAAAGATTTTAAAGACATTAAAATAGTCAAATAACAGGTTAAAGAGTATCAGTGGTTAGTGTGTATCAGTTAAAGAGTATCCGATTAAATATACAGCTTCAAAACTTATTGAAGATCAAGTTCCAGCGTTGAAAACACCTCAAACAGCCAGCTGCAGCCTAAGTCCAACAAGAAAGATATTGTATTTTAATAAATAGGACAACTTGCAAGTTTTTTATACAGTGGTCACTATCTTTTTGTAAAAAGATATTTTATTTCCAAAAAACATTCCTAGGAGTATTCTAGGATATTTTGTTTTAATTTTTGTATAAATACTTCATTACTTGAAGTATTAGTGTGGAATAAATTGTTGAAGATTTCTATAGTCAATTTTTCTGTACCTGAAGGGTTTTTGTACCAGGTTTCAAGTCAGCAGGCTAGATCAAAGCAATAAAGCATCATATTTCAGAATTCATGTGTTGGGCCACTTAAGTAAAGTAATTTCTTTTGTTATTTGTTAAATATTCTTATGTTTTCCATTCATACATAAATGTGTTCTAAATTTTAATGTGAAATCAGGAAGCAATATATCATAATTTGTTAAAAGCACTCTCTTATTTATTGGTTTTCATTTTAATGTTTTCTGTTGATATCTAGACTAGGGAACCCTTAATTTCTCCCTAATTTCGATTGACCCCTACCCTTTCATCCTTTATCCATATCAAATAATCCTTGATTGCTCTTTATCCCGATTAAACCACTTCACTAATCAGCTTCAAAGATCTTGAGTGACTTTGCTACATTTCCTTGAAAATATTTGACTTTAGACCTTGATCCTGATCTGTCTTCTTGACACACTGACTCCATTTGCCCAATGGAAAAAAAGATCTATCACTATCCATCTTAGTAACTAATTTTTTCCCACCAAACCAAACCAAATATCAAAACCAAATTTCCCCATATAAATAGCCTAAGATCATATATAAAAACAAAGTTAAATATTATAGAGAGAGCCCTCTCTGAGCCTTAGGAAGGCTAGATCCTAAAGCTTAAAAGTAGGTCTGTGGTTACTTCTAATATTATTTAAACTATAAAATCAAAATCTCACAACTTTGGGAATTATTAGAGTGCCAATATACTGGCGACTCCACTGGGGAACTAACTAATCCTCAATTTTCAAACAAGTATTAAAGGAAATATTTTTATTATCTTTTCACCTTAAATACTGTTTTAATAAGTTGTGAGTATATTTTCATTAAAAATTGTAATTCTGGCTTCCAGAAGAGTCTACTATACCAGGTCAAATCCAGATCCACAACCTGCTGCAATAGTAGATAATCCTGACAGAATTGGGAAAAAGGATAAAAAAGTAGAAGATTTAGGTAATAAAGTTTCCTTAGTTAGAGAAAAATCCCTTCTAAAATAGCTAGCAACTATACAAGACATTGATTTTGACTTAAATTTTGAACATTCTTTATTCGGAAACAAATCAAAAAGTGATTTAAATAGCACTATTATAGATCCTCATTTTATTTCACCTCTTGAAATTAAACAGGAAACTGTTTCAGTAGATTCTGAATCAAATATATTTGAGGCTTATGATAAACTTGATGAAATAAATGATACTATACTTAAGGAAATAGATGAAGGTATTTTTCAGCATTCAGTTGAATTAGCTACTTTATCAGCTTATACCCCTAAGCCTTCTACCACTCATTTAGATACCAGCCTTTTAGAGTCTCAAGGTTCATCTCTATTTACTACCACATCATCCATTATCTCCACCACACTTCATTCCACATATCCATTTATTCCTAAACAACCATTCCAACATAGAGTATTATTCCCCTCCTCCACCACCTCATCTCCATCCACTAGTTTTCCTTCTGCATTTTCCAATACATCATTCTCATCTCCTAACACCTCTTCAGATTTCCCAAATTCATCTTTTGGTTTCTCAACTAAATTTTCTAGTACATCTTCCTATATCCCAATCTCATATGAAAGTTCTAAAACTACATTCGCAAGTGCTTCTAGCTTTGCCCCAAGTACTTCCAATTTACCCATAAGCCAAGCTAGAATTCAAGCCATGGCTGCTAGATATGCTCCCTTGGTCCTTCCAACCTAGTTACATGACATGCCCTAGGACTACCAAAGAAAAATACCTCAATTTGATGCAACCACTCAATATAATGCCCAACAACATGTAAATAAGATGACATACTATTTTGAACTTCATGAAATAGATGAGTCTGATGTCCAAATGAGACTGTTTTCTCAAACATTAACTAGGGAGGTTAAAAAATGGTTTAAAGGTTTGAATCCTGGTAGTATTGCTGATTTAGCATTTTTTCATATATTATTCATTAATAAATGAGAAAAGAATAAAAATCCATTGTAAATATTATCAAAATTTGAAAATATTAAAAGAGCACCTAATGAGACAGTCCAGGATTATTGCACAAGATATAACAACATCTATAATTCAATTCCTGCTAATATTAAACCTCCTCCAGATTATGTTATTCTCAAATTACCTAATGGATTTGATACAGACATAGCCTATCAATTGAGAGAGAGGAATCCTGAAACTTTAGAGAAGATGCAAAGTAATTCTGTTAGTGTAGAGGTAAATTTTTTGACTAGAAAAGCTAGATTAAGGAATGAGAGGAGAGTAACAATAAAAGAAGAAGCATCTAATTTAGATTTAAAAATAGATAAATTAGAAAAAATATTAGAGAGAATGATGGATAGACTAGATAATATAGAAAGGAGGCAATAATGGGATAACCAACAACAAATTAGAAATCCCAACTTCATGAAAAACACTAATACTGGAAAAACTAGAGATTCAACACCTGACCAAACAATAAGACCACCTTTCCAAGAGAACTATGCTGAAAGTTTTCGTAAGAATGAAGATGATGAAGACACCATAAATCTAATGGGTATAAATGATGATAACACTATCTTTCTTACACAAGAAGATAAGGAGTTATATGATTTACAGCAAATGCAATTAGATTCTGGTGAATCATTTGATTACAAACAAGGTTATGATTTTGATATCAATGAAATACATAAGCAATATAACCTTAGAAGAAAGAAAAACGTAGAGCCTTCTAATAAGAAATATGTTCAAACATAAACAAAGAAATCAGTAGAAGCTCCCACTACTAAAGTTTTGCAAATTCACCCTAGGGAAAACAAGCAAAACTCCAATTCATCCCATAAAATTTCAAGCCCTAAAATTTCACTTAGTCCCAAGATTGTTGACATAACAGATGAGGTTGTCCAAACATCAACATATTCACAAAAATATGTTGTTGTAAAGACAATTAATTTTGCTAAAACAACAATTTTATACTGCAAGACACCCATTGCTGATATAGAATCAGCTGATCCAAAAGCTGCCACTGCTAGAACAACTTTTGAAAATACAAAATATGTAAAAACATATACTTCTTCTCAAACTATTCCTGAAAATAAAACTAAAAATGTTAAGACAGTAGAAACACAAACCGAAAATGAGAAAACAACTGTAGAAAAAATAAGACAAGCCTACTCAAACTACAATTACTAAAGAAGAAATAATTCAGCTAAGTAAATCACAAGCTCCATTTAATATCCAAGCTGAAATTGCAAAATTAAAAATACCAATTCCTCTGATAGAATTGGTAAAACATGATTTGTACAAAATAACTATCACTAAAACCTTAAACATGAATGATAGAGAAGATTCAGTAAATCTAAGTGATGATAAACCAGAGTTAATTTTTGGTCCTGATGTTAATGGAAAACACCAAGATGGAGTAGTTCCACTGTTTTATATTAGCTTAACTGTTCATGAACAAATATTACACAATGCAATGCTAGATTCATGGGCTTCACACAATTTAATGCCAAAAGAAATAATGGAAACCCTGAATTTAGATATCAGTAGGCCTTACAAAGATCTCTTTTCATTTGATTCCAGCAAAGTCACATGTTTAGGTTTAAGTAAAGATTTGTGTGTCACATTAGTTCTATATCCTGGCAAAAGCATACTCATGGACATTGTAGTAGTTGACGTCCCTCCCAAGTATGGAATGCTCTTATCTCGCTCATGGAGAGCTGAATTACAAGGATCTCTACAACTTGATATGTCATATACAACAATATCAATTTTTGGCCAACCAAACAAACTTTATAGAGAAACATTGACGAAATGCATCGTGAGTAGTGTAGAAAGACCAAGAAATTACCCAATTTACACTATGCCTATTGACATGGATTCATTCATTTTATTCAACTTTGAAACTGATATTGAAATCAAAACTGAACTAAAAGATAAAAACAAAACACCAGACAGTGAAAACATTTTTAATGAATCATTATGGCACCTAGATTTTGATGGTTCAGTCAATAAATTAGGAGCAGGAGTAGGAGTTTGGATAACTAATATGGAAAAAAATCATGCAGAAGGCCATGCTTTCAGACTGAATTTTAAATGTACCAACAACATGGCTGAATATGAAGCTCTTATTTTAGGACTGCAGATTGTTAGGAATTTAGGAGGCAAAATGATATCAATTATGGGAGACTCGGAGTTAAATGTGAAACACATAACTGGAGAATATTTTGTTTATAATCCAATATTAAGCCGATATAGAGAAATTGTTTTAGATTTGATTAAAGAATTGTTAGAATGTGATTTTTTTGCAATACCAAGAAAACAAAACATACAAGCTCGCTACTTAGCAACCTTTTCTAGTGCCTGTAATCTTCCATTTCAACCAAATAATAGATATACTGCAGAAGTAAAACACAGACCTATAATTCCTGATAATCTTAAATATTGGCAAATTTCTCACAAGATGAACAGATTTATCATTTCATGAACAATGAAAGGGAATTTCAGAATTGTAAAATAGATACAGATTATACCATAGATCAGAATTTAGATAGTGAAATCGATTTGAAAACTGTAGATGTAAATAACTCAAATTTTACTAAAAATAATAAATTTAGTTAATTAGATATATATAATTTAGAAAAAGTAGAGATTGAAGAGTTAGCAGATGATGAATCTGATATTTTGAACCTAAAAGATAATTTTTTACCAAAAGGCTTAACTCCTTTAGAAGATCTATTTGACTCTAATGATGTTGCAAGAAAACCTAAAATGGAGCCACTAAGATCTGATATTGAGGAGTGTAATATTGGTACAGAGTTAAAAACTAAGATGATTAAACTTTCGAAATCTTTACCTCAGACAAAAAAAGAAAAATACATAGCTCTCTTTAAGGAATTTCAAGATGTTTTTGCTTGGAGTTATAAGGACTTAAAATCCTATGACACTAGCATAATACAACATAAAATACTTATAAAAGAAAATCAAAAACATTTTTAAAAAAATTTAAGAATGATCAATCCTGTTTTAATGCCTTTAATTGAGAAATAGGTAAAAAGAATGTATGATGCCCAAATAATTGTACTAATCAGATATTCTGATTGGGTTTCTAATCTAGTTCCCACTAGGAAAAAGACAAGAGAAATTAGATTATGTGTTGATTTCAGAAATTTAAATAAGGTGTCCTTAAAAGACAATTACCCTTTACCAAAGATGGATCAAATTTTACAAAGGGTAGTTGGTTCTTCCAAAATTTCATTGTTACATGGATTTTCTAGATATAACCAGATTCTAGTCCAACTAGAAGACCAAGCCAAAAATTCTTTTACTACCCCATGGGGCACTTTTATGTATGTAAAAATGCCTTTTGGGTTAATGAATACAGGAGCCACTTTTCAAAGAGCTATGGATATAGCCTTTTCAAAGGAGATTCATGAATTCCTAGTGATTTATTTAGATGACATTACTGTATTTTCAGAGACTGATTATGAACATTTGGATAATCTCAGGCGAGTATTTATTAAATGCAGGAGATTTGGCATCTCTCTAAACCCTAAGAAAACTTTATTTGGATTGGAAGAAGGTAAATTACTAGGACATATTATATCTAAAGAGGGAATTAAGATAGACCCAGCTAGAATAGAGGAAATTCTAAACATTAGTCCTCCTAGGAACATTAAATAATTACAAGCCTTTATAGGCAAAATTAACTTCCTTAGAAGATTCATCTCAAATCTAGTTGAAACAATTAGATAACTTAACAATATCCTTAAAAAATACTCAGTACTTAAATGGAATTTTGAAGCCAAACAATCTTTTGAATCAATTAAACAAGCTTAACAAAAACACCAGTCCTTATAAGTCTTGGCTTTCAGAAGGATTTCATTATTTTCTCCTTTGTTTTATAACACACTATTTCTGCAGTTTTACTGCAAAAAAATGACTAGGGCTATGAGCAACCCATTGCTTTATTTAGAAAATCACTCAGAGATGCCACTTTAAAGTACAATATAATGGAGAAACAGGCCCTAGATTTAGTAAAGGCCATCAAAGACTTTAGAGTTTACATTATTTATTCACACATCATTTCCTATGTTCCAAACGCAGTTGTAAAAGAAATTATAACACAGAATGGTCCTGATGGTAAAAGAGGCAAGTGGATTGCCACAATTTTGGAATATTACATAGAAATCAAACCCACCAAACTCATAAAAGGTCAAGGTTTAGCCAAACTCATGGCTGAATCAAATTGTCATGCTTTAGATATTAATTTTATTTCCCAAGTAGATGATTAGGAAGAGATGGTGACTCCAGAGATAAGTGAAGCCTTTTCATACTCATCATGGTATGCAAATATTGTATTTGTATTACTAAATTTACAAGCTCCTCCTGGATTATCAAGAACAAAATCTAGATTCTTAAAATTGACGGCAATAAGTTTTTGTATCATAGACATTGTACTTTTTTGGAAAGATCATGGTGGGATTTTATTGAATTGTTTGCTAAAAGAAGAAGCTAACAAAATTTTAGAAGAATTTCATACAAGTGATTGTGGAGGACATCTCTAGTGGAAGACTACTACAGACAAAATCTTGAGAGCTGGTTTTTACTGGCCTAATTTGTTTGCAGACATTAGGGGAATTTTGAGGTCTAAAATGGGCCTCATAAGAAAAATGTACAATCAAAATTTACTTTATGAGAACCAATCACATTTTAGGGGATGACATCATCTCCAATGGTTGAAATGACATTGCTTGAGTTAAAGGTACTTACTTGTTACATTCTCAATGGTGGATAAAAAGTCATGGTTAACCATGGTAGTGCTTTAAGTACTTTTAAAGTCATAATGTAAAGTACTAATAATAAATGTCATTTCACACTTTTTGAAAAAATTATTATTATTGTCATTTCATATTTTTTGAAAGAAACAATACGTATCCTTACACAATCTTCATGTCTTTACACATTTTTCAATAAATTTTGTATTTGTATATTTTCATATATTTATTTTTGAATTATATATTCATCTCATTTTATTTAATATTATAATTTAAAATTAATTATAATTTATTTTAACTTATTTAAGTACAAAGGACAAATGCATTATTTGTTCAATGATAATGACATTTTATTGAAAAGTTCATTCTTATTTATAGTCACATCAATACAATTTTTTTATTAATTTTATTTTGGTACACCTTTTCAATTGAATTTAACCATGGTTACATGGATTTTGGTGAAAAAAGTAAAATGAAAATTCATAAATATGATTTTATTGGTTTAGATATTATTTTATTATTTCCTTAGGAGGCCCATTTTAGACCTCAAAATTCCCCTAATGTGTAAAAAAGTATGTGACCTCCTACCACAAGTGTCAAATATTTGAAGGAAAAAAAAATTGTTACCCCTGCCCTTAAAACCCATCTCAACAGAAATTCCTTTTCAACAATGGGGTCTTGACTTCATTGGCGAAATTCACCCTCCATCCTGATGCAGGGGCATTAGGCTCAAAAAAATTCCTTGTATTTTATTAGACTTAGGGGTTTTGTGTTTTCAAGGGAGTTGGTTTCTTATGTAATGATTTGAGTGATTTTGATGAGAATTAATTAAATATTGTGAGGAATTTTGTAAATGTTCTCGAATGTTGGAGAACATGAGAGAATTAGGCTAGTTGAGAGTGTATAGGGATTGAGAGATTTAGGAATTAATTATAAATCCTAAATTAGAATTGGTTCATGATTTTAGGATGATAGAGGATCCTTAGGGATTAGTTGAGCCAAGTGAGGACTTAGAGGATATTTAGGATTTTTTTGAGAAGATGGAGAAATGGAAACCAAAAATAGTTTCAGAACCTTTTATATAAAAGGTAAGCCTTAAAGGCATAAAAAAAAAAGAAAATAGATTTCAAGGTAGGATTGAGAAAATAGGGTTTGGATTGTAAGCCTGCGGGCAAATTAGGGAAAGAAGGCCACTGTTTGAATATCAGGCCAGAGAGGAAGAATTTCCTATGCAATTATTGTGTGTTAATTCAGAGAACTCAATTTTCTCAGTTCGTATTTCATTTCTGAATTATATGATGTGCAAATGAAATTGGGTTACAGGATTGTATGAGTTTGTGTATGTAATATTTAATTACAATGGTGAAATTGTGTGAATCGATCACAGAATGGATCGATGTCATAATATGGTCCTTAATATTGATGCTAATTTATACAGCATAAAGATAAGAAGGCTGGATGTATTTCGAAATAGAGTTGATTTCATATAAAACATTTTATGGAGAAATTAGGTGTTCTGTTGTGAACACACAGTGCAGTGAGAATAGTGTTTTGATAACAATGGCTCGAGATCATCAAAGAAGATCCAGTGATGAAGTGAATGTTGGATCGGTCAAAGGAGTGGAACTTTGAAGTCAAATTTGAGGGTTTATTGTATGGATGAGAGCCTCAGAAGATGAATAAGCCATGCATGGAATGAATGCAGAGAGGGTTTGAAGATTGTGAAGATGTATGGTATGGCTCTATTCGAAATTATTCTTTCAAGATGGAAACCTGACTGTGTTCAGAATTATTCTTTCAGGATGGAGCCCTGACCGTGTTCGGAATCATAATTTGAATTTAAGGCGGAAAATACAAAGTAAAGGCACAGAGGAAGCGGAACCATGCGATGGAACCATGAAGTGGTTTCGGAAAACCACATATGGTTTTCGTGTAGATTTGAAATGGTAAATGGTATTTAAGAAACTTGCGCGATAAACGTTTGAGAATGACACGTAGCATGGCGGAATTTCAAAACCATTTATTTCGTGTGACTTTTGAGCGATATACTTCAAGGGTAAATTGAATGCGATATCCGTCTGATCCTAGCCATCGGAGATCTGACGGTATTCGCACTCATAGTTGTGCAGAGGTTAATGAAAGGTAAGTTATATATGTTGTGGGGCTCGAACATAGTGTATGTTGGTGCTTTGGTTTTAACTAAAGTCGAAGTTTTGTATAAATGAAATGTTTGCATGAGCGAATGTATGAGCATGGTATAAAGGCATGTTGGTAAAATGTGGGCCCAAGGTTTATTGTTGACATCTTTGGGTAATTTTAACCAAAGTTTTAAATATTGATTCAAAATTCATGAAATGGGTTTTGGCCTATGGTTTATAACCATAGAGTATAAGGCAAGGAACAATTCCACATATGAAGTTTGTAAAATGGGTTTTTATTATAAAGTTTTAATAAGAGATTTAAAAGTTAGCTTCCACATTAAAATTTGCCCAAATTTGAGAATTGTGTTGGTTGATGAATGAACCATACATCTCAAGGTTGAGAATGTGGGTTTGCAGCCCTTCGGTTGCATCAAGTGGTATCAGAGCTGGAAAAGCTCTTTTGAAAGTTAAAGTTTTTTTTTTTAAATCAGAATGCATGTGTGATGAGAGGAGAAGGAGATCATATTTTAAATTTGATAAGTAGCAGATACATAGACTTGAAGTGAATAGGCATTTGCAGAAATGAATGAAGACAATACAAGTCAATGAAGAGAACAAGGACATGCAGAGATCTTAAAGGTGAGATAATTTTAATCTGGTTTGAAAATTGTGATTGTAGAATTTTGGTTGCAGACAAGATGAAGACAATGATTTTGATGATGATGGCAGTGAACCTAATATTCCAGCTAAAATTTGGATAGGGAGAGCAACTGAAGTGTTCTCAAGAGAAGGTGAGTTGAGGATATAAGCCTAGAGAGAGTAGAGGAGAGTGCTCAAGAGGTTCCAGGGATATAGAACCAGTGCTTTCCAAAAGACCAAGTCTAGTGAGGGGATTGGTGAGGTAAGTGGCAGTAGGGAGAGCTTGTTGTTGCAGAGGCTTAGTGCAACTCATAGTGAGTGAGAAGTTCATGAAGAAGATGATCATGGAGGATCAGAGAAGAGGTTCTAAAGAATGCCACAGAGATAAGATGAAGGATAGAGAAAGAGAAATTGCAGTGATGAAAGTACAACTGGAGGTACTAAAGGAATGGCTACAAGAAGAGGAAAACCAGAGAGGATGATGGATCTTTCCATTGAAGGGAAAGACAGTAATTTGGAAACCATTGCAAATGAAGTGGAGGCAGAAGGAGATTGTCTTATGGAAGGAAGAACTCAGATTTTTTGAGTCAAAGATGGAATTTGAGGATTCCACATGCAAATATGTTCAAGGAGAAATGCTTGAAGAAGAAAATGAGACTGAAAAGTATTGTGTTTTTAAAACTAATGAGTTGTGTATGATTGCAGGTACATCATAGGATGATGAACAAGCTTTAGAGTTTGTTAAGGAGAAGGAGTTGAATATGAATTGTGTTCAGAAGGATGCTGAGATAGTAAGATCTCAGAAAGAAAAGGATATAGAGGGGTCTCATGAGAATATTCAGCAGAGTATTGAAGCAGAAGAAAAAGGACCATATAATGATTGGTCAACAACAAGTGAAGGTATGGAAATTTGTGTGAAGTTTCCAAATTCTACTCCAATTGAAATTGTTGAATTATATAGAAAGTTAGATCTTCAAATAAGAGAGTTGGAAAAGCAGAGGATCTATACTCAGGATAAATTGTTGAATGTGAAAGACAAAGAAATTTTCATGAATGACAGTTAGGAAACAAAGGATAAGGATGTAAGAATGATTCAGCAAATTGAAGAAGTTCATTATTGTGAACCAGAGCAGAGAGACATTCATGAAACAGATGATAAGAAAGGGAGACTAGTTGATAGTCTCATGGAGAATTTAAATTAACATACTAATGTGTTGACAAAGGATTTGGAAGAAAACTCAAAGCAACATACTGAAATTTTTCCAGAGGAGGAAGAGACATTGAGGTCTTGTATTTTTAATACTGATAATTCGTGTGTTAATTTTGCAAGAAAATAAGGACAACAAATGGAAAATGTTAGAGAACTTAATGAAAAGGAAACTATGTTAGCTGAAAACATAGTGGTGGATTATCATTCTATCATGGTGACTGGAACAATGGAGATAACCTTGAAGGTTGGAAATAAATAAAGTGAATATTTTCTGAGTCTTGAAAAAGACTTAGAACTGTTAGAAGAATATTTGGTAATTGGATCATCAAATGAGATAATTGGGTTTTGTAATTTTGAAATTGACAATTTGACTGTGTTTACAGGTGTTGTAGAAGACAATCCATCTTTTGGAGTTGTCTTGAATGAAGATGAACCGTTGCAGAAGAATGAACTTATAAATTCCAAGGAAGGTGAGACAATCATGTCTCATATGAAGAAACTTGTTATTATTGATGACAAGGAGGAGTTGGCTTGTCTGATTGGCCAAGAGAAGACTGTAGGACAGAATTTTAGAACTGCCACAGTGATGGAGAATCAAAATTCTATTCTGATAAAGAATGAAGATACAGTGTTTGAGGAATTTGAATTGATTGCCAAAATCAGTCAAGGAGGTGATAGACAATTACTTAAGATTATCAAAGAAGAAGAAGAAGGATATGAATTGCAGCATATTGATGGTGTGAAACAAGTTCAAAGGAAATGGATGAAATGTTTGCTGGAAACAGTTATACCAAAGAAAGAAATTGCAGACATTGAAGTGAAAATGCCTGAAGTTGTAGAAGAGGCAGGAGCAGATACTAGTTTGTCAAAATTGATTATGCTTACTAGTATACAAAGAAGAATGAATGAGTATGTTACTACAGTTAAAGAATCAAATGATAATTTATTTTTTAAAAGTGAATTTGCAGGTAGTGAACAGAAGAGGAATGTTGCAGAGGGCGATATCGTAAGAGATATTCAGGAAGTTTAGGAGGATGTAACATATGCAACAGCATCTGCAGCAAAATCTACAACAACAAAGGCAACATATGCAGCAATAAAAGCAACAGAAAGAAGCAACAAAAGGCATAGTAATTTCCAGACAGAAGATAAAATAGACATAGAGATTGAAAACATAAGGAGGTTGATGATGAAGGTGTCTCAAAAAAAGATAGCAGCAAGAAGGCTAAGAAATGACATCAAGGAAAAGACAAGAAAATACTGTGAAAGCATAGCTAGTGGAAAGATGCAGAATAAAGTATGGAAGCTTGGAAAAGTGCAGTTGAAGAATAATGCAGCTATTGGACAACATAAAAACAGAGTATGGGATTTAGAAGGCAAAGATTAAAAGCACATGATCAGGAGATCATGATTATTTTTGACCTTGGGAGTCTGATGCAGGGGCATTAGGCTCAAGAAAATTCCTTGTATTTTATTAGACTTAGGGGTTTTGTGTTTTCAAGGGAGTTTGTTCCTTATGTAATGATTTGAGTGATTTCAATGAGAATTAATTAAATATTGTGAGGAATTTTTTAAATGTTCTCAAACGTTGGAGAACATGAGAGAATTAGGCTAGTTGAGAGTGTATAGGGATTGAGAGATTTAGGAATTAATTATAAATTCGAAATTAGAATTGGTTCATGTTTTTAGGATGAAAGAGGATCCTTAGGGATTAGTTGAGCCAAGTGAGGACTTAGATGATATTTAGGATTTTTTTGAGAAGATGGAGGAACTGAAACCAAAAATAGTTTCAGAACCTTTTGTATAAAATGTAAGCCTCAAAGGCATAAAAAGCAGAAAATATATTTCAAGGTGTTGAAGCCTCGAAAATCGCTGCTTCAAACATTGGGGGATAACCACCCGGTCGGGACCTTAGGACAACTCCTTTTCCGTTTGGTGTGGTGGCTCCGACTAGATTTATAGGACCAGTTTCCTAGTAATTTAAATGGGTTGGTAATGGAATGATTGGATGGGGGGAAATGGGAATAAATGACTAAAATAAAACTATCTAATCTAATTTAAATACTGATAAAATAATTCTAAAACTAACTCGGGCATCAAATGTGAATACAACTTTAAATTGTTTCAATTAACCAATAACCATGAAAATGTATTACAAATTAATTGAAATATGCAGTAACAAATAAAGATAACTTTGTTTAAGAAATTAAATAGAGTTATAATAACATATTGCATTCATCATAATATATCGCTTGCATATACTATAAAAGATAAATATTTCTAACACACTTAGAAATTATATGTATAAAGAAATATTATGAAACAAGTACACATAAACGATAGAAATTTAAAAGAGAATATCACATAACAAAAGAAACTAGCAGTGAATAGATAGAAATACCATATCCATCTCGATACTTTCCGATGCAATCCGATATTCAAATCCAGCAACTTCAATGTAAAATCAACTCCAAGATACAAAAATGAAATTCTTAAAGATAATTTCGTAGAGAATCACCAGATGTGATCCTTTATAAAAATATAGGAGTCAATGGAGTACAAAAATGTAATCTCCAAGTCAAAATATTACAAATTAAGGACCCCTTTCTAAATGCATGAAAGGGGTTTAAATAGGTACTTAACAAAAATAACTAAAACTATTCCTACAATCTATCTAAATTAAAAAATATCTAAAACAGAAATGCGATTTTGATGAAAACCGACTCATTGGTCATCTATTGCGGTTGATGTGCGAAGGTGGCAGATTTTGAGCATCTCCTTTACTTCTTCTGGATGACTAAGCTTTGAGTGCAACTGTCCTGTGTATATGGCATCAGAGAATTCAGGAATGATGCAATCAATGGAATTTGAGAGAAATTTAATTGATGTTTGTTGACTATGTGGCTTTATGAGATAAGTCCACATTATATCCCATGATATTCCTTTGGCCAATTTGCTGATTTTTATTAATTATCTCTTGTTTCCATCTATGATCAGTTTCTTTTATTCTGGGTAATTGGTCAGGACTACAATCTGCAATTAAATTGATTGCATACAAGTTATCATTCACCATTTGTGTTACATTGTTCATTATTCCTTTAGCTCTGGATGTGGCCCTTTCTTCTTTGATCAAGCGATGTTCCCATTCTGAAAAAAAAATTCTTGATGTCTCTCCATAATCTTGGGAAGATCTGCTTTTCTCCCTGATTCATAGTCTTGTCATAAAATAAATTCAGAGATCTTTTCTTCAGCTTCATCAAATTCAATCTTAAGAGTGATTCCTTCATCTATCAAAGAAGATGTTAACTCATATAGGGATTCTGCTTCTACAATCTTTAGACAAAATTCATTTAATTGTTGAGACAATAATTTGTTTGTCTCCAAGGCTTCATTTTTGAATTGATCTAGACTGGGATAATTCTTGAACTTGTCTAATTTAGATTGAAACATATTTTCTTGTTCAATCTTCAAAGTCTGCTCATTTTGTAGAAGAGCTTGTAATTTTTCTATTTCTTAATTTAGCTGCTATTTTTTTTCAAGGGTCTGCTAATCAATTTTCTCTTTTTCAATAGCCAGCTTCTGTTCTAATTGTTTAGACTTGAGCTCTTCATCCTGTAATCGTTGTTCTAACTGAATGATATTTTGTTGGTTTTCTGCAACCTGTTCCCTAAACATGGAAATTTTCACATCCTTTTTCTTCATCAACTGTGTAAATTCAGAGGCTTTATCTATAGTAGCAGCACTATAGGCACTTGCATACTAAGACAATTTGGTGAGATCCTCAGAAGGATTCACCTCATCATTTTTATAAACAATATTCATGAATTCCCCTTGTGATGCCAAAAGTGCATCTTGATCATTTTTCCTCCTTTTCCTCTATTTTCTCACCACAGCCCTATGTTTGGGACTATAAAATATATCCAAAGGAGGAATTTCTTCTATCTTTAACATAATCTCACTTGTGGGATTTTCTGGGATGATTTCTACATCCTGGTCTTTTGGATCATCAACTTGGGGAGTGTTTTATTGTCCTATTTGATGGGCAAATTGTTCATATTGGCTCAGCAAATGCAGAGAAACAATAAGTTCAGTAGCTTCTTGTCCTCCAAGTTGAGAACCTGCACTATCATTTTTAGGTGCCTGTTCAATATTTTTATTGTCTGTGCCTCCTTTTCCAATATGCACATGGGCATCAGTACCTGTTCTTTCTTTTCTTGTTTGGGCCGAAGACTACTGTACATCAATTTTAGCAGCGGTTTCTGTCTTTCCAGTGTCAACTTTGTTGCTATCATCTTTCTTCTAAAAAACAAGATCAGTTCCTGTTACTTCTTTGCCAGATATACTTCCTGTATATTTCTGTTATGGTTCACATCCCTCTGTAGAAATCCTCAACTGATCCAAAGGAACTATGAGTAACCTCTGACTTCTAAATACTAAAAATTTATTCATTTCTTCAGCCTGAAGTTTGGACTTGGCCAAAACAAAAACTTGGGACATTTTATCTACATAAAAAAATAAATCATCAAAGACATCTGGTTCATGTTAGAACCGAGCAATTGAAACAGAGGTAGTAAAATCATATGCCTCCTTCCTGGGATCATATTGCCTTCCAGTAATTGTTGAAAGTTTAAGATTTGTTAACTTAACAACTTATTTTTCAACATGGAAAAAATTGTTGAGAGTATAGTCACCACATTTGAAAGGAAAAGTAGGCCACATAAGTTTTTTGTTGTTCTTTAAAGTTATAGACATACCTTCTACTGTCAGCTGATAAGAAATTTCCTGTGCCAACAGTTTTTCTGGAAAATACAAAGGAAGAATGTGTGGCTCTACAATACTTCCAAAAAATCTGATATATGTGAACTTTTCCTCCCCGAACCAATCTCCAATAGAGGATAAATCAACTCTAGCTTTGTCGGAAAGTCTAGGAGGGAATTGGCCAAAAATGATTTGGTAAATTGGAATAAGAAAACCATGACAGACTCTGTAAACATGACTTCTGAAATGCCCCTTCCATAAGAACTTGTGGTATATATGAATTGGAACCGGTTTTGTAGGAGTCCATTTCCATCCTAATAAGGGGAATTCAGAATTGAAACAAATGGCATCTAGGATATAAGCACAAAAATAAAAAGGAGTGGAATTTCCTGATTTTTTGTCTTTCCTGTACTCAAGAATTATGTTGGCTATCTTATCAGACAAAATAACCATCCAATCCATTATCTCAAAATTAATAGCAGCATGTATCAACAGAACCATTTGAATGGAAAACCTAGGCGAGTTATCATTACCAAACAATCTACACACCATAGTTGTGGCATAAAAATATGGAGGCAAGAGAGACTCCACGGAGTACATACATGATGCCTCATGCCTGTGCTTTTTAGGAGCCCTTATCCATTCTCTAATTGGTTCTGACTGATTTTCATTGTTTGCAGAAAATTCTTTGATAAACTCTTTGTTATAAATCTTCAGTGGGTCAGGCAGGTGGTACATTGCCTTGATATCTTCTGGTGTGAATGACCCGAATATTGTTCCAAATGTAGAAACAAAAGTTCTATCTTTGATAGCCACATTATCAATCACCCATATAATAACATCATAATACGGGAAAATGTTTTCCCGAGCTGCAACTAGGTGTAGAAATAAGTTTGCCAATGCACCAAGAGGACTTTCAGAATCAGAGTCTGAGTCGGCTTCGTCAGGAACTGTGACCTTAGCTTCAACAACTCTAGGGTTTTCCTTTTCTAATAGATTTTAAACATTTTCCCATGTCATTTTTCCAAGTCACTGGCAGCAGGTGTCTGTAACTAGCTTAAGTTTCATTGATTTATCTTTAGGTGGCATAGTAATCAAAAGGGCTTTTGCAATAACGGTAGCTTTCGATTTCTGGAATATTTTCGACATTTCAGCGTCAGGGAGTATTTCTCTTGCTCTGAGAACAAAAAAATTGGATGTTCTATTACTCTGCAACAAAGAGAAGCTTTCAGCCAAGGTAAAAATGTAATAATGAAAAATAGCTATACAAAGGGTTTATTCATTTATTTGTATTTATTATATCCGTGGTTTACAACTTAAATGCCCTCTAGGGAGTCACACTCATGCATTCAATAAAAAAACAAATCATTCTTATTCGTTTGATTCGCGAGTTTAATGTTATCATACAATTGGAAATTTGGCATATTTTTGAAATAAGTATAGATATATTTCCTTTTTAAAAAATGAAACATGATGAATAATAATAAATGGATATTTAAGTCATAATCGCATCGCAATTCGTTTAAAAGGGGAATGAAACAAGACTTATTGTTTAAAGGGGTAGGTAATGGAATGATTGGATGGGGGAAAATGGAACTAAATGACTGAAATAAAACTATCTAATCTAATTTAAATACTGATAAAATAATTCTAAAACTAACCCAGGCGTCAAATGTGAATACAACTTTAAATTGTTTCAATTAACCAATAACCATGAAAATGTATTACAGTTTAATTGAAATATGTAGTAACACATAAAGATAACTCTATTTAAGAAATTAAATAGAGTTATAATAACATATTGCATTCATCATAATATATCTCTTGCATATACTATAAAAGATAAATATTTCTAACACACTCAGAAATGATATGTATAAAGAAATATTATGAAACAAGTACACATAAACGATAGCAATTTAAAAGAGAATATCACATAACAAAGGAAACTAGCAGTGAATAGATAGAAATACCATATCCATCTCGATACTTTCCAATGCAATCCGATATTCAAATCCAGCAACTTCAATGTAAAATCAACTCCAAGATACAAAAATGAAATTCTTAAAGATAATTTCGCAGAGAATCACCATATGTGATCCTTTATAAAAATATAAGAGTCAATGGAGTACAGAAATGTAATCTCCTATTCAAAATATTACAAATTCAGGACCCCTTTCTAAATGCATGAAAGGGGTTTAAATAGGTACTTAACAAAAATAACTAAACCTATTCCTACAATCTATCTAAATTAAAAAATATCTAAAATAGAAATGCGATTTTGATGAAAAATGACTCATTGATCATCTGTTGCGGTTGATGTGTGAAGGTGGCAGATTTTGGGCATCTCCTTTACTTCTTCAGCATGAATAAGCTTTGAGTGCAACCGTCTTGTGCATGTGGCATCAGAGAATTCAGGAATGATGCAATCAATGGCATTTGAGAGAAATTTAATCGTTGTTTATTGACTATGTGGCTTTGTGAGATAAGTCCACATTGTATCCCATGATATTCCTCGTAATTGGCCAATTTTCTGATTTTTATTAATTATCTCTTGTTTCCATCTATGATCAGTTTCTTTTATTCTGGGTAATTGGCCAGGACTACAATCTGCAATTAAATTGATTGGATACAAGTTATCATTCACCATCTGTGTTACATTGCTCATTATTCCTTTAGCTTTGGATGTGGCCCTTTTTGCTTTGATCAAGAGATGTTCCCATTCTGTAAAAACAATTTCTTTATGTATCTCCATAATCTTGGGAAGATCTGCTTTTCTCCCTGATTCTGAGTCTTGCCATAAAATAAATTCGGAGATATTTTCTTCAGCTTCATCAAATTCAATCTTAAGAGTGATTCCTGCATCTATCAAAGAAGATGTTAACTCACATAGGGATTTTGCTTCTGCAATATCTAGACAATAATTTGTTTGTCTCCAACGCTTCACGTTTGAATTGATCTAGACTGGGATAATTCTTGAACTTGTATAATTTAGATTGAAACATCTTTTCTTGTTCAATCTTCAGAGTTTGCTCATTTTTTATAAGAGCTTGCAGTTTTTCTATTTCATGATTTAGCTGTTGTTGTTTTTCAAGGGTCTGCTAATCAGTTTTCTGTTTTTCAACAGCCAACTGCTCTTCTAATTGTTTAGACTTGAGCTCTTCATCCTGTAATCGTTTTTCTAACTGAATGATCTTTTGTTGGTTTTCTGCAACCTATTCCTCAAACATGGCAATTTGCACATCATTTTTCTTCATCAACTGTGTAACTTCAGAGGCTTTATCTATAGTAGCAACACTATAGGCACCTGCATACTAAGACAATTTGGTGAGATCTGTTGGTCGCTTTAATTGTTTTTACAATTCAAGCTCCACATAAATTGTCAACCCGAGGAAGTCTGTTTATTCCAAAGACAACCACGCACTGGATATGCTCAATTTCAAAAGCAAAAACAATGTTGTAGTAAAAATCCACACAATTATTAATCATACAAATCTAATTATTCACACCCTGTTTAATCAAAGCTGAAGTTACTTATGTTATAGCAGAAGTAATTCCTATATTGCAGTTTAGAATCCAAATAAAGGGAAATCAATCTGCAGGAAAGGAAACCAATCAACCATAACAGGAACAGGACCCTATTCCTTTAAATAGGAACTTCAGCACCTGCTGCCTAACACTAATCACTTGTAGAAAAGATAACTCAAGAGAATAGGACCATATTCCCATGAACAGGAACCTTCAGCACCTGTCTCATGTTTCTAATCACATTGCAGGGAAAAGAAAGGCAACCAATGGAAACAGGACCCTATTCCTTTGTACAGGAATCTTCAGCACCTGCTTCCCAACATCAATCATACATTCAAACAAATAACAGAAAGAGATCTCTTAACTCTTTAAGAATGAATGTACTAAACACATGCAGCGTTAAGGAAACAGAATGCTCATTAAACTACAGAACTGTGTAACTGGTGTTTCAGCAAACAGAATTAAAGTAAAGTTCGAATATCATAAAGAAATCTAACAAACTACAGGAACAGTCGGGTGAATCTTGTGAGGAAGGCGGGCCCTTTCCCTCTCACAAGATTCCCCAGGGAAAGAATTAAATTGGAGCGCTCAAAAGGAAATTTTATTCATCTGTCAAAAGAAATGATACATTACAAATGGAGTCTAGCTCCAGTTCTCTCAAACACAATGTTCTCCTGTAGCTTTCAAACTCGAACTCCCCTCTAATGATGATGTATCCTCTTTTTAAAGAGGAGACATCTCTTACAATTACATGAGAGCAAATCTACGTTTATCCCGAATCTGTTCTTCTTTCTTAAAACAGGCTATTCTGTTCTTCCATAAAAATATATTGTTACAACAGATACCAAAAGAGTACTATCTTCAGAATAATCCATGTAACCACGTCTTCATGTTGTTGCCATTGTTCCAAAAAATACTGTTCCAGAATCGCAAATTACGGATAGTGACGGAATTTGCATGTCTACTGGCTGTTTTAGCAACGGAGTCGACTGTTTCAGCAACGGAGTCGACTATTTCAGCAACGAAGTTTGACTATTTCAGCAACGGCCGATTGTTCCAGCACAGCATATAACTTATCTGCGATCTTTTAGACTTATGTTAGCAACAATCTACTTCGATTAATGATGAAATATAAGAGTAATATGAAATTATATGTAAACAGATTAAACATATAGTAAAGAAGAGGATTTTATATACCTTTGGATAAAGTGAATGAAAATGATGATGGAATCCTTTTTAAACATGGTTATAAAGGTAAGGTGGTGTCAAAATATATAGTAAAAATGATACATAGTGAGGTCCTAACAAGATCCTCAGATGGATTCACCTCAACATTCTTATAAACAATATTCATGAATTCCCCTTGTGATGCCAAAAGTGCATCTTGATCAGTTTTCCTCATTTTCCTCTGTTTTCTCACCACAGCCCTATGTTTGGGACTGTAAAATATATCCAAAGGAGGAATTTCTTCTATCTTTAACATAATCTCAGTTGTGGGATTTTCTGGGATGATTTCTAGATCTTGGTCTTTTGGATCATCAACTTGGGGAGTGTTTTGTTGTCCTATTTACTGGGAAAATTGTTCATATTGGCTTAGCAAATGAGGAGAAACAATAAGTTCAGTAGCTTCTTGTCCTCCAAGTTGAGAACCTGCACTATCATTTTTAGGTACCTGTTCACTATTGTTACTGTCTCTGCCTCCTTTTTCAATATGCACATGGGCATCAGTACCTATGCTTTCTTTTCTTGTTTGGGCCAAAGACTGATGTACATCAATTTTAGCAGTGGTTTCTGTCTTTCCAGTGTCAGCTTTGTTGCTATCATCTTTCTTCTCAAAAAAAGGATCATTTCCTGTTACTTCTTTGCCAGATGTACTTCCTGTATCTTTTTGTTGTAGTTCACATCCCTGTGTAGAAATCCTCAACTGAGCCAGAGGAACTCTGAGTAACCTCTGACTTCTAAATAATAAAAAATTATTCATTTCTTCGGCCTGAATTTTGGACTTAGCCAAAACAAAAACTTGAGGCATTTTATCTACAGAAACAAATAAATCATCAAAGACATCTGATTCATGTTCGAACCGAGCAATTGAAACAGAGGTAGTAAAATCATATGCCACCTTCCTGGGATCATATTTCCTTCTAGGAATTGTTGAAAGTTTAAGATCGGTTAACTTAACAACTTCTTTTTCAGCATGGACAAAATTGCTGAGAGTATAGTCACCACATTTGAAAGGAAAAGTAGGCCACATAAGTTTTTTGTTGTTCTTTAAAGTTCTAGACATGCCTTCTACTGTCAGCTGATAAGAAATTTCCTATGCCAACTGTTTTTCTGGAACATAAAAAGGAAGAATGTGTGGCTTTACAATACTTCCAAAAACTCTGATATATGTGAAATTTTCCTCCCTGAACCAATCTCCAATAGAGGATAAATCAACTCTAGCTTTGTTGGAAAGTCTAGGAGGGAATCGGCCAAAAATAATTTGTTAAATTGGAATAAAAAAACCATGACAGACTCTGTAAACATGACTTCTGAAATGCCCCTTCCATAAGAACTTTTGGTATATATGAATTGGAACCGGTTCTTTAGGATTCCATTTCCATCCTAATAAGGGGAATTCAGAATTGAAACAAATGGCATCTAGGATATAAGCACAAAAATAAAAAGGAGTGGAATTTGCTGAATTTTTGTCTTTCCTGTAATCAATAATTATGTTGGCTATCTTATCAGACAAAATAACCGCCCAATCCATTATCTCAAAATTAATAGCAGCATGTATCAAGGGAACCATTTGAATGGAAAACCTAGCCGAGTTATCATTACCAAACAATCTACACATCATAGTTGTGGCATAACAATATGGAGGCAAGAGAGACTCCACGGAGTACATACCTGATGCCTCATGCCTGTGCTTTTCAGGAGCCCTTCTCCATTCTCTAATTGGTTCTGACTGATTTTCATTGTTTGCAACAAATTCTTTGATAAAATCTTTGTTATAAATCTTCTGTGGGTCAGGCAGGTGGTACATTGCCTTGATATATTCTGGTTTGAATGACCCTAATATTGTTCCAAATGCAGAATTTTTTTTTTTGTCTTTGATAGCCACATTATCAATCACCCATCTAATAACATCATAATACGAGAAAATGTTTGCCCGAGCTACAAATCGGTGCAGAAATGAGTTTACCAATGCACCAAGAGGACTTTCAGAATCAGAGTCTGAGTCAGCTTCGTCAGGAACTGTGGCTTTAGCTTCAACAACTCTAGGGTTTTCCTTTTCTAATAGATTGTAAACATTTTCCCATGTCATTTTTCCAAGTCCCTGGCAGGAGGTGTCTGTAACCAGCTTAAGTTTCTCTGATTTATCTTTAGGCGGCATAGTAATCACAGGGGCTTTTGCAGCAATAGTATCTTTCGATTTCCTAAATCTTTTCGACATTTCAGCGTTAGGGAGTATTTCTCTTGCTCTGCGAACAGAAAAATTGGATGTTCTATTGCTCTGCAACAAAGAGAAGCTTTCAGTCAAGGTAAAAACGTAATAATGAAAAACAGCTATACAAAGGGTTTATTCATTGATTTGTATTTATTATATCCATGGTTTAAAACTTAAAATGCCCTCTAGGGAGTCACACTCATGTATTCAATAACAAAAAAAATCATTGTTATTCGTTTGATTCGCGAGTTTAATGTTATCGTACAATTGGAGATTTGACATATTTTCGAAATAAGTATAGATATATTTCCTTTTAAAACAATGAAACACATTGAATAATAATAAATGGATATTTTAGTCATAATCGCATCGCAATTCGTTTAAAATGGAAATGAAACAAGACTTATACCAAATCCCAATTGTGAAGATCGCATCGGAGATTTAAAATGAAATTAACCATTCAATATTCTCTTCGAAAATGCGATTGCAATGAGATAGGATCCGTCGCATCAGAGTTTTAAAAGAAAAGAATGCAATGTTTTACTTTCTTCTGAAATTTGATTGCGATGAATCGCATCACATCGGAAATATATACAAGAAACACAACACTTTAAATTTATCGAAATGCGATTGCGATTGAGCGCGATCGCATCGAAACTTTACAAAGAAAAAACAAACTTTTTAAAGAACTCTCCGAGTTTCCGATTGCGATTACTGTTCATTTCTATCATTGTTAAATATAAAGACTTTATAATGTTTTTGATATGATTAAAAGGCTTTATGACTCATCGGATCAGAAAGTTTTTTTTAAAGGTTGTACACTTTGTGAATAAAAATGTGATATGTATCTTTTTATCATTGAATATTTTATTTCTATTTAGGAAAAAAGATAAAAAAGGGGACTTATTTCTAAATGGGATTTATTCTAAAATTTAAAAATGGGGAGGGTTGTTGTACAGTACAACAATTGGCGATTCACTGGAAGAAACATTTATCTCTGAAAAAATCAAATGAACACTATATTTTAAGTAAGTAAAAATTTCTAAAAGCCCCAAGGGATAGCGCAAATGGTCGAGTTCCCGTTGCTAAAGTACCTTGCCATATGGAAGGTCACGGGGTCAAATCTCCTCGACGCCCTTGGGGTTAGGCCCCGAAATAAAAGCCGACGGCTGATCCCTTCGGGTGGATCTACCGGATTATTACCCGTGGATGTAGCGGCCACTCAGTGACCGTGAACCACAGCTTAAAAAAAAAAAGTAAAAATTTCTAAAGATAATAAAAACTTGTCTTAGGATAATTCAAATAAAATCTAACTGTGAAAAAGAATAAAAATCACTTACAATTTCTTTCTAATTCCTCAAAGATAAAAACATTTTTGGGTCATCTCAAGCTTTGATTAGTTGATAATAATAAAGTAAATGGATTTCTTCAAGTTTAGCTTTTGTAATATACTCTATTGTCACAGGCATTGCCTCTGCTGCCAGCAAACGTTTATAGTCTCGACAAGGTTACCTTTTAACCATTAACTTTCTATTATCCCATCCAACTAAGATTATGTCTTTTTAAAAATAAATTCATAAGACATATTATCTTATGTTTTTTTTGTCTTTTATTTATTTTTTAATTTAAGAGTCATTGTTTTGGTTTGGGAGCCAGTTACTAACAATGCCATTCACTAGTTGTAATTAAACTGAACAAGCTGGCTCGTGATAAGACCCCTTGTCTTAATTTTATAAGCCATTACCCTATTTTGGTATGCAGTATTGGTAATGTCAGTTTTATTACTTCTTATGATCATGGTAAGTAGGCTCGTGATGAGACCTCTTATCTCCTAAATTTTGTCATATAATTTCTTAGAATTACATTCTAAAAAATCACAACCAAAATGGATGGGGTGAAATAGTTGTGTCCTTAAGAATAAATTGATGACAATTTTCAGAGTTTTTTGTTTGCCAAAGCTTGAATTTTTTTTTTTTTACTTTTTAGAGATAACCTTTCTCTGCTTAATAAACTTATAATGATTGAAATTTTCCTCAAGGTTTCAAAATATCATGCAAATGTTTTGAACAAATTTTCAAAGTTTAACATTTTATTTTAAACTATCCAAAATTGTAATCATTTCCTTGAAAATTCTTATTTACTTAAAATAAGTATTTATAACATTCTTTCCAAAACAATTTTCAAATAGTAAAAAGTCAATTAAAGACTATTAACAACCTTTATTTACAAAAATAAATAAAAATTGCAGAAAGGAATATGTAAAAGTAAGAAGGGGTTACCTCCTTATGAAAAAAATTTCTTTAAGACAAGCCCATTTACAGGAAGAGATTCTGTCTTTCCTGTTAAATCTTGAAGTGTGAATGTATATGAGCCTATATTTTCAGCAATCTGAAATGTTCCAAGCCACATTTTCTGAATTTTGGTATGCTTACCTTTTTCTTCATGTGCTTTATCCCATTTCAAAACAAGATCACCAATTGACAAATTTTTTAAGCCGGTGGAACTTGAATCAAAAGAAAATTTTACAAGCTGTTGATGTTTTTCATGAATATCTTTTTCCTTTTCTCTATCTTCTTCTAATTTAAGGATTTGATCAAACCTCAACTGAATGGATGAGGAAGGATTTTCTTCAATGAATTTCACTAGGGCTAATGATGGAAGAGCTAGATTTGATGGTATCACAACTTCTTTACCGTAAAATAAATTGAAAGGTGAAGTTCCAATAGAAGCTTTAAGAGTAATACGATCAACCCATAATGAAAAGCTTAAAGACTTGTGCCAATTCTTTTGATTTTGATCAATATTCCTTTTAATGATTTTGATGAGATTTTTGTTAGTGGATTCAACTAAACCATTACCTTGTGGATAATAGTTTGTTGAATATTTCAATTTAAAACCTCTTTTAATTGCAAATTCCATTATACTATTACCAGAAAAATAAGATGCATTATCAAAGACCAGAGTGTTAGGTACACCAAACCTGGTAATGATGAATTGATCGATGAAATCAATAATTGCAACAGAGTTGGCTACCTTTAGAGGAATTGATTCTACCCACTTTGTGAAGTAATCTGTTGCTATGAGAATTTACCTGTGTTGTTTGGAAGAATTAGGAACTATCTCACCAATAATATCAAGCCCCCATTGCTCAAATTGTTGTTCAATGTTTACTGGCTGCAAAGGAAAAGCTGGCTTCTTTTGTCTTCCACTAGCAGTTTGGAAAATTTTGCATTTTCTCACATAATCATGTGTATCTTTAAAAAGGGTAGGCCAATAATACCCAGCATGGATAATTTTGTGGGCTGTGGTATACCTCCAAAATTACCTCCTGCTGGTCCATCATGTAATTCCTGCCATAATTTTTTTGCTTCAGTCTTTTCAAGACATCTTAATAGAATTGAATCATAATTCTTTCTGAATAACACATCATCAATGATTTCATATTTAGTAGCCTTCAATATTAAAGCATGTTTATTATTATTGCTGATATTAGAAGGAGCATACCCATTTTTCAAGTAAAATATCAGATCAGCATACTGAGATTCAGAATCTGTATCACTTATCTGACTTACTTGAGCAACATTCTCTGGATCTTGATTTTATGGTATATTATGAGCTCCTGCTAATAATCTACAAAAACCTTGTCCTCTAACAATCTTTGCTGGTTTAATATCAATATCACATTCTTGTAAAGCTGTCACCCAATTAGCCCTTTTTTCTCCTACTTCTCTTTGAATTAGTAATTGTCTCACTGCAGAAAATGAGACAATGACCTTTGTGTGTGTTTTTAAGAGAAAAGGTCTAAAATGTTTGATTGAATCAAATATAGCGAAGGCTTGTTTTTCAACATCGGAATAATTCAGCTCAGATCCTTGCAGATTCGAGCTGAAGAATGAAATTGGTGCTTCAATTAGTTGATCATTGAGTTGTGTTAAAACAACAGCATAAGATGTTTCGGTTGCCAAAGTATACAGAATAAAGTCATTGGAAAAATTTGGAGTATTCAATGCAGATGCATCAATGATTGCCTTCTTGATTGCATCAAAGGCTTTTTTTTCTTTATAACTCCATTTGAATACTGAATTTTTCCTAATCATATTCTGCATAGGCAAAACAATTTGAGAAAAAAATGGAATGAATCTTTTTACAAAATTAATCTGACCTAAAAATGATTGCATGGACTTTTAATTGTGAGGTAAAGAAATATCAGAAATTTCTTTAACTCTGTTAGGATCGATATATATACCATCTTTTGACACAAAAAACCCTAAGATTTTTCCTTGATCGAAAGAAAAGAAGGATTTCTTTGGGTTTAAGGAAATGCCAAATCTTCTACATCTTTCAAATGTTTATTTAAGATCGTGTAGATGATTGGATCTCTTCTTTAAATAAACTCTTATATCATCAAGATAAATAATAACTGATCTATTAATCAGACCCTTAAATGCTATGTCCATGGCTCTTTGGAAAGTATCTCCTGCATTTGCTAAACTAAAAGGCATTTTCTAATAAGCATAGGTTCCCCATTTGGTTCTGAAACTGGTTTTCAACCTATCATCTGGATGTACTAGAATTTGATTATATCTTGAAAATCCATCAAGGAAGGACATGAGTTCAGAACCAGCTACCTTTTGGAGAATTTGCTCCATGGTTGGCAATGGGAAATTGTCTTTTTGACATGCCTTGTTTAAATTCCTGAAATCAATACAGATTCAGATATTGCCATTTTTCTTCCTGACAGGTACCATGTTGGAAACCCAATTGGAATGCCTTACAGAAAAAATGATTTTGGCTTTCAAAATTTTATTGAGTTTTGTTTTGATTTGATCCTCAAGATTTGGATGAATCTTTCTTAACTTCTGTTGAACAGGCTTAACATCAGATAGCATTGGAATTGTGTGTTGAATTACAAAAGTATCATAAGTCTTTAAATCTTCATAACTCCAGGCGAAGACATTTTTATATTTACTCATAAGTTTAATAAAAGCACATCTTTCTTCTGGAGTTAAATTGAGACCTAGATTAACATTCTAAGGTTTAGAATCAGAACCAAGATTGACTAATTCAAACTTCAAAGTTGAACTTTGAATTTTAGTATTAGTAAATTTCTTGAATCTGTCCTTAATATCATAAAGATCCTCAAGTTTAACAACAGATTTAGGGATCGAATTTTCATTATTTCTTGAAGTAATTTGCAGATCGTGATCATCTTCATCAATCATTTGTTCATCATATGATTTCACAAAAGTTAAGAAATTCAAAATATCTTGATCATGTTAGAATACTCTCCAGTTAGTAATATTGTCTGGGACAGATGGGCGAAAAATCAACTCTACTGAAAATATATCAGGACTGCAATCTTCAGCAGGAAGGAGTTTGGACGCAAAATTAGCTAACAAGTCAGCTGATGTGTTTTGATTTTTGGGAATAGAAGAGATATTAAATGTTATAAATTGAGTGGTAAGTCTTGTACTAGGGTTTGATAATGTTTAAGATGTCTTGAAATACAATGGATGGTATTCCTTACTTGTCTTATGACAATTTCAGAATCTCCATATACTTTCAAGTATTTTACATTTAACCCTATGGCCTTATAAAGCCCTTGAATCAAGGCTTCATATTCAACAGTATTACTCTTGAACTCAAATTCTAATCTACATGATAGCATGGTTTTCTCTCCTTCCGGATCGATTAAGATGCATCTTGCTCCTGCTCCATCACTAGATTTTGATCCATCAAAATATAATGACCAAAATAAAGTCCTATTTATAGGTATATCTACAAATGAATTAGAAATATTAAAAATTCTAGAAGAATTAGATTGCGAAAAATTTTCAATTTGAGAAACAAAAGTATTACAGAAAACGGTTATTGTGGTGCAGTAAAATTTCCAAGAAATGACTCAGCAGAATAACCTCCAAGAATATTATTGTTAAAAGCTACAGGTTCGTTTGGTTGCTCAAATTCAGTTACAGTGTGCATCATATGTTTTTCTCGCTCTATTTTGATTTGATTTGATTTCCCTTTGTAGGGAAGCCACATGTGTGAAAAATCGATTGAGATATAACCATTAAGTTTCACAGAACAGTCTCTACTTAAGACTAACGCATAGAATTCCAGAATATCAACAATTAGAATATTGATTCTTTGGACAATCCTAGGATCAGAGGCTAGTCTGATGGTAACTAAATTTATTTCTCCAACAACTTGAACTTTAGAATGATTCAATTGTACAATGTGAACTGTAGACTTCTGTGGGTCAATATTCAATTTAGCACACACTGAAGACGACATTATATTAGAGGATGCTCCAGAATCAATTAAACAATTATGTAGATTCTTATTGTAGATCTCATAAGTCAGCAAAAATGGAGGTTTCTGGGAATTTGATCTTTCTCCAATAAGAACAGTGTCTATTGCGTCTACTTTGTTTGGTAGCTTACCAGTCCCTTTAGCTGCTTTAGCTACTACTACTTCTTACTGATGTTTAAGTTTGCTGAGTTCATGTAATGAGATGTTCGCTCTAGTTTTTTTCATGTCCTCAACAATATTATAATCCATCGGATCCGATACTACTAGAGTCTTAGATGATGATGTGGGAGGATTGGGAGATGATGGCTGATTCTGAGTGGGTAAGGAAGAAGTTTTTTTTGTGAGAGTTTTGTATTTGGTACTCAGAGTTGTATTTTTATTCTTTGGAACAGTTTGAACAGGTTCCAATGTAGATTTTCTCCTTGTACTCACAAGCATAGCTTCTTGTTTCATCTCATTATCCGAATTAGGGAGAATGAAATCCCACATTCCATTTAGTTCAGCTATTTCTTCCCTTTCATCTTCTTCATCTGATATCAAAGGAGTATCTTCCTCTTCTTCATCTTCTGATTCTACATTGGAGATTGCATTGGGAGGTTTTGATTCAGCTTGATTTCTCTTGAAATTTCTGAATGGTCTTTTTGTAGAAGTCTCTGCTACCTGCTTTTTTATCTCAACCATCTCATTAGACATAGTTTTAAGAACTTTCTGTAAACCCTCCATGTCATATGGATCTCTTGGTGTCTTTTTCTTAGAATCATTTTTAAAAGTGACTTTCTTTGATTTTCTTTCCTCAATAGTATTTTTCTTATCTAGAGCAATCATTCGTTTTTCAACTGAAATAGCCTCTTTCATATTCTCAGCTAAAGTTGGTTTTGCAGCTCTATCTATGAAAATTTCTATGTTTGAAGGTAAAGCATTAATATACCATTCACTTATAACATGTTCACTAGGTTTAGATGTTTGAGGGATCTTATTCAAGATTTTATTGAATCGAGAGTTGAAATCTTTAATGGGTTCTTTGGGTTGAGTCATTAAATTGGAGAGCTCGTTAATTAGGGTATCAATGGATCTATCATCTCCATATTTAGTTAAAAATTTCTCTTCAAACATATCCCAATTTGTGATAGAATCAGAAGGTAAGGAAAAGTACCATGATCTTGTTGTTCCTTGCAAAGTATAAGGAAATAAACTGACTACAACATCTTCATGCTCTAATTGATTTAAGTTTATAGCAAGCATAAAATTATTGATATGTTCTTCCGCTTGTATACCAGTATCTTGACTAAACTTTGGAAGCCATTTTTCGGGATGATCAGGTAGATCATGTAAAGGTGCAACCATATTTACAGCTCGTGGTCTAGTCCATGGTCTTTGTGTCATTGTTCTGATGATGGTAGAAGAACTAGAAGTGATAGCTGGTGTATGAGTAGTAACAGTTGAAGTACTAGAAGAGACAATAGATGTTTGAGCAGATGTAGTTTGGGCAGATGATGATGAGACTACTTAATTTTCGGATTTGGAGCTTGGGAAACAGATGATTGAATATGCGATGAAGAACTAGTACCACTTTCTGTTTCCGAATAATTTTTTCTTGTTTTGACTCTACTAGGTATATGAAATTCTTTTGGGGAAATTCCAAGTTTTTCACTCTATGACCTAGTCAGAGGTCTGGAAGAAACAAACTGCGATGTGACACTACCTTCATATAATTCTGATTCTTCTAATGATAATGAGAATCCTCGAAATTTATGAACTAAATCTTTGACTTCAAGGGATACAAGAGTTGGATTATCTGATTGCTCTGAGACTTTGGTAGTGGGCGTTTGAATACTCTTCTCAATTTCTTCTCTTGTGATTTGAGATGTGGAATAAATTGAAGGCGATGAGGGTGATGTGCTCTTAGAATGGATTTCGGATTTAGATTTATCTTCCATTCATAGCTTTGGCCCTCCTTCTAGCACCAAAAATGTTGAAGCCTCGAAAATCGCTACTTCAAACATTGGGGGATAATCACCCAGTCGGGACCTTAGGACAACTCCTTTTCCATTTGGTGTGGTGGCTCCGACTGGATTTATAGGACCAGTTTCCTAGTAATTTAAATGGGTTGGTAATGGAATAATTGGAAGGGGGAAAATGGGACTAAATGACTGAAATAAAACTATCTAATCTAATTTAAATACTAATAAAATAATTCTAAAACTAACCCGGGCATCAAATGTGAATACAACTTTAAATTGTTTCAATTAACCAATAACCATGAAAATGTATTACAACTTAATTGAAATATGCAGTAACAAATAAAGATAACTCTATTTAAGAAATTAAACAGAGTTATAATAACATATTGCATTCATCATAATATATCGCTTGCATATACTATAAAAGATAAATATTTCTAACACACTCAGAAATGATATGTATAAAGAAATATTATGAAACAAGTACACATAAACGATAGCAATTTAAAAGAGAATATCACATAACAAAGGAAACTAGCAGTGAATAGATAGAAATACCATATCCATATCGATACTTTCCAATGCAATCCGATATTCAAATCCAGCAACTTCAATGTAAAATCAACTCCAAGATACAGAAATGCAATTCTTAAAGATAATTTCACAGACAATCACCATATGTGATCCTTTATAAAAATATAAGAGTCAATGGAGTACAGAAATGTAATCTCCTAGTCAAAATATTACAAATTCAGGACCCCTTTCTAAATGCATGAAAGAGGTTTAAATAGGTACTTAACAAAAATAACTAAAACTATTCCTACAATCTATCTAAATTAAAAAATATCTAAAACAGAAATGTGATTTTGATGAAAATTGACTCATTGATCATTTGTTGCGGTTGATGTGTGAAGGTGGCAGATTTTGAGCATCTCCTTTACTTCTTCAGGATGACTAAGCTTTGAGTGCAACCGTCCTGTGTATGTGGCATCAGAGAATTCGGGAATGATGCAATCAATGGCATTTGAGAGAAATTTAATCACTGTTTGTTGACTATGTGGCTTTGTGAGATAAGTCCACATTGTATCCCATGATATTCCTCGTAATTGGCCAATTTTCTGATTTTTATTAATTATCTCTTGTTTCCATCTATGATCAGTTTCTTTTATTCTGGGTAATTGGCCGGGACTACAATCTGCAATTAAATTGATTGCATACAAGTTATCATTCACCATTTGTGTTACATTGTTCATTATTCCTTTAGCTCTGGATGTGGCACTTTTTGCTTTGATCAAGCAATGTTCCCATTCTGTAAAAACAATTTCTTTATGTCTCTCCATAATCTTGGGAAGATCTGCTTTTCTCCCTGATTCTGAGTCTTGCCATAAAAGAAATTCGGAGATATTTTCTTCAGATTCATCAAATTCAATCTTAAAAGTGATTCCTTCATCTATCAAAGAAGATGTTAACTCACATAGGGATTTTGCTTCTGCAATCTTTACACAAAATTCATTTAATTTTTGAGACAATAATTTGTTTGTCTCCAAGGCTTCATTTTTGAATTGATCTAGACTGGGATAATTCTTGAACTTGTCTAATTTAGATTGAAACATGTTTTCTTGTTCAATCTTCAGAGTCTGCTCATTTTGTAGAAGAGCTTGTAGTTTTTCTATTTCATGATTTAGCTGTTGTTGTTTTTCAAGGGTCTGTTGATCAATTTTCTCTTTTTCAACAGTGAGTTGCTCTTCTAATTGTTTAGACTTGAGCTCTTCATCCTGTAATGGTTGTTCTAAATGAATGATCTTTTGTTGGTTTTCTGCAACCTATTACTCAAACATGGAAATTTGCACATGCTTTTGCTTCATCAATTGTGTAACTTCAGAGGCTTTATCTATAGTAGCAGCACTATAGGCACCTGCATACTGAGACAATTTGGTGAGATCCTCAGATGGATTCACCTCAACATTCTTATGAATAATATTCATGAATTCCCCTTGTGATGCCAAAAGTACATCTTGATCAGTTTTCCTTCTTTTCCTCTGTTTTCTCACCATAGCCCTATGTTTGGGACTGTAAAATATATCCAAAGGAGGAATTTCTTCTATCTTTAACATAATCTCACCTGTGGGATTTTCTGGGATGATTTCTACATCATGGTCTTTTGGATCATCAACTTGGGGAGTGTTTTGTTGTCCTATTTGCTGGGAAAATTGTTCATATTGGCTCAGCAAATGAGGAGAAACAATAAGTTCAGTAGCTTCTTGTCCTCCAAGTTGAGAACCTGCACTATCATTTTTAGGTGCTTGTTCAGTATTGTTACTGTCTGTGCCTCCTTTTTCAATATGCACATGGGCATCAATACCTATGCTTTATTTTCTTGTTTGGGCCGAAGACTACTATCCATCAATTTTAGCAGTGGTTCCTGTCTTTCTAGTGTCAGCTTTGCTGCTATCATCTTTTTTTTCAAAAACAGGATCAGTTCCTGTTAATTCTTTGCCAGATGTACTTCTTGTATATTTCTATTGTGGTTCACATCCCTGTGTAGAAATCCTCAACTAATCCAGAGGAACTCTGAGTAACCTCTGACTTCTAAATAATAAATAATTATTCATTTCTTCGGCGTAAATTTTGGACTTGGCCAAAACAAAAACTTGGGACATTTTATCTACAGAAACAAATAAATCATCAAAGACATCTGGTTCATGTTCGAATCGAGAAATTGAAACAGAGGTAGTAAAATCATATGCCACCTTCCTGGGATCATATTGCCTTCTAGGAATTGTTGAAAGTTTAAGATCGGTTAACTTAACAACTTCTTTTTCAGCATGGACAAAATTTCTGAGAGTATAGTCACCACATTTGAAAGGAAAAGTAGGCCACATAAGTTTTTTGTTGTCCTTTAAAGTTCTAGACATACCTTCTACTGTCAGCTGATAAGAAATTTCCCATGCCAAAAGTTTGTCTGAAACATACAAAGGAAGAATGTGTGGCTCTACAATACTTCCAAAAACTCTGATATATGTGAAATTTTCCTCCCTAAACCAATCTCCAATAGAGGATAAATCAACTCTAGCTTTGTCGGAAAGTCTAGGAGGGAATCGGCCAAAAATAATTTGTTAAATTGGAATAAGAAAACCATGACAAATGCTGTAAACATGACTTCTGAAATGCCCCTTCCATAAGAACTTGTTGTATATATGAATTGGAACCGGTTCTTTAGGAGTCCATTTCCATCCTAATAAGGGGAATTCATAATTGAAACAAATGACATCTAGGATATAAACACAAAAATAAAAAGGAGTGGAATTTGCTGAATTTTTGTCTTTCCTGTACTCAATAATTATGTTGGCTATCTTATCAGATAAAATAACTACCCAATCCATTATCTCAAAATTAATAGCAGCATGTATCAACGGAACCATTTGAATGGAAAACCTAGCTGAGTTATCATTACCAAACAATCTACACATCATAGCTACGGCATAACAATATGGAGGCAAGTGAGACTCCACGGAGTACATACCTGATGCCTCATGCCTGTGCTTTTCAGGAGCCCTTCTCCATTCTCTAATTGGTTCTGACTGATTTTCATTGTTTGCAACAAATTCTTTGATAAAATCTTTGTTATAAATATTCTGTGGGTCAGGCAGGTGGTACATTGCCTTGATATCTTCTGGTTTGAATGACCCGAAATATTGTTCCAAATGCAGAAACAAAAGTTCTGTCTTTGATAGCCACATTATCAATCACCCATCTAATAACATCATAATACGAGAAAATGTTTGCCCGAGCTGCAACTCGGTGCAGAAATGAGTTTGCCAATGCACCAAGAGGACTTTCAGAATCAGAGTCTGAGTTGGCTTCGTCAGGAACTGTGGCCTTAGCTTCAACAACTCTAGGGTTTTCCTTTTCTAATAGATTGTAAACATTTTCCCATGTCATTTTTCCAATTCCCTGGCAGGAGGTGTCTGTAACCAGCTTAAGTTTCGCTGATTTCTCTTTAGGCGGCATAGTAATCACAGGGGATTTTGCAGCAACGGTGGCTTTCGATTTCTTGAATATTTTCGACATTTCAGCATTAGGGAGTATTTCTCTTGCTCTGCGAACAGAAAAATTGGATGTTCTATTGCTCTGCAACATTGGGAAATCACATGAGAGATTTTAGAACCGACGCGTTTCGAACTACTGAATGTAGTTCATCATCAGGATAATGAAGAATGGTTGATCCGACTATCCATATATATATCATGCAGAGAAAAGAAACGGTCAAAACCTATGAAAAATAGACATTAAAAACGGTCAAAAATGAAAATGACAATAAATAAATAAATTAATTAAAATTAAAAACTATATAGCCCAAATTAAAATTAAAACTAACAAAATAGTCACTATAAAATAAATCAAAAATAAAATATAAAACTAAAAATAATAAGTCAATAAAAGTAAAATTAAAAATAATAAAATAAAATAAAGTACAACAACAATAAAATATATAAATAAATTAACTCTAAAAAATAAATAAATAAATAAATAAATAGAAGTGAGGTCACAATCTATGGAAAAAATAGATGTTCAACATGGTCGAAAATGAAATTAACTAATACATAAATCAATGAAATAAATCCCATCCTAAAGTAATAAAATAAAAATACAGACCAAGTCAAAAAACAAATAAAAATAAAGATTAATTCAATAAAATTAAAACTAGACTAAAAGAACTATAATATATATATATATATATATATATATATATATATATATATAATAGTCTAAAACTATGTCAGCATTAGAAATAATATTTAAAGAATAAAATAAATAAGGAAACATCAAACATCAAACACATATAAAGCAAAAAACAAGGAGAAACCAAAGGAGAGGAAAACAAAGGAGGCAGGACCACTAGTGAGAGCAAAGAGATGGAATCCAACCACTGCTAACTTTCCATCCGTCATCCCTGTTCAACGTACGACGCCTTTTTTCAATCTCAATAGCTTCCCTAAATTTACGGTGATTAAAATGTTCCACCCTAGCAATGACTCTAGATTCTTCCATACAAATATGATGTTTCGTCTTCTCTGCATGCTCAACCAGAGCTGAGGACCTCGTCCTACCATGCCTGATATCCGCAGTATGCTCTTGAGTCATTTTATTAATCGACCCAAAAGCATGAAAGGTGTTTATTTGATCACGTGCTCGAGATTCCCTGCATTGGAGAAACAGGTCGGTCGATTAATAAAAGGATTCAAGAGCATATTACAGATATCAGGCATGGTAGGACGAGGTCCTCAGCTCTAGCTAAGCACACATAGAAGATGAAGCATCATATTTGTATGGAAGAATCTAGAGTCATTGCTAGGGTGGAACATTTTCATCATCGTAAATTTAGGGAAGCTATTGAGATTGAGAAAGGGCCCCGTACGTTGAATTGGGATGACGAGTGGAAAGTTAGCAGTTGTTGGATTCCATCTCTTTGCTCTTAGTAGTGGTCCTGCCTCCTTTGGTTTCCCCTTGTTTTTTGCTTCATATTTGTTTGATGTTTGATGTTCCCTTATTTATTTTATTCTTTAAATATTATTTCTGATGCTGACATAGTTTTAGACTATTTTTTTTTTTTTTTAATCTATTTTAGTTCTTTTTGTCTAGTTTTAATTTTATTGACTTAATCTTTATTTTTACTTTATTTTTATTTGTTATTTGACTTCGTCTGTATTTTTATTTTATTACTTTAGGATGAGATTTATTTTGTTCATTTATGTATTAATTAATTTCATTTTCGACCATGTTGAACATCTATTTTTTCTATAGATTTTGACCTTGCTTCTATTTATTTATTTTATTTTATTTTTATTTTTCTTAGAGTTAATTTATTTATCTATTTTATTGTTGTTGTACTTTAATTTAATTTATTATTTTAAATTTTATTTTTATTGACTTATTATTTTTAGTTTTATATTTTATTTTTTGATTTATTTTATAGTGATTATTTTTTTAGTTTTAATTTTAATTTAGACTATATAATTTTTAATTTTTATTTGTTTATTTATTTATTGTCATTTTCATTTTTGACCTTTTTTTATATCTATTTTTCATAGGTTTTCATCGTTGTTTTTCCCTGCATGATATATATATGATGAACTACATTCAGTAGTTCCGGTTCTAAAATCTCTATGTGATTTCCCAGAATATTTATTTTATTTTAATACATGTAATTATTTTTATAATTAATGGAAATTACTATTTTTTCTTGGGAAAAAATAAAAAAATAAAAAATATCCTCTAAATAGAAAAATAATGTTGTCTATAGTTTAAAAAAAATTGAATATGTTGTAAAGTAATTAGAAGTAAAAAAAAAAAAATTGCCAGTAATATGTTTAAATACAATTTAAACAAGGAAAAATAACATATCGGACAGGTTTTTGAATTTTGCAGTCTATTAAAGTTTAAATACAATTTAAACAAGGAAAAATATCAGATCATCTTTAGGATGGGTTTTTGAATTTTGCACTCTATTAAAGTTCCGAAAGGAGATTCATCTTTGGAACAGATTTTTGAGTTTTACACTCTAAAAATGTTTACATAATTCCTCTCATCTTTGGAACAGATTTTTGAATTTTACACTCTAAAAATGTTTGCATAATTCCTCTCGCTTCATGTTAAATCTGTACTTAAGATAAATCTATACAAATATTAATAAAAAACAAATCTTTATAATTAAGTGAAAATGAATAATATTTTAATATGCATGTGAATAATGTAACCTATTAGAGATTAGCTCATAGACTAGGAAATAGTCTGAGATAAGGCTCAGAAACCAGGCATGTTGACTCTAGTGTCACTAGCGTCAAGTTGAACCAATGAACCGATTTTTTTTAATAGCTACTCCTCCATCCACTTGAACGTAGATTGGGGTCCTAAGGTTGTCCCACGCTTTACACCACACGCTAACTGAAACCTGCCACTTGGTCTTCACTGTAAACCTCCGTGTCACAAACTCCCGTTGAACTGGTCGAAGCAATAGCGTCGTTTACTGGTACCGTCAATCTGGTTGAAGCCATTGAACAATATTTTTATTGTGATGATTAAGTTTATCCGTAACAGTTGACAGAATTGGAAGATGAAGGCTGCCGCCATGTCAATGGACGCACCAAACGTAGTTTCCAATCCTTCAGTGTCAAATCTTTCAAAATATGAAGGTTAGATGGAATCCAGTTGGCCCTTTGTACATCAACCGTTTATCAGTAGTCCCATCACCCCACCAACCATATCTGATCTGCATCTCTTCTCTTATTAAAACCCCAACGCTATTATTATTATTCTTAGCTTAGCAGAGAGCAGGCATTTTCCATAATGGAGAAGGAAAGGTTATCGGGATCCACCTTCGAGTTCAATCCAACATTATCTGACTGCAACGATGGCCAACGACTTTTCGTGCCCATGTCACCTGCGGACGAGCTGTTCTCTAATGGACGCGTTCGTCTCATGAAACCCTCCTCGGCAGTTCCTCAGAAAACACGGCTCCCCAATTTTGAGCAGCGAATCAAAGTACAACAATCCGTGATTTCAAAGAAAGGCGACGACGTGGAGGAGAATTACAAGAGAAACTCCTCCTCTCACTGTGAAAGGAAAGGGCGAAGGATTAACTCTGAGAAGGAAGGAGGAGTTGAAGGAATTAAGGTTGCAGGCGCTGCTTCTCCTTGGACATTTCTAATGGCGAGAGGGTCAAGCAGAGGGTCAAGGAGAACATGGAGTTTAAGAGATATTTTTCTACCCAGAAGTAAGAGCGAGGGCAGACAGCAGCAGAGGGATGAAATGGAATTTTATGCAAATTTGTCATCGCCAGATAAACATAGGGCGAGGGCGATGGGTCAAGGGAAACCTGCCCACAAGAAGATGGCAGACACCCACAGTGACAAAACTACTTATATATGGAGTCCCAACAGGAAGGGTGCTCAGGATCAGCTTCATTATATATCGAGTCCCCTCAGGAGGGGGGTTCCGATTTCAGCGCACGAGCTTCACTACACAGCAAACAGGGCTCAGGCGGAGGAGCTGAGAAAAAAAACATTCCTGCCTTATAGACAGGGTCTATTTGCCTGCCTGGGTTTCCCTTCCACCCCCGCATTCCCACGGAGTCCTGTGTTGCAGCCACTGTATTGATGCTCTCAATAGAAAGGAAGAAAGTATTTTAATGTTAACAATAGTTTCTATCTGACTCTTGTATTTCGCTTTTTCCTGTGAAGTTTTACAATAACCGCTCTCAGCTTCTTGACAAACTCTCCGCTGATATAATGTGTAATTTGAGTTCAGTTTTGTGGGCAAATATGGACCGTGTTACCAAATCATTGGAAGTTATACACAATTATTTAATTTATATGCATTTAATAAGATGGAGTTACATGGATGCTCTCTCATTTGAGACAGAGACATTTTATTTAATCTCTTTAGATGGATTTTCTATTTAATCTCTCTAGATGGATTTTCTCTATTTTTGGTGTAAATAAATTTTGCTCAAAACCCAAAACCTGTCTTCTTATAGATCATCAATAGGTCATTTTAAGGGGTATGATTTTCTTTGAATAATTATGATGAACCAACTTGCATTCATGGATAGCAGTTGAAGGTAGTTGTCTTCACTATTAGTTTGACAACTAAATTATAATAAGTTCTAACAACCATAAAGTTTTTTATTTTTTTATTATTTTTTTAATTAATTTTTTTTTTTTTTACATTAAAATTTTTGTTTTCTTTACTTTACACATATCAGTTTAGATCCATCTTAACTCTCGAGGTGCAAACCTTTCCTAAAATTTTGCACTCAAAAAATAGATTTGCACCTAGAGAGATTTGATCCCTCTGTGCAATTGATAAATCGAGAATTATGATGGATCTAAGCTAGTTTAATTTAATTTATAAAAAAATATCTTAAATATTTTAAATTAAAGTAGTTCAATTACTTTGAACTTTTATTTTAATAATATATTCATAAAATTGTTAAAACAATTATATTAAAATATTGTTACTATAATTATATTGATATGGTCCAGTTATAGATATTGTCTAGTTATCAAGAAAACCTAGGATAGTCCAATATTGTTAAGATTTTCCTATGTATGTAAGAAAACTTATTTATCTTATGTATGCAAGAAAACCTCTTTTTTTAGTATTGACAATCTCAATACATTTATTTTAACAAAATAGTTTATGATACGCAATTAATTAACACTTTTAAAATTTTAAAACGTTGATAAGACTTAAATGAAAAGTGATCTATGGATTCATTATAAGAATGAATCCATAGATCCCTTTTCATTGAAGTCTTATCAGCCTTTTAAGATTTTAAAAGTGTTAAATAATTGCGTATCATAAACTATTTTGTTAAAATAAATGTATTAAGATTGTCAATACTAAAAAAAGAGGGTTTCTTGCATACATAGGGAATACAAGTTTTCTTACATACATAGGAAAATATTAACAATATTGGACTATAACAAAACCATATCAATATAATTATATTAACAACATTTTAATATAATTGTATTAACAATTTTATGAATATGCTATTAAAATAAAATGTCAAAGTAATTGAATTACTTTAATTTAAAATATTTAAGTTACTTTTTTATAAATTAAATCAAACTAGCCTAGATCCATCTTAACTCTGGATCTATCAAGTGTCGAGAGGGATCAAATCTCTCAACGTGCAAACCTCTTTTTTGAGTGCAAAACTTGAGAAAATGTTTGCGCATCAAGATATTTGATCTCTCTTGGCCCTTGATAGATCTAGAGTTAAGATGGATTTAGGTTGTTTTTTAAATAGGACGAGATTAGATTAAAATGATAAATGTTAAACATTACCTTTATGATTTACATGTTTGCGTTTTTATGTGATATCTACCCCCATATTGGGCTGTAGAGCGCCCCTTGGCACAACTAGGATCATATTTTTCTCAAGTATGCACTAAAACTACTTTTTCTTGGCTAAAAGCTCATCTTTGTCAGATGTAAGGAAATAGGTTAACCAGTCAAGACCAAAAACATGCCCCCTTATAGATAATCAATGAGTCATTTCAGGGGGCATCGCTTTCCTTGAATAACTATGATGAGTCAACCTGCATTCATGGATAACAGCTAAAGATGGTTGTCCTCACTACTAGTTTGACAACTGAGTTTTCTCATTCTTGAAAAAAATAGGATTTGTATATTAATAGTTTTGAGTGTCAAATATGTTGTTCGACATAGAAATAATTACACCTCTCTCATAAGTAGTAGAGCATTGAAATGTTTTAACCACACGTTGTTGTTTTTATTATCCTACATGCAATTACTTGATGATGATAATGATGGTTAATGCTCATTGAAATAAAAAATGGTACCACAAAAATGTTAAGAGAAATGTTCCAAGATCACCATAGTTTTTTGAAGTTAAAAGGTTAATAAGTTTGTTAGTGTGATAAATATTTTGAATTTTATATCTGATTTGAATATGTGATGGACAATGAGAGAGAAAATGTTTTTATTCTTAAACTCTATGAGTGTCACAAAGGAGAAAAAAAATTTCATCCTAAGGAGTTATGTGAATTGAGCTCATTTTCTCATTTTAATATGTTTATTTTTTTCTTTACAGATAGAGATACACTTTTGATTTTCAAGATTTAGGTTGATCATCTCCTCATAAGATCGTCCTTTCCTCTTTCACTCTAACTCCATATCACATCATAATTTCTCTTTAAACTTTGAATTAATAAAATTTTCTATACTATCCTTATTCTTTAGAATGATTTCCTCCTTTACTCCCTTATGTTCTATCCAATATGAGGTATGCTTATGCCATCCATGCTTGAGTCAAACATCATTTTGGCTAGAGTTCGAAGAAATTTTAGGAATCATATTGTCTTCCATGTTGTTTAACCTCTTCTTATACATTAAATACATAGTCCTAGACATACTTTCAATGGAAGAAAGGTTTTCCTTGATGAGGAGGATATGATAGGTTGTATTTCCTTGAATATTGAGATTATTATAGGTTATAAAATGTTTTTGGATCTATTATATCTTTCTCTAGGTCTCTCTAAGATACTTCATATCCAATCCTCACTGATCAGGAGTTCATAAATTTTGCTCAAAATTAAAAGTTTTAGGAATGGGTTGAAACCAGGATGGTTGCGTAGATCACGTCTTCATGATTCCGACGCCGTGAACATTTCGAAAAACTGATGTCGTATGAGGGAGATATCGCATTCTGATCGAAAATCCAAACAAGTAAAAATTGTGATAGTTGACCAAGTTTGATTGAGATGCACAGTCAACAAAAAGGGAATATTTCAAGGAATATTTCTTCCTCAGAATCAATCACAAGTTTACTAGTGTTTGATTCCTATTGGTCGATTTTTCAATTGGTTGTATGGGGTTTTGGAGGACCAATCCCAGGGTGCCACGTGGTCATCCCTGAGGTTGCCACATGTCGCTATAATGGAGTGATAGAATTATTGAGGGTCCACAGGAATCGAACCTTGGAGCATTGGTAGGGCACGCGCGTGGCTTACTACCCGCGCTACACATTAGATATTAACTCTATAAGGTTACATGTTCATGTTAAAGTTTTACGTATTCATTTTTGGGGGTTGGAACCACCGACGATCCCAACTTGCCAGCGGTTCTATTGGAGTGTTCACATGACAAACATTGAACTACACCTAACCGCACAGAGTTAATGTAACCGCTAGCTAACTGACTGCAACACTCGTCACATGGCCACGTTAAAGGTTATCTCCGGTGGTTTCTCTGCTAACCCCTAGCGTTAAACGCGTATTCAACTGCAGTTCAAAGTCTCCCACTGGAGTTTCGCCTTGGGTTTCGTTAACCGTTGCGTTAGCCATGGATTTTGGGGTTGGCATATGGCCACCCCAACCACCGACATTTATTGCCGCAGTTTATCCCGGCAGTCAGGTTGGCGAGCGTGGCCAAAGTGGCGAAAATTGCTAAATTAACTCTAGTTAAGTGGAGTTCTCCACTTTTAGTGGAGTTTTTCTATGTGTAACTGGGCAAAAGAGTAGGAGACTCAGTTTTCACCCATTATGAGTGAATGGAGGGTCATTTTTGACTAATTGGAGCATTCTGGAGCCATTGGTGCAGAGAAGAAAACCATTGGAGCACTATAACTACATGTATTTGTAAAAATTTGAGCATAATGAAAGATGGACATGTGATTGGGAGTTAGACCAGCAGTTGTAGCCCAGGATGGGTGAACTGCTTCATCATGCCTGCTATGTAAATTTCATGTGGTGACTTATTTCTATGTTTTACACTGTTGTTCAGTGTTATTTAAGCTTTTTTTATGCTTCTAATTCACTTAAAAATCATCTCTAATTCATGGAAAAACACCTTAATCCTCAAGAAAACTAATGAGACAAGTATGCACATGTTTTATAACTGAAAAGACACTTAGTAGAGCAAGAATGATACAGTCATTTCAGATCATATTGGTATCAGAACTAGAGTTTATTCTCTGGTGTTGTTTTGTGCAAAGAATTGTTTAATTGTTTGCAAGTTTTTAGATGCTTACTAGGCTCAAGCTCAAAAGAGGAGAAGGAAAATTGGTGGGAGAATAAGGGTCTCAAGAAGAGCCAAAGAAAAGGAGAGAAATATTACCACAATCTCCACCACCTAGTTCACCTCCTAAGGAAGAAGAAGCTACTTTAAGAATGCCTCGGGAGGAAGGATAAATCCATGAAGAAGTTGATCCCAAGGAGGAAGAAAGAGTGTTCAAGAAATAATTTCCTAACATGAATGAGATGGTTAGAATCCTTTATCAAGAAAGGAATGAGAGACTAGAAGGAGAAGTATCTAAACTTCACAAGGAAGGACAAGTATCTTCAGGAGGTCACCATGATGAAGATAAGTCAAAGAAGGGAAATGGAGGAAATGGAGGCAATGGAGAGCCATCATCCTCACCCTCATCATCATCATCCTCTACTTCTTCTTCAGTACATCAACCACACAAGTCAAAGAACACTAGTAAAAGTCATTTTTTAAAACTTGATGTTAAGTTTGAATTGTCAATGTTTAATGGTTAAGTCAATGCAGAAAAGATTGATAATTGGATTATGCAATTTGAGGTCTATTTGAGAATCCAGAACCCTCAAGATAATGATACCAAAATTCAATTAGCCTCATTGAGAATGGAAGGTGCAACACTTGTTTGGTGGGAAGCCAAGACAAAGGAAGAAATAAAGAAACATGGTAAGATTATTCTATCATGGTTAAATTTCATTACTGCTATAAAACAACAGTTTTATCCATTAGCTCATATGGAGAAATCCATAATGAACTGGCAGAACTTTAGGCAATTGAAGGGACAAAATGTGCAAGAATACACCCAAGAATTTAGGAGAAGAGCTCTCTTATTAGGGGTAGATTTGCAGAGCTAATATACTTTTCTCAAGTACATGGGAGGCTTACATAGCTACCTAAAACATACTATTCTTATGTTTAACCCTGCCAATCTAGATGAATTTTTTGTTCAGGACAAACATCTAGAAGTTAGAGGGAAGAACATTTCTAAAGAGGGTAGAAAGAAACCTTTTAAGGGTAAAGCCAAAGAGAAGACCTCAAAAGGTAAAAGGAAAAAGAATGCATCTGTTACGAAAGAGGGAGAAAAAGTGGTTTTTAAACATTGTTGCTCCAAAAAGGATTGTCATCGGCAGTTATTTAGAAGTACATCTTGAAATGAGGCCAAAAGGCAATAAGAAAGAAACAAAAAATTGCACTTTCTGACTCAACATGATTTAGGAAATAATTGGGTGATGAATCCTAATATTACAACCATGGGATTGAAGAACATGAAAGGAAACAAAAGAACTAAACCAGGTAATGTACAGAAAAAGCACATCACATAAACACCTACGAATGAAGAAGAAATAATAGAATTTTTTCATGTGAGGTTCGTATCCAAACATACCAATATTAACACATTGTTTTACAGTGGGTCACAAGAAAACTTAATCTCTGAAGACTTGGTCAAGAAACTTAACCTTGAGACCATACCACATTCAAAACCATATCCATTACATTGGATTTGTAAGGATGCAAATCTACAGGTTTTAAAGAAATGTATATTGCGGTTTGCAATCACTGCAAATTTTGTTGACATAGTTGAATTAGATGTGGTTCCACTTGACATAATAGGTATTGTGTTGGGGAGTCCTTACTTGTATGACAGGAAAGCGATCTTCCATCGCCATGAGAACAAATATAATTTATTCAAATATTCCAAGGATTTCATTGTTAGAGTACATCGCAAGAAGACAAACATTGCTATGGTAAATGTTGGACAAGTAAAGAGGCTGGTAAATACAAGTAATAAATTTTTTCTTCTTATGGTTAAGCATAAAGATGATGTTAATCATGAACCATTTGAGGGATGTGATCCTAAGTTGAAATCAGATATATATGATGTAGTTAATGCACATCATGAGTTGTTTCAGAAGCCAACATGATTGCCTCCAAAAAGGGAGATTCAACATGAGATTCACTTCGCAGCAAGATTGTCTTTTTCCAAACATCGATATGTATTGCATGTCAATAATGGAGAATGATGAAATAAAGAGGAAAATCAAAGAGATTTTGGGCAAAGACATCATAAGGCCAAGCACCTCGCCATGCGGTTCACCCATAGTCTTGATACCAAAGAAAGATGGGACTTGGCGCATGTGTGTATATTTTTGAGCTTTGAACAAGATCACTGTAAAAAATCATTACCCACTCCCAAGAATAGATGATTTGCTTGATCAACTGAAAGAAGAAATTTTTTTCACTAAGTTAGATTTACGAAGTGGATATCATCAAGTAAGAATTGCAGAAAGTGATATATGGAAAACTGCATTCAAAACCAAACAAGGACTCTTTGAGTGGCTAGTTATGCCATTTGGTTTGTGAAATGCACTGGAAAATTTCATGCGTGTTATGGATAGTGTTTTGTGTCCATTCCTTGATGAATTTGTGATTGTGTACATAGATGACATATTTATTTTCAGCAAAACAAGACAATATCATGTCTTTCATGTGAATATAGTGCTTGATATTTTGAAGAAAGAGAAATTGTTTCTTAAGATGTCAAAGTGTGAGTTTGGAAAGATTTCCTTGGTCTGTTTGGGACATATTGTAGTAGGAGGAGAGTGTAGAATTTATCCTTCTAAATTGGAAGCCATTGTGAATTGGCCCACACCCAAAACAGTAATCGAGGTAAGAAGTTTCTTAGGTGCAACTCAATATTGGAGAAAGTTTATTGCTAACTTTTCTGCCAACGTAGCTCCTATGCATGCAGTGACAAGTGTGAAGAAAGGCTTCCAGTGGGGAGGCAAACAACCACAAACTTTCAAAGCTTTAAAAGACAAGATCAGTTCAGCTCTAGTCCTTGCATTACCGAATTTGAGACAACCATTCGAGATGCAAACTGATGCTAGTGATTATGCCATGGGTGCAGTGCTTTTGCAACATGGTAAGCCTATCGCTTTTCATTCTAAAACATTTAATGGTGATGTGACTAATTATCCTACATATGAAAAAGAACTATATGTGTTGGTACAAAGTGTAAAGAAGTGGAAACACTACTTGATGGGTAAAGAGACTATTGTGCATACCGATCACCAACCATTACAGTACTTGCAGTCACAAACAAAATTGCAGCAATCAAGACATTTCAGGTGGATGGGATTTCTTCAACGGTTTCACTTGGTTATAAGGTACAAGAAAGGTATTTTCAATAAATTTGCAGATATGATTTCAATAACAATCATTAGTGCATCTACTTTACTCAAAAATGATTATGTTGTACATGAGATTTACATAGAAAAATATGCACATGACATTGATTTTCAAGATGTGTATGATAGTTTGAGTGAATGGAATCAAGTGGAAGAAAAATATTATCACATGCATAACAATTTTTTGTTCATTTGGGAAAATTGTGTATACCACAAGGAGAGAGGCTAAGTGTCACGAGAGAAGCTGATTCATCTCTTATTGTTAGACACTTTGGGGTAGAAAAAACAATGGTGCATCTACAGAGGTATTGTTATTGGCCTCACATGATAGATAGTGTGTCACGTTTTATAAGAGGTTGTTCTATGTGTGCAAGAAGTAAGCCTAGTAATAAGTAGCTTGGGTTGTACACACCACTATCGGTACCATCAAGGCCATGGGAGATTGTCTCCATGGACTTTGTTGGAGGTCTACCTATGTTAAGAAATAAACATGATTATCTTTATGTAGTTGTGGATAGATTCAGTAAAATGTGTATACTTATGCCATGTAAGAAAACCATTACTACTGAATAAATTGCTGAACTTTATTTTCAAAATGTTTGGGTTCATTATGGATTGCCTACTTCTATTGTTAGTGACAAGGATTCCAATTTCATTAGGAATTTTTGGTCAAATCTATGGAAGATGATAGACACAAAGTTGAAAAAGAGTACCAATTTTCATCCACAAACAGATGGACAAACCAAGGTGGTGTATAGAACCGTTGTGCATCTATTGAGAGGATATTATAGTAAACATCCTAAGTTTTGGGATGACCAACTGCATTATATTTAGCACACTTACAACTGGGCAAGCACTCTTCAAATCAAACATCACCTTTTGAAGTATTCTTTGTGTATTTGCCAAAATCGCCATTAGACTTCATCTTTGGGAAGGATGTTGCAATTGATGGTCATATATGTGAAATTGAGAAGGATCGAAAGTTCATTGAGGAAATTTCAGATTATACATCAACAAGTTCAAGAACAACTTGAGAAAAGTAAAAGAAAATACAAAGAGAGGAATGATAGACATCGAGTTGATCACAAGTTTCAAGAGGGAGATGAGGTATGGTTTCACATTAGAAAAGAAAGGATGCAAGGGGAAGGTAAAAATCTCAAACCCATTCGATATGGTCAATTAAAGATCATAAAGCAAGTTGGTAATAATGCATTTCAACTTTACGTGCCTTCTTATATGCAAATGTATTCAGTTGTTAATGTTGAAAACTTGCGTTTTTATGATCCACCTTTGATCGATGATCAAGGAAGTGATGTTCAACTACCTTCTATTAAAGATTTCTTGCCAGAATTTCTGGATGAGCTCAAAGAAGATACAATTCTTGATAGGAGGACAAGAGCATCAAAGAGGGGAAGTGTTGACTACTTTCGAGTTGGGATCAAAGGCACTAAACCAAGTAAGGAAAAATGGATGGAGGTTGGAAAGGTGAGGGAGTTATATCCTCATCTACTTAACAGGTAATCAAGTCGTTTGGGGTACAAAATCTTCCCAATGGGGAGGAGTGATCAGGAGTTCATAAATTTTGCTCAAAATTCAAAGTTACAAGAATGGGTTGAAATCAAGATGGTTGTGTATATCTCTTCTTCCTGATTCTGGTGCCAAAAACGGTTTGAAAAACCAATGTCGTATGAGGGAGATATCGCGTTTTGATCGAAGAGCCAAACAGGTAAAAATTTTGACAGTTGACCAAGTTTGACTAAGATGCACAGTCAGAAAAAAGGGAATATTTCAAGGAATATTCCTTCCTCAGAATCAATCACAGGTTGGCAAGTGTCTGATTCCAATTGTTCTATTTTTCAATTGGTTGTATGGGGTTTTGGAGGACCAATCACAGGGTGCCACGTGGCCAGCCCTGAGGTCGCCACGTGTCCCTGTAATGGAGCGATAAAATTATAGAGGGTCTGCAGGAATCGAACCCTGAACCACCGGCAAGGAACGCACGTGCCTTACCACCAATGCTACACATTATATCTTAACTCTATAAGGTTATAGGTTCATGTTAAAGTTTAGTGTATTCAGTTTTGGGGGTCGGAACCACCAGCGGTCCCAACTTGCCAGTGGTTCCATTGGAGTGTTCACATGACAAACATCGAACTACACCTAACCGCGTGGAGATACTACAACCACCAGCTAACTAACTACAACCCTTGTCACATTGCCACATTAAAGGTTATCTCCGACGGTTTCTCTACTAACCTCCAGCGTTAAATGCGCATTCAACCACAGTTCAAAGTCTCCCACCAAAGTTCCGCCTTAGGTTTCACTAACTGTTGTGTTAGCCGCAGGGTTTGGGGTTGGCATGTGGCCACCCAAACCATCAACATTTATTGCCACAGTTTATCTCGGTAGTCAGCTTGGCAGGCACACCAAAAGTGGTAGAAATTGCTAAATTAACTCGAGTGAAGTGGAGTTCTCCACTTTTAGTGGATTTTTTCTAGGTGTAACTGGGAAAAAGAGTAGGAGACTCAATCTTCGCCCATTCTGAGTTAATGAAGAGTCATTTTTTACTAATTGGAGCATTCTGGAGCCATTAGTGTAGAGAAAATAGCCATTGGAGCACTATAAATACATGTATTTGAAAATTTTTGAGCATAATGAAAGATGGACATGCCATTAGGAGTTGGACCAGTAGATGTAGCCCAGGAGGGGTGAATTGCTTCATCATGCCTGCTGTGTAAATTTCATGTGGTGACTTATTTCTCTATTTTACACTGCTTTTAAGTGTTATTTAAGCTTTTTTTATGCTTCTAATTCACCTAAAAATCATCTCTACTTCATGGAAAAACACCTCAATCCTTAAGCAAACTAATGAGAAAAGTATGCACATGTTTTATAATCGAAAAGACACTTAGCACAACAAGACTAATACAGTCATTTCAGATCACTCACGTCCAAAGAGGGGTAGAATATGTTCACCTTCTTAGACTAGAGTAGGCAAATCACTATGTGGAGGCGAGTTCCTTTCCTCACAAACAAGGGGGTCTCATACACCAATTTAGTGTCTTGCTTGGAAATGACCTTAAAATCAAATTATTATTATAACAAGAGTAATGAGAATTTCGAGGACTTTTAAAAAATCCCATATCCAAAGATATGTTGATTTACAATTATTTTCAAAATCTTAATAAGCTTTCCACCCTCCATTAATCCTTTTATCAATACTATAATTCCATTTGAGCTTGCGATGGATATCAAATCAAGATATTTGTAAGAAGGCACTTCCTCCAAGTTGTTGTTGTCATAATACAAAATTTTCATATGTGATATTTATGGAATTAATTATCATGAATTTCATTATTTCAGTATTAATGGACATTTACCCATCTTGAACTAAAAATATTGGAGGATTCGTTTGTTTGTCAAGCTCGGTAGGATTCCTTGCCATAAGAACAATATCATCAACATAAATAAGAAGAGTGATCACTATACTAGTGAGAGTTGAGCCAACACAACCAACTTCCTTTAAACACTCTTCTAACTTATTAATATATATGCCTAAAGGGTTTGGGGTAATGAAAACTCTTCCTTGACTTCAATATTGAAATTAATTTACTATGACCAACCCTCGATAGTCCTAAAATTGGAAATAACATTATCATACAAAATTGTTACAACAACCCTCAACTCAAAAGGAAAATTTGTCTCTTCCAAATGTTTGTCTTATGAACGTTGTTAAAAGCTATTCTAAAATCAACAAAACAACACAAGAGATCAATTTTATTATTGCAATAATCCTCTATAATGATCCTAAAAGTAGCAAGGTGGTCCATATTTGAAGGGTATCTCTTAAAGTTGGCTTGGACTTTAATTATTTTTTCATTGTTTTTTATCCAAATGCTAAACGTCATTTCCAAAATAATTTTGTACAACTTGGCTAAAATGTGGTTAATATAATAGTCCTATAATTAAAGGGGATATTTTTATTCCCACTTTTAAAAATAGGTATCATAAGGTATTGCATGCATGGTGTGTGTGTGTGTGTAAAGTAATTAAAAAAAATAAAAAATTTAGTATAACAATATTGTGTGAGGGGAATTATATATATATATATATATATATGAAGATGGACATTGAAATATTTTTTTTTCTAAATGCCACATGTCAACTCTGTTGAACCTCAATATTACCTTCTCCTTTACAATTTTCTCTTCTCAATTCACCACTTTTCCATAAGTTCATAAACCCTAATCAATGAAGAATGCTAAGGTTTTGTCTCAAGGTTACATTTAAATGATTGCCATTTTATACTTTCATGATTTTTCTATTTTGATATGTTTTTGCAAATTAGCTCCAGAATGCAGCCTGTTTTGTAGCTAACTGTCTGTTATGCAGCTACTCTTATGGTTTACTAGGTTCTAGGTGTCAGTTGAGGAATCAAGCCACATGGGTGTTTCTAGAATCCTTCCTACATGGATTATATCATACTCATTTGATCTAGATCGACATAAGGAGGTGCCTAAACCTACGGTGAAAGTTACAAGTCAAAGAACATTACCTATAGCAATAGGACTCCTGATTTTCTCTTCGAGGCAAATCATGAGTCCAATAGTCCTATTTTGATTGTAATTCAAGTTAGACACCTGTAGTTAATTTAGCTCGCAATTTGTTATGTAATTTTTCTTTAAATAGTGGTTCCACAGAACTGAGGGATAGTTAAGTTCAGTTTTAGTACAGTTCAGATTTGCAAGTGAATACTCTGTTTTTCCAGACTCTATTTCAATAAAGAAGTTCAGTTATCAAATGCTGGTTTGATTTCACTTTTGGCAAGCTAGGAGTCAACCAACTTAGTAGCAGAGGGCTCCTGCTTCTAAAGGAGGTTTTTATATGCTTTCTAGTTAGATTTCTTTCATTTTGTTTAGCAATTTCTATTATGCTTCATTTCCAATCTTTTTCAAATAGTTTCATGATAGATTGCAGCCATGCAGACTTGTTCTTCCAAAATGTTTCAAGAAGATAGAAATTTAGTTTTCAATATCGGAATAAGGGTTGAAGTGTTGGAAACCATGGTTGTTTAGCTTTACTGTTCTTGCCTTTTCATTTTCATAAAATAGAATTTCCAATTGCTGTGTCAAATTGATATTCATGAAAGCCATTTTCAATATACATAATTTATATTAATGGTTAAATGTTTCACATGTGTAGTAGTTGAATTTATCTTGTTTCTTGTCATTTGTTTGCTAATAATCAGAGGCATAATTGATTTCTCCAAAGATACTTCAAGAGGTTAAAAGCTTCACATTTTAGTAGTACTGATAAGTCAATTATACGTTTGGTTGATATTAGTTATACTTTGCATGTTTTTACTTTCAAGACCCTCATTTGACTGCAAACAACAATATTTCTAGAAACGATTCTACAAAGAACTAATCTGAACATGTTAAGAAAGGATGGTTGAATGGTTAAATGTAATGCAACTTCTAGGTTATTTATAGAGCTTTCCTCGTACTTTAATTTAAAACAGATGTAATCATCTTACTCAGACATTACTTCAAAGAAGGTCACTCTTTACAATTGAATAAATGGAGTAGCTAGAAACATCTTAGATACTTTCATTTGCATTCCTTGTTTTCTGTTCTAGAGCCTTATCATGCTAAAGTACTAGCAGTTACTAAACTCCATCTCAATAGGTCACACGTAACAATTGGATGAGAGATAACTAAGGGTACAATAGTTGATTCATTTCCTGCTTTCATAGGAATAGTAATTCTCAATTCTAGTCTTTTAGAAGTAGATCCATGGATTAGGATTAACAAACCAAACAGATAGATGCTTTTATTTTTAAAACTAGGTCTTAAACTAGCTCTTAGCTTTAGGTTTTCTTTTATGAAAACTAGAATAGTTTTAGTACACTTCCTTTTCTTCCTTCTAAAATTAAAATAGATTAACTTAAATATTTTCATAATTCTAGGTTAGTCATCTCAAGAAATCAAGGAACAAAACCCCCCTAAAAACAATATAAAACACAAACACAATGAAGCAAGAAATAGGTTGCTTAAGCACATATGGTGCACCACACTTCATAAATTTACTACCCTTGGTTGATAATTAATGAAAGAAATTTAGGAACACTAAATTGACTAAATATTTTGGCACCATTGCCGGGGAAGTGTAACTAGGTAGCCTTATTTATTACATCCCAAAAACAATGATATGCATAGAGAAAGAGGCAGAAACTTAATCCCTGCAACACCACTCACTCCACCTAGGCCAAGAAGTAGTAAAAAAAAATCCCAAACTCATATCCCTTATTTCACTAGTCACAGACTTCCAGAAGTTCTAACTCTGATATCTAGTTAGAAGGATCTCCTACTTCATCCACTGAGGCAATCTTAGAGGAAGAAGAACTTAGGACTCCAACAGAAGGAGTAACATTTTTCACTTCTACAGGGGAATATATCCTAGCTGAAGAGTTAGAAATCCCTAGTGAAGAGGAAGAAGAAGAACCTTTCTTCAACATACCATTTGTAGAAGAACCATAAGAACAGTTAACCCTACAGGCATAATCCTATATCAGCTCTACAGAATCTATCATGGAAGGAAGAGGAAAAGAAGGAGGAGAGGGAGAAGGAGAAATTTATAATGGAGAAAATGTACTATTTGGAGGAGTTAATGGTAGAGGAGGAGATAGAGGAAGAGGTAGGGGAAATTCAGAAGGAGGTAGAAGTAGAGGAAATAGGGGAACTGAAATTTCTTTTGGATTTCCTATCATAGATGAAGAAACAAATGTTAGCGTGAAAAATATCTCACCTTCTATTCTTCCAAACTTCCATGGATTAAAAAGTGAAGACCCTGAGACCTTTTTATTTGAATTTGAAGTCTTGTGCAGAACTTATGATTATCTACAAGATGCTCAAAAACTCAAATTATTTCCTTCAACATTGAAAGGAGCAGCTCTCAAATGGTTTATGAGTCTAATCATTAGATCTATTAGGACATGGAATGATATGAAGAGAGCATTTCTATAAAGGTATTTGGACTATTTTATTCCTGTTAATCACAAAGAGGAGGTGTTTAAAATGATGCAAAAAGAGGATGAAAATTTGGAGGATTTACTTGAAAGATTTAACTATAACATTAAGGGAGAAAAAATGGAAAATCTAGATCAAGATACGCTAAAATCTCTTTTGTTGAAAACAATTAGAGATGAATGGATATATATCCTTAACATGATGGGGAAGGGAGACATATCTCAACTTCCATTAGCTAACATTGGGGAACTATGTATTAATTTCTCAAGAGGAAAATAATTTTTTTTGAAAGGAGCAAGAGATCCTACTCTTGCTAGGGTAAAAAAATTTGCAGCTAGAATAGTAAGTAGGGAAGAAATTGGGAACATGCTTGATGAATTCAAAACAGACATCTTAGGGATTCTTAGTGAAGAAATAGACACCCTTAAGTTACAAAACAAGCAAAAAGCAGAGACTGATGCTTTGACTATTTTCTGTCCAAAATGCAGAAAGAAACATGCTTTGAGAGAATGTCGTCTTGAAGCAAAAGTTGTAGAAATTTGTGTGATTTGTTCTGAAAGACATGAGACTAAGAATTTTCCTTCAATTCCTGGTCTTAAGGCTATTTTCCAAGAAGAAACAACATCAAATCCTATAGAATATCTCTATTTTGTCTCTAGAAGACCATGGTAGGGTCCACAAATTCAAGGGTTTAACAACCAAATGAATACTTAGCCCCCACCAAATTGGAATTCTTGGTAGCAACCTTGGCCCCAATATCAATTTCAATCTCAACCATGGGCTTAAGGTATGTGGAATCCATATGTAATTATTTCTCAGTACTATCAATATCCTCCATCATATCCAAAGTATCCTCCCCAGCAAAATCCTCAACAAAACCAACAACCTCTGATCCAAAACCCAAATCCACAACTCTCATTACCATTCCCTCAGAGACCTAATCAATTACCTGCCCAACCATTACCAAACCCCAACAATAAAAATCATCAGAATACCTATATGATATAAGGTCAACAATTTCCAACCTATATGATTACTCCTCTAGATATTAATGATGTCCAACTAAGATCTGGCAGAATATTAGAAAAGAGGAAGCCTTCTATAATTATTCAAGAACAATACAATTCTGAGGAGGATTCTCTACAAACCAATAAATGTTTTGAGGAAGAAGTAGATCTTCAAAACAAAATTTCTAAATATAAAAGAGAAAACAACAAATAAATTCAACTCATATTGTAGAGAAACCATCAGTATCTACTTCTACACCTCATTTTCTTGAAATATTACAAATTTATAAAGGAGTAGAAAATATATTATGTTGCATAACTATGATTTCCTAAATGAATTGAGAAATATTTGCATCAAAATCCCTTTGTTACAAGCCACCAAGGAAATTCGAATTTTAGCAAAAACAATAAAGGAGTTGAGTATGAAGAAACTAGGAAGAAAAATAAGAGAAATAAAAAAAAATTCAGCTTGTAGGAAAAATAGTAGACGTAATGATAGGAAAAATTGCAATTCAAATATATTTAGATCCCGAAAGTTCAATAGTAAAAACACATATCAATGGGATTGAAATTCCAAATATATTGATTGATTTAGGAGCAACAATAAACATCATGAGTAAACAAACCATGGAACAACTCAAGCACCCTAATCTTATTTATACACCTACATTACTGCAATTAGCAGATAGATCTGTAATCAAACTAGATGGTGTGTTAGAAGATATTCTAGTATCTATAGAGTCTTGGGAATGTCCTGTTGATTTTATGATATTAACCCTAAGAATAATCTAGGAGGACACCCACTCATTCTAGGAAGACCTTGGTTGTCTACAGTTGATGCTTTCATTAGCTGTAGATCTAGTGACATGTATATTTCTGATGGTAATTAAACTAAGAAATTCACTGTATCCTCCAGCAAGAACAATCACAGAAATAGATGATAAGGAATGGTTTGATGATGAAGAAGATATACAACCTCTCTTCAATATTTCAAACATTAATGAAGATAGCCAAATCTTAAATACAATAGAAAATTATGAATCATCTCCAGAATATGAACATGATCAATTTCAATAAAGGTATAATATTGAATACTTGTCATCTAGGCAGATGTTTATTTACTTTGTGGAAGAATTTGGTAGCTCTCCAGTTGAAATATTTCCAGGGAAAACCTTGAATATAAACAAAAACTTGGAAAAATTACAACAAGAGAAGCTAATCAAAACATTGCAACAACATTCATCTGCATATGCATGGGAATACACTGATATGAAAGGAATTAGTCCTAAGACTTGTATACATCACATCTACATTGAGGAAAATTTCAAATCTATCAGACAACCTCAAAGAATGATGAATCCAAATCTTAGGGAAATTGTGAAAGAAGAGTTGCAAAAGTTGTTAAATGTAAACTTCATCTATCCAATTTCCGACAGTCAGTGGGTTTCTCCTTTGGTGATTGTACCCAAGAAAAATGGTAAATGGAGGGTATGCATTGATTATCAAGAATTAAATAAAGCTACTCTTAATGATCATTTTCCTTTACCTTTTATAGATCAAGTGTTAGATACAATAGCAGGCAAGAAGTATTTCTGATTCTTGAATGGTTTTAATGGTTATAATCAAATTCAGGTTGCACCTGAATATCAGGATAAAACCACATTCACCTGTCCTTGGGGAACTTATGCTTACCGAGTACTTCCTTTTGCATTGTGTAATGAACCTGAAACATTCCAAAGGGCAGTATTAGGAATTTTTCCTGATCTAATACATGATTGTGTAGAAGTATATATGGATGAATTTATAGTTTATGGGAATACATTTGATGAGACTTTAGAAAACTTGGAAAAAATTCTTAAAAGATGTAAGGAAGAAAAACTTTCATTAAGTCATGAGAAATGTTTCATGATGTTTACTGAAGGGATTGTTTCAGGACATCACATTTTAGGGGATGGAATTAAAGTTGATAAGTCTAAAATTGAGGTCATCTCTAGGTTATCAGTTCCAAGTTGCCAAAAGGATGTTAGAAGTTTTCTAGGATTCACAGGTTATTACAGAATATTTATAGAAAATTTCACCAAAATAGCATCCCCACTCTTCAAACTACTTACCAAAGATTGTGAATTCAAATGGAATCCTGACTGCTAGTTAGGATTTGAAGCCTTAAAAGAAAAAATTTCGGAAGCACCCGTTTTAAGAGGGCCTAACTAGAAACTAACTTTTCATATTTCAATAGATGCTTCAGATACAACTCTAGGAGTTGTGTTAGGACAAAAAGACCTGATCCCTTATGCCATTTATTACACAAGTAAAAATTTGACTCCCCCAGAGTTGAATTATACTGTAACTGAAAAGGAATTATGATCCAGATTTATGCAAGAATGAAAAATAATAAACAGATAACCATAAACACAAAGATGCAGCGGAAATAACACTTCATTTCATTAATATCAAAGAACTGAAATTTGCTTACAGACAGAATGGAAATAAAACTAGCTAGGGCGCTGTTAGCTATCTCTGAGAAGAGACGTGGTGGCTACAGGCCTCTGAAATGAGTTACAATGAGGCTCGAGGGCCTATTTATTATTTAGAAACAATGAGAAATCCTTAACAACCAAAACCCTAACCCTAGGAGATGAAGCGCCAAAACTATGGGCCCCGTTTGGGTAAATTGGTGTTTCAACTTCCCAGGGGTGTAACTTTGGCATACGATCTCCGTTTTACGCGTACCATACCTCGTTAGAAAGATCTATCCAAGGACTACAAATTTTGAATGAGCAACATTGATCCATAGAACCATGTTCCTCTCCGTTTCCCAAAAAAACGTCGTTTAGGGCCTCAAAATGGCTCCAGAAGTTCAGGACCCAAAAAACTGCTAAAAATAGTAATTTGTGCTGAAACTGAAAAATTGAAAGAGATAATGGTGAGCCCCCAAGTGGAATAGGCAGGTGACCACCAATATCCACCTGGATCATTCCTCCCCCCTTAGGAAGCAATGGTCCCCATTGCGTTAAGTTCCTCCATGAGATGAGGAAATTTCTGCTGAACTTGGTCCCTGGTGAACCACTTTCCTTGGTGCAGTAGTTGGCTAGCTTTGAAACCACTATCTGGAGACTCTAAACTCTCAAATTCGTGCTGGAAATGTCTCGCCATCATAAAATTTCTGAAAAAAATAGTTGATTTTAAATCAACAATAATTCCCACATCCAGACTCCGATTTGATCGATTTTTTTTTTGAAACTGGGTGATTTTTCAAGGGGAGCTCAGATCTATACCCATCTCTCTAAAATTTCACAATGAAAACTATGAAAAATGACAGGAGATATGCTGTCCACGAATTGTCGTCAGAACATTTTCTGCAATATTGCGGATTTAGAATCAGCGATATCTCCCTCATCCGAACTCCAATTCGGCCGATTTTTTTTTTTTGAATTTGGGTGTTTTTTTGTAAGGAATCCAGATCTAGTCTTCGATTTTCTAAAATTTTCACCAAAATTTTCAGATCTAATCTTCAAACTCGCCGCCCAAGAAATTCATGGAGTTTGCTGAAGATTGCTGCCAAAAATTGAAACTAAAATATGCTTCAAACCCTCATTCACATGGATTCGTAACCTAAATCTAATACCACTGATCTGGATCTTAGGGGGAGGCCCCCAAGATATAAAAATTTGAAATGGATTTGACAAGATCTGCAAAATTAGAATGCCAGAAAAAAAGAGAGAACGCAAAGAAAATAAAACCACAAAGAAACTTGTTTTATTAAAATAGAGAATAACTGTAGAAGCTACATTGTGGTGGACAATCTGTCCTTTTACAAAATGAGGCTTGTTATTTATAGGCCTTTTTGAGTTAAAATACCATGTGTAGATACCATAGGTGGATACTATGGGTCAATACCATGGGTAGATACCGCTTACAATACCATGGGCGAATAAATACAATGGGTGGATGCCATTTTCCATTCGGATCAAATTATTAGTTGTTGTTCATGCTATCAATAAGTTCAGACATTACATAACAGGCTATGAAACCTTTGTCCATATAGATCACTCTGGAATTAGGTATTTAATGAACAAATCTGTTACTAATGGTAGAGTTACAAGATGGTTATTTATCTTGCAAGAATTTAACATTACTATTCTAGATAGGCTTGGAAAACAAAACACAGTTGCTGATTTCCTATCTAGAATTCAAAATATTAAAGATAATACTCTGGTTGAAGATAAATTTCCTGATGAATATATTTTTGCAATAACTACTCGAAACCCTTGGTTTGCAGATATTCTCAATTACTTAGTTACATGGAAATTACCTTCACATATGCATTCTAGAGAAAAAATAAGAATCATTCAAATAAGTGAAAAATACTCATGGATTACTAATGAATTGTATAAGATAGGTCCAGATCTCATGATCAGAAGATGCGCTTGAGAGGATGAAATGCCTAAAATTCTTAAAGCATGTCATGATGAACGTTGTGGTGGACATTTTGCTGACAAGAGGACATCCTATAAAATCCTTCATTTAGGATATTATTGGTCATCCATCTTCAAATATGTCAAAGAATATGTCAAAAGGTGTGACAGTTTCCAAAGGGTAGGGAAACTTTCTCCTTTAGATGAAATGCATTTACAACTCGAGGTACTCATTGAACCTTTTGAAAAATGGGCCTTGGATTTATTTGGACCTATTAATCCTCCCTCTAAAAAAAGGAAGTATATTTTGGTATGCACTGATTATGTCACTAAATGGGTAGAGGCTAAAGCATTATCTTTTGCTAGTGAAGGATCTGTAGTTAGTTTTCTCTTTGAGGATATTTTCATTTGTTTTGGTGTTCCAAGAGAAATTGTAATAGATCAGGGTGCTCAATTTACATCAAATATGGTAGAATATCACAATATCAAGCACAAAAAGTCTACCCCTTACCATCCACAAGAAAATGGTCAAGTTGAATCTACCAATAAGGTGATTGAAGGGATTCTCACTAAGACTGTTCATCTACACAGAAGAGATTGGGCAAAAAGTCTTCCTCGAGCCTTATGGGCCTACAGAACTACTTGGAGGAACACAACAAGACATACTCCCTATGAACTTGTTTATGGGAAGCAATTCCTATTTCCTATAGAATTTCAGATCAAGACCTTCAAGATGGCAATCCAATTGGGATTTGATTTATCAGAAGCACATAAGCATAGACTGGAGTAACTCAATGAATTAGATGAAATCAGACAAGATGTAGTCCAAAGAACCAGTATAGTCCAGAAACAAAGGACTAAATGGCATGACAAGTACATCAAAGAGAAAAAGTTTCAAGAAGGGGATTGGGAACTCTTGTTTGACTCAAAATTCAAGAATTTTCAAGGAAAGTTTCAGACTCATTGGCTTGGGCCATATGAGATTTAAAAAGTCTTTGATAATGGAGCAGTAAAGATCAGAATGATAGATGAAGAAAATGTATCTCTTCTTGTGAATGGTCATAGGTTGAAAGTACATCATAAACCACTTTCAAAAGAAGAGTTTGTCAATAAATTTCAAGATAATGTTGATATGGAGTTAGTGAAGAAGAATTCTTCTTCTTCACTAACTTAGCTTTTACTTTTCCGACATATATATATATATATATATATATATATATATATATATATATATATATATATATATATATATATATATATATATATATATATATATATATATATATATATATAGAATAAAAGTGTATAAGTATCAAAACCAATCAATGATCGACATACTTATACAGAAAATACATGGTGAAAATCAGATCTCTCTGACACCCTATATTTTCCATTTTCATTTCTGTAATAAAGTAGTGGAAATTACATTCATATTTGCAGTTCATAATCTGCAAACTCATTTTTACTCCTTTTCACTCCACTATCATTCCACTTCATTCCATTTTCATTTCATTTTCACACCCATACCATCTCATTCCACTCTCAATCCATATTGTCACTCATGTTTTTTTTTACATTCTACAGCTCATCATATTCTGCAGCTGAGCACATTTTTAAAAACTGATTCTATTCTGCAGCTAATTTGATTCTACAACCATTTAAAATACTGGCATGATAATTGCAAAAGGGACTAAAAGATTATGTTTTAAAGGTCATCATGCTACAAAAAGAAGCTAAGGAACAACGTCAAGCAACAACAAACAACAAGGTCAAGTTCTGAGGTAAAGTGTAGAAACTTATTTTAATAACAAAAAATTAAAACATGAAATGTGTATAAAGTGTACATTCATATGTTCCTTGATAACCTATCATTCTAATTGATTAATCCTAATTATGATATATCTCGACCATATCCCACATATAATGTTTCACAATGGTCCATCATTAAAAATCCCTGATTAATGACTAACAGTCATGATCATGACGTAACCTATTTTTCCACGTCTCCTCAAGACCGTATCACTTACTTATTCCCTACAACTCACCATAAACCCTCCACTGATTCCACATCTCGTTCATCTCTATCAACACTTCATCCAATTCATTTCCACACCAAAGAGAGGTAATTTAGAAGGTTGGAAGCATTTTGCAAAGAAGGAGGATGGGTTTGATTGTCAGAACAAAACCAGTATGGGTCAAATAAATGGAAGGATATCCAGAGGTTAGAGAGCTACTACAACAAGCTAGGTGGTTGAGGTTTATAGAAAATTTTGATGGCTTTCATAAGGAAATTACCAAATCATTTGCCAGATATTTTGATGGAACTGAGGTGGATATTGGGGACATTAAATTCACAATAACAGAGACATTATTGGCAGAAGCTACAGAACTTCCAAGGCATGGAGAGATATGGTTCAAGAACAAGGAATTTTGTAATGAATCATGGAAGGTGATACTTAAAAATCTAGGTATGGATGTCTCAGTCTTTAGAAAAGGAATTCCAAGTACTTCTCTGAAAAATAAATGGAGAAATATGATTTTGATTTTGCAAAAATTCATAACTTTTGAGGGAAGGTATGGAACCATGTATGTTTATCATATCCAACTATTAATGAATTTTCTAGATAATGGTGAGAACAACCTATTTTTCTTTTTTCTTAGTAGTCTAAAAAGAATGACCTCGAATGTACAAAAGAGAATCCAATTTATAGAGACCACTATGCATCATCATGGCTTAGTGAAAATACTAATTAAGTTTCACTTAAGAAACATAGGAGATGATTGGGAGGATTTCCTTGTTAGGAATCATTTTCAAGAACAACCAGAATCACCACCCAAGGAAGAAAATGTCAGGAGAAGTAAAAGAAAAATAAGTGATATAATTGTGGAAGATAGACGTGAAACTTCACCACAGAGGGATAATGAAAAATTAATTTATGAGGATCTTACAGAAATTAGAAAACAAATTAAGGCCAGAGGAAAGAAAAATAAAGAGGGTGAGGTTATAAATGAAGGAAATAACAGTCCTCCAAAATTAATAAGGATCTCTAGACTCCGAAGCACTATGAAGAAGACATTGGTTAAAGAGACCGAGCCCATAAATATAGAAGAAGAAAATCCAGTCCCATCACCTGTTGATAATTCTCTTGAGTACAGTCCTCAAAACTCTCCTGTTAATCATTTGAAGAAGGCCCCAACAGAAGATCTCCTGATATAGATCCAGTTTATCAACATATATATGATTATGTGGAGTCATTAGAAAGAAATGCCTCAATGAACCAAGAAACACCCGTCAATCCACAAGAACCTCTGATTCAATCTCTTAAGCAAGATAATTATGAATTAGAGACATTGAACAGGCACATTAAGAATGAAAATGAGATTTTGAAAGATCAGATCAAGTTGAACAAGGAAAATCATGATAATACTACTATGCAACTAGGGCTATTGCATAAGGAACATAAGAAATTGAAGAAAAAGAACAAGAAGTTGAACAGAGTAATCATAAACCTCAAATTCGAAATTCTCAGGAAGAGGCCAAGAATGACATTAACTTCAAAGGGAAACAAAAGGATAAGGTTGGATGTCCTAGCTGAAGTATTTGAGCACATGCATTAAGGGGAAAGAACTTATAATTTTGGTAAATTGCATGAGGACATGCAATTATTTTGTAGTGGGGGTATGTTGAACCTCAAGATTACCTTCTCCTTTACAGTTTTCTCTTCTCATTTCACCACTTTTCCATAAGTTCATAAACCCTAATCAATGAATAATGCTAAGGTTTTGTCTCAAGGTTACATTTAAATGATTGCCATTTTATACTTTCGTGATTTTTCTATTTTGATAAGTTTTTGCAAATTAGCTCCAGAATGCAACCTATTCTGTAGCTAACTATGCGTTCCGCAGCTACTCTTATGGTTTACTAGGTTCTAGGTGTCAGTTGAGGAATCAAGCCACATGGGTGTTTCTAGAATCATTCCTACATGGATTCTATCCTACTCATTTGATCTAGATCGACATAAGGAGGTGCCTAAACCTACGGTCAAAGTTACAAGTCAAAGAACGTTACCTATAGTAATAGGACTCCTGATTTGCTCTTCGAGGAAAATCATGAGTCCAATAGTCCTATTTTGATTGTAATTCAAGTTAGACACCTGTAGCTAACTTATCTCGCAATTAGTTATGTAATTCCTCTTTAAATAGTGATTCCACATAACTGAGGGATAGTTAAGTTCAGTTTTATTATATTTCATATTTGCAACTGAATACTCTATTTTTCTAGACTCTGTTTCAATAAAGAAGTTCAGTTATCAAATGTTGTTTTGATTGCACTTTTGACAAGCTAGGAGTCAACCAACTTAGTAGCAAAGGTCCCCTGCTTCTAAAGGAGGTTTTTATATTCTTTCTAGTTATATTTAATTCATTTTGTTTAGCAATTTCTGTTATGCTTCATTTCCAGTATTTTTCAAATAGTTTCATGATAAATTGCAGTTGTGCAGACTTGTTCTTCCAAAACATTTCAAGAAGATAGAAATTCTATTTTCAATATTGGAATAAGGACTGAAGTGCTAGAAACCATGGTTGTTTAGCTTTACTGTTATTGCCTTTTCATTTTCATAAAATAGAATTGCCAATTGTTGTGTCAAATTGATATTCATGAAAGCCATTTTCAATATATAGAATTTATATTAATTGTTAAATGTTTCACATGTGCAGTAGTTGAATATCTCTTGTTTCTTGTCATTTTCTTGCTAATAATCAGAGGCATAATTGATTTCTCCAAAGATAATTCAAGAGGTTAAAAGCTTCACATTTGAGTAGTAATGATAAGTCAATTATACGTTTGGTTGATCTTATTTAGACTTTGCATGTTTTTACTTTCAAGACCCTCATTTGACTGCAAACAACAATATTTCTAAAAACCATTCTACAAAGAACTAATCTGAACATGTTAAGAAAGTATGGTTGAATGATTAAATGTAATGCAACTTCTGGGTTATTTACAGAGCTTTCCTAGTACTTTAATTTAAAATAGATGTAATTAGCTTACTCAGACATTACTTCAAAGAAGGTCACTCTTTACAATTGAATAATTGGAGTAGCTAGACACATCTTAGATACTTTCATTTTCATTCCTTGTTTTCTGTTCTAGAGCCTTAGCATGCTAAAGTACTAGTAGTTACTAAATTCCATCTCAATAGGTCACACCTAACAATTGGATGAGAGATAACTAAGGGTACAATAGTTGATTCATTTCCTGCTTTCATAGGAGTAGTAATTCTCAATTCTAGTCTTTTAGAAGTAGATCCATGGATTAGGATTAACAAACCAAACAGATAGATGCTTTTATTTTTAAAACTAGGTCTTAAACTATCTCTTAGCTTTAGGTTTGATATTATGAAAACTAGAATAGTTTTAGTACACTTCCTTTTCTTCCTTCTAAAATTAAAATAGATTAACTTAAATCTTTTCATAATTCTAGGTTAGTCATCTCCAGAACTCAAGGAACAAAACCCCCCTAAAAACAATATAAAACACAAACACAACGAAGTAAGAAATAGTTTCTTAAGCACATATGGTGCACCACACTTCACCAGTTTACTACCCCTAGTTGATAACTAATGAAAGCAATTTAGGAACACTAAATTGACTAAAAAAACTCTATGTTGAGTATGCAAAGAATGAGAAATATCCCTCGCATTAGGGTCTAGAGAGCATCTATCAATAAAATATGAGAATTTACTACGCATCTAGCTATCTATATATGTGATAACATTATTGTCATTTTTAGGAAGACTAAGGGTTGATTAAAATAAATGAATTATAATATAGGATTCAAGCAATATTGTCATTTTCATCTACCCTTTTCAACTTTTACATTAATAAATCAAAAGATTGTTTGTAAGATGCATGTTATGTCAACTCGATTGTCACTAGTATAGACACCATCCTTCTTCTTTATGTTAATAAGAGTGTTATTATGGCGAAGAGTCTCTATGGCCTTGGTAAACAACTAAGAATATGCAAGGGCATCTTCTCTAGTATGGGTATGGTTGTGAACATTAACAAATGAAAGTAATGATAATTACATCCAAAGATATCACTTACAATACTTTTGTATATGAAAAAAATCATTTAAATAAATTTCCTTCATATATATATCTCAAATTTGATATTCATTATAATCTCAATTAGAACTATAACATTAAGAAAATGATAAATAAATGTGAAATGATATTATAATCTTGAAAACAATTGTAAATTAGTAAACCTTTTGGCTATAGGATTAAAAAAATATCATATTCAAGACTCTTCATGTCACTCTTATTATGTTATATGGATGTCAAATTTTGGGATGTAGTATCTTTAGAGGATCTTGGAGAAAGATAAGGCATATGCAAAAGAAGTTTATCACTAATATCTCAAAATTAAAGGCAATGCACCCTATCCTATCCTCCTCTTAGAATTGAGTCTTTCACCCATTAAGAGAAAAGCTATTATTATTTACTTAACGCACAAGAACAATATATGCAACATGGATGATAAGGAACTCCCCAAAATTGCTTCAAATTTTAGCGAAAACCACCAGTTGCTCAAGCAAGGTGGTATAAAGATGCCAAATCTTGGCTATACCATTAGGATATAAAAGGAGTCATTTTGTAAAACATAAATAACATTAAAAATATTATCGTATCTAATTTTAAAGAGAATTTATGGTGTTATAAATAAATAAAGTTTAAAAAAATTAAGATACTATGAGGATGTGGTCAACCATACTTTAGAAGATCAAAGTATCTCTCTATTTTAGGGAGCATAAAGAAGAAAATCAACATTGGTAAAATAAAAACAAGTTCTCATGATTTGTAAAGTGAATTAGGAATTGGAAAATTCTCAAAACACCATGGGACAAAATAACATATCATCTTTGTGACAATAAGAGGGTTGATTATGAAAAACACTTTCTCTTAGAGTTCCTTGGCGTATACCCAAATTAGATTACAATTTCAAAATATTTGTCAGGATACCAATCTTCCTAACATTCTAAGTCATAAAAACTATAATTATTTTGGAAGGCTTCTCTTAATGATTTTCAAACATATTAATAAAATTTGAAAGAAATATGACTTGTTATAGATTAATATATTGAATAAAAAATAATTCTTGTGTGATGCTATTCATCTCTACAACATTGTGAGGCTTTTGGGGTGCTTAATTGGTCTCTTGCAGCTCAATAGCTACTAGATAGGGTGGCCCTACTTCTTTGCCCCCTCTGTCAGCGCCTGATATAGCTTCCTTCAATGCTCTGGTCTCCAAAGGGTTGGAATTCTACAAGATGAAGCTCTCATGCTTTGTAAAAAAATTTAAGGATATTTTGAAGGTAGAAATCAATGCTTTTTAGCCTAGAACAATGACTCTTCATCTTGCGAAACAAGGTCTAGTGGGTTAGTTTATGGGGATCTGTTAAGCCCCTATATTAATAGTGTAGTCCCTTATTATGTTAGTCTAACCCCCACATTGTTATTATTGTGCCCTTACATTATTATTGTTAGGTCGGCTAGGATTACATTGTGGCCCACTAGGATTACATTGTGGCCCCATGGACTCCTATATATAGAAAGGAGGTTTTGTCATTTGTATCATCCAAGATTTGTTCATTTATGTAATGTATTGGAGGTTTCCCCCTTGAAGTGGCTTATTTATAAGACGTTGATATCTCTTTTCTTCTCTTTTTGGAGCTGGTTACACAACATTTGGTATCAGAGCTTTGGATTTTAGGGTTTCGCTGCTCCAAACACGTCATCGTGGCATTTTCGCTATAAAGTTTTTTCTACGAAGTTTCCGAAGCTGAAATGTTTAGGGTGTGAATCTGAAATCTTGAGGAAGATTGTCTAAAAATTTCAGAGCTTGGTTCACAATATTTTTTGAGATATCATCTATGGAAGTTAGTTTTTTTTTCAGGCTCCTAAACAGGTCATCGTGGAATTTGCGCTATAATTTTTTTTTCTACGAAGGTTCAGAATATGAAATTCATATGGTGCAAAGCTGAAATCCTGAGGAAATTCATCAAAAAATTTGAGAGCTTGGTTCGCAATATTTTGGGAGATATGATATGTGGAAGGTAGTGCTTTTTTAGGCTACTGAATTTCATCTCAAATAGGTGATTGTGGGAAAAGTTCAATAACTCTCTCTCTGGGCATCGGATTAGAGTTCCGTAAAAATCGGTCACAAGTACATACACTTTGGTTTCTTTGCTATCAATTTCAGAGACAAAGGACGAAACAGTAATACGTGGCAAGTCGTGCAAGTTCTCTCTACTGAACCAGTCCATAATTAGGTCATTGTGGGAGAGTGGACACAACTTTGTCTTGGAGAATCCAAATCAGGTCAGACCTATGGCATTAAAAAGAGAATTAAGAGGGATAATTCAGTGCTGAATTTCAAATATTGGAGGTCCGCAATCACAGAGATAACCAATTTCAATATCGAGCTCGTCAAAAGCAGGGAAAAGGTGTGTATTGCTTTTTCCGAATTGCATAAGTCTTGTTTGAAGAATCAAGTTGAATTGATTCCAAGGGCATATTGAAGAATTTTTGTCAGAAATGGGTTCTATTATGCACTCAAAAAATAATTCCATACCAATTAAGCCCTCAAAAAGCTATACTATGACGCATGAAGAGGAAGAATTTCAGTATGAGATATCAAAATTACGGTACCATTTGCAACAAGTTTCGATATTACGAAGAGCAACCGAAGATGACATAGATGGTTTAAAATCAGAAATGGAGGCTAAGTTGGATGGTTTTAAGGATCAAATAATAGCTAATATGGATGATAAATTAGTGGAAGATCAAATCGAGCATCAACAACAAGTTCTCCAACTCTCAAAGGATAACCTAACTTTGGTGCAGAATCTAATGAAACAACAAGAAGATCAACATCACGCACCAAGAAAAAGTTGACGATCCTGAAAGCAAAGACAAACAAGTACAATCAATTTTAAATTATCTCATCAAGTGGAAGAACTTTCCTGTAGAAGATTCCACATGGGACGATGAGAATTTTATACAGAAGCATCAAGAAATAATCAAGCGTTGAGGACAACACTTGTTTGAAGGAGAGGGGCATGTTAAGCCCCTATATTAATAGTGTAGTCCCTTATTATGTTATTCTAACCCCCACATTGTTATTATTGTGCCCTTACATTATTATTGTTAGGTCAGCTAGGATTACATTGTGGCCGACTAGGATTACATTGTGGCCCCATGGACTCCTATATATAGAAAGGAGGTTTTGTCATTTGTATCATCCAAGATTTGTTCATTTATGTAATGTATTGGAGGTTGCCCCCTCGAAGTGGCTTATTTCTAAGGCGTTGATATCTCTTTTCTTCTATTTTTGGAGCTGGTTACACAACAGGATCTGGCCCTCCCCATGCTCATTGAAGTAGTGGGTAAATAAAACTTGGCAGCCATTGATAAAGGGTCACATTTGCTATTCTTTCTGTAGGAGAGGGATTTGTACCTTCTTCAAGAAAAAGGAAAAATGATACTTGATCTTTAGAAATGAAGCTTATTTCATGGGTTCCTAGGGTCTCTATTTAGATTAATGGATCTTAGATTTTAACCCAAATGTGATGTTCCTTTAACAGTTCCAGCTGGGTTAAATTCACCTTCTTTCCTCTGCATTTGTGGAATTATGCCACTTTTAAAAACATTAGAAATTCCCTCGGTAAGTATATTTATCATGTCAAGCCAGAAGAGGGTTTGTTTTATTGTGCCAAGATATATGTGGAAGTAGATCTAGAAAAAGGGCTTTCGACTGCAATAAATATTAACTTAGATCATTGGTCCCATATTTAAGAGGTGGATTATGACCAACGTCCTTTTAAGTTCAAGGTCTATGATGGGTATCGACATTTTTCTAGAAGCTGCAAAAGGATGATTGAGGAGAAAAAAAATTAGGTGGAAGAATGAGATCAATGGAAATATCCCAAAAGGCGAAGAGTACCATCCAATCATGCTAAAAATCAATGACAACATAGAAATCCAATAGCGAAAAAGGGCAAGGGCCCAACCTCTCCATCCCAAGGAAAATTGACTCTAGGAGAAGGTACCATTCATATGGGTGCAAAAAATTCTAATAGCAATAGTTTCGAAGCACTTAACTTGGTTGAAGATGAATATGAGATTTCCTTAAGCCATGTCCCTCCCTATCCTGGAAAGGACTCCAAATATTCTCCTAGTCTTCTCAAGGATTGCTTTTCACCCTTTGAGGATGCCCTTGTCCATGTGATAGGTGAGATTGACTCTTCCTCATATGAGGGCGAGCTACACTCTTCTAAGGTGGATTGAATTGCCCCCTCCCTTTCTAGTTCAATTGATGAAAAATAAGAAACAAATAGATAGAAAAAATAAGATCACATTCAACGTAATGCGGGAAGAAAAATAAATAGAGAGGTTCGAATTGAAAAATATGAAAAGGATAAATAATTGGGAAGACAAGGTATTTTTGATAGAGACATCACAAGGTATTAGAATACAAGGAAATGAGTCATTTCAAGCCCCAATCATGGGGCCACAAAATCTAATAGAAAATTATCAAACCAATTTCTTGGAATTGTAGGGGGTTGGGGTTGGATAAAACACTGGCAGAGGTTAAATCATTAGTTCAAAAAGAAGAAACCCATATTCTCCGACTCTAGGAGATTAAAATGGGAAATAAATCAATTTCCCAAAAACAATATAAATTATGGAATCGTAATGGCATCTCGAAAGTCAGTTCAATGAGGGCTTCATGTGGTATTTGTAATCTTTGGGCTTCCTCATATTTGAGGCTTTTGGATTTGTGTTCCTCTCCTATCTCGTTGGTGATGGAATTTTTATATCTTCCTTCCCAAAATGTATGTTTACTAAATATGGACGAGATTGCATTGCTAAAAACGTATTTATAATTTTTATTTTATTAGAAATTTGAAATATATATATATATATATATATATATATATATATATATATATATATATATATATATATATATATATATATATATATATATATATATATATACCCAAAGATTCATTATAAATATAAATATTTTATATGTTTATTGATTAAATTTAAATATGAAGTGTAAATATAATGGTCACAAATATGAATCATTATTTTAATATAGTTACAATATATATATATATATATATTATTCTTATTTCTAATTATATTTTTATTAAATAAATTTATTAAATTTTTATATGTTTTGAAATATCATGATTACAAATATGAATGACTATTATTTAAATTTGTTTTAATATGATTGCGCTGAGAGGAACTCTCTAGCCCAATGTGGAAGAGATGTTGTAAGGTTATGTTATGTTTTTTGTTTGTTGTAACCTGACCTAAAAAATTTTTAATCAAAAAACAAAAGATACATCAACAAATCCTACCATGGTCTGCCATTAGGGAAACTTGACTAGTGGTGGAATAAAAGTATTTTTGTTCCAAAAAAAATACTATATATCTCGGTCCTAGCTCTATACTTGTTATATAAACTAGATTCCAAATAGAACCTACAATTCAATTCAATAAAATTTTCCCAGATGTACAAAGATGCAATATACTTGAAGGTGAAAAATAACATCTCAGTCTAAACTAGAGAGTATTGTGTGAGGGAAACTTGAAAACATGATTTTTCCTTCCTCGTCAATCAGGTCCGCACACAAAACACCGAAACCCAATTCATCCATTTCTACAATATTTTGTATCTTTTTGTAGGCCACAAGCTTTGCTTGAAAGCTTAAGCATGAGGCTAGGGCCTTTCCCAAATCATAAAGTGTCCAGAGTGCCAACAATTTCAGTGCTCCCTCCTCCTTTGTTAGGAAAAAACCAACATAGGCAGAAGGCTGCTAGATACCACTAGAGAAGTTGCTATAACCTGCAAGACCCTAGCCGTCTTGCATGGAGAGATTACTTGATTAAATGACATATTTTAGCATTTGGGGGATCACTCGTGTGAGAGGGTGTTCATTAAATTCGATTGTGAGTTGGAGGATGTCATGACCCCATGTTGTGGTTTCCTTCAAGAACATCATGGGAATTATGTGGCATCGATGAGATTTCACTGCAAGTTCAACTACTCTCACCCAGACAACACCTAAGAACCTATGTGCCTTAACAAGTTTATATTTATACTTTGCAGAATTAAGTGTTTAAGAAAAGAAAAATAATTCATTTATTATTAAATATTTTTATCATTCAACTCTTTATCAATAGTTCATTCAAAATTATTATGGTGCAAGAAATTGAACGAAACATAGATGCAGGCGGGGGAATGCCAAAATACTTATCCGTGATTTCAATTACTTCAAAAATACAACAGTTTACAATGAACAAGACAATCACTTGGTCTGTGCCAGCTAGCTCGTCCAAAAAAGTTACAAATATGTTTTTGCAACTACCTTATGACCTACACCTGCAACCTACCTATAAATCCCAATAAAATCTACCCCAAAAGAATCGAACTCAAGCACCCAGGTCATGTACGATCGTTCGATAATCCTCACCTTCATCCTACATTTTCTTGTTTCGTTCCCTTTGTTACATGGTCTATCCATGGCGATTTTCATTTTTGCTTTTCAATTATTTGATTTCTTAGTCAAACTATTTGATTGATTCCTCCTCCCAAATGCTAATATCCTTTACTTATATGTGTTCTTCTTGTTTGGTTTATGTGGGTCGAAGCCCCTTCTTGTGTTATCAATGAACCATCACAATGTTTGGAAACCTATTTGTTCACTTGAGCCAACTTGAACTTTTCGTGTGAGCATCCCTCCATGTGGTTGCATTTCCATTCCTGATATAGGATGCCTGACATTGGGTACCTGATGCCCCGCCACCTTGTGGGTGCGCCCAGATCGTGTTCTTGTCTCACTGTTATGTACCACATAATTTTTCCCAAGCTAATCGTTCATATCATTACTCCATCATTTTTTCCACGACGTGCCTTCCAGTTGCATTGTTTCATTCAACCCATCATATTTTTTGGACACCCCTTGGTTATGGCGGTCGCACCCTTGGTCAACCTCCATTCTACCTTGATATTGTGTAGGTAGGCACACTTTTTGTGGCATACCCATTACGTTTCTCCCATAATGACACATATTACCTTTTCCTTGCTGTGGATGTGCCAAGAGAGCACACGCCCTTCAACTCGTGAACGCTGCCCACTATCGATGTGTCGAATTGGGTGCCCCTTCTCCGTGTGGGCACACTCATCGCGTTGGCTCTTTTGTTTCGTGCACTCTACGTCTTTTCTACTTTGGTTCGCCAAGTCGTTTGCTTGTCACATGTATTTTCTCCCTTTCTTGTGTGATTTGCGCTCCTCCATGTGACCTATAAACGAACTTAGTTCTTCATTGCAGTTTTTCACCACTCCAAGTGGACATGGTTCTTCACGAGCGCCTGCTTGGTCTTGGTGAAAACTCGGGGCCTGGAAATCCTCCCCCACTTCAACTATGTTGTCTTTGTTAAAAAAATCACTTCAAAAAAATCCTTTGCCAAGTTTTTCATGTTCGTCGCAACAGTGAGATAGTCTTTCCTATGACCTAGTCCATGCCCACAACTTGTCGCAACCCTTCAAGAGCAACAAGTGATGGTACCCCTTGTGTTGATAACTATTTAGGTAGCTAATCCGACTGTGGAACCTCCCTCAAAATCATTAGGGGAATTTGGAGTTATAAAATTGGCCTCCTAAGAAAATTATAAAATAATAGTGGAAATAATAAAATAAGATTTCATTACATCATCAAATTTTATAGGGAAAAAAGAAAAAAACTTCTTTTTAAACTCGTATTTTCAACTTTTCTCTATATTGGTTTACTCAAATTTCCAGTTGAAACACTCATTGTATGCATAATTTGATTCCTGATCCAAGGAGTACCCATGTTTCATACTTTCGATGGACCCTGCTACATGAAAAATGAGAAATACATGAAAAAATGTGATTGCAATAATGTTTTTCATGTATTTCTCATTTTTCGTGTAGTAGGGTCCAACGAAAGTATGCAACATGGCTAATCCTTGGATGAAGAATTAATTTTTTCATCCAAAAAGTACTCCCGCTCGAAATTTGAGTAAAACCTCAGGGAGATAATTTGAAAATACAAGTTGAAAAAGGAGTTTTATTGTTTTATTATTTTTTAATCTTTTTACTTTTTAACCCCAAAAATCGTGAATCATCCCCCATGGTTGAAATCATCATCTTGAATACTATTGGTTCTTATAACGTTTATTTTGGTTGTACATTTTCTTAGGAGGCCCATTTTAGACCTCAAAATTTCTCTAATGAACGCACACATCTTGGCTTCATCACAACTATCATCGCATCATGTTGTCATGATATCATCCATCTGTTTTGCCACTATGGTCTACTAATCACTTCAATGTGGTCTCATGGACCTGAGAAGATGACAATGAGACCATCTTCACTCAAAGTATATAAATATTTTGGGGAGGGGAAGGGTGATGAATGTATGCCCTCATATTCATCTCATTTTAACATTTCAATCCAAGTGTCCACATCCTCCTCTTCTAAATTTCGCATGTATGCCTCATGGTATTCCTTCATAGCCTTCAATTCCATCGTGAAATCTTCCATTGTCTCTAGCCTATTTGTCAAGTGAAATACACTATCTGACAATATTTTTATGAATTCTTCTTGTTCCATGAGTTTTCCCTCCACTTGGTTCAACCTCTCATAGACTTCTTCATTTCACTAATCTTCCACACTCATCGTTGTTAACTTACATTCTCCCTTCATGGCTCTAATGGTTGGAATACTCATCAGTTCATTCCTTCTGTCGTGTATGAACAACCAATTCAAATGTGTCACGGCCAATGCTTCATATTTTTTCATGAATTTCATTCCCAAAAATTCTTCATAATCATCCAAGTGTACAATCGTGAAATCAAATTTACCTTACCAATCACAAATTCACTTGCACATTCTCTGCAACTCCGAGAACTTGGTCAGGTGGAAAGTTCACTACTTTAATACGTGCTTGGGTTGACACGAAATTCAGTCTAAACTTCCTTACTGCCTCTTCTCGTATGAAGTTGTGGGTGGCTCCACTGTCCAACATGGTGAGCAACACACCCTTGCCAGCTTTCATCTCAACACACTCCAACTTGTGCCTCTCAGGATCATGTTTTAGGATAGCCTCCGTCGATGCTGCAATACCCTAAAAATACATCACACCAATTGATGTTTGTTATTCATATGCCTTATTATTTCCATTTGAATTTGTAACGGCCATAAATCCTAGTCCAAAGGATAATTCTTGGAAACGTGGTCTCCCTCACACAACCAAAATTTCAATGGTTTCTTCCATTTTGGATTCCCACTTGCCTTCGCTTCATCTTCCTTCGAAGTCTTTTCCTTTGCCTTATCCAACTACTTCTTATTTTCTTTATTCATGATGGTCAACCAACCTATCAACAAAAAAAAATGCCTCCTCAAGCATCCCGATCTTCCGTCGCTTTACCTCATTACAAGCCCAAGGCTTTAGCCCAATAATGAAGTTCAAAACCTTTTCTTTCTCTTCCATGTCGAGTAACTCCATGATCAGGCTAGCATATTCATGTTGATAAGCTTACACTCCTGAATTGATTGATATAACTGATCTTCATAGGTGCATCCCACATTTCATCTTGTGGGCTGAAGTGAGCCAATAATGCTTCCTTCATCTCTTCCCAAGTTGTGATTTCCTCAACATCACCATCAAAAATCTGATCCATCCTTCTTTTCCACCACATATTGAAATCCCTCATTAGGAATTGTGTATCAACCGTCACCTTTGCTTCTTCAAAGGAAAGCTCAAATATTTCGAGGTATTGATCTATGTCCCACAGAAATTTTACAAGAGTCTTGGCATTCCTTATTCCGTTGTACGAATCAAGTTCTTTTACTTTCAAGTTGGAAGCTCCACCAGTCGAACCTTGCCAACTATTTTTTTCAATGTCGCAACTTTTTTTAGAGATTCCAAAAGACTCTTCTGCAACTTAGTGATATGTTCCATCCCATTATCTCTCATAGCCTCAAGTTCCTTGAGTTCGTTCACAGTTTGATCATACCTCTATTCAAGGTATTCATACCAAACCTTGAGTTCTTCATGACTTACTTCCTCTTCAGTGATATTCTCATTAAGTTTGACGTTCTCTGCCTTGGGTTCACCCTCAAGTTCAACTGTTAGGATATTCTGACACATAGGAAATAGTTAAGAATAACTTAGTCTAGTGTAGAGTTAGGTAAAGTGTGTTTCTTTACCATGTACATTTGTAACTTATAATCCGACAGTCACGATTTGTAGTGATCCGACGGTTATCTCTCACCTCGGTATTAATGACACTTGATCTGTGGCTTAACACCTGATTGGTCTATGAGCTCTATTTAAAGAGCATGGAGGGTCATTTGTTCGGTAACCGTTTATGAGAGAAACATATGTAACCTTTCTTTTTATATTAATAAATTGCCTGAAGTGACCGCGTTGGCTCAAGCCGTGGACTGTTTCCCTCTTTGAGGGTTTTAACCATGTGATTATACTGGTGTAATGATTTTTGATCTGTTTGTGAGCAGTGACCTTTAGTTCTTGATCTGAGGAACTTACCCTATAAATTCCTACATGGTATCAGAGCTATTTTGAGGGTCGCCTCCGTTGTTAATCAAAATCTGAAGCCAGTTTGACTGCATGTGAATGCCGTTTTGTAGATCTACTATTTATGAACATTTTTGGGCTTGGATAACTACTCGGTTGTGTCCGGAGCGTATGTTATAGTGACGAACGCCTTTCATTTCATGCGAAAAGGTTTCCTACTGCCCAAGTTATGATAGTTTAGATCTGGAGGTATAAAGCATCTATTTTGCAGTTATATTTGTTAATAGTTCTGCTTATTTCACTTTTTTTATGTTTATTTTCAAGATTAAGATTTTATTTATTTGCCGGATCTATACCCTCTTCTTTGTGTATGCTCTTTGTTATGTGTTGTGTGCAATCTCGATAAATCAAAAACAGGAAAAAGGGTTTTTTTTTTTTGCTACGTATGCTCTTTCCCCACGTCTTTGTGCGATCTCGGGATATCAAAAATGGTGAAAAAAGTGATAGTTGCCGGTAAGGCTAGCCAAAATTCTAAAATTCTACCGTAAGGCTTTGCATTTCGTTTTTTTGGCTCGTTTTTTGTGTCTTTTTGTGCAGGAAAAGGCTCGCACACTGAAGAGTTAAAAAAAAAACCTCTCCTCCTTTCATACAATAACGTGATCCTTTTACTATCTCACTTGGTGAGGGGCTAGTTTATGAGAATAGAGGTCTTAGGTTCAAGTCTCCTTCTCAAGCTTCTTTTGTAAAAAAAAATTGTTCAAAGGGGCAGAAATTTTTTTTTTTTTTTTTAAACGCTGCACTTCATCCTGTTCCCATAACTATTCGACATCTACAACTCAGTTTTTTTCAAAAGGCATAACTTCTTCATCCGGAAGCCATTTTTCGAGCCATTTGTTTTTTAAACAACCTATTTTTTCAAGATCTTTCCATTGGAGCAGTTAGTTTTAGCTTTTCTCCACTTCATTTTTTTTTTTTAAAATGGAAACTGCATGCCCGGTTATTCTTAACAACACCGATTATTTCCAATGGCTACCTCACATGGTAGATATACTTAGAAGTAAAGGGCTTTATAGAATAGCCACATGACAAGAAAATGAATCTTCCAATGATGATAAAGCTGCTAAATGGGAAAATAAACAAGATCAAGCATGAGGGTTGATAGGAATGTCCATTGCTCAAGATCTTCGATTTCGTATCCTTGACACTGACACCCCTTATGAAGCCCTGGAAAAGCTAAAAATTGTTTTTGGAATTCGAAATCAAATCAGGGCCCACCAGCTTGAAAATGAGTTTCTTACTTTGGACCCCAATAATTTCTCCTCCATTGAAGATTTTTTGTCCAAATTTAAGACCCTCAGAATTCTTTTAGAAGGTTGTAAGATCAAAAAGGATGATGGTAGCCTCATCTATTGCATTCTTGCTAAGATTGGCCATGCATACTCTGTATTTTTTTCCACCTTCTATTCCACTAGAGAAGCCATCATTTCTTCAGGAACCACCTACAAGAATCCCTCTTTTGATTCCTTTTGTGATTCTTTGATAAGAGAACAAGAAAAAAATTTACACCTTGGTCTATCACTGCTGGAAACACTTCTAAGAAAGCCTTAGCAGCCCAACAACAACCATATCAAAAGAATCCCAAGAAGCAGTATCCTAAAAAATATGGTCCTAAACTAAACAAGGGCCCTAAGCAATTTCAGCCGCAAACTGAAAAATCAAATCACCAAAATAATAAGGCAAATCAAAACAAAGGGAAGAAGACAGATATATATTACAACTTTTGCAATCGGGATGGCCATATAGAGTCCAAATGTTTTAAGAATATGGAAGCCTTAGAAGCAGCAATGAAGAAGCACAACATCAATTTGGAGCACTCTTCACCTTCATCTTCAGGCATGGCACTTTCTGCTTGTGGTTGCCAAGCATCAAGATCTGCTTATGCATTAAATGTATCTTCTTCTTCTTCTCCTTCTCATGAGTGGCTCATTGATTCTGGAGCTTCTTACCACATGGCTAAAAATAAATCCATGTTTTCTTCTTTAAATGATTGTAACACCAAACATATTTATGTTGGTGATGATAGGTCTCTTAGTGTTGTAGGATCTGGAACCATTCATCTAGATAATGGTCAGTTTAATGATGTACTATGTGTTCCTACCTTGTTATGCAACCTTCTATCTATTTATCAGATAACTCATTCAGGTGAAGGGAAAATAGTAGAATTCTCACGTCATGATGTTGTAATCAAGGACCTCAAATATCCTAAACATATTTTAGCTATTGGCATTGCTGATGATTCCACAAGGTTGTATAAGTTTGACAACTTTGGGTCATCATGTCTTCCCTCTGTTTTTTTTGCTCATAATGTTGATGTGAGCAAACTTTGGCATGAGCGATTTGGTCACTTAAACTATCACTCTCTTCAAACTCTATGTAAGAAAAATGTGGTGACGAGCCTTCCTATGGTATCTTGCTGAGATGGTGTTTGCTCCGGACGTGTACTCGGAAAACATCATCGGGATAGTTTTGACAAACATGATTCTTGGCACGCTTCAGCCCCTTTGCAACTTGTGCACAGTGATTTATGTGGTCCACTTCCTATTGTTTCTTTCTCTGGTTGCAAGTACTTCTTAACTTTCATTGATGACTTTTCTAGATGCACTTGGGTATATTTCTTAAAACTCAAGAGTGAAGTTTTTAACATGTTCTTGGCCTTTAAGGCCTTTGTTGAGAAACAATCTGGATATCAAATTCTTAAGTTAAGATTAGACAATGGCGGAGAATATGTTAACAACAAAGTTATCAAATTCTGCACTGAGCATGACATTCAATTGCAACATACTGTTCCATATACTCCACAACAAAATGGTGTAGCTGAAAGGAAGAATCACACCTTAAAAGAAATGGATAATTGTATGCTTCAATCTAAAGGACTTGGCTTCAATTTTTGGGTAGAAGCCATTAACTGTACAAATTACATAGTAAATTGCACTCCTACTAAGGTTTTAAAGAATATAACTCCAGAAGAAGCTTGGAGCTCAATCAAACCATATGTAAGTCACTTTCGTGTTTTTGGAAGTGATGCTTGGGCCCATATTCCAGATGCGAAACATAAAGCCTTAGAACCTAAGAGTGAAAAATGTGTTTTTGTTGGATATTCTGAAGATGTCAAAGGATATAGACTTCTTCAACCAAAATCCAAAAATATTATCATTAGAAGAGATGTAAAAATTGATGAAAATATATCGGCCTGCGAGCCTAGTTCGGCAAGTGTGCCACCTTTGGCCTGCGAGCCTGATTCGGCATATGTGCCACCTCTCTCTCTCTCTTCTATTTTTTATAGCATTCCTTCTAGTTCAGATGATGATAGCGAGGATGACAATCCTCCTCCACCTCTTGAACTTGTTCCTTATACTCCACCGCTTCCAAGATGGGTCCGCTCTACTCGGGATGCAGCAGGTTCTCTTGTAGGTGACCCTGCCGATCGACGACGTACACGTTCTTAGTTCGAAAGAGCTTCTTCCTTATTGGCTCAAGTTCCAGAAAAAATTGATCCAGAAACCTTTGAAGAAGCCTCCGGTCATCCAGATTGGGATGAAACTATGAATGAAGAGTATCGTTCCTTATTGGCAAACGATACTTGGGATCTTGTTCCTCTTCCAAAAGGAAGAAAACTTGTCAGATGCAGATGGGTTTACAAAACCAAGTTTGGACTAGATGGAAAAGTGGATAGACATAAAGCTTGTCTTGTTGCTAAATGATTTTCACAAGTTGAAGGCATTGACTATACTGAAACCTTCTCCCCTATTGCTAAAATGAATTCTATCTGCCTTGTTATTGCCCTTGTTGCCTCCTTTAAATGGGAAGTCCATCAGATGGATGTTAAATCCACCTTCTTACATGGAGATTTGCATGAATAAATCTACATAGAACAACCCCCTAGATTTATCCAAAACGACTCCAGCCTTGTTTGTCGCCTTAGAAAGCCTCTCTATGGTCTCAAAAAAGCTCCTCGGGCTTGGTATTCCAAAATGGATAGATTTCTCTTAGATAATGGCTTTTATAGGTGTCATTCTAACAACACTGTCTACACCAAGAAAGTGGGTAATTCCTTCACCATCCTTGTTCTTTATGTTGATGTTCTTCTCCTTACTAGTAGTGATCGAAACCATATAAACCATGTGAAGTCTAGGCTCAAAAATAAGTTTGAAATGATAGACTTAGGACACTTGCATTATTTCCTTGGTCTTCAAGTCTTGCAATCCAAGGAAGGCATTACCCTCTCTTAGTCTAGGTATGCCTGTGATCTTCTACACCACTTTCACATGGAATACTGTAAGCCAGCCCCTTCTCCCTTTCAGTCTGGAGTCAAGCTTTTATTCAACTATACTACCCCTGAGGTTGATGCTACCTTATATCGTCAACTTGTTGGTAAACTTCTGTATCTAACCCACACCTATCCTGACCTTTTCTTTGCCATTGGTCTTGTCGCTCGGTTTATGCACCAACCTCATGAAAGTCATTATAAATCAGCTAAAAGAATACTTTGATATATTCAAGGTACAGTTCAGTTCGGGATTCATTACAGTGCAGGAGCATCTCCATTGTTGATTGGTTTCACTGATTCTGATTAGGCCGGTGACCCTATTGACCAAAAGTCTACTGCAGGATATGTATTCACTCTTGGTTCAAGACCTATTACATGGTCCTGTAAGAAACAAAGTGCCATCTCTCTTTCTTCAGCAGAAGTAGAGTATCATGGTGCAGTTGAAGCCAGCAAGGAAGCCATGTGGCTTCGTCAGATCCTGTCTGAATTTGGTCTTCATCAGCAGCATCCAACTACACTTTGGTGTGATAATAAGAGTGTCATTCAGCTATGTAAAGATCCAGTTCAACATCAGTGTATGAAACACATTGAACTCCACATACACTTCATCAAAAATCTCATTCATGATCGTGTTCTTGAAGTATAGTATTGTCCAACCAATGATCAAGTAGCCGATAACTTTATGAAGGCTCTCACAGAATCAAATTTACCAAACTTCAATCCATGTTTAGAGTTCAGGAAAGTTGTCATTAAGTGGGGATAGGCTCTAATGCCTCCTTCCTTCTCCTATTGTGTCACTTTTGTAAATCCTTCAATCCTATCCCAATTGGTTCTTATGGGGGATGTTAGGATATTTAGACACATAGGAAAAAGACTCCTTGTTAGGTCCCTATATTACTAGTATAGTCCCTTATTGTTGTTAGTGTAACCCCGTTATTGTTATTATTGTACCCCTGTAACCCCCATATTGTTATTATTGTGCCCTTAAATTATTATTGTTAGGTCGGCTAGGATTACATTGTGGCCCCATGGACTCCTATATATAGAAAGGAGGTTTTGTCATTTGTATCATCGAAGAATTATTCATTCATGTAATTTATTTGAGGTTTCCCCCTCGAAGTGGCTTATTTCTAAGGCATTGACATCTCTTTTCTTCTATTTTTGGAGCTGGTTTCACAACACTCCTTTTGTGTCACCTTTGTAAATCCTTCAATCCTATCCCAAGTTGTTCTTAAGGGGGTATGTTAGGATATTCCGACACATAGGAAATAGTTAAGAATAAGTTAGTCTAGTGTAGAGTTAGGTAAAGCGTGTTTCTTTACCATGTACATTTGTAACTTATAATCTGACGGTCACGTTTTGTAGTGATCTGATGATTATCTCTCACCTCGGTGTTAACAACACTTGATCCGTGACTTAACACCTGATTGGTCCATGATCTCTATTTAAAGAGCATGGAGGGTCATTTTTCCGGTAACCATTTATGAGAGGAACATATGTAACCTTTCGTTTTATATTAATAAATTGCCTGAAGTGGCTGCGTTGGCTCAGGCCATGGACTGTTTCCCTCTTTGAGGGATTTAACCACATGATTATACTCGTGTACTGATTTGTGATATGTTTGTGAGTGGTGACCTTTGGTTCTTGATCCAACACCTTTTTCAACAAAACCATATCACCATACATACTAGACTCACCTGTCACTTAAGTTTATTCTCTAGCGTTCAACATGAGTTGATTTTGTGACTAAGTTTTGACCATAAAACACCACTCTAACCTCTGTCACACTGCTTTAATATTGGCCCCAACTTGGTTAATCTCTGCCCCTCCTAAACTAGAATTCTAAAGTGTGAAGTATTTAATAACACGACCCTTCCTCCAACTTTTGCTAATGCCCACTTTCTTCAAAACGTGCTTTGATACCATTTGTCACAACCCCACGTTGTAGTCACCTTGAAGACCACTATGGGCATTGTGTGCCACATGTTACCACTCAGCAATTTCTCCAGGTTCAAGAGAGAACTCACCGAGGTAACCACAGACAAACTTCAAACTTTAGGATCTAGCCTTCCTATGGTTCAGAGAGGGATCTCTCTTTAAAATTTAAATTTGTTTTGATTTGTAAATATTATGCTAGTTATGAATGTGTAGCTTTGGTTTAGATTTGGTAGATTTTATGGGAAAAATCACTTGAAAGGATGGATAGTGGGAAATATATTTTTCCATTGGGTTAAGGAGTCAAAATCAAGCAAACAGGACTGGGATCAAGGCCAAAAGGTCAAATGTTTTCAGGGCAAGATAGATAACCCTCGAAGATCTTGGAAAGTTTTTTTTATGAGGTGGTATGATCGGGATAAAGGGAAATTAATAATCCTTTGATCCAGAAAAGGAAGTAGTAGGAAGAGGTCAACAAGAGAGGGAGCAATTAAGGGTTCCCTACACTAGAAATCAGAGGAAAACAAATAAATGATAAATAGTTAAAAATAAGGTTCTCTTAACAAATCCTATAGTAATACTCCTATTTATTCATTCATATTTAGAAAAAACATAGATGGATGCATGTAACAAAGAAATATAACAATGACAAGTAAGGAAATACTTCACTCCAAATAGCTCATCACAGGAATCTTGAAGTATGATGCCAATTGGTTTGATCCAGCCTGCTACTCTAAATTTGACATGAAAAAGCTTTCAAGTCCAAAAAAAATGACTATAAAAATCTCCAACAATTTTATTCCACAAAAATAATTCAAAGAGTGAAGTATGTATACAAATTCTAAACTAGAATACCTTGAAAAAATATCAAGATTGGTTTACAAATATCTCAAAATTTTTTAAATAAATAGAACTTTAATAAAGGAAACTCAAAAATAATGCATTTATTTTGTGCTATAATTATGGATTGATGGTGACAAAGAAGAGAATTCGAATTTGATATCAACTCTTAGTTGATGATGAGGCATACAAGTCAGTAACTGTCTCCTTTCTTTTTGCATGCTACTCCAGAAATTCTACAAACTTGGGGTCCAATGATACCTTTGTATTTCTTCATCTGAAATAAATATGTAAAAAGTGTAAAGAGGTTATTGTAGATAAATCTGTTATTGAGATAAACCTGTCTCAGTTCCCCAACATTCTGCTCCAGCTGGTCACACTAGGCTCTGCATAAAGATGTAAAAAATAGAGCTTTGCAAAGTATGAAATATAGGCTCTAAATATGTTCATATATCTCTCATTTTGTAATACTTGTGAAAACAGTGAGATAGGTTTTTGTAGATGGGTCTCTTAGGAACACAAACCTCCTTCAATTTTGTAAGATGTATTTCTTATTTGCCACAATATTCTCTGCAAACAGATGAATTAACAGGATTTTTTTATAAAAAGTGCTTTCAAATATTGTTTAATATTTCCAAATCCATAATATCTGTTAGAAACGTGAGAGAGGTTTTTGTAGTTGGAAATATTAGGAACATAAACCTCCTTCAGTTTTGAAAAATTCATCTTGGATTGTCCACAATAGGTTCTATAAAAATATGATTTAAACAGGAATTTTTTTTGCAAAAATGTCCCTTCTTGCTCTGTTTTCATCTTTTAACCTTACTGTTCTTTTAACTGTTTTTACTTTCAATTTGGATAAAATTCATTGTTTTTGAAAGTATTTTCATATTTATTTACCATTTACTGCCTCTGTAATTACTTTTACTGTTTACCTTGACTGCTTTGTAACTTCTTCTGATTTGACCTTTTATTGTGACTTTCATCTGATACACTTTAACTCTGATGCTCTTTGACTGTTCTGTTTTCACTGTCACTGTGAATTTTTATTTCACTTTTACCATTCAATATGAGATTTCATCTTTCTAATCTCTGCATAAATGACTTCTTTCTGTTCTGCTGCCTGGAATCTTTTGTTAAGTAATATCATTTTAAAAATCTTTTCTTTGTGAACTTTTGGAGTAAAACAGATCTTTAACTAGTATTTAGATTGTTTTATCCAAATTCTCCTTTTGCTAATGACCTGAAAAGAAAAATAATTGTTAATTAAACAAAGGTCTGCAAGGAGGTGATTGAAGACTTTTTTGAAAGACCTAAGGAATGAGATCTGGCTATGGAGGTTTTAACTCTATTGGCACTGAGTAATTGAGTGTTACAGTTTTGGATTCTGAGAATTGGTAAAAGAGTTTGAATCTTTCAAAGGGTTTCTAAAGGTCTGAAAAAGGCTAAATTTATTCAACTTTGATTAAAATAGGTTAAATTATTCGAAACTTGAGGTTTGATCAGGGTTTCTGAGGCGTTGGAGAGGTTTTGATGGCTTTGGAGGTCTCTGAAAAAAACTGAGGTTTCCAGTGTTCTTCATAGCAGTTGCAATAGCTTTTTCTGGCTTTTATAGGAGTGAAAACAACGTACAAGTCTTGTTTCTTTTCAATCAGGAGGATGAAGGCACGGATAACAAACAAAAGGGCTTTTCTACGCATATTATGAAGCTTTTTATAAGGTTTTAGGTTTAGCAATAAGCATTGAATGACAATCATGTCAAAGTAGAGGGCGGTATTGGCGCTTAAGGAAGAAAACCGGAAGTGGTTATCATGCAACATTTGGGTGGTAAGCAGTTTTAGAGCTAACCCACATGATCCAATGAGAATCGAGCATGTGGAGGAGACAAGAAATCATAAAACCGCCCATTTCGCGCTAAAATGAGCTGGGAGTGACTGCACATTGTTTGTGCGCAATATTGTTTTTCAGCCGTCAGATCTGGGGTTCGGATGTGAACGACCTAGATTGATTGGGAAGCTGCGTCGGGATTGGGGAGTGGGGCCAAGGTTGATCAATGTGGCAAGGATGGGTTTTAAAATTTAGAAATAAAAATTTTAACAAGTTCAAACCTTAGTTTATATCATGGTGGGGCTAAGTTTTATGTGTTAATTAAAACATTTGCCAACATTTTAACTATACATATGGGCGCGGATTTTTATTATATAGTTTCTCAAATTTTGACAATTGTTTTAAAACTATAGGGGGTGGGGTATACTTTGTTATTTTGATAATTTTAAACCAATGGGTTAATGGACGGGGATAATATTGTGCACATGGGGTATTTAAACATTGGTTTAAAGTAATAACAAAGGGTTTTTGTGGGTTTATTTAATATAAAGGGTTTTAATACTATACGGGAGGGTATAGTTTTTAAGGAATTAATATCTAGGTTAGAAATTAATATGGAAAAAAGGTGTAATGTAGGTAAACGAATAAAATACATGTTTTAACACTAAGTAAAGTGTAAATAAAGCATAGTTGTCCCTTTTGTATTTTTCACACTTAGACATAGGATAAAATGCATTTATGGGTTTTTGAGTGATTTTGAATGGAAATAAAATTAATTACTTAGGGTTTTACTTTTACTAAGTAAAAATGGGTTTTTACTTAGGGAAAGGGATTATGATTAATGGATGAAGGGTAAATGCTGATGAATATGGGTTTTGTGTAGGAATTCAATATTTTTAACCAATCAATTATCAAGCCTTGGGTCTGGTCACAACAACAGTCAAAGAAATGCTTTGAGCCTTTTTGACTGATAGTTTAGAATACTGAATAATTGTGGGGGAGGGGAAATTAGTGCTTTTTTCCCAATGATACTTTATTACATGCTTTCACAACTGATTTCTACCTACCCATCTTTATTTATAACATTTTTTACTTCATTTTCATGGGTGCATTTAAGCTTGCAACCCTAAAACATTTTTCTTTCAAAGCATAAAACTATCTAAGTCTACCTTATTTCATCCGAAGGCACAGATTAAATTGTTGAGCTCCTCATTATTCTCTACCTGTCTACTGATTTTTCGAGTTTAAATTTTTTGAAAAATCTTTATTTTCTATCTAAAACATGAAATTGAAAGCATGAAAAGTTAAGATTAAACTGTTTAACTAATCATGGATTATGGCATTTATTGACACTCTGCACATAATCATTATTTCCAAAAGTAAACTAAAGTAGTGTTATTTAAACTTGAAACACTTTCATGATCTATTTTTGACGGGGTTCATATTTAATATTCTTTTGATCTTTGTTTCTTTTTGTCCTTTGATTATTCTTTTAGTACATACCCTCTTTTCATTTTTTAATTTTCAAATATGGGAAAACAACTTGCAGAAAGTAAGGTATGTACATATTACAAGACTTTAACAAAGTCAAATAAAAATTATGAATCATATATTTATAGGACCCTAACAGTGGCTTCACATGGGGATGGCATCTCCTTGTGAGATGTCAAGAACATCGTCGGCTAGTAGCATGATCATTTGAGCCAATCCCAAACATGCATTTGCTTTGTTATAAAATCTTTGTGACTGAAAGTCTTGAACTGAATTTACACCTTTTTCTGCAAACTGAAATATGATCTGAGACTAAAAGGTTCCGCAACCTTTAAACCAAACTACTAAACCATCAATATCTTAGGGACTTTTCCTTGGCTTCAAATCTTAATGAATTATTTCAAACTAGCTGAAAACTGAAAACTGAAATAAGCTGAAATCATACCTATTTACTCTAATCAACTGTCCAGCTGCTGGTTAGGTAAAATGAAATAACCAATGCAACCATTCAAGCATTATATACTTTGATAGATTTTGTTGCATGTGCTTTTTTATTGTCAAAACTGTAATTCTGCAACCTATTAGAAACTTGTCAACAAATGAGAGAATAAGGAAATTCTTGATTTCCTTTGTTGACTCCAGAAACATTTCAAAAGGATCTTCCAAGATATAAACACCAATGTTTAACTGATCTAAACAACTGCACATCTATTCTGGATGGCCTCCATGCCATGAAACTGAAATTTTATTTTCATCCTTATCTCCCTGCAAAATTTCAGGGAAGTTTCGCGATGATATTCCTACTAATTGTAATGTTTCACTGTTGAAACCTTTATCATCTTGATTCAGAAACTCACAGTTAGTTAATGGAGAAAGGCTTTGAATGCATTCATTATCCAAAATATCTGCTATTGGATCATGAAAAACTTGTGAGGATGGCTGCAATCTAATGGATATGGAATTCCACGGGACTTCATCAGTGACTTCAACAAGTTGCTCATCCTTTTCTTTAATGATGTTTTACCACATTTCCTTTAAAATCTGAAATGATTCAAAACATAGTGGTATGGAATTCTCCTATGTTATTTGATCATGTATTTCAATGGGAACTGATAACTGAAATTGTGAAACTGAAATATTTTGATCAAGAGTTTGATTATTTTCTTTGTTGTTAATCATAATTCCTAATGATTGTTGATTATTGATGGCATGAAAATTTTCTCTAATGAACTGAAATGAAGAAAAACAAAGAGGTAAAGAACCTTCAGTTATTTCCAAATTTTGTACTCTTTCTTCCTTACTCTCATAGTTTATTTGCATTAGTTGATTACTGTTTTCAATCTGTTGAAACTGCTTTTCTTCATCCTCCAAACTATCTTCTGATTTCTCTATAAATTTAGCTTGAGTTTGTAAAACATAACTATCATCATAATGATCATACTAAGGAAAATCATCAAAAGAGGGAATGTCATCAAACATACACATTAGATTAGCAGATTCCTCTTCCTCATATTGATCTATAAATCCATTTTCTGATATATGATAATTGGAATTATCAGGAATTTGTTCATGAATATAAACCTCTTCTATTTCTTCATGGTGATTTTGAAAAAAAAAAATCATCTTTCATAGTGATCTTCTGTCTAATTTCATCTAGTCTTCTTACCAAAAGGCTGAGTTTTAGTTCTGCAATGTTTTTCTTCTCTTCTTCTTTTGCTTTCAATTTTTCCTTTATGATTTGCAAATTAACTTCTAAATCAATTGAAATATTTTGCATTTTTTGAAGTGTTTCTGAATCTCTTTCTCTTAACTGAAATTCTATTTTTGGATCAAAGGCACTTGGGTAATGCAACAGAGCTGAATCATGAGGAGGTCTTATATTTTTTGGAATTGAATAATAAACTTGATTAAATCTGTCAAAAAATTGTTGTATTGTTTCATTTGGATGTCTTTTTAACTGATTATATTCTTCTATGATCACAAAAATATTGACTTTAATTATCCATCTGTCAAGAAAAAGTCTGACAAACAGCTAGAAATTTGAGATGCTTGCAATAGGTAGATTCTTGAACCAAATTTTTACTCTATTTTGCAAAGAAAGAGAAAAAAGTTTGATTTTAACATCATCTTCATCAATCTCAAATAAATCCATATAATTTTCAAAACCTTGAATATGTTTTTGGGTAGTGATGTTCTTATTTTCTCCATCAAACTTGGGAAGAAATTTATAATAGTTATCAGGGAAATCATGGAGTATAGGAGGTAAAATGAGGGGCTTATATCTATCTGGAACTTTATATGGTATAGGAATATCTACATGGATTGTAAGATCAGTCTTGATTATCTGAGGCTTCTTAATTCGAAATTATCATCATTAGATTCAAAAGAAAGTTGCTCAAAGAGATTAAGAGAATTAGTACTTATAATCTTCAAAGGAAAATAATTAAAAACTAATCTAAGATCTTCTCTAAAATACAATATACATTGAAAAATTTTCTTAATGAGAAAGAACGTAATGCCTTGGATTAAGATCCAAGTTGAAAGCCTGATCTTTCCATATTGTTCTTTTAGGTTCATTCCTCCAGTGGAGTCTTGATTGTCAAATTGATTTGGAGTTGCCAAGTGGATGATTTTAACCTTTGTGTGTCTGATCACTATCCACCATCATGGATTAGATCTGAACCTATAAAATATTTCTGAAGAAAATGTTAGTCTTCCGCAGTGGAGTCGCCATTATGTGATCACTCAAAAATTTCTCCAGGTTCAAGAGAGAACTCATCGAGGTAACCACATACCAACTTCAAACTCTAGGATCTAGCCTTCCTAGGGTTCAAAGAGGGATGTCTCTTTAAAATTTAACTTTGTTTTGATTTGTAAATATTAGGCTAGTTATGAATGTGTAGCTTTGGTTTGGTTTTGGTAGATTTGATGGGAAAAATCACTTGAAAGGATAGAAGTGGGGAAATATATTTGTCCATTGGGCTAAGGAGTCAAAATCAAGCAAACATGACTGGGATCAAGGCCAAAAGGTCAAATGTTTTCAGGGAAAGATAGATAACTCTTAAAGATCTTGGAAAGTTGTTTTTATGAGGTGGTATGATCGGGATAAAGGGAAATTAAGAATCCTTTGATCCGGAAAAGGAAGTAGTAGGAAGAGGTCAAACAAGAGAGGGAGCAATTAAGGGTTCCCTACACTAGAAATCAGAGGAAAACATATAAATGATAACTAGTTAAAAATAAGGTGCTCTTAACAAATCCTGTAGTAATACTCCTAGATATTCATTCAAATTTAGAAAAAACATATATGGATGCATGTAACAAAGAAATATAAGAATGACAAGTAAGGAAATACTTCACTCCAAATAGCTCATCACAGTAATCCTGAAGTATGATGCCAATTGGTTTGATCCAGCCTGCTACTCTAAATTTGACGCACAAAAGCTTTCAAGTCCAAAAAAAATGACTATAACAATCTCTAGCAATTTTATTCCACAAAAATACTTCAAAGAGTGAAGTATTTATACAAATTCTAAACTAGAATATCTTGAAAAAAAATATCAAGATTGGTTTACAAATATCTCAAACTATTTTACAAAAATAGAACTTTAATAAAGGACACTCAAAACTAATGCATCTATTTGGCACTATACTTATGGATTGATGGTGAAAAAGAAGAGAATTTGAATTTGATATCAACTCTTAGTTGATGATGAGGCATCCAAGTCACTAACTGTCTCCTTTCTTTGTGCATACTGCTCCAGAAATTCTGAAAACTTGGGGTCCAATGATACCTTTTTATTTCTCAATCCTAAATAGATATGTAAAACATGAAAGAAGTTATTGTAGATAAATATGTTTTTAAGATAAATGTCTCTCAGTTCCGTAAAATTCTGCTCCAGCTGGCCACAATAGGCTCTGCATAAAGATGTGAAAAACAGAGCTTTGCAAAGCTTGAAATATAGGCTGTAAATATGTGCATGTATCTCCCATTGTGTAATACTTGCGCAAACAGTGAGATATTTTTTTGTATATGGGTCTCTTAGGAACACAAACCTCCTTTATTTTTTTAAGTTGTATTTCTTATTGGCCACAATCGTCTCTACAAACTGATGACTTAACAGAAATTTTTTGTAAAAAGTGCTTTCAAATATTGTTTAATATTTCCAAATCCATAATAGCTATTAGAAACGTGAGAGAGGTTTTTGTAGTTGGAAATATTAGGAACATAATACTCCTTCAGTTTTGCAAAATTCATCTTGGATTGTCCACAATAGTTTCTGTGAAACTATGATTTAAATAGGAAATTTCTGCAAAAATGTCCCTTCTTGCTCTATTTTCATCTTTTAACCTTACTGTTCTTTTAACTATTTTTACTTTCAATTTGGATAAAATTCATTGTTGTTGAAAGTATTTTCATCTTTATTTACCATTTATTGCCTCTGTATTACTTTTACTATTTACCTTGACTTCTCTGTAACTTCTTCTGATTTGACCTTTTATTGTGACTTTCATCTGATACACTTTAACTCTAATGCTGTTTGACTGTTCTGTTTTCACTGTCACTATGAATTTTTATTTCACTTTTACCATTCACTATGAGATTTAATCTTTCTAATCTCTGCATAAATGACTTCTTTCTGTTCTGCTGCCTGGAATCTTTTGTTAAGTAATATCATTTTAAAATTCTTTTCTTTGTGATCTTTTGGAGTAAAATAGATCTTTAAATAGTATTTAGATTGTTTTATCCAAATTCTCCTTTTGCTAATGACCTGCAAAACAAAATAATTGTTAATTAAACAGAGCTCTACAAGGAGGTAGTTGAAGGCTTTTTTGAAAGACCTAAGGAATGAGATCTGGCTGTGGAGGATTTAACTCTGTTGGCACTGAGTAATTGAGTGTTATAGTTCCGAATTCTGAGAATTGGTAAAAGAGTTTGAATCTTTCAAAGGGTTTCTAAAGGTCTGAAAAAGGCTAAATTTCTTCAACTTTGATTAAAATAGGTTAAAGTATTTGAAGCTTGAAGTTTGATCAGGGTTTTTGAGGCATTGGAGAGGTTCTGATGGCTTTGGAGGTCTTTGAAACAAACTGAGGTTTCCAGTGGTCTTGATAGTAGTTGCAATAGATTTTTATGGCTTTTATAGGAGTGAAAACAACCTACAAGTCTTGTTTCTTTTCAATCAGGAGGATGAACTCACGGATAACAAACAAAAGGGCTTTTATGCACATAATATGAAGCTTTTTATAAGGTTTTAGGTTTAGAAATAAGCATTGAAGGAAGATCATGTCAAAGCAGAGGGAAGTTTTGGCGCTTAAGGCAAAAAACCGAAAATGGTTATCGCGAGCATTTGGGCGGTATGCAGTTTTAGAGCTAACCCACGTGATCCAATGAGAATCGAGCATGTGGAGGAGAGAAGAAATCATAAAACCGCCCATTTCGTGCAGAAATGAGCTGGGAGTGACCGTGCATGTTTTCTGTGTGATATTGTCTTTCAGCCGTCGGATCTGGTGTTCGGATGCGAACAACCCAGATTGATTGGGAAGTTGCGTTGGGATTGGGGAGTGGGGCCAGGGTTGATCAATGTGGCGGGGACGAGTTTTAAACTTTAGAAATAAATATTTTAATAAGTTCAAACCTTAGTTTATATGATGGCAGGGCTAAGTTTTACGTGTTAATTAAAACATTTGCCAACGTTTAATTATACATATGGGCACAAATTTTTATTATATAGTTTCTCAAATTTGGACAACTATTTTAAAACTATAGGGGGCGGGGTATACTTTGTTATTTTGATAATTTTAAATCAATGGGTTAATGGGTGGGGATAATATTGCGCACATGGGGTATTTAAACATTGGCTTAGAGTAATAATAAAGGGTTTTTGTGGGTTTATTTAATATAAAGGGATTTAATACTATACGGGAGGGTATAGTTTTTAAGGAATTAATATTAGGTTAGAAATTGGTATGGAAAATAGGTGTAATGTAGGTAAATACATAAAATACATGTTTTAACACTAAGTAAAGTGTAAATAAAGCATAGTTGTTTCTTTTGTATTTTTCACACTTAGACTTAGGATAAAATGCATTTTATGGGTTTTTGAGTGATTTTGAATGGAAATGAAATTAGTTATTTAGGGTTTTACTTTTACTAAGTAAAAATGGGTTTTTACTTAGGGAATGAGATTATGATTAATGGATGAAGGGTAAATGCTGATGAATATGGGTTTTTTGTAGGAATTCAATATTTTTAACTAATCAGTTATCGAGCCTTGGGTCCGGTCCCAACAAAAGTCAGAGAAATGCTCTAAGCCTTTTTTACTGATAGTTTAGAATACTGAATAAATGTGGGGGAGGGGAAATTAGTGATTTTTTCCTGATGATGCTTTATTACATTCTTGCACAACTGCTTTCTACCTACCCATATTTATTTCTAACATTTTTTACTTCATTTTCATGGGTGCATTTAAGCTTGCGACCCTAAAACATTTTTCTTTCAAAGCATAAAACTATCTAAGTATACCTTATTTCATCCAAAGGCTTAGATTAAAATATTGAGCTCCTAATTATTCTCTACATATCTACTGATTTTTCAAGTTTAAACTTTTTGACAAATCTTTATTCTCTATCTAAAACATGAAATTGAAAGCATGAAAATTTAAGATTAAAATGTTTAACTGATCATGTATTATGGCATTTATTGACACTCTTCACATAATCATTATTTTCAAAAGTAAACTAAAGTAGTGTTATTTAAACTTACAACACTTTCATGATCTATTTTTGATGGGGTTCATATTTAATATTCTTTTGATCTTTGTTTTTTTTTTCCTTTGATTATTCTTTTAGGACATACCCTCTTTTCATTTTTTAATTTTCAAATATGGGAAAACAACTTGTAGAAAGCAAGGTATGTACATATTACAAGACTTTAACAGAGTCAAATAAAAATTATGAATCCTATATTTATAGGACCCTAACAACAGCTTCACATGGGGATGGCATCTCCTTGTGAAATGTCACGAACACCGTCAACTAGTAGCTTGATCCTTTGAGCCAATGCCAAACATACATTTGCTTTGTTATAAAATCTTTGTGCCTGAAAGTATTGAACTAAATTTACACCTTTTTCTGCAAACTGAAATCTGATCCGAGACTAAAAGGTGTTGCAACCTTTAAACCAAACTACTAAATCATCAATATCTTAGGGCCTTTTCCTTAGCTTTAAATTTTAATGAATTATTTCAAACTAGCTGAAAACTGAAAACTGAAATAAGCTAAAACCCTACCTATTTACTCTAATCAGTTGTCTAACTGTTGGTTAGGTAAAATTAAATAGCCAATGAAACCATTCAAGCATTATATACTTTGATAGATTTTGTTGCATGTGCTTGTTTATTGTCAAAACTGTAATTCTGCAACCTATTAGAAACTTGTCAACAAATGAGAGAATAAGGAAATACTTGATTTCCTTTGTTGACTCCAGAAACTTTTCAAAAGGATCTTCCAAGATATATACACCAATGTTTAATTGATCTAAACAACTGTACATCTATTTTGGATGGCCTCCATGCCATGAAACTGAAATTTTATTTTCATCTTTATCTCCCTGTAAACTTTCAGGTAAGTTTTGTGATGATATTCCTATTGGTTGTAATGTTTGACTGTTGAAACCTTTATCATCTTGATTCAGAAACTCGTAGTTAGTTAATGGAGAAAGGCTTTGAATGCATTCATTATCCAACATATCTACTATTGGATCATGAAAAACTTGTGACGATGGTTGCAATCTATTGGATATGGAATTCCACGAGACTTCATAAACTTCAACAAGTTGCTCATCCTTTTCTTTAATGATGTTATACCACATTTCCTTTAAAATCTGAAATGATTCAAAACATAGTGGTATGGAATTCTCTTGTGTTATTTGATCATGTATTTCAATGGGAACTGATAACTGCAATTGTGAAACTGAAATATCCTAATCAAGTGTTTTATTATCTTCTTTGTTGTCAATCATAATTCCTAAAGACTTTTGGTTATTGATGGCATGAAAATTTTCTCTAATGAACTGAAATGAAGCAAAACAAAGAGGTAAATAACCTTCACTTATTTCCAAATTTTGTACTCTTTCTTCTTTACTCTCATAGCTGATTTTCATTAGCTGATTATTGTGTTCAATCTGCTAAAACTGCATTTCTTCATCCTCCAAACTATATTTTGATTTCTCTGTAAAGTTAGCTTGAGTTTGTAGAACATAACTATCATCATAATGATCATACTTAGGCAAATCATCAAAAGAGGGAATTTCATAAAAAATGCACATTAGATCAGCAGATTCCTCTTCCTCATATTGATCTATAAATCCATTTTCTGATCTATGATAATTGGAATTAGCAGGAATTTGTTCATGAATATAAACCTCTTCTATTTCTTCATGGTGATTTTGAAAAAAAAAATCATCTTTCATAGTGATATTTTGTATGATTTCATCTAGTTTTCTTACCAAAAGGCTAAGTTTTACTTCTGCAATGTTTTTCTTCTCTTCTTCTTTTGCTTTCAATTTTTCCTTTCTGATTTGAAAATTAACTTCTACATCAATTGCAATATTTGGCATTTGTTCAAGTGTTTTTGAATCTCTTTCTCTTAACTGAAATTATTTTTCTGAATGAAAGGCACTTGGGTAATGCAACAGAGCATAATCATGAGGAGGTCTTATATTTTCTGGCATTGAATAATAAACTTGATTAAATATATCAAATTTTTTTTGTATTGTTTCATTTGGATGTCTTTTTAACTGATTATATTCTTCTATGATCACAAAAAGATTGACTTTAATTATCCACCTGTCAAGAAAAAGTTTGAAAAACTACTGGAAATTTGAGATGTTTGCAATAGGTAGATTCTTGAAACAATTTTTTACTCTATTTTGAAAAGAAAGAGCAAAAATTATGATTTTAACATCATCTTCATCAATCTCAAATAAATCCATATAATTTTCAAAAACTTGAATATGTTTTTGGGCAGTGATGTTATTATTTTCTCTATCAAACCTAGGAAGAAATTTATAATAGTTATCAGGGAAATCATGGAGTATAGGAGGTAAAATGAGGGGCTTATATCTATCCGGAACTTTATATGGTATAGGAATATGTACAGGGATTGTAAGATTAGTCTTGATTATTTGAGGCTTCTTAATTGGAAAATTATCATCATTAGATTCAGAAGAAATATGCTAAAATAGATTAAGAGAACTAGTAGTTATAATCTTCAAAGGAAAATAATTAAAAACTAATCTAAGATCTTCTCTAAAATACAACATATGTTGAAAAATTTTCTTAATGAGAAAGAACATAATGCCTTGGATTAAGATCCAAGTTGAAAGCTTGATCTTTCAGTACTATTCTTTCAGGTTCATTCCTCTAGTGGAGTCTTGATTGAGAAATTGATTTGGAGTTGCCAGGTGGATGATTTTAACCTTTGTGTGTCTGATCACTATCCACCATCATAGATTAGATTTGAACCTGTAAAATATTTCTGAAGAAAATGTTAGTCTTCCGCAGTGGAGTCGCCATTATGTGATCACTCAGTAATTTCTCCAGGTTCAAGAGAGAACTCACCGAGGTAACCACAGACCAACTTCAAACTCTAGGATCTATCCTTCCTAGGGTTCAAAGAGGGATCTCTCTTTAAAATTTAACTTTGTTTTGATTTGTAAATATTAGGCTAGTTATGAATGTGCAGCTTTGGTTTGGTTTTGGTAGATTTGATGGGAAAAATCACTTGAAAGGATGGATAGTGGGAAATCTATTTGTCCATTGGGCTAAAGAGTCAAAATCAAGCAAACAAGACTGGGATCAAGGCCAGAAGGTCAAATGTTTTCAGGGCAAGATAGATAACCCTTGAAGATCTTGGAAATTTGTTTTTATGAGGTGGTATGATCAGGATAAAGGGAAATTAAGGGAGAAATTAAGGGTTCCCTACACTGGAAATTAAGAATCTGTTGATCCGGAAAAGGAAGTAGCAGGAAGAGGTCAAACGAGAGAGGGAGAAATTAAGGGTTCCCTACACTGGAAATCAGAGGAAAACATATAAATGATAACTAGTTAAAAATAAGGTGCTCTTAACAAATCTTGTAGTAATACTCCTAGTTATTCATTCAAATTTAGAAAAAACATAGATGGATGCATGTAGCAAAGAAATATAACAAGGACAAGTAAGGAAATACTTCACTCCAAATAGCTCATCACGGGAATCCTGAAGTATGATGCCAATTGGTTTGATCCAGCCTGCTACTCTAAATTTGACACACAAAAGCTTTCAAGTCCAAAAAAGATGACTATAAAAATCTCCAACAATTTTATTCCACAAAAATACTTCAAAGAGTGAAGTATTTATACAAATTCTAAACCAGAATACCTTGAAAAAATATCAAGATTGGTTTACAAATATCTCAAACTATTTTACATAAATAGAACTTTAATAAAGGACACTCAAAACTAATGCATCTAGTTGGCATTATACTTATGGATCGATGGTGACTAAGAAGAGAATTTGAATTTGATATCAACTCTTAGTTGATGATGAGGCATCCAAGTCACTAACTGTCTCCTTTCTTCATGCATGCTGCTCCAGAAATTCTGCAAACTTGGGGTCCAATGATACCTTTGTATTTCTCAATCCGAAATAGATCTGTAAAAAGTGAAAGACGTTATTGTAGATAAATATGTTGTTGAGATAAAACTCTCTTATTTCCCTAAAATTCTTCTCTAGCTAGTCACACTAGGCTTTTCATAAATATGTGAAAAACAGAGCTTTGCAAAGTTTGAAATATAGGCTGTAAATATGTGCATGTATCTCTCATTCTGTAATACTTTTGCAAATAGTGAGATAGGTTTGTGTAGATGGGTCTCTTAGGAAGAAAAACCTCCTTAATTTTTGTAAGATTTATTTCTTATTGGCCACAATATTCTCTGCAAACTGTTGACTTAACATGAATTTTTTGTAAAAAGTGCTTTCAAATATTGTTTAATATTTCCAAATCCATAATAGCTTTTAGAAACGTGAGAGAGGTTTTTGTAGTTGGAAATACTAGGAACATAAACCTCCTTCGAGTTTTCAAAATTCATCTTGGATTTTCCACAATAGTTTCTGCAAAATTATGATTTAAACAGGAAACTTCTACAAAAATGTCCCTTCTTGCTCTGTTTTCATCTCTTAACCTTACTTTTCTTTTAACTGTTTTTACTTTCAATTTGGATAAAATTCACTGTTGTTGAAAGTATTTTCATATTTATTTACCATTTACTGCCTCTGTATTTACTTTTAATGTGTACCTTGACTGCTCTGTAACTTTTACTGATTTGACCTTTTACTGTGACTTTCATCTAATACACTTTAACTCTGATGCTCTTTGACTATTATGTTTTCATTGCCACTGTGAATTTTTATTTCACTTTTACCATTCACTATGAGATTTCATATTTTTAATCTCTCCATAAATGACTTCTTTCTTTTCTTCTTCCTGGAATATTTTGTTAAGTAATATCATTTTAAAATTCTTTTCTTTGTGAACTTTTGGAGTAAAACAAATTTTTAACTAGTATTTAGATTGTTTTATCAAATTCTCCTATTGCTAATGACTTGCAAAACAAAATAATTGTTAATTAAATAGAGGTCTGCAAGGAGGTGATTGAAGGCTTTTTTGAAAGACCTAAGGAATGAGATTTGGCTATGGAGGATTTATCTTTGTTGGCACTGAGTAATTGAGTGTTATAGTTCTGAATTCTAAGCATTGGTAAAAGAGTTTGAATCTTTCAAAGGGTTTCTAAAGGTCTGAAAAAGGCTAAATTTCTTCAAATTTGATTAAAATAGGTTAAAGTATTTGAAGCTTGAGGTTTGATCAGGGTTTTTGAGGCATCAGAGAGGTTCTGGTGGCTTTGGAGGTCTCTGAAACAAACTGAGGTTTCCAGTGGTCTTGATAGCAGTTGCAATAGCCTTTTCTGGCTTTTATAGGAGTGAAAACAACGTACAAGTCTTGTTTCTTTTCAATCGAGAGGATGAACGCATGAATAACAAACAAAAGGGATTTTATGCGCATAATATGAAGCTTTTTATAAGGTTTTAGGTTTAGCAATAAGCATTCAATGATGATCATGTCAAAGAAGAGGGTGGTTTTGGCGCTTAAGGCATAAATCGGAAATGGTTATCGCGCAGCATTTGGGCGGTAAGAAGTTTTAGAGCTAACCCACACGATCCAATGAGAATCGAGGATGTGGAGGAGAGAGGAAATCATAAAACTGCCCATTTTGCACAGAAATGAGCTGGGAGTGACCGCATCCTATTGTTTGCACATCCCTTGGTTAGGGCAGTTGTGCCCCTGGCTGACCCTTGTTCTACCTTGAGCTCGTGTGGGAAGGTGTGCCCTTCGTGGAATGCTCATTATGTTTCACTTGGTGTGGTGCATATAACCTCCGCTTAGTATAGACACACCAAGGGTGCACACACCCCTCAACTCGTGCACGCTAACCGTTGTCACCATGTGGACTCGGGTTCCATTCTCTGTGTGGGTGCGCTTGTCACGTTGGCACTTTCGTGGCATGCACTCTAAGACTTTGCCAATTTGTTTCACCAATTTGTTTCCTTGTCGTGTGGGTTCATGCCCTACCTTGTCTGATGCATGCTCCTTCGTGCGACCCATAAACCAACTCTGTTCCTCACTTCAGTTTTTCACCACTCCAAGTGGTCATGGTTTGTCACGAGCACTCACTTGGTCTTGGTGAAAACTCGGGGCATTGACATTGGACTTGGAACCTCTGCCTCCCTCCCTAATGTGGTTGGTTGATGGCAGAGTGCCTTGTCATAAATGCCTTTGACACGTTTAGCTCAGATATCATCTCGATCGGGGGGTTATGTTACGTTATGTTATGAAAACATTTTAACTCAGTCAAATTAAATAAAAATAAAAATAAAGATAAAATAAAATAAAATAAAAAGTGAAAAATTATTAATTGGAACATTTTGACTTGGTCAAAATTATATAAAATAAATAACAAAATAAAGTAAAAAAATAAATTATTAATTATTAATAATTTAATGAGCCTAGATCCATCGTAGCTTTGGATTTATCAAGCGCCGAGATAGATCAAATCTCTCCACGTGCAAACTTTTCTTCAAGTTTTTCACTAAAAAAAGATGTTTTTACCTTGACAGAATTGATTTCTCTGAAGGCTTGGTAAATCTGGAGTTAAGATGGATCTACGAAAATATACATATTATGATTTCTAATTGAAAAAATTGTTTGTAATTTTTTTTTGTCAAGTTGTTTGGGTTCATCAGAGATTATGTCAAGTTTGACTCGTGGCTTGATAAACCATGACCGAGGGTCGTCTAAGTCATAAAAATCACCCATAGATCACACCTGACCTGGGCCACATTAGTCCTTAACATGATTGGATTTTTTCCCAACGAGTTTTGAACCAGTGACTTCCACATCATGAAGTAACTTAAAAGTACACCCCATCATTGTCTATTTTATGCCTCGTGGGAAAATTGTTTGAAATTTTATTAATAAAAATTAAATTACAGTATAGCAAATTGAATTGAATGGAATTATTGTTGTTATTACTTTTCACTTTTTATTATTTTTCAAATTGAGCATGTTTTATTATTATTATTATTTGATATAATGCTTCATTTTATGGGGCATTACAACATCTCCCCATACTAAATTATAGAGGATTTCTTGGCCCATATTTTTTTAATAATGTTGTATATAATAAAATTATTGAAATTATAAATATATTAAATTGATTTTATAATTTAAATATTTTGTACTTTTAATTTTTTTTGAAATGATTTTTTAATTAATACTGTTTAAAATTTAGTTGAAAATTTTGAATTAAAAATTTTGATTGTTGAAATTACATAGGGGAGGGATGCCATAACGTGTGTGCCCTCCCTTCCACCTCAACCTTCGATGTGGAAAGCTCCACGTAACCTGTACAACATGTGCTGAGTGTATGCCGCCACCTGTCGTGGTTGGTGAGAGTTATTAATACGTGGATTTATGGAGGGTTTAGGGTTTCTACCAAACGGTTTTGTGCGATGTACATTGTGCCCTATGTTATGTTGTCTGGGCTCAGAGTGTGGGCATTTTGCTCCGCCGGTGATGGTCGCGGCTTGTTCCATTTCTTGTTTTGTTGGCTCACCATTATTCTTATGTTGGTCTACCATTGCTGTCCGCTAGAGTTTGTATGGGGTTTATGCCAACCAACATTGTTGTTTTCAGAGGGTAAATTATGGTTTATGGGTCCATATTTTTTGTGTTTCTCTATCAGAATTATTTTTTGCAGATGTTGGTTGGCGGTTTATGGGTTTTCCATTGTTCTGTTTCTCACCCAGAATGTATGTTTCCAGAGGTTGGTTGGTCGAAAGGTAGGTCAGTGGTCGACTGGTCTATTTCTTCATTTATTTGCAAATTTCCTGTTAGGTTTTTAAAAAAAATTGTAATTTTATATGTTTTTCGCAGGTATTTTCCATGACTGGCATTGAAGAGCTCTAGCAAGGTTTGGGGCAATGTTGTCGTGCCTTATGCGAATTCTGCGGTTCTCTAACACTTCTACTTTGTGTTTTTTAACACTTAACTCATTGTTTGGAACAATTTAGCTCTCATTGTTGTTCTATGACATGTTTTTTAACTATTGTTGGTAATTTTGAGTGAGTTGTGTGTTTTTTGTTATGGGTATCTATCATTCGTTTATGGTTGAGTCATTGTCAATCTACAGACATATTGGTATCGAGTTTTCTTTTATAATTCTGTTTTATAAATTTTTAACACACCGTTGGGAAGAATTTAGCTCTCATTGTTGCATTCTGTGGCATGCTTTTTAATTGTTGTTGGTAATTTTGAGTGGGTTGTGACTCACATTGTTATGGGTGTCTGCCATTCATTTATAGTTGAGTAATTGTGCATCTGAAAACATATTGGTATCGAGTTTTATCATATAATTCTGTTGTATATTTTTTTAATTCGTCGTTGGGAAGAATTTAGCTCTCAGTATTATGTTCTGTGGCATGTTTTTAAGCTGTTGTTGGTAATTTTAAGTGAGTTGTGAGTTTTGTTATTATGGGTATATGCCATTCGTTTATGGCTGAGTCATTATGCATCTACAAACATATTGGTATCGAGTTTTATTTTATAATTATTTTGTATACTTGTTTAACTCACTATTGGGAAGAATTAGCTCTTGTTGCTGTTGGGAATAATTTAGCTCTCGAGGTTTTAGTAGTTAAATTATCTCATTAGTTCTGAAGTTCAATTTTCAACCATGTTTTCAGTAATTCAAGGTCTTTATTCATTTAGGAATTGGTAAGAGGAAGGGGGATGGCCCTCAGTCCCTCGTTCTTATGTATCCAAGCTAGTGTGAAAGGCCTGATATCTACTTCTCCTTCATGAAAAGTAGGTTCTCTCCCTATGCATGCCCTCACCACTAGTTTCCATTATGGACTTAAAATTATGCCATTTCTTTATGGTTAAGTCATTGTGCATCTACAAAAATATTGGTATCAAGTTTTTTGTATAATTGTTTAACGTGTTGTTGGGAAGAATTCAGCTCTCGTTGCTTTGTTCTGTGACATGTTTTTAAACTATTGTTGGTAATTTTGAGTGAGTTGTGAGGTTTTTTGTTATGGGTATCTGCCATTCGTTTATGTTTGAGTCATTGTGCATCTGCAAACATATTGGTATCAATTTTAACTCGCTATTGGGAAGAATTATCTATCGTTTTCGTTGGGAAGAATTTAGCTCTCAATGTTTCAGTAGCTAAATTACCTCACTAGTTTTGAAGTTCAATTTTCAGCGATGCTTATTTTTTTGTTTCATCTTTTGAAGATGTTAAAGTTCTTGTTGAGGTAATTAAAAGTTTGCATTGCAATTTACTTTGTTTTATGAGTTAAGGGTTTTATGATATTTTGGTGGTTAAATTTTCTGGTTGGTTATGAACTTCAAATTTCTACCATGTTGTTTTCTCTTTTTGTTTTAGCATTTTGAGATGTTCCTTTTGTAGTAATTTTAAATTTGATTGTTAAAGAGAATTTAGAATAGGTTTCATTCCACTACTACTGCTATGGGTGTCTAGGCTTTGAATTTTGAGTTCATTTTTATATTGGTGCACTGATCTTTAAGGTCAAATATTTATTTGTTCGTACCCTTCAAGTTTAGAGTTTTTCAATGTAATTCTAAACTACGAACCATTTTTTGGGAAAATGAAAATGTCTTAGCTAGTTTTAGTCTGAATTTATATGATATGATTTTAGCAGAGAATGGAGTGGACAATGTGATAAAGTATGGAATATTTTAATTAACAGAGTTTATTCTAGGGTTATATGTTGGCATTTTGTATGCTGACATTTTTTTTTGCAAAGAAGTTATGGCATAGTGTTACATGTAACAGAGAGATATATACATACTTTGCATTTTTATATTGAAGCTTTGTAATTTTGAGTGACTTTTGTTGTTATGGGTATCTTAAATTCGTTTATGGTTGAGTCATTGTGTTAGAGATCATTGATGCCATCTGCAAACATATTGGTATCAAGTTTCATTTTGTAATTTTGTTGTATAATTTTTTAACTCAATGTTGGGAAGAATTTAGCTATCGTTGTTTTTGGGAATAATTTAGCTTTGGATGTTTCAATATTTAAATTCTCTCATTAGTTCTAAAGTTTGATTTTCAACCATGTTTATTTTTCTGTTTCAACGTTTAAAGATGTTCAATTTCTTGTTGGGGTAATTAAAACTATTCATTGTTTGTTATGTGTTGTTAGCTGAGTTATGTAGTGTGTAGTGATGTCATCCTATGTGTTCAGAAAAAACTAACAAAATACAATATCAAATAACTAACATAACTAGTATAAAGAGGCATGCTTTGCATCATGGTGTGTGTGGAATGTGAGATATGGTTTGTGAAGTATGATGAAAACATTTAAATTCTACTTAGTGTAGTAGACAGGTGTTATCAATGGAACATCAAACAAGAAAAGATGACATTCTAAAATGTCAAGCAGAAGGATTTATAGCGCTGAGGCACATTAGAGAATCTGAAATTTTTTAAAAATCTCTAAGGTCTAGAGGAAAAATCAAATTTCGCACTCAAGACACTAGCAGAATGCACCTTCGTGCACATTTTTCTTCGATAGGCACGCCTTTGTGTGGATTTCCCTCAAAAATCTGCATGGACTTGAGAGTGGCGGAAGTCGCTTTCTGGGACCACAAGGCACACTCCGGGAAAATTATCCCACACATGAGGCCGCACAAGGACAACCACCTAAGCCTCCTTGGGACCTCAAGGGAGCACACAATGGAATCAAGTGGCACACAATGGAATCAACGCCCTCTCTTGGGTCACCATCCATCAATGTACCAAGAGAGAGAAGGAGAGTTTGAGTTCATCTATAAAACACCACCAAGAGATGAACAAAGGGAGAGCACATTTTTATGCTGGCCAAAATTGCTTTGAAGAAATCCAACAGTGTGTAATATAGAGCAGAAGTAGAGAGGCCATTCAGTTATTGGCCATCCAACAACTCCAATCCTTTGGAGTAGAGAGAGAGACCTTGCACTAGGAAGCTAGGAGGTAAAAACGTCCTTGCATCGGGTCTTAGAACTCCATAGTTCTAAGGGCCCCTTGGAAAGTGTGTAAACGTACTATATTTCCTTAGTAGAAAATAATAAGAGGGCACAATGATGCCGCCGTTAGTATTATTGTTTTGTCTATCTCTATATGAGCTTTCATGTATTTGTTTATTTTAGTCTTATTTTCTCTCTACGTATGCATACTATATCATTATCTAGTGTGTTTTGTTTTATAGCATGTTCACTAACCTGCTAACTCTTTTGTTTATCTACCTATGACCAGAAGCTTTAGAGGCATCAACCACTCCTCTTAAGAAAGTGTGGATTGGTACACTTGTGCACTAAATCCACCAACACAAGATTGACGACTCCACTAATTTTACTTTCTAGTTAATGTGGTTGTGCCTATTGTAGGGACCTTTTTCTCTGCATTGGAGTTTGGCTTGAACAACCCCTCTTCTCTTCTTCTTTGCCCGTTAACCCTCAGTGAGAGGCCAAAGTTTAGAAGCTCTAAAAAATTTGTTGTAGGAAATTCTCGATCATTTTACACAGACAAACGCATCTGACCACGCTTGTTCAGCACTAACCTGCGCAATAGGTTTCACACCTGTGTGAGACATTTGCGTGCAGAAACCAGAGGCCGAAAATTTCTAGTATTTTCCTTCATTTCTTGTTTGTAAAGTGACTGGCGGCCCATAAGAAAACTGCCAGTACTATGTGAGGTGTCCCATGACTGGTTAAAACTCACTGTTGGTTGCATTTGAGTAGTTCTAGGTGTTAGTTTTAAAATTTTAAAGTTTATTTTTGAAAAGAAGCCACATAGTTTAAGTAGGGGGGAATTTACTTGCAATCTGAAATAACTTATTTTTATCAAGCATAGACACTAAAAACACATAGGTAATTAGCTAGAGTAAGTGGCCCTAGTCCACACATGCTTAGCTAAAATTTTTCATTTTTCCTAGTTCAAAGTCATTAATTTTAGTTTAATTTTTTGGCACTAGGAATTGGGACTATGACTTAATTATCCTTAGAGAGCAAGTAATCGTTGTTGCCTTTGCACCTTTTGGTGACCCTAGGCAATCATATGAGCACTCTCTTCTGATAATTTTCCATCTCCCTTTAGTTGATCACTTAGAATAGGTTAGGACCAAGGGGGTAGGCATCCAATAAGCTGCCTTGGTCAGTTTACATCTTAAAACATAGAAGTTGACTTTTTAGGGAGCTTTAAAATCCATCTATATGCCAACGGAAAAGAAAACCTGAGCGACACAGAGACTCAATTCAGAGGGTTTTAAGCTTAGGCCCAGTGCATGCAGTATTATTCGAGACTACCTGAATCGTCTAATACTCAATACTAGTAGTTGATTTACCAAGAATCTCAAGACTCGAATGCTCACGTGGGATGATGGTACTTAGTGGCCAAATCTAGGGCATCCTTCCTTATAGGTGATGGTGCAGGCAGGACTAGATCCTCTACCTTTACCTTGGTCGATTTTCTTCGGTTGACTGGAGGCGTCGCCAGCTCTTTTGGGACGTTGTGCCAGCATTCACAAGATATATTCTCATGGCCCAGTTGAATTTGAGAGTGTGGTGATGATTAGGTCTTCTAGGATTTGAGTATAATACGCAAAAACAACAAAAACCGTATTTTTTGATTGACTGGTCACATAGGATTAATCTAAAGGGAAAATTTACCTTTCATTTTTCGCTTTCTTTTATGAATGCGATTGGATTTTTTATTTGATTATAATCTCTGTCCTCTCAATTTTTTTCCAAAACCATACCTAGTCGACGCCATAACGGACCCGACCAGACCTCGTCGATCTAGACGCCTTTTGGACCTCCACTCATTATCGGGAGGGGTTCCATGTCTTTCTTCATTTAGGCGTCGAAGACAGAACACTGCCACCCTTATCGGTTCATCCTTTATTGGGGCATCATTAGTTGGGAACCATCGTCGGTCATCAATGCCACACCAGTGGACACCCCCACAGGGTCACCGCATTCCACTCCTCCCACAACCCATTTCGGAAGCCAAGTGAACTCACAGTCAGGTACGTCACAAAAAAACCCTATACCTAACTAGAACACAGTGTGTTTACAGTGTGCAATGGCTCTCAACTCACGGTCACCGTTCTTTTCTTTGTTAAACTTGCCTAATCTAACCAATTTAACGAAAAACCCTATTGCACACAACCCAACATGACCACCCATGCCCACGAAGCTACCTTCATACATTCCAAAGATCAAATGGAAGTAAGGAGAAGATCCCGTAAATCATATAATGACTTTCCACCTGTGGTGTTCGTCGAACAACATCACTGACGATACTATTCGACTGAGACTATTTTAGCGCACCCTAACCAGACCAACTATGAAATGGTATGTGGAGAAACCATCTGCTACACATGGAACTTTTAGCGCCCTCACTACTGTGTTTCTTACCTATTTTCAGTTACCCATCCACCATGATTCCGAGATGGAATTACTGACCCACTTTAGGCAGACACCCGCCGTCCATATCTCGAACCATCTCCACGAATGGTGGCGACGTTGTAGTTTGTGCAAAGCCAAACTCAACGATTGATTTTTGTTGGACCTGTTCCTGAAAAATATCACTGCAGAGATTTCAAAGGATGTGGCAACACAAAATCTCATATCCGAAGAGGATGCCATCAGAAAGGCCCAACATCTCAAGCTGATTTACACGCAGTCAGGATATATTTACAATATCTTGCCTAATGTCCCATGCCTGCAAACTTACAAAGAATTTCCTGGTGCATCAAACTCCACAGATGGGTTGATTGGGTCATTGACCCAAAATCACATAAGAAACAACGTTCAATACCCCAGTTACGCATATGATTCTAACTAGAACATCCCGCAACCCGAATACTAGAGTCATCATGCACCTTCGCCAAAACGTGACCAATAGGGTGTTGTTGTACCACCATCAGCAAGGAGGTCCATATCCTTCGGCTCAGGGGACCCAATACGCATCTATACATGCTGACGAAAGAGCTCCCCCCCAACAGCCATTCATAAATCAGGGACAAGGACCACAATATGCCTAGTCCATAGCACAAAATCCACCCATGTAGAATAATGCACAGGTGAACTTTGCGCAACCTTCCCAAGCACAAATGCACCAATCATACAATCAGGATAATCCTAGCTATCATCCTAACATGGCAAGGAAAAACAGAAGAAGAAGAAAAACAAAAAAAACAAAAACAAAACAAAACAAAGGGAAATATTGGACAGGGGGGAAACAATCAGTAACACCCTCCACGATCTCAGGCTAGAGGCAACTCCAACCGAAATCAAAACCAAGAGCCAAACAACTCCCAAAGGCAAAACAAGAGGGTGAATATTCAGACCAACCACTCTTGTTCAATCTATGGTGAATACGAACATTACACGCACCACTGTCTCGATCTCCTTGAGATGAAAAAGCTTCCAGGTAACCGTGGAAAAGGGGGGTCCTCACATTAGACAGCCATCATGTAGGATCCTTTCCCCCACAAAAGGAGAGTTGGCTCCCAACAAAAACAAAGAAATCCCCATGATTCCGGAAAAGACAGCCATGAAATCTACATGACTGGTGAAGAAATGTTTTTTCAGATACATAACCGAAATTATGATACCCCACGAGACACCAATTCATCAGGGGCTAGTACAAGTGCACCAATAGCACCATTGACCATATCAAAGATAATTTTTTAACTCAATTTTGGGAAGAATTTAGCTCTCGTTGATGTTAGGAATACTTTAGCTCTATATGTTTCAGTTGTTAGTATGAATCTTTCGTCATAAAAGATCACTTTAGCTACACATAAAAAATAGCCCTAACATTGGTTATGGCTGCAAAATATCTTTAAGTCTGCTGCACAAATTCAAATCTAAGCACAAAAAGACATTAAGCAGATAAAATATAATATGGCTCCATGCATCCAATAGACAAGACAAGAACAAAGTGTTTAAAAGAATGATTTGTATTATATTAAAGAATGGGGCACCTAAGAGGAAAACAAGAAAGGTGTTTTCCGGTTCTCCTCAGTGGGATGGGTTCTTGAAAGTCCTCAGTGTTTCAGATCTAAAATTCCTCTCTCTTATTGGTGTAGAAAAACAAACATGGAACTCAATGGGAGTTCATAAAGCAAAATGGAAAATGGTGACCAAGAGTAGATCCAGAGTGATCTAATGCAATGAAGGTGGCTCATGAATGGGGAAAACCGTTCTATTTATAAAAAAATATTGGGGTGTTCTAGAACTCGGTGCATGAATTAAATATTATTAATCACATTCTAGAATCACCATTTAGGAATATTTTATTATATTTGTTGGAGGGAAAAGGTCTTTTGACTTGGGTCAATTCCTTTATTTATAAACAATAAATAAATAAATGATTTATTTATTATTTTAGGGAGATGATGGGAATATAATTAAATAAATAATGATTTATTTAATTATTTACAAATGATTTATTCCAATTTAAATAGGAATATTATTAAATAATGATTTGAATAACTTATTCCTAGGAAATAATTAAATAAATAATGATTTATTTAATCAATTTCCTTGTTTTGGGTTAAATATGACTAGGGAATATGGAAAAATGTTATTTTATATGGTGAAAGCAATTTTACTTGGGGTAAAATTGGTCTTACATGGTGTACTTGGGTTCATCTAATAATAATGGGTTATATGACCAAAAAAATGGTGTAATAGATTTCCCCCCAACGTACGAGTGTTAGGAGCAAATCGTATGACCGAAGTATGTTGTAAGAACTCAATCACTAGGCATCACGAGGGAAGTGAGAGAGAGGAATGTAAGGTAGTCTAATGTGCTAAAGGACTAGACCCGGAGGAGACGAGACTTACAGGTGCAACAAGTCTCTAGGTGATGAAGTAGTACCAGTTTTAAAGGCGGCGGGGGAGGCATACCTATGCCCCCCGATACCATAGTACCAAGAATAAGGCACCCGAAAAACCACGGAACGCAATAATGAAGCATGTGTTGGCCTAAACATGAGCCAGATAAAGAAAAGGATGAATCCCACATACATGCGATGCCTGGAATAACCTTCAGGGCTTATACAAGAAGATTTTAGTACATGAGATGCAAATATACCCAAATGCCCCCTACACACGGGGAAGGGCTCACAAAATCTGATGGATACATGCAAATCGAAGAGGCGCTGCAAGCGGTTGAGGCCGATATCATCAAATGAGAGGAGCTGCATCAAGGGAGGAAATGAAGAAGTCATACGGGCATGTGGGGGGCTACCTGCAGGGCCACCCCCTCATGAGGGTTGAGACATCTCACACACGCCTAGGAATCACCAATAGCTGTTGCTGCATCACTGGACCATCAAGTGTATAGATCATGATCATGCTGAGAAGAGCTCGAACCAAGGTACACTACCCCCTAGACCTAGCTTCTGGAGTAAATGAGCTGATGTCGAAAAAAGTAGGTCTGCCATGGGTGAGGCAATAAGGGAACCCCAACGAAGGCACGAGGGAAAATAGTAGAGTGACAAACATACAGACACTAATGATGATGATGAAGTGGGGGATACTGAGTAGCGGATGGACGACTTCCCTTGTGAGAGCATAAAGGGCATGAATGGCTTGGCAGCGATTGACACAATATCATGAGGGATAGTCGCCAATGGGACTGAAGGCCATAATGTGTGACACGAGAGAGGGACCAAGAAAAGAAGGATGGAGGATTATAGTGGGATACAAAGGGAGTCGGGATAGACTCCATAAATGCGACGATGACTCAACTCAAATGCTCTAAACAAGGGCGACTCGATGGTGCTGCCACACAGTAAAGGTCCAATGGGGGACCATGAAAACATGAGTACAAGATGGTAACTCATGAAGAAAATCAACACAAACAAGGACAAGCATGGAGGCAAAGTGGTGCCTCAAGTACAAGTGTTGTAAGTGAGGAAATTTGATTTTGAGGAGAGGGGAAGAGATCCTTCTTGGGAAAAGTGTGTCCTGGTGAAGTGTCAAGGTACTAAAAACTACCAGGTACCCAGAGCTCATAAACAAGCCAGGTCGCACTTTTTGGGGTCGCACTTTTTGGGGTCTGTTCTGCAACCGGGGTAGCAGGTACTGGGCAGAAAACTGCAACTAGTCCCAGAAGATGACCTGAAAAGTGCGACCTGCCAGAGGAAGGGGGTGGTAGCACTGTTTTTGGCTGAGATCTGGGATTTTTATGGTTGAGGGGCATAAGTGCTCCCAAGCATGTTGTGATCATGCCAAAATGTATTTAGAAAAAGGTGAAGCTAAGCACATTTTAATGAAATGGTGCGCCATTTGTTTTTGTTATGCGTATGCAGTTTGAGAAAGGAAATAGAGGATTACCAATCTCTTGTAGTACTGCATATATGAAGCAAATGGACTTTAAGTTCCTAGGTTGGCATACCTGGTGTCACTATCCTGAAAAGAGGATTTGGAGATAATGAACTGATGCTCTCTTAGAAAACAAATAGGTTGGTCAACAACAATGCCTAAAAGACTGGGTTGCTGATGTAAGATGAAGGAACGATAAGGGGTATCATCCCTAGAGTAATCTGAAGTGATATGGGACTCTAGAGGTGCTTCTAAAGGGGGAAGAATACTATTACTGGAGTCGACACGACCAGATACACTAGGAGAGTTGTGGAGAAGTTCATCTCTTAGTCTCTCAAATATGGGTGCCCCCTTACCCAAACATTGGGTGTCAATGTAATGGCCGCAAGGTGGATGTGGTTCGAACCCATGGGTTTGATGTAAGGGGGAATAGATAAAGTCAAAGGTGGGGATGTCTTCCATAATTTCGTCATCGTGATAGGAGATGGGGTGACTGGTGGAAGAAAGACCGCCTAACGCGGCAAAGCTACCTGACTCATCATCATGAGAAGATAGGTTCACATGCACATCACCACAAGGGGTGACCAAAGAGTAAGCAGATAAAGGTTCTGCCGATGTTGAGCCCAAGGTGATCGCTGAAGGAAGGTCAAGCAAAACAACAAGGGAGGATTCAGAGGGAATGTTCCCCGAGGGTCTCATGGATGATGATGGTGGAAAATGGTGGACGAAGGCTCCGTCATCTTGACATCAGAAGGGGGAATGTCAATGGGAGCAGTCATGTCTGGTAGTGCGACCGAAGTAAAATGCGCAAATAAGGGAGAGGTGAACTCGTTGCGCTTGGCCTCGACGTGGTGGACCGCAACGAGAGAGGTGCGGAAGTCTTCGAGGCGGGGACAAAGGTGGGTATAATGGCCATGGAGATAACACAAAGTACAGGGGTGGTTGGTGTGAACAGTCTTGGGGTTCTTGGCCGCAGTCGCGAAAGAAACAAAGGTTTCATGGAACGCGACATTAATCATGGGCTTGAGATGAGGCAGTTCAGGATAGGTATGGGTGGTGTAGCTGACAACATCACACAAAGCACACTGGATGGTATGCTTTGGAGGTCGAGGAGGGGCAGGGTTTGTCGGGATAGCCTTGTTGTTTGATGCCCCCCTGTGAGATTTTTCATTCTTACCCGAAGCGGTCGCAATAGGAGGTGGGTCCTGTTGAGGTGACTAAGGCACTGTTGCAACGGGAGAAGTCGTGGGGACTGGTTGAACTGGGGTCAAAGCAAGGTAAGGTTTGGGTTGACTAGGCGGGGTAGCGGCTGGAGGATCAAGGTACCAGACGTGAATCCCAAGGGTCAGGTTAGGAAGAGAGAGGGTGGCCATGACAGGTACCGTGTACACTCCTGGTGGGGGAGCTAGGAATGGTATCTGACTAGCGGGGTAATGGCCAGGAGGGACAGCTCCAAGATGGTTGAGACCTGGTGGAACCGACCCAGGAGGGTAGAGAGGTGGATGGGTATCAGCAGTGGGAGAAGGGTTAGAAGGGAGAGGTCCGGCTGGCTAAGGCGAAGGGCTAGGAGCAGGTTATGGCGGGCAAGGTTGAGGTTGCTGACTAGCCGAAGTGGGCTGCTTAAGGTTGGCCTGAGACGATTGCATCATGCAAACATTCGCTAAGCTGGGATCAGAGACAGGAGGAGGAGGAAGACCAGGGAAGGTTCCAAGCGAGGAGGAGTCTTTATAGATGCCGTGGGAGACACTGTTCAAAGAATCAACAATTTGCGTATTGGCTATAGAAGAGATGGTCGACTCAGGGGAGGGCTGAGATTTTGGCTCTTGATATGTCAACTGGTCAATGGTGACTATCTTTCCATTATGAGGGAAAAACATCTTGCGATGGACCGCAGATGGGACAACATACATGGCATAGGTGTAGCTACACCCCAAAAGAATGTTATAATCAAGAGGGGCGTCGATGACTTCAATGTCAACGCAAACAGTCTTGCCCGCAAGAGTGATAGGACAGTTGCGGAAAAGGCCAATGGGTTGGGAGGCATGGCCATCCCATGCTCGAAGAGTGATCATGGGAGGGGCCAACTCAGGAGATCTGAGTTGTTTCCAAACTGAAGCGGTCATCACACAGGTGGATGCCTCCTCATCAATGATGCACCGAGAAATGTTAGCATTCCGGATTTAGACAGGGATTTGGAAAGCTACGGAAGCAGGAAGAGGAGGAGACTCTAATGGACGTCGAAAACAATCAATTGGTCATCTGCGGGATCTACAGCACCCAGGGCAGATAGTAGAGCTTTTCTTTGAGAGGGGCATGACTGGAGGAGTTCCAGCATTGAAATGGTAGCAGGAGATTGGGCTAGCTCATCTACTATGCTATATGAATGGGCAGCTTGGTCAGAAGCAGCATTGCGGCGTAATGGACCCTTAGGAATTCTGGTATGAACCTCGCCTTTGGGCAGAGGGATATGCAAGGGACCATTAGTTGTCGAAAGAGGCTCTGTAGAACCTGAAGAAGGTGACTCAGGGACAGATGGAGCAAGAGGCTGAGGGTGCGGATGGGACGAAGTTTGAAGGTTAAGGTCGACGGTTACAGGTTGGTCAGAGTTCATCATGAGGATCTGGTAATCAGAGGTACCAGATGGAGGATGGTGAGTGGTTACCGGTCTGTGAGGTAGTTGGGTAGCCACAAATCCCTGCTGTGCACCCACCTGCTCTTGAGGGGGCGGTGACTGCTGTTGCGGGGGTTGAGAAGACCAGGGAGGCGGGGGTGCGAATGTTGGAGGAGCTGGAGTACTAGGCTGTGGATATGGATGAGAATGAGGTTGGGGAACAGTGTGGTAAACCGGAGGTTGGGCAGAAAAGGAGGCATGCCAGATCCTGGATGCGTGCTACCGGGAGGGGGAGAAGTGCAGGGGGAGGTGCCCCCTACCCTAGGAAAACCATAGTTCATGGGAGGTTGAGTGGATGGATGAGAGAGAGCTCCAACAATACCGTCGACGGCATGAGGTGCCCCTGGTGCATTAGTGCCACCGGGTCTGGGGAGGTCAGGAAGGACGGTATAAACATAACCAAATTGAGTATAGATCAGGTCATATTTCAAGGCTATTTGGAGGGCGGCTTCTTCGGTTGGAGGGAAGTGGGATGCGACATCTTTTCCAATGGGAGGTAAGAGAGAGCGAAGGAATTAGTCCATATAGACATGGTCTTCGAAGGCAGGGGCTTGACATAGGCTCTTTCTTCTCTGCCATTCTTTAACATGATCGAATAGGAGGGTCGTAGACGATTGACGGAAAGAAGTCAAAATTTCGATACCGGTGTCATAACGAGGGGGAAGCTGGAAATAAGATAAGAAGGCACGAGCAAGGGTCGCAAAGGTGGTATGGGAAGAGGTGGGCTAGTCAACATACCACTTAGAAGCTTCACCAGTAAGCGTGCATTGGAACAACCGAAGACGGATGGAATCATCGGTAATAGAATTGGATGAACACCACATGTGGAAAGATCGGATATGGTTGGAGGGATCTTCACTAGCAAGGCCTTCGAACTTGGGAATGTCGGAGGGGAGCTTGGTTGGCATAGCAGGCCAATTGACATCGTGGCGAATAGAATCATTAATCAACTGATTGAAATCGGGGAGACTGAGGCCAGCCATATAAGGGAGTAATGGGGCAGTCGAGGTAGGTCCCGTAGTGGTTCCACTGGAAATGGACCCAGCGGTAGAACTGGCATTAGGGCTAGGTCCTGAAATAGAAATGACGAAGGTAAAAGAGGGAGAACCATAAGTAGGGGGAGAACTCGAACAATCAGAAGAAGAGTCAGAGTGCGGGCTCAGGGGAGGAATTACTCGAGAACAATGGGAAGGAGGAAGTCGACCGATCGGAAACTGAGGGTGAAGGCCAAGAAGTCTCCGGGAGAGGCGCCTTGGGGGTGCAATGATGACGGGAAGAAGAAAAAATGACAAGGGCAGGGAGGGGAAAAATCAAGGGAGGTCAAGGGTAGAGAGGTGCAGTGACAATTGATTTTAAAGTCTTTGCCAGGCTGTGTTAACCAGGCGCTTCTTCACTTAGGGTCAGTGTGTGGCGTGCATTAATTTTAATTTTTTAAACCTAGACGTTTTCAGAGTAAAAGAAAAAGTGTGTTGTGTAACTGAAAAGAAATCGGCAATAAATAAAACGAAAAGAACAAAAAATTAACAGCTACTAATGCATAAATGTAACCCAAGGGGGCGGGTTTCTCAAAACTAGTCTATAAGAGGGAAAAAACTAAGCCAAGCATGCAAAAAGGAGGCCAATATATCTAATGTCAGGAGGGACTGGGATCTAAAGGAGAAATCTACTGAAAAGTGGTGTAGAGAATAGCAAATAGGCAGAGGCAAGGTTGCTGCGAAAACGGAGGAGATCAGCTAAAAATAGAAAATACAAGGCGGTGGCCATGGAAAGGAACCCAAACAAAATGATATGAGGTGATTTGAGAGGGAGAAGAGCTGATCTGTAGGGATCTGAAAAGGAGGTATCAGATCGGAAAGAAAAAAGGTTGAAACTCTGGAAATTCAGACTTCTGAAACAGAGAAAACTCTCCCACAAAAAGTGGAGGGTACTGAAGCCCTAAGGGGATGGATTCCCACTTAGTTGAGTAAAACGGAGCAAGACTAGGTCTAAACGGGCGAAGATGGAGGTCAGACAACCCTGACAGAGGTTTAGACAAAACCCAGAAAAATTTCAGAAAAATTCCAGAAAAAAGTCCAAGTCGCAGTTTTTGGGATTTTTTTCATGACCTAAAGCCCCAAGATGCACTTTTTGGGCCAAAAAGTGCGACCTGCACTTCCGGTACTCTCAGCGGCAGATTTCAGAAAAAATTGTCGTCTCAGCTACGGCTGATGTCGGTCACCTGCGCAATAGGGCCAGAAACACACGGAAGTTAGAAATTTGAATGTTTGAGGGTTTTAGAGGTGAAAAAGACCATAGAGATAGGAAGAACAAAAAATTGAAGAGAAACCCTAGGGTCTGAAACAACTGGATATGCAGGAATGTATAAAACGACAGCGGTCGCAAAAGAAATCCCTAGTGGAGTCGCCAATTGTCAGTATGAATCTTTCGTCGTAAAAGATCACTTTAGCTACACATAAAAAATAGCCCTAACATCGATTATGGCTGCAAAATATATTTAAGTCTGCTGCACAAATTCGGATCTAAGCACAAAACGACATTAAGAAGATAAAATATAATATGGCTCCATGCATCCAATAGACAAGACAAGAACAAAGTGTTTAAAAGAATTATTTGTATTATATTAAAGAATGGGGCACCTAAGAGGAAAACAAGAAAGGTATTTTCCGGTTCTCCTCAGTGGGATGGGTTCTTAAAAGTCCTCAGTGTTTCAGATCTAAAATTCATCTCTCTTATTGGTGTAGAAAAACAAACATGGAACTCAATGGGAGTTCATAAAGCAAAATGGAAAATGGTGACCAAGAGTAGATCCAGAGTGATCTAATGCAATGAAGGTGACTAATGAATGGGGAAAACCCTTCTATTTATAAAAAAATATTGGGGTGTTCTAGAACTTGGTGCATGAATAAAATATTATTAATCAAATTCTAGAATCACCCTTTAGGAATATTTTATTATATTTGTTGGAGGGAAAAGGTCTTTTGACTTGGGTTAATTCCTTTATTTATAAACAATAAATAAATAAATGATTTATTTATTATTTTAGGGAGATGATGGGAATATAATTAAATAAATAATGATTTATTTAATTATTTACAAATGATTTAGTCCAATTTAACTAGGAATATTATTAAATAATGATTTGAATAATTTATTCCTAGGAAATAATTAAATAAATAATGATTTATTTAATCAATTTCCTTGTTTTGGGTTAAATATGACTAGGGAATATGGACAAATGTTATTTTATATGGTGAAAGAAATTTTACTTGGGGTAAAATTGGTCTTACATGGTGTACTTGGGTTCATCTAATAATAATGGGTTAGATGACCAAAAAAATGGTGTAACATCAGTAGTTAAATTCTCTCATTAGTTATGAAGTTCAATTTTCAGCCATGTTTATTTTTATGTTTCAACTTTTAAAGATATTCAAGTTGTTGTTGGGGTAATTAAAACTTTTCATTGTTTGTTCTATGTTGTTAGCTGAGTTATGTAGTGTGTAGTGATGTCATCCTATTTGTTCAGGAAAAACTAACAGCATACAATATCAAATAACAAACAGAACTAGTATAAAGAGGTATGCTTTGCAGCATGTTGTGTGTGGATAGATATGTGAGATATGGTTTGTGAAGCATGAAGAAAACATTTAAATTATACTAAGTGTAGTAGACAGATGTTATCACTGGAAAATCAGATAAGAAAAGAAGACATTATTCAATGTCAGGAAGAAGGATTTGCAGGGCTGAGACACATTAGAGAATTTAAAAATTTAAAAAAATATCTAAGGTCTAGAGGAAAAATCAAGCTGCGCACTCAAGCCACTAGCAGAATGCACCTTCACATGCATTTTTCTTCGATAGGCATGCCTTTGCTTGGCTTTCCCTCAAAAATCCACGCGAACCTGAGAGTGGCAGAAGTCACTTTCTAGGACCACAAGGCACACTCCAGGAAAATGATCCCACACTTGAGGCCGCCCAAGGAAATCCTCCTAAGCCTCCTTGGGACCTCAATGGAGCACACAATGGAATAAAGTGGCACACAATGGAATTAACCCCCTCTCTTGGGTCACCATCCATAAATGTACCAAGAGAGGGAAGGAGTGTTTGAATTCATCTATAAAAGGCCACCAAGAGATGAATAAAGGGAGAAGACATTGTTATGCTGGAAAAATTTGCTTTGAAGCAATCCAACAATGTGTAATCCGGAGCAAAAGTAGAGAGGGTATTTAGTTGTTGGCCATCCAACAACTCCAATCCTTTGGAGTAGAGAGATAGACCTTGCACCAAGCAGCTAGGAGGTAAAAACATCCTTGCATTGGGTCTTAGAATTTGATAGTTCGAAGGGCCCCTTGGAAAATGTATAAACATATTATCTTTCTCCTTAATAGCAAAAAATAAGAGGGGAAATTGATGCCACCATTAGTATTATTGTTTTTTCTATCTGTATATGAGCTTTCGTGTAATTTTTTAGTTTAGTCTTGTTTTCTCTCTATATATGCATACTATATCATTATCTAGTGTGTTTTGTTTTATAGCATGTTCACTAGCCTGCTAACTCTTTTGTTTATCTTCCTGTGACCAGAAGCTTAAGAGGAAGTGACCACTCCTCTTAAGAAAGTGTGGATTGGTACACTTGTGCACCAAATCCACCAACACAACAGGAAATTTGGGATCTATTAAGATTAAAAAGTCCAAACATATATAAAAACTTCATACATCATACAATATCAAAACACTAACAGAACTAACAACATTCTCATGTCATACTGTCAGAATGTTCCATTATAATATATTATAGATGTTCCTTCTAAGATCTATTTTGGTTACAATGCCGCATACAGTATGGAATAAATCAAGCTTCATGTGACAAGAAAAATAGTCAATCCATCCAAAATCCACATCATAATGTGGTTAAAACCAAAAGCATATAACACCCCTATTCTTTATGGCCTTGAGAATCTTCAGTGCTAAACCCTAAGTTTCCTTATTGAGCCAAGCAAGTTGGCCTTCCTAAGAAGAGTTGATTAGGTTATGCTTTATTTCTGCCATATAATTGAGACCAATTTGTCCCTTCCAACCATGGAGGAATTAAGTACCCATACCTCACACTTGCGCTAAGTGGAGGTGTGTGATAAGCATACATTGAATTCACACCTCCTATGTCAGGTATAAGGCAAGTGGGTAAACCCCCATTTTGATAGTGAGGCACTTGAATGTTTATGAGGTCTTGGAATAATGGTGTATTATTTGCAATATTGTCCAATGTGTTGGACATTTCCCTGGTTTCATCAACTATGCTTGCATTTATGTCAACCATATTAGTCATCCATTGTTCCTTTTCAAGCATTTGTTTAGCCATTCTTGCTTCCTTTTCCTGTCTTGCCATTTGTTTTTGTTGCTCCTTCTCTTGCCTTTCTCTCTCTCTTTCAAGCCTTTCATCTGCTCTATGTTGTGCTGCAACAACCCTTGTTGCCTTCTTCTCCTTGGCTTGATCCTTTTTTTTTCTATTTTAATTCCTGAATTTCAACTTTTTTCTTTTTAGACTCAACTAAGAGTTTTATATAGTCTTTTGAGGTGGGTAATTGTGAACTTCGGCCCAAATGAAGACTACCGGGTGTTCCTTGCTTCTTTTTCATTGACACTCTTTCTACTGGTAGATTTAGGAACTGCCCAACTAACTTCTCCACCTCCCGCCCCCCCACCTGCATGTCATTGCTTGGCACTTGCCTTTCAGTATCCATGACAATTGATTGAACTATATTATTATCTTCATCTAGTGCCTAATTATGTGTTTCATCTTCTTCCATTGATCTATTGTCCACAAAAAAATGAACAATTTCACTATTCAATTCAGATGGTTGTGAAGGCATGTTCATGCTTTGTTCATTGGTTCTTAAGACACTATGTTCGTTCAAATTAATCCTGGCTTCTGCTAGCCATAATGGTGGGTTTACTTGGCTTGGCAATGTCATTTGGCCATTTTCAATGTCATTAACAATATCAACAATTTCATTTTCAACTACATTTGCATTGTCAACTGCATGTTCAACAATGTCATTAACAATATCAGTAGCAAAAGTTCCATGTGCTTGAGTTGGTACAGCAAACTCCATGTTGCTATCAAATTTTTCATGAATATATTTTGTTTCACATACCTGCTCATCATCATCAGCATATAACTATCCTTGAGAGAGGGAAATTATGTTACTAGTTGCAACCACATCAACATGTTCATGCACTTCTTCTTGCACTTCAACATCTGTTTGGACATGCTCTTATTCCTGACCATCCACATGAAACACTTGGCTACAACCAGTAACATTCATAAGAGAATCATAATTTTGTGGCCATATTCTTGTCATCCTAAAGCCAACCTTGATATTTGATGGTGTCAGAACCCTTTTAAAAGCTTTACTTTCAAGCTCTGCTAGCTCAAACCTTTTCACCTCAACCCTTGGATTCTTTGCCATCCATAAAGCACGCTCTAACCTCAAATAGTTCTTTCAAGGGCCAAACAAACTAACATCAAGGGGTTGCAATTTGTGAGTGGTATGAGTGGTCAATGTTAAAAGGTCAATGCCCAAATGGTTTGCTTCCTCAATTGTTTGTACAACCATGTGGCTTCCATGACCATCTAAGATCAATAGGTGTCTATTATTAGGTGAGACACCACCTAGCACAGATGCAACAAAGTGGAAAAGCCATTTAAAAAAAAATTCTTTAGTCATCCATGCATGGGGGTGTGCAACCATGCATGCCTTTGGTTCATAGTTTTGTATATAGTTTTTCAACTAATTTTTACCTTTGAATAGATAAAATCCTAGGATTGAAGCACCAGTTACATTTACACAAAATAAAATGGTTATACACTCCCTGCTCTTAGGAAAAATATTTGGCACGTTTCGGCTCCCTCTCTTGGAAATTACTCGCATGCCACAGTTCCTTCCCGCCTGTAAACCTGTTTCATCACAGTTCCATGTATGGTTTGCACCATAAGAATGTTTATCATATGCACTAGAAAGAGTGTCATAGACCTTACATATAACTACAGAACACAAATTTAATGCTCTATCTCTCTCAAGGCCCTCATTTGTACACAATACAAGGTCTAGATGCCTTTTTTTAAACTCAAACCCCCATTATTTACTAGGAAACCCATCTTTTAATGGGTTTGGCCTCCCTTGATAGATTTGAGAAACTATGGATTTGAGTTGTATCAACTCTAGCCCATGTCCCAATTGGGCCATTTCTTTACACCACTCAACCATCTCGGCTTCCTCCTCTTCAGTCATAACTGTAAGAGGCCCTCTATGTTTGGTATGAGTGAGCCCATTTATCCAATAATTTATTGATGAGGGAGGAATACCATGTTTCTTCGTAGATCCCCGAATTGAATATCCATTAAACTCTATGTCGTCAATTGCAGCTAACATTTCTTATTTTTTTCAACCTCCTATAATGATGACATTTTTAGTTGAACTTGCCCCTTGGACTGTGGTTGACGATGGCTTTGTGAGTGATGGTGTGACAACATCACCTTCAGCCACATGGTCATCCTCAACAACATTTCTTGGAGCATTGTTGACATTCACATCACCCGTCCTTTCCTCATTTGATGAAGTGCATCACAGTTGGGCACCCCTGGTCACTCTTCTACCAATTCTCCTTTTACGAGCTACATAACTAACTCTTGCCAAAGATGCTACTTCCTGCACAATTATTGCATGAATTTAGTTAAGAATAATTGAAAATTATGCTTTCATACAAGCCAAACATATCTTTGCTTTATTACAGGAATTATCAACATGTATGTTAGTAGCAGCTCAAGAAATTTTCATACATATGGATTTTTGACAGTATTCTTAAAAAAACAAATCTACAGATGTAATTAGTTGTATGTCTTCAAATATATAAGTGATTATTGTTTTGATAACTTGTTTTTACACTTAAAATACAATGATTGTTTTGATAACTTGTTTTTACACTTAAAATACAATGGTTGTTTTGATAACTTGTTTATAAAAGCTAGTATTGTTTCATGTTGTTTGGCTTTACAAATCAAAATGGACATGTTTCATTTTCAATTGACTAGATGCCAAACCAGTTTTACTACTTTCAGGTTCACGTCCGTCCAAGACGCATATTAGATAAATATATGAATATTTTAGTGATTTATCAATAATTATTGTTAATGAACGGAAATTGGTCATAAGGATTTTAATTCTAGTATCTTAAGTGCTTATTTTTGACAATATATGATCATCTTTATGTCTGTCGAGGATGCCAGGAATAGCCAGGCCTGTCAATACCCCATGACCTATTGTAGGCACTATTACAGTCCCAATTTTAACCTTCATGGGCTTTCATCAAACACTTTGGGACTAGATAGAAATATGTAAATTCCATTTCATAGCTTGCAAGAATAATTTCCAAAACAGTAAGATTTCTTAAGTGCACCGGTCTTAAAAAGTTCATGTGTATTTAGAAAGATAAATTAGTGCAATATATGTTCTCTAATGATGTTATGGGGTATATAGTGCAATTTAAGATAGCCTCACGATACCTTTTGATTATTTGAGTAGTTTCTCTAATTTAGAATTATTTCGTTGCAACTTTATAAGATTGAAAATAATGTTCAATCTGGTATGTACTCTGGTTTGAGAATTTTGAATGTTAATGATTTTTCCCCACAACTTAATCATGACTCTCAACTATTTGTCTTGGAATTGAATATTTCCTCAGTGTATATTCATATTAAACTAAAGCATGTTGTCTAATTACCTATGAGATATACAAAATCCTATAATAATAATAATAATACAGAGCATGATTTTATAGATAATGGCCACTAGTTCCATGAGTGCATTTCTGCCCTTCCCATTTGTAACAGTTTACAGTGTATGACTCTCATCATCTCTTTATCCTTTTCCATATACAAAAGCCTATCATAATAATAATAGAGAGCATGATTTTATTTATAGCCTCTTATTTACAGGAAGCCAAAGGATCACTATTGAACTTCTTCGAGACACTTAGGGTTGAGCTTATCAGTAAATCTCTAACAGTTACTATTGTGTCTCCTAGTTTTATACAGTCTAAATTAGCATCCACAGAATGGTCGGTAAGAGAAATATTACACCACTAATATCTAATGTCTCTTAAAAAGCAGTCTCATGATTTATAATGCTTTGGGAAGACATGAATTTATGGAACAATAAAAGGTCTTACGTTCGAACATGGCTGAAGGTCTCGAGAGGTCTTACTTATGAACAAATAAGGTCTTATGTCTTGGGAGGTCTAACCTGAAGATATAGTGAAGGCCCTATATGTTTTGTTAGCTCTTGGAAGGTCTTACTTGAAACAATAGTCATGGTCATGTAAGTTTTGTTAGTTGAGTTTCCTCAACTCTTCCTTTAAAGTAAGGCCTAAGGTCCTCATTAGTCTTCTAGAAGCCTAAAAGGTAAATGTCTTCTTCACTTAATCGAAGGACTAATTTTTTCAGTCTAGCAGGCTTCCAACAAATTGAATGTTATATTTTGTATTGTTGAATCTGTGCCATTAGGTTCTCATTGGGCTTACCTTTAGTAGAAGCCTAGAAGGTAAAGATCTTGGGCTTATCTTTGATGGAAGCCTATAAGGTAGAGGTCTTGGTCGCATAGTTGGATGACGTATTTGTTCAGTGTAGCAGGCCTCCAACAAATTGAATCTTATGTTGTGAATTTTTCAATCTTCCATCTTTAATCTTCCATATTTATTTGTTCAATCTTCCATATGTTTGTTCAGTGTAGTAGGCCTCAAACAAATTCAATGTTATGTTCCCCATGGTGACAACAAAGGATGCCACATGAGAAATTTTTGAAGCTTCATTGAGATAAAAAGGAGATGTTATAACTCATAGGTGGTATTCATACTTGTTGTGGTTCAGAATTATGCCATGAAATTTTGGAAGGCCACCCAAAGTATTCATCCAAGGACAAGCCCCTACAAGAGGAGTAGAGATTGTTTGCAATTCTGTTTTGGGGAAATTTAACATACACACTCTCTTTAAAACATTGAAACTTGCCTAGACATTGGGATGAATCTGTGTTCAACTATAAACCTCTTGTAGAGATTGTTTGCAATTATGTTTTGGGGAAATTTAACATACACACTCTCTTTAAAACATTGAAACTTGCCTAGGAATTGGGATGAATTTGTGTTCAACTATAAATGAGTTCTATTCTTTTTCATCTATATCTAGGCATACTAGCCAATACTCTGAATTATGGTTGTGGCCTATTTCATTGAGAACATAGGAAAATAGTAAAAAATATATTTTTTCATGAAAATTAAACTATAAGAAAACCAGAATAAAGACTTAGAAATGAAAATAAGAAAACTGAAATAAAGGCTCGGAAATGAAAATAAAAGTGTAAGAAAACTAAAATAAAGACTCGGAAATTAAAATAAAACTGTAAGAAAATTGTGCTGTAATTGAAAAAAATAACCTGAATATACCATGAAAATTTTTGGGGTGTGTTTTGTGTTGGTTTGTCTCCAGGGCTGGTGAATATTTTGAATGTGAAACATTCAACTTCAGTAGTGGTTCAACTTCTTTTATAGTTTTTTGTAGTTGAATTTAATTGGTGACAATGATGGACATGGATTGCAATGGCTTCACTTTGCATGTGTGATCAAGATTAAATTTGATGTGATCCAATGGTTGGGAATTTGTTTTTGTTGATCCATGTGCTTCGATCTATTTTAATGGGAAATAGAATAGGTTGAATGTCATTTATTGAAATTATTGGGTGGGTGCCATTTATTGTCCACAGTAGGTTTAAATGTTGTTATTTGGTGGGTGTCATTTATTGAACACAATGGGTTTAAATGTTGAATAACATAGCAGTTATGGCTGACATACATTTTATTTTATTATGTGCAGGTATGGATATGTAGTTGTGATATACATCATCAATTATGATTAGTGGGGTTGAAGTGACTGCTAGTTTGTACTTCTGGAATAGACCATTTTGGAAGGATAAATGGTTTTATGAGTTTTCTAGTTGAGACAATAGGATTTGTACTCTTAATACTTATTAAACTATTTATGGACAGTTGTGGGTCAAGTCAATGAATTGAGAAATTTTGGACATAATTTAAAATATATTTGGACTTAAAGTTATTTGTTTTTGTTTAATAATTGGTTGCATATATGTCAATTTTTGGTGGGTTGGTGGGACCAGTACTATAGCAATTACTGGTCTTTGCACAACATTAGACATCTCTCTTCTAAATTGGGTGTTTTGGAATTTTAGACGGTGTTGAATTCATTTATAAATTAGATATGTGATTTAAATAATGTTTTAACCAACAATTTCGTTATCAAAATTCAGTAATAATTATCTAAAAATTAAATAAATATTAAACACCTCTCATAATTAATAAAATGATAATTTTTAAGAGAGATTTATTATCCTATAAACTATACACTATATATTAAAAAAAACACCCCAATGGGAGTCTATGAACAAGGTACAAGCAGCTTGGCATGGAGCGGATGGGACCCATGTGGATGACACATGCAGGAAATAGAAAGGGAGGCTAGGACAATTGGTGTCGGGGGCGTAGAAACCTCGAGAAGGCAGATGTGCGTTATACACCTTGAATGGTTGTTTGTTTTCTTTGTTTGCGATTCTTTGGTATAAGTGATAGTGTGGGTGGCATAACTGACGTTGAGTATGCACATGCCACTAACATTTGCATGCTCATTCGTTTAGTGAACTTAACCTCTATTTTTACTGTGGGTTGGGGAGAATTGCAGAGTGTGCTTGTTTGGAATCCCTTTCGCACAATGTGGGATCTTGAGGAAAGGGTTTGTGGGTGTTCACATTGCTCTTGTTTCGTGTTGGTAGGGGACGTCATCTTGTTGGTCAAGTCTACGACGACCTATCGAAGGCTAGTATTTAGACAGCTCGGTGGTGCTTCGGTAAGTTTGTTATTGAGGACCTTTGTTTGGAAGAGTTTTTCCTTTGTTCTAGTGCCGACAAGGCGTTACTTGTGTTGTTTCCTTTTCCTTTACCGATAGGGCGTTTTTCTATGGAAATAAATTAAGTCAAGTCATTTGTTTTATAACTTCACTGCACTTGATTTCCCCATTAATCTGTGATGATTGTTGGGTGTCTTCTTATCCTCTTTATTTTTTGAACTATTTTTTATTTTATTTTATTTTGAGATTATATAGAACATGGTAATATCTACTCAATTTTTACATTGCTCTCTTAGCCAAAAAAAAAAAAAAAAAAAAAATCCAATCAGACTGAAGTCGGAGACCAATAATCTTCCTAATTATTCAATATAATAAAAAAACAAACTAAAATCTCTTCCAATAAAAATATTAGTAGTATACACATTGAAAGAGTACGCCTATTAAACAAATATACTTTCCACTCAACTGATTTACTATTATATTAATAAAAAACACAAATCTTTACATTTACCTCATTGAGATACAAGGCATAGGAGTCGTCTAACGAGCCGGAGGAATTGCCCGGACGGTCAAAATTGGCTGGAATCCGGGCCAAAAAAATTTAAAAAATCTTGCAGAAACAGTGTTTGAATCCTGATTTTTGACATTGGAAATGGATTCAGCACCATCAAAAACCTGTAGGACATCCAAAATATTAAACTTTGATAGTTATAACATGGATTTAGAAAAATTCCTGCCGGATTTTCTGAAAATCTTATCGGAATTTTCATGATTTTCAGGGCGATTCCTCTGGCTAGTTAGACTACCCCAAGGCATATGGACACTATTGTCACTAGCGTCAAGTTAACCTATGAACCAAACTTTTTTAAGAGGCACAAATAAGTCAACCCTCCATCCACTTGAACTTAGATTGGGTCCCAAGCCTGTGCCACGATATAGACCATAGGCTAACTGACGCCTGCCACTTATGTGCCCATTGTAACCATCGTGTCACAAACTCCCGTTGTGTTTGCTAACTGGTCCAAGCGATAGCTACACCTCCATGATGTGGGGGAATCAGCGTTGTTTACTGGTGCTGTCAATCTGGTTGAAGCCATTGAAGAATTGATTAGGTTTATCGGGAACAGTTGAAAAAAGATGAAGGCTGCGGCTGGGCTGTCTGTCGAACGACACAGCATACCCATTGGCAAGTGTCAATAGGAAAAGTGCTTTTCACTTTCAAATCTTTCAAATGAGATGGACTCCAGTTGGCCTTTTGTCCTTCAATGCTTATCAGTAGTCCCATCACTCCACCTACCACCGTATCTGATCTGCATCATCTCTTATTAAAACAGAGGGCGACGGCTCAAGAGAAACACTGACAAAACTGGTGGACATCCACAGTGACAAAACTGTTTATATATCTCGTCCCATGTCCAACACGAAGGAGATGTCAGTGTCAGCCCAGCAGCTTCCGTTGTTGCTTATATATCGAGTCCCAACCTGACTAGGGCAACCAATATATCTTGGAATAATGCGGAGCGGCAGTATATGTCACTCTTTAAATTAAGTTTTTGCCATAATCTAATAGGTATTACGTTGGATTATGGCAATTTGTCATGATGTAATAGGTATTTGGATTATGTATTTGCCATAATCTAAGGGGTGGCAAATACTGTGACCCGGCAAATACTGTGACCATGCATTGATAAATCAATGGCCCAGGGAGAGGTTTCCGGCGTCAGGAACCAACTTCATTATATATCGAGTCGCATCAGAGCTCAGGCGGAGACAGGGCCTATTCGACTGCCTGTATATAATGTGTAAATTCAGCTTTGTTTGGTTTGCAAATATGGCAGGCAGTTAAATTAAGTTTGGTTTGGTTTTGCAAATATGGCGGTTAGCTATAGCATTGGGTTTTTCGTTGTAAGGCCAGTAACATACCAGGTCAGGTCGTTAGGAAGCCTCATCGAATTTCCGCCATATATATATACAGGCCATTTTTCCGCTTTAGTGCATGATTGAAATTTGAATGTACTTAGTCCTTTGATACAAATTATTTCAGAAGGAAGGCTGGGGGCAGACTTTCATGCATGGCATGCAATGATGTAACGTGTTTTTACAGGAAATCACGTACAACATACTGTATTTTCTCTAAATGCAAGTTATGGTATAGAAAGTGCTTTCCAGAGAAAACCACGTACAATTTATTGCATTTTCTCTAAATTATGGTACGGAAAGATGTAATATGTTTGCATACCTAACCATATATATATTTTTTTTTGGAATTTTTGAGAATTTCAGAACAAAACATTTAGAGAATAATACTCTCTTCTAAACACACAGAATAAAAAAAAAATTGCTCACTGCTAAACAAAAGTTTAGCAAAAAAAATTATATTCCAATCAAACACAGCGACAAGAAAGACTCTTTGTCTCTCTATTCTCTCTATTTTTCAAGAATACACACTCTCTCTCTGTGCTATTACAAAACTCTGTCTCTGATTTTTCTTAATACACTTCTGTGTAAAAACTTTTTTTTTTTTTTTTTTTTTGCCTCTCGGACCTTTTTCATATATTTATATGAGGCGTTATAAAATTAAAAACAAAGTAAAACTATTAAGCATATGTTTATTATAAACTTTACAAAGTTTATAATTCATATATTTATATGAGGCGTTATAAAATTAAAAACAAAGTAAAACTATTAAGCATATGTTTATTATAAACTTTACAAAGTTTATAATAAACATTTACATTCGTTTTGAATATTACAATCCCAAAGTCAAATAGACTTTTATCACACGGTGGATTTATATCATAACAAAAATAAAACTATATAAAGACTTTGCCGTAAGAAACTTTAAACAAACAAATGATTTAATAAATCATCGAACCCCCGGACTTCAAAACGATAAAACCAAAATGCAATGCGAAATCGCATCACAAAACTTGATGCTGACGTAGGGTGAATTTGTGATGCGAAATGTTTATGCATTTCGTTTTATGAGCTTATCGGGTCTGGATCTGAGCTTTGTGAACCGACTCAAAATAATGCGATCCTATAATATCACTCCACGTGTCCCTTTTGAATTTACAAAACTGGCGGTAAAAACTATGTTTGCTGTTTGTGGTTGGTGAGGATTTAAGAATCCGATTTGACACTGTTTTAACTTCTCTCTGGTTGCGTGATGAAGACCACGTCTTCTTCAATGTTGCTCTGCAATGGTGGCTGCAGCCCTTTCAAACAAAATTTATCCTTACAACTTTTAATTTATGAATTGAATGCTCAGAAATGTGCACACAATCGTGAACCTTCCCTGTTGTCCGGTTTCTACCTGCATGGAGACTTTATATTTTCAACACTCCCCCTTAAAGTCAGCTGCAGGGTTATCTGTCATACCCATGCACTATCTTAAATATTCAAAACCTTTCTGCCCCAATGGCTTGGTCAGAGTATCAGCAAACTGCTCCTGAGTTCTGCAATGTTTCAAAATTATTTCTTCGTTGTTCACTAACTCCCTGATGTAGTGAAACTTAGCATCTATGTGCTTTGTTCTTTTGTGAAACACATAATTTTTTGACAATGCAATGGCTGAGCTATTGTCACAATAAATCACTGTGTCTTTTACCTGTTCTTGACATAAACTCCTCAACATCCTTCTCATCCACATTGCTTGACATGCTGCTACTGTAGCTGCCACATACTCTGCCTCTGTTGTAGATAATGCTACAATAGATTGTTTCTTAGAAGCCCATGAAATGGTTCCTAAACCCATGTGAAAAACATAACCAGAAGTACTTTTCCGGTCATCTACACTTCTAGCCCAATCACTGTCAGTGTATCCAATTAATTCTGAATTTTCTGAAGTAGTATATAAAATTCCATACCTTTTAGTTCCTTTAACATACCTCAGGATTCTTTTTGCTGCTTGCCAATGTGCTTCTTTTGGCCTCTCCATAAATCTGGAAATTAAACTAACAACATGCATAATATCAGGCCTAGTTGCAGTCAAATACATGAGGCTGCCAACTATGCTCTTGTACAAACTAGGATCAAAATCCTTGCTACTGTCCTATTTGCTGAGTTTCAATCCCATCACTGTGGGAGTAATTGCTGCCTTGCAATTCTGCATGTTAAATCTCTCCAAAACTTCATTAACATACTTAGCTTGAGAAATACAAATCTTATTTTCATTTTTCTCTACTTCTATTCTTAAGAAGTATTTTAGCAATCCCATGTCAGTCATTTCAAATTCATCTTTCATGATTGTTTTAAAATTTTCAATAAAGTAATCATCATTACTTGTGAAGATGACATCATCAACATATAAAACCACAATCAACATCTTACCATCTTTTTCTTTGATGTATAATGTGGGTTCTCCTTCACATTTCTCAAACCCATTTTCCAGTAGATAGGAATCTATCCTATTGTACCATGCTCTTGGTGCTTGCTTCAGCCCATAAAGAGCTTTCTTCAATCTGCAAACTTTGTGCTCTTGGCCCTTTTTCTTATAGCCTAGAGGTTGTTCAACATAAACGTCTTCCATTAACACTCCATTTAAAAATGATGATTTTACATCCATTTGGTAAACCTTCCATTTGTTTTGTGCTGCTATTGACAACACTTCTCTCATTGTTTCCATTCTTGTAATTGGTGCAAAAGTTTCCTCATAATCTCTTCCATGTTGCTGCTTATAACCTTTGACAACAAGTCTGGCCTTGTGTCTTTCAATCTTACCTTCAACATTGCTTTTGGTCTCGTAGACCCATTTAACTCCAATGACTTCCTTACCTTTTGGGAGTTCAACCAAATCCCATGTTTTATTTCTTTCTATGGCATTAATTTCTTCATCAATAGCTTCTATCCAATTCCTATCTTTTATAGGTTCTTCAAAATGAATAGGATCATCAACATGAAAATACAAAGCAAATAAAGAGTTCATACCTTCATTTGCTGCCTCTTGCTCATAAATTTCATTTAAATTTTTGAATCTTGTTCCTCTTTCATTAGATGTACTTGTGCTTGAAGTAGCACTCAAATCTGCTCCATTTGGTGTGCTTGGAGAAGCACTCTCATTACTTCTCAAGGGTGTTCTTACTCTTGTTTGAGGTGTCCCTTGCTGTTTTTGTGTTAGTGGAGGTTGTGCTACTGACAAGGTATTATTTTCAGCCATATCTTCCTCATCTTTATCATGAGATAAACACCTTTTAACATTGACTGTTTTCTCAATGCTTCCATCCCATGCTTCTTCTTCAGTGAATTTCACATCTCTGCTTATAACAAATTTCTTTGAGGATGGGTTATATAATCTATATCCCTTGGAGTCTTCACAATATCCAAGGAAGATGCACTTCTCCCTCTTACTATCCAACTTCTTCCTCAACTGTTCTGGAATGTGTGCATAAGCCACACACCCAAAAACTCTCATGTGGGAGACTCCATGTTTTCTGTCACTCCACGCTTTTTCTGGAACTCTGTTCATTACAACTTTTGTTGGACATCTATTTAAAATATACACAGCACAATTTGTAGCTTCTTCCCAATACTCATTTGGCAAGTGTTTCTTTAGCATACTTCTCACCATTTCCATTATGGTTCGATTCTTCCTTTCAACAACACCATTTTGCTGCGGTGTGTATCTTGTAGTAAATTGTTTGTGTATGCCATTTTCTCTACAAAAACGCAGAAATTATTTTGAGATGTACTCACCTCCTCTATCAGTTCTAAGAACTTTGATACGCTACCCACTTTGTTTCTCTACTAGAGCTTTAAAATGGAAAAATTTCTCAAAGACTTCACTTTTATATTTCAAGAAATAAACCCATACTTGTGAAATCATCAATGAAGGTCAGCATGTAATTGTTGCCTGAAACTGATGTTGTTTGCATCAGCCCACATAAATCTGAATGAATAATTTCTAAGGGTGCTTTCGCCCTTATGCTCTTTCTTGATGGAAAGTTTTCTCTGTGTTGTTTTCCTAAGATGCAGCCTTCACATAGGCTGTCCGGTTTCTCAATCAATGGTAGTCCTCTTAACATTCTTTTTTTGTGCATCAAATTCAGATCTCCGAAATTGAGATGTCCAAATCTCAAGTGCCATAACCAATTCTCATCTTTCATTTCCTTTTGAAAGACCTCTTGATTTACAGCCGGTACATTTTTCCCTTTTCCCTTCAAGTCTGTATTGAGCTTGAGTGGAAACATTCTATTGCTGGTCATTTGAATTTCAACAATAATCTTCTTGCTTGGAGGTATGTCCATTATTATGCACACACCATTTTTAAAAACTACATTGTAACCTTTGTTTATGAGCTTCCCAATGCTCAAAAGATTACACTTCAAGCCAGGAACATAGTACATGTCTGGCACAAATTTTTTCTCACCATTTCTTGCATGAATACTAACTCTGCCTTTTCCCTTGACATAAATCTTAGTATCTGTTCCTGTTGTTACTTCTGATTTAACTTCTTCATCAAGATTGACAAACATTTCTATGTTTCCAGTCATGTGATTACTGCAGCCTGAATCTAAGAACCATACATCATCCTTTCTATCTTGTGCTACATTACATGTTAACAGCAAATTCTTTGGGTTCTTTTCTTCTCTTGCTACATTAGCATTCTGATTATTATTCATGTCATTTTTCTTTTTCTTACACTCATTGGCATAGTGCCCATATTTTTTGCAATAATGACATTGGACATTGGATTTGTCATACCTTTGTCCTTGAGCATGTTGGTGTCCACCTTGCTGGCTGCTACTTTGGCCGTGGCTTTGATTCTGACTGTTGCTCCTTCCATGTGAATGTGAAGAGCTGTTTCTTCCTTCTCGATTTTGGGTTCTGCCTCTTCCTCTTCCTCTGCCTTGACCTCTTCCTCTTCCAAAAGGCATCTGAGTCTTGAAGGCATGCTCTAGAGATGGGTTTAGTGATCTTCCCAATCTCTGTTCATGAGTCGTCAGTGATGCATGAAGTTCATCTACTGTGACCTTTGAGAGATCCTTTGTCTCTTCAATGGTGGTAACAATAACATCAAACCTTGAGGGTAGGCTCCTCAAAATTTTCTCCACTATCCTTATTTCTTCAAGTGTCTCTCCATGAGACCTTATCTGATTTACCATCCCAATCACATGTGTGAAGAATGAGTTTATGTTATCGGAATCCTTCATGCAGAGAGTTTCAAAATCTCTCCTCAGCAATTGTAGTTTTGTTGTCTTCACTTTCTCCATATCTTGATAGGTTATCTTCAGAGTATCCCATGCATCCTTGGATCTTTTAACTGTTGCTATCCTTGGAAACACACTCTCATGTACTTCTTGATAGAGATAGAAGAGGGTCTTAGAGTCCTTCTTTCTATTGCTCTTCAGCAGATCCTTTTCTGCCTGTGTTAAGGCTTTATACTCCTGTTCATCAACTGGTTCTTCAAAACCGTCTTCTACAAATTCCCATAAGTCCTGAGAGGCAAACAGGGCTCTCATGGTAATGGCCCAATAATCATAATTCTTCCCATTAAATTGGGGAAGTTGAGTATTTCCAATACTCATACCAGTGCTTGGTCCTGCCATTGCTTATAGACTAAAATTCTAAAATAAAGTTGACTGTGTTTTTCTAAACAAACTGTCTTTCCTTCTTCAAAGGATAAAACTCTAATTCTAAGGAATGCTCTTTTAAACAAAACAATAACTCTATTTTTTTGAGAAATACCTGGACTTTACTTCTGCTGGGCTTGCTGGAGTTTTGTTGGTGAACTGCTGCAACAATTCCTTCCTCCTTCAGCTTCTTTGACACCTTCAAAGAGCCTGGATAAGCTCTGATACCATGTTGGAATTTCTGAGAATTATAGAAAAAAAAACAGAGAGAATAATACTCTCTTCTAAACACAGAGAATAAAAAAAAAATTGCTCACTGCCAGACAGAGGTTTCACAAAAAAAATTATATTCCATTCACTATAAAATCTATTACAAAAAAAAATTCCTCTAACTCTAATAGAGGGATTACAAAATTTGGATTGTTGCACAAACACAATGCCAAGAAAGACTCTCTATCTCTCTATTTTTCAAAAAAACACACTCTCTGTCTGTGCTATTACAAAACTCTGTCTCTGTTTTTTCTTAATACACTGCTGTGTAAAAACTATTTCATTTTTTTTGCCTCTTGGGCCTTTTTCATATATTTTTATGTCGCATTATAAAATTAAAAAAAAAGTAAAACTATTAAGCATATGTTTATTATAAACTTTACAAAGTTTATAATAAACATTTACATTCGTTTTGAATATTACAATCCCAAAGTCAAATAGAATTTTATCGCACGGTGGATTTATATCATAACAAAAATAAAACTATATAAAGAATTTTCCGTAAGAAAATTTAAACAAACAAATGATTTAATAAATTATCAAACCCCTGGACTTCAAAACGATAAAACCAAAATGCAATGCGAAATCGCATCACAAAACTTGATGTTGACGTAGGGTGAATTTGTGATGCGAAATGTTTATGCATTTCATTTTATGAGCTTATCGGGTCTAGATCTGATCTTTGTGAATTGGCTCAAAAATAATGCGATCTTGTAATATCGTTCCATGTGTCCCTTTTGAATTTACAAAACTGGCGGTAAAAACTTTGTTTGCTGTTTGTGGTTGGTGAGGATTTAAGAATCCGATTTGACACTGTTTTAACTTCTCTGCGGTTGTGTGATGAAGACGACATCTTCTTCAATGTTGCTCTGCAAAGGTAGCTACAGCCCTTTCAAACAAAATTTATCCTTACAACTTTTAATTTCTAAATTGAATGCTCAGAAATGTGCACGCAATCGTGAACCTTCCCTGCTGTCTTGTTTCTACCTGCATGGAGACTTTATATTTTCAACATTTTCATGCATTGAAAATGATTTCCCATCTAGGTTATTACCATAAATTATATTATGCATGGAAAATGATTGCCCATCTAGGTTATTGCCATAAATTTATGTGCATTGAAGGTGATTACCCATCTAGCTCCTTTATAGTAATTGCACAATTGATTGTAATTTGGTGTTTGATTGAGGTGGTGAAATCAATTTATATATCAAGTCCAAACAGGGAGGGTTTTCCAGTGTCAGCCTAGGAGCTTCATTATCTACAGAGTCACAGAGTCCCAACGGGATGGGATTTGCGGCGTCAGCACAGGAGCTTCATTATATATCGAGTCCCAACTGGAGGGGGGTTCTGGTTTCAGCACACGAGCTTCACTACACAACAAACAGGGCTTAGGTGGAGGAGCGGAGAAGAAAAACATTCCTACCGTATAGACAGGGTCTACTTGCCTACCTGGGTTTCCCTTCCACACCCGCATTCCCCTGGAGTCCTGTGTTGCAGCCCCTGTATTAATGCTCTCAATATAATGTGTAAATTGAGTTCAGTTTTGTTTGCAAATATGGCAGGCCGTTGTAATTCAGTTTAGTTTGGTTTGCAAATATGGCAGTTAGCTATAGCATATTAGGGATTTTCGTTGCAAGGCCAGGGACATACCAGGTCAGGTCATTAGAAAGCCTCATCTAATTTCTACTTTCACATCTATATTATACGAAAGCCATTGTTCCCTTCTACCAGAGGCAATCTCTCAATCTCTCTCGCACACTAGAGTGCATGGTTGAAATTTGAATGTTCTTGGTTGCCCCATACAAATCCTTTCAGAAGGAAAGCTGGTGATACACTTTCTCTGAATAGCATGCAATACTGTGGTTTTACAAAAAATCACATACATTTTATCGCATTTTCTGTAAATAAACGTTACGGTATGGAAAGATGTAATGTGCTTTTACGGAAAACTAACATAAATTCAATTACACTGAAGTTGTGTCTATGATGCGTTTGGTTGGGCACATTTAACCACGGAAGTTGTTTCTATGATGTGTTTGGTTGTGCATATTTAACCAATAATACAGTGTTGAACTTGGTATTGGATTTTCCCAGGATGTCACGGACTTGTTGGAAGACTTGTTGGATGTAGATGTGCCGCCTGTGGGCAACCGTTGAAGGAACTGGGAAAAATTATCCATCATCACGTTCCTCTGTTTCTCTAGGGCCTTCTCGAGCAAGATTTTGATAGTATCTCATGCTCCCTCATCTTTCTTTCCTTTCGCCATGGGGGGTCGTCGGGGTTGGGAGGTTGAACTCCTTATACCTTGGCCGTGTTGGGGACATGACAAGAAAAAAAAGAAAAAGAGCAGACCCCTCTGATACCACTGAAATAAGAGCAGGTCCTTAGCTCTTGCGCCTGAGCATAGAGAAGAGGGTCCTCAACTCTTGCTAAGCATGCAGAGAAGACAAAGCATCACATTTGTATGGTAAAATCGAGAGCCATTGCTAGGGTTGAGCATTTCCATCACCGTAAATTTAGGGAAGCTATTGAGATTGAGAAAAGGCCACGTAAGTTGAAAGTTAGTAGTTGTTGGATTCCATCTCTTTGCTCTCAGTAGTGGTCCTTCTTCTTGGGTTTTCCTCTCTTTTTGTTTTCCCTATGTTTTTTCTTATTAGGTGTTTGAGGTTTGTTGTTCTCTTTTTTTATTATATACTTTATATATTATTTCTAGGGCTGTCATAGTTTTAGTATATTTTCTTTTTAGGTAGTATTATTTTTATAAATCCTTTTATTTAGTTCTTTATTTTTAATTTTGATTTTATTATATATATATTTTAATTTTGGTTTATTTATATATATATATATATATATATATATATATATATATATATTTATTTTTATTTTTTTTGACCTAGTCTTTATTATTATTTTGACTATTTTGTTAGTTTTAATTTTGATTTTTTATTGTTATTTTTATTTTATTTATTTGACTTGGTCTTTATTTTTTATTTTATTACTTTATGATGGGATTTTTTCGTTTTCATTTATTTATTAGGTTCATTTTTTACTGTTTTTTAACATCTATTTTTTCCATAGGTTTTGACTGTTGCTTTTCTCTACATGATATATATATGGATTATCAGATCAGCCAGTCTTCAACATCCTGATGATGAACTACAGTCAGTAGTCGAAACACGTCTTATAAAATTTCTCATGTTCTTTACCAGAAGATTTATTCTAAAATGCAGGTTTAATTTAGTCTTCCTCTCTCCAATAACACTGGAAGGTGTTCATGGTGTTCATGTCATGGGTTTGGTTGGGTAGATTCAACCAATAGTAGAGGCTCAATTTAGTCTTCATGTCTCCAATAATTTTTTAACATGTGAAAAAACACAACAACAACAATTAGAAAGTTTTAGAAAAAATTTCACTGCCGAAGTAGTTTCAGTCTCCAATACCGTCAAATATATTGCAGTCTCCAATACCCCATAATATATTGCATATTATCTTTCCTTGTAGGATTCTATGGCAATTTATCCTTTCTTGTAAGATCCTAAATGGTTCTATTTTGTGAATTTTGCTTGTCTTTTGTGGCTCTCTCGTTCTACATTGAGATACAAAAAAGGTAAGATTGTCTGTAACTTTATCTTACGTTCTAATATTATAAATATTATATACCATTTTATTAAACCAAAAGATTTTTTTTTGCTAGATCTATATAAAAACCAAAATTTAGATCTAAGGAATTTTAATCATTTTCTTTCTTTTTTGGAAATCCTTCCTAGAAATTTCCACATTAAATGACACTTTGGTGACATTTCATTCATGTGGTCAACCATGCAAATTATTCATGTTAGCATTTTATTTTCTTTCCACATTAGACAACCCACAACAAATCTATGTAAGATGCAACTCACCCAAAAATATCAACCTTTTATCTAACTTCTTTGGATATCCTTCCTGAAACTTGGACATTAAATGGTACTTTAGTGACACTCTCATCATGTGTGCAACCTCAAATATTTATTGTCACCTTTTCCTTTTTCTTTTAGTAAAAATACTTATGGTCATGGTGGCTTCTTGCTTTATTGCTTTAAACCAAGGAATGGGACAAAATTTTTGGAGTTAAATATTTATATTACATGTATTTTCCAAAGTACAAAGTTTAAAAAAACTTAATATATTATTTTCACAAAAGTGTAAAGTTTTGTACAAAATATTTAAACTAAGGAAAGAGACAAAATTCTTGCCCTTAAAAAATTATAAAAAGAACACATAAGATGCATACAAAATTACATATGAGAGATTTAGAGCATTTAACCTTATTCTTTATTTCATTGTTTTCAACTTTCTTACTTGTAGAATTCTCTATAATATTTACTTTAAAAATTCCCTCTAGTATGGGGTGGTAAGAGGAGGAGGGATTCTCATAAATCCCGATGGAAACATCAAAGATAGTTATGCCTGGAGTCTAGGCCGTAGAGAAAACAACCAAGCTGAGGCCTATGAGTTAATATTTGAAATGAATTTGGCCATTAATAAAGGCATTAAGAAGCTCCAAATCCTTGGAGACTCCATGATAATAATAAACCATATGAGAAAAAATACCCCAGCTAAAAATACTCTCCTTAACCAATTCATCAAGAGGGCCTAAGGAATGACCCCACTATTTGACAAAGTATTTTTCTAGCATATTCTCAGGGGAAACAAAAAAGAGGTTGACAAACAAGCCAATCTCACTTACAGAATGAAAGAAGAAGAAACTGTGGTGAATGGAATTGAAGGAAATATATGTATACCATAACTATGATTAAGAATCCTAATGCGAAGATTATATCTAACCTTGCAGATGGAAATAAGGATAACAACTTAGATCTGCTGGGAGAGGTTGACACCCTATTAATCCCTCTCCCTCATCAATCTCTGGAGCCCTCACCCCTCTTCCCCTCCTCTCTCTCCCTTCCCCCTCCCTTGGAGGCTTGGTCTGCCCTCCCTTCATCTCATCTTTGGCCATTTCGTTGGCCCCCACTCTCCCTCCTCCCTCACCCCTTGATCCATATCCTCCCCCCACTCCCCCCTTAACCCCCCTCCCTCCTCCTCCCCCTTACCCCTCCCGGTTGCCATGTTTGTCATTTCCACCCACCCTCCAAAATGAGGCCACATCTCTGCAGCCTCTTGAGTTAATTAATACCCCCAGTCTTATCAAAAGTTACTACCCTTGGCTTGATCTTAGCTCCCATGGCAAGTTGTATAGAGTACTCGCTTTGTAGAGTGGCATCATGCAGCATGATCACCCTCCACCTGGGGCTTGCAACAACTCAGGCATGTGTATACACATTCCCTACTTCGATCTCACTTGTATTTGTCGACATTTTGGTACTATTTTCATGGGAATGGTGAGTCCACGAGGAAGGAATTTACTCCCCAGGCTCTAAATGACGTAGGAGGAGTGTGGGAAGAAGGTGGAAAGGGAGTTACGAGACGCTGTGAAGGGTTGTGAAATTATGGATTAGCATTGGGAAACTAACATCATTTGTACTATGACATTGTTCTTCCTTCATTGGTGTACTACAAGAGGTTATAAAAGGGATAACGGATTGAGTAGAAACAGGAAGCCTCTTGTAGGGGTAGCTAAGGAATCCTTGGCTTTGTCCCTGTGGTTGCAGCTAGTGGTTAAGAGAAGTGGCAATATTATTCTTGTCGGGGGTGTTGTTGGGCTATATGTTCTGCTGGAGATGCTCTGGTGGCTCTCCGTTCTGCTTGGCAAGCTCTAGGTTCAATTGACCGAGTATAGAACCAGGGGTATTGGTTGTGAGGGTTCGGTGAGATAGGTATGTGTTCGAGAATTGGGGTGGCTTGGATGGCCCTAAACATTAGCTTATGTGTTTACTTCATCTACTTCTGGTGTCTCGGGCCCTTTTTGAGGTCCGAGTTCATCTTTTATCTTATGTTTGTGTCATTCAAGGTCGTCTGTCATCTGGTGTCTGGGTCTGGTGTTGTGTGTCATCTAATTTCTATCAAGATGAGTGGGAATGGTAGCTCTATTGTTGAAAGCACAGGCTCGAGTTCCTAGGGCCTCTGCAGGCCCAGGACGGGGAGTGTTAATGTCGATTGGGCTAGGGGAACTGGCAACAACACGATGAATTGTGAGGTATGTGCCCTAGAACATGGGGAATTTAGAAACAGAATTTCTATGCTGCAAATGTGTGTTCACTAGCACCACAAGAACACCATTGAGATCAAAGAGTGTCAACTGGAGGAAAAGAGAAAATCTGAAGGCTGGAAAACGAAGTTGAAGCCCTCAGGCAAGAGATTGATGGCCTAAAGCTAAAGTTGGCAGACAGCTGCAAGAAGGAGAATGAGGTGCCAAAGCCATTGGACCTCAACGCTCGAGCTCCAATGGAGGAAGAGACACCCCTTCTGCTCTTTCTAATTTTTGTAATATGTCCAAACATACATGTATATATCTCATATCGCAGTTATGTAATGTTTTTAGTAACAGGCAAATAGTGATGAATATTGATAATGGGGTGGCTGGCAAGAAAACTCGAATAAGAGTTGGCCCAAATGTAACATCTGTAGCCAAGGAAAGACTGATATTTTTGATGTAAAAATCTCGCATTTTGCATGCGAGCGGGCACACTTTAATATACAAAATATATACTCTTTCTGGTTAAAAATAAAATCCCTCTAGTAGTATATTTTTGCCTATACATATTTATAAACTCTATCAAATTTTGATAAACTAATGTTATGGCTTCACGTTTTAATAAAAAAATTATCTACTATGAATAATTATTATATTACTATGACATCACAATAGAGTTTTGATTATGTTTTTTTTTAATTGTTAATATGCATTCACATGCATTTCATGTGTACATTCAATGATTTTCATTTGTTTATGAATCATTTATAGAAAACAACACAAAATAGTATTAGAGTCTGATTTGAACATAATATTGCACTTGCAACATATTATTCATAATTTTCAATTAATGTCTAGGGGTATACATATTGATATTTCTAGGAGGGTAAAGAAAATATTAATACAAAAATTTGAAATTATTTACAACATATTTACACCGAAGGTGTTCTTATAATGGGTTTTTTTGGGCATATTCAACTAATAATAGAGCCTCAATTTCGTCCTCCTTTGTCCAACAATTTTCGAACAAGTGGAAAAACAAAACAATTAGAAAGTTTCATATTAATTATGTTTTTTGGACAAGATTTCACTTAGCACGATCACCAATAATTGGCATAATTACGACTTATTTTGCCACAACCATGTCTCCAAGCCCACGACAGGGAAATTTCTTCTCGTTGACACAACAATATTTTGTTTCTCTCAACTCCTAGGCAGTGTCAGTCTCCAGTCCCATAGAATGTATTACAAATTGTATCCATAAATTTTTTTATCCCATCGATTGCATTTTTGTTTGAATTAAAAGATATGGTTAATAGAATAATAAAGGCAGGGTTAGGATTGAATCATAATTATCATTCCTTATTTCATTTTCACATAATTACTTTGCACAAACAAATACCAACCATGGTGGATTATAAATTACAACTGTAACAACGAACTTCATGCTCCTAAACCATGGGACATATGTTATTGATTTCAAATGAACGTGAATGGTACTGTGTATATCATAATAATTCAATACATATGCATCTGTTACCTGGGTAATGAAAATGGAGTAATTGTACGTCTTCTAGTAGATCTTGTCCTCAAACATGGGCTGACCGTTAAATTATTTATTTCCTATTCATACAGGAATATTATATTGAACTTCAACAACATATATATTCTTCAAAGAAAAGAATTGGATACTATATTGAACTTCAAAAATATCCGTGCCAAATAAGAATCATATTTGCGCACCAAAGAGAGAATTGGAAGGTCAGGTGGGGTGAAAAAATCCTCAAAACTTTAGGACAACCCCACCAGTGGAGTCGTATCAGAGGAGCTATGCATTTATTGTTCTTCTTCATTGAAGATGTAGAAAGGAGAATCCCTTACCAGTTGATGAATGAGTGTCAATTTCATGACAATGATCATCATTTTTTTTGTTTGGCTTAAATGTTCCTTGATAACATGCTTTATATAACATGCCAGCCATTTTTCTTCTGTTGTAGCCAATAAAATGAGGAGGTGTTTTTCCTTGGCCGTAATATCATTATGGCGAGTAGATTTAATAACTGCAGCATATATATCCACAATATTGATGGATCGAGGTCCTGCATAGGTCATGATGGTATATCCAACAAAATAAGTATCCTTGAACGACCCTAATTATTTTCTTTGAAGAATGTATATTAATTTTCTCGAAGTTCCATAAGATTGGTAGCTTCCATTTGTTACAGTTTCATAATCCTTTTAATAATAAAAAAAAACAACAACAAATTTATAGAGTGATTCCCTATCTCCATTAAACAAAACAAAAAAAATTTCCTACTGTTTCCATCTAACACCAAAGGTCTTGCTAACAAATTTCTTACCAGATTTGAAACTTGCAGAGATGTCAAACATCTCCATTTTAAAATGGAACCAAAACTCCATTGACTAGAAGACAAATCAGTGACATTTGGAAGGATATGAAATTGGTGAATGGATGTTTGAACGATATAGTGTGGGAAAATATTGAGAAATAAATTGGGAAATCACTGAAGATATTAGAGCAGTCAAACCCTTTGTGCGTCCTTGAGAATGAGTCGTTGACTTTGGAAGGAGATCGATCTCCATATTTATATAAGATTTAGTTTATTAGAAATAAGAGTTTTTAATGTTTAGTGATTTAGTTTTTCAAAATAATCAAGTTCCAAATCTTGTATTCCTTTAGTGTACCTTTGCACCTTTAGGGGGAATTTCTAGTTTTATCATGTATTGAAAATGATTCCCCAATTCTTTGTTGTGATTGTCCAATTGATTGCAATTTGGTGTTTGATTGTGGTCTTGTTACGAAATCATTGGAATTATACACATTTATTTAATTTCTATGCATTTAATAAATAAATATAGAGTTGAGTTAAGATGGATGTTGACATTTTATTTAATCTCTCGACATCATAAATATGGAGTTAAGATATATTTTCTCTATATTTCTTGTGTCAAATTTATATTGAAAATAAAATAAATTATAACACTTAAAATTTTATATCCATATATATTTTTTTTAATTTAAAAAATGTTTTCAAAAGAGAGGAATAACCTGTTTCCGAATTTTTTAATAACCCAACTTTTCAGACATCCTAAGTGAGTCCATCATCAAGGGTAGACGCCAAATATTCTTTGAAAAGATTGTGAGGATTAGGGCAAAGGAATAATTATATAAATAGTAAATTATTGAGGAGTTTATTATGGTCGGTTTGATGAAATATAATCTGCTAAGATTGCAGATAATATTTCATCAAACCAACCATAATAAACTCCTCAATAATTTACTATTGATATAATTATTCCTTTGCTCTAATCCTCACAATATTTTCAAAGAATATGTGGTGTCTACCCCTGATGATGGACTCAATTAGGAAGTCCGAAACGTTGGGTTATTAAAAAACACGGGAACATGTTATTCCTCTCTCTTCTAAAATCTATTTCACCTATATGGACTCTCTTTTTAAAAAATGTTTTCACATTAAAAAATTTGATTTCTCTTTACACATAATAGGATCCTCTTTCTTGGATTATGCCCTAAAATTGTTTCTTCCTGGCTAAAATCTTGTCTTCCTTAGAGGTATGGAAACATGTTAAGGGACCAAGACCTAAAGCCATCTAGCAAGAGTGAAACCCTGCCCCCTTAAATACCACAAGAAGGTCATTTGAGGTTCCGTGGTTTTCCTTCAAAAAAGGTGATGAGATAAGTTGCATTAGCGGATAAAAATCAAAGATGGTTGTCCTCACTCTTGGATTGAAAACTGAGTTATGATATGTTTTTCCATTGTTGAAAAAAATAGAATTTGTATATTAAATATGTTGAGTGTCAAACAACTTGTTCAACATAGAAATAATTACACCTCTCTCATACTAAGTAATAGAGCATTGAAATATTTTAACCACAATTTGTTTTTTATTATTATCCTACATTCAATTACTTGATCATGATAATGATGATTAATTCCCACTGAAATAAAAAATTGTACCTATTTGTGCGATATGGTTTACCCAGGGAAGTGATAACAGACGGGGTGGGGCGCAATTCGCAGGACATAATATTACAGCCACTCTACGAAACCACCACATCACACATAGAATCAATTCTCCATATCACCCACAGGCGAACGGGAAGGTCAAAAGCACCAATAAAATCATTGAAGCAATTCTGACTAAAACAGTCATGACACATCGACGGGACTGGGCTACTAGACTGCCAGAGGCCTTGTGGCTTACCACACAACTTGACGTAATACTACTGGATATTCTCTGTACCAAATAGTATTTGACAAAGAGCCAATTTTTCCCATCGAATTTGAAATAAAGACTCTTAGAACAACGCAAGAAGTGGGGTTGGACTTGACAGAGGTTAAAATTAATAGACCTCAACAGATGAATGAATTAGATGAAGCCTGGTTGCTTGCTTTACAATGCACCGCAATCATTCAGCAGCAATGGGATAAGTGGCATGACAACCTTATCAAGAAGAAGACATTTCAAGAAGTAGATTGGGAATTCCTCTACGACTCCATATTTGAAGACTTCCCATGTAAACTGCAGACAAGGTGGCTCAACCCATATGAAATTCAAGAAGTGCGTAACAATGGCACTCTCACTTTGACCACCATAGATGGATCCGACTCTTCCTTCAGAATAAATGGACATCGGGTACATCTTTATCATAAACCACTCACAAAGGAGTCTTTCTGCTAATAGGTACGTGACGACCCTGTCATGCAAATTTTAGCTGCAGGGAGTAATGACCTAATAGCTTTACCTTCGTAAAAATATGTTTTTTTTAATTTGTAAATAATGTACATATTGACTTGCGTTTGATTGTGATTCCATCACTGTACAAATACGAAAAATTCTGGTTCTTTGTTCAATCGACTAAATAGTCGCTGTTCGGTCAAAAGAACAGCGGATTTGATTTTTGCTTGTTTTGATGTTCAAACGATTGAACAATTGTTGTTCAGTCAAAAGAACAACGGATTTTATTTTTGCGTTTTTTGTTGTTCAAACGATTGAACAGTTGTTGTTCATTTAAAAGAACGGATTTTAGTTTTGCGTGTTTTGTTGTTCAGACAATTAAACAATTGTTGTTCAGTCAAAAGAATAATAGATTTTATTTTTGCGTGTTTTGTTGTTCAAACGATTGAATAGATGTTGTTAAATCGATTGAAAAACCGTTGTTTAGTCGAAAGAACAACGGATTTCATTTTGCGTATTTTTGTTGTTCAAACGATTGAACAATTTCTGTTAAATCGACTAAACAGTCGTTGTTCAGTCAAAAGAACAACAGATTTCATTTTGTGTGTTTTTTGTTCAAACGATTGAACAACTACTATTTAATCGACTGAAAAACCGTTGTTCGGTCAAATGAACAATGAATTTTCCTATTGTTTATTTTTTTCTATTCGATCGATTGAACAATTTTTTTTCAATCGACTGAACAGTTGTTGTTCGATCAAAAGAACAACGGATTTCCTTTTTGTGTGTTTTTTTTATTCAAACGATTGAACAACTGCTATTCAATCGACTAAACAATTGTTGTTTGGTCAAATGAACAATATATTTTCATTTTTGTGTGTTTTTGTTGTTCAATCGATTGAACAGTTGTTTTTCAATCGACTGAACAACCACTATTCGATCAAAAGAACAATGGATTTCTGTTTTGTGTGTTTTTGTTATTCAATCGATTGAACAATTGTTTTTCAATCGACTAAACAATCGTTGTTCAGTCAAATGAACAACCACATTTTTGTAATAAGTAGCTATCTGAATGATTTTTTTTCCTTTTTCTTATAAATTTTTTCATGGGAATCATCTTGTGGATAAAGAATGTGCATCTAAGGAGAAAAATAGTGATATCAATAACAATTATGATTTTTTTACCTTTGAAGGGTATTTCTTCAGAGATATTATGAAAAAATCCATTATCTTAATACCATGTTGGTTTATCTTTTTACACTATCAATGGTTGATCTTCTAGGGTAGGGTGACTTAGGAATAAGTGTATAACTTTCATTGGCATTTCTTTTTACTCCTCACACCATCCCTAAATCTTAAGGAGTTAATGAGCCTCCCTCTATTTATGATTCAAAAATATAAAAGTCTGAAAATAATATGCAAATTGTTGGAACACCTAATCCTACATGGGTAGGTGTGGAATATGAAAAGTCACAATGGAGTCCAAGTGACCTTGGAATGTGAAACCAAGAGTCACACCATTGTACTATAAATGTACATCTTTGTATAATGGAAAATAAGAAAGCCTCACGCTTATCCTTCATTGTGTTTAGTCTCTTGTGTGTGTGCATTCTTCTTCTCATACACCATGTGTGTGCTTCAACATGGTGTTTAACATGGTATCAGAGCGGGCGATTTCTGGCCTTGCTCCACTTTGAATGAGCCATTTGTGTTTATGGCCTTGCATATCTGCAAAAATTCTTGGCATTTTTGCAGCACTCAGAAATTGTGAGCAGCACTGCACATCTGAAGCACTCAGAGATTTCTGCAGCAGTGTTTTTGCCGCCATTCAGAGAGTGGTTTTGGAGAAGGAGCAGCGTTCAGAAGAAGGAGCATCATTCCGAAGAAAGAGCAGCATTCAGTGTTTTTGCCACATTCAGGAATTTGTCTTGAGAAGAGCAGCATTGATTTGAAGAAAGAGCAGCATTCAGAAATTGGTTTGGAGGAGAAGCAGCTGTGCCCATGTGAAGGTTTTCTAAACTCTGATTTTATCTTTGCATTTTAAATTCTGCATTTTGAAGAGCTGCTGGATACGATTTATATTGGGTTTCTGAACAAGCTTCTGAGTTTTCATTGGAAGATTTCTGAGTTTCTGCAATTCTGCATTTTCCTTTTGCTGGGCTACTAGAAAATTTCTGGGTCCTATTGACAATTTCTGGAATCTGTTGTGCTTAAAATTCTACTGTAGAAAGTTCTGCTGCTGTTTTAGAATTACTATCTTTACTCCTCTGTTGTTTTAATTGAAAGATAAAAAAAAAAAAAAAAAAATCGATTCATTCTCCCCTTCCCCTACGCACTCTGCTACCTACACCACACCTTAGGCAGCTAACAATTCAACTCGGCTTCCGCCCTACCTACCACTCTTTAAAACGCCCCCCTCACAGCTTTAAAACGCTCTGCAAAATCACACTCCACTAGAATTTTAAATTCGGCCTTTCACACAGCTTTCACACCACTTGCATTCGATTTTTTTTTTTTCAACTTGATCCCCATTTAATTAATACCTTCCCCCTCGACTGCTCCCTCGAATCCCATCCATATCCCTTTGCAACTTACACACCACGCCATATCCCATACGCCCTCTACAGTCATACACCCCCATCTCCGCTCTGCAACGGCGTCTCTGCAACAGCAAACTCACATACGCCCTCACCTATCGCTCACACGCTTCTTCCTACCCTTCTCCCGCGGCTTCCATGCACACTCAACGCACAGCTATCCACGCAGCCGGCCCTCCCTCGACCTCCCCTCACCTGCATGCACTCCCCTCGCACTCGCTCTACGAGCTCTCACGCCTCCGGCTCCCTTTCGGCCCTACCCTCCTGCAAATTCTCAACGCAGTCTCTGCGGACTCACACTTGGCCGCTCTCAACCTCGTGCTATCCGCCTTACTCCCTACCAACAACAATAACCGCTTTTTTTTTAGATTCGTTTTTTCATATTTTTTTAATACCGCCTTTTCATATCATAACACCGCCCCTCTCCAATTAACAATACCTCCCTTGTCTTAAAATCGATTTTCATATTTTCAAAATTTTAATATGCGCCCTCCCACTATATGTTCTATTTTCCCACTATATAATATCACCCTTTTTTACATTAATTCGATTCCCACCCAATTAAATTCCCTCCCCTTTCACTAAATTAAACTCCCCCATATTTAATTAATTCCCATTCCCTTTTTAATTATTTCCCTTTCCCTTTTTAATTAATTCCCATTAACTCATTTTTTTAATTAATTTTTAATTAATTAAAAAAAAAAAAAACAGCAGAGAGAGGAGAGAGAAAGAGAGAGTATGAACATCAGAAATAATGAGGAATTGAAATTGAAGATTTGCATTGTGGCATTGACATAAGGGTATTTTTTGAAGAATTGACATTTGAAGACAAGTTTGCCATCATTTGAACAGCTATTTGAAGGAAAATTCAGCTGCCTTAAAGGCCTTTTGCACATTGTTTTTGCTGCACATTTTTGCAGAAATATTGTATTGACACCATACTGCTTCTTCATTCATAATCAGTATTTGAGTTGTTGGATTGTTGATTGCCCTCCATCATTTGAGGAACACACTTTGTACTTTGAGTCATTTGTATTTGTTGCATCACATTGTAAACGGGTGCATTTTCGGTTGTAGCCGACACCCTTTCATTTTTGAGCCTAATTTGTTGAAAATGGCCAAAATCAATGAGGCATTAGAGTTGTTGAATAGCCTCATTCATTCAAATGTTGATGATATGATAAGAATGAGCAAGCATGCTCTTTGTAACATTCAAAGTTGTTTGCAAGATGCACAAGAAAAGATTGAGTTTTTGCAGTTGGAATCTCGGCTCCAACAAGAAGAACTTCAGCAGAAGAGTCACCATTCTGAACCTGTTTCTGTTCAGAAGATTGAGATTGACTCCCATCAGCAGCATGTCAGCAAAGTTGCAGTTGATTCCCATTCAGTTCCTTGTACTAGAGCAGATGTACATGCAGATGCAGCCACTCAGCCTGCACTTCTCAAGCCCATCATCAGACCTTGGGAAGAGCTTGTCCACAACAAGCACCGAATTGGTCTTGGATATGACAAGGATGTGTCCTTTCATATTCCAGACTACACCAAGCCCATCATATTTCAGAGTGCCGGATTCCTATATGACAGTTCACCTGCAGCTGTTCCAGATCCTGTTCCACTTCCACAACAGATTGAGAAATGCCAACATTGTGATCGAGTTGGCCATATGAAAGATCACTGTTTTGATCTTCATCCATGCAAGCACTGTGGTCGGCACACCCATTCTTCAGACAGATGCTTCAGAAACAAGCCTCCTGCAAGAACCAAGATTCATCTTGGATGGATCGCTTCTTGGCAATGGGCATCGGCAGCCAAGAAGATGTTTACGACACATGTCATAACTTGTTCACGCATATTGAGCAAACTTGCAGTTGAGTTTTCGCCATCATCTCACCTTGTCCCTGACAGGGGGGAAAATGGTGGTCATGTACAAGCTTCGACGACAGATCAAGTGAGCCCGAGCCACAATCTCTCATTCCATGTTCAGAGTTGGCAGCCGGCCGGTTCAGCGGCACAGCCTGGTCGTCATTATTCGGATTCGGAGATGCCAGCCCAGAGACACGGATGCCTTAGGCATACCTTCGGTTGGTGGATAACCTAAAACCATCATCTTTGGTTGGTGGATAACCTAAAACCATCATTTCGGTTGGTGGATAACCTAAAACCATCATCTTTGGTTGGTGGACAACCTAAAACCACCACAGGTAGTAGACCTCCCTTCTTTTAGGTCGAAGGTCTCCCTTTTTTATGAGGGACAATTCCTCTAGCAGAAGCCTTCAGCTTCTTGCCAGTTTTGGAAGAGTTCCGGGAACTGCAACAAGTTTTGCATTCCAGTGTTTGTGGTCATCCTAAAACCACCTCTTTTTTCCAACATTTCAGAGAGTTGATTCAGCCAAGTGCTGCCATGTATACTTTGTAGATTTGTATTACAACTCTTTTCTTGGACTCACACATACCCCTTCGGATTAAGGAGGGATGTTGGAACACCTAATCCTACATGGGTAGGTGTGGAATATGAAAAGTCACAATGGAGTCCAAGTGACCTTGGAATGTGAAACCAAGAGTCACACCATTGTACTATAAATGTACATCTTTGTATAATGGAAAATAAGAAAGCCTCACGCTTATCCTTCATTGTGTTTAGTCTCTTGTGTGTGTGCATTCTTCTTCTCATACACCATGTGTGTGCTTCAACATGGTGTTTAACACAAATATTCTAGAGAGGATAGGGGGTCTCATCATGAGCTAGCCTACCATGATCATAAGGAGATAATAAGTAACATTCCCATTCTGGACACCACACTAGGATAATGACCTTCTAGCTAGAAAAAGCCAAAACGAGATGAGGTCTCATCACGAGCCGGTCTGATTACTTTGTTAAAACCTAGTGAATGGAACTGTGATTACCTGGTTACCATGCAACACATTGGTCTCTCTACGATAATAATTAAATTATCTAAACACTAAATAGAGGATTCTAGCTCAATTTTGGGTTAAAAAGCAACCTTGTCTAGAATATGGATGCCTGCTGACAGCAGTGGCTCTGCTTGTGGCATTGGAGTTTCATGTTGAACAACCAATCATATTGTATTCACTCATTCTTTCTAGCCCATTCCCAAAGGATAATTTATCATGAGAATAGTGTTATCTTTATAAAAACAAGTATGCATGGTAAAATTACATATGAATTAACTTAATTATGTCTTATCACTTAATTCCAGCAGTTGTTACCACTCTTTACATATCATGTTCTATCACAATTTTCCAATAAAGAAAAAATGAATTTCATAATAATTATTTCTCTCTTTTTCCCTTTTTATTCATTTCCCCACCATCCTCATGGTTTGAGATGATTTGATCAATTTCTACCACATTGTACGTCACTCTGATTATTATTCTAAATGCATTAAATGATCCTCAACATCTTTCTCTTTTTCTGCGCTCTAAGGACATGGACGCCCTTCTCTCATTGGAGGGGGAAAAGGTGTAAATTGGTATACATCATGAGCAAGCATGCTAACTAATAATCCAAATTTTCCGAAACCTGTCGATTTGACAAACAAATATAATTGCATTTACACCCTTTTTAACAATTTCAAAGTATTTGCATGCAATATTTGTGTTGTTCTAAACTTATGCAGTCGTGAGTAGTGCATGCAGAAGAAGAATTCAGCCTCTGAGACATAGTAGTCATGGGTGGAATATCTGTCCACAACGAGCCCACAATACTCAATATTACAGAACAGGCTCATGCTATACTACAAAATGCTAGTTGGCTCTAATATTTGGAAAAATTGCAGGGATTCCACACTAAGATGGCATTAGAATTCCTGCAGAACCTACATACTGGACACACAACTATGAAAGGAAAAAACATAACAGTATCAGAAACTGTAATAGTTGAGGTTTATGGACTTCTGACAGAAGGAACAAAGTCAAATGACAAGCACGTTCTACTACATGAAGTAGTTGCATTATTCCAAGATCCAGACGAGAATTGGGTGCGCAAAGGAAAGGGGGTTCACCCTGCGACTTTGAAGGAACCATGGCAGGAACTGGAAATCATCGTTCAGAAGTATATTACATGTGATGGTTGAAAAGATGTGGTAAAATCCTGAAAACTCAAATTTCTAGCCATACAAAAGTAGAAAATTTCAGTTAATTTTCCATTTTTTCTTGAATTCTTTGTTGCATGACATATCTAGTCGGTTAGGAGAGCTACAAATTCACACACAGTTATCACCCATCGTGGTCTGATAAAATTGATCATCAATCATGGATTAAATGAGCATCAGTTAACTTGGGATAGCTTTGTAAACCCTGTCCTAACCCCATTAGAAGAAAATCCATAAAATAGAGAAATTGACTAGCCAAGAAGGGAAATATTAATTCAAAGGAAAGCCAGAGGAAAAAGGAACCATCCCTTGACCTTGGGTTCGGTGAAATGAAGACGCTTTGAGCGATTAAGTTCACGAAAAAACACTTCAACCTTGGATGATGAGGCAGGACCATCTCATTCACCTCCTCTAAACACAAAATAGGGAATTCTATAGGGGTATGAGGAGGAAATGGCCAGAGTTCTGGAAAGTATGAGTGCATTTGATGAAGAAAGAAACCCCTCTGGGAATTTTGAGGGACTGAGTGATCCTCTAGACCAGACTGCTTCTGATGGCAGTTCTGGTCACACTGAGATTTTACCATCTGAGGAAGAAATGAAAAATTCAGGGGATTCAACACCCTATGGTGGTGAATATGTGGAAAGAGGAAACTTTGCAGAAATAACTCACGAGTCTGAAAACTAGTCAAGTGACATCATCCCATTAGAACAGAGTATTGATATAGGCACAATTCCCATGGTGCCTAAAGAAAACACCATCCTATTTTCCCATAGTAATGATATAGGCACAATTCCCATGGTGCCTGAACAAAATGCCATCCCTTTGGACCAAAATACTGATATAGGAACAACTCCTTCAGTTCCTGAAGAAAATAATGTTTTACCATATTATGGCTTAGAAATTGGTACAGCTCCCCTTGTGCCTTAAAAGGGTACAATGCCCTCTTCTACTGGAAGCCCTACAAAGAAAAGTAAGTTAGCAAGGGCCAAGTTGAGGAAATTGCACAAGAAGTACAAAAATTTGAAAAGAATAGTCAAGAAATTAAGGGAATGGTTAAAAGAAGCAAATAAGGCTTGGAAGCCTAAGAAAGAAACAAAAATTGCTGAGACTCATACAGAAGTAGAGACACACACTTCTGAAACCCAAACATAATTAGAAACACAGACAGTGGGAACTCAGATAGGATTGGAAACGTAGACAATGAGAACTCAGACAAAATTGGAGACACAGATAGAGGAAACTCAGACAAAGGAAACACCTTTTTATACTCCTTTGGTAAAATAATACGTTTTTTCAAGACTTCAAGACACATTGACACAGACCCAAAAATAATTGGATAATTATAGGAAGGAAGTGGTACCACTACAAGTACATCAGGAGCTGCTGGAAAAACTCAAGAAACTTACTGCAACTGAAGATGAGAACTTCTCTAACTTCAGAAGTGGACAAGAGAACGTAAAGAAAACACAACCTTAGCTTGAAGAAGCCACAAAGCAAACAAACACTATTTGCTCAGTTTACTCATATGTCCTGTCTTGTAGATCACCTGCTACTAATTATGCTCTGTTCTTATTAGAAATATATATGTTATTGAAAGAGCTTGATTTTGTCATTTATGCACCTTGCATGGCAGAGTTAGCAAATTTAGTTGGCATTGGCAGTGAAGATCACCGAGAATTTGGAACTTCATATCCTACCAGAGATGTAGGATGTCTACGAAATCAACTCGAGTATGGTCTTATGTTTTGGTATTTCCAGATGTCACTGGGAATTTCCAGATGTTGTTAACCTTTTATTCGATAAAATCCAAGATTTCATAGTTTATAAAACTGAGATGTCACAAATTCATCCACAATGAGTAATAGACGAAGGTGCCATAAGCAGCTGGAGGGAGGTGCATGAACGACATGTTCGTGTGTTAGAATTTAATGCCCTCGAATAATGCTAGCATTAGTTTAGCTAGCATTTACCAGTTCAAAAATGGGAAACAAACTAATAATTATAACCTATGCTTTTGCCTCCCCGCCTCAGTAAGAGGCCAAATAAGATGGAAAATCAGTCTCCGCCTAAAAACTTAGGTTATAAAGTATCAACAAAGACTAACAAATAGTTGGATTAATACTAACTTGATTAATAGTTTGAATTCCCAAATACTTATCTGTGATTTCAATTACTTCAAAAATACAAAAGTTTACAATGAACAAGACAATCACTTGGTCTATGCGAGCGAGATCGTTGTTAAGTCTAAAGTTGACCCATTTTTTATACCTATCCTAGGCCTTGCCTCCCATATTTTTGAACCCTTTTCACTCTTTAATTATACCTAGTTCGGCTATGTTATCTAGTTTTGGCTAAAAAGGGTACCATAAGCCTAAGGTATGTTAAATTATCATAAGAAGTGTCATTTTATCTAAATTCTAGTATTCTTTGATATATTTGTGTCTTTATTTCAATACTACTCTAACTAGTCCAAAACTCGTATGTAGATTTTCTAGATTTGAACAGTTTCGTAAATCCTGCAGACAACTCATGTGGTTGAGATTCCTGCAGAAGTTCTGGATTTCCTGCCGATACGCTACTTTCTTGCAATCGTCTAAATTACTTGCAACGAGATTGATGGTTGACCATGTTCCACTCATATCTAGATCGAGTAAATACATGGGTTTTGAAGGGAATTTGTTGCATATGGAAGCTGTCCTATTCACTGTTCCGATCCTCTTTTGCAACCACCCAAACCTCCAAATATTCTCTCATGCCCAGATGGAGAAACAACTTCATCCTCACAACAGAAATCGTCTAATCCATGCTTCTAATCATGGATTAGACTTAAAAAAATTGTCAATTTGTATCTGTATCATTAGTTGTATGCTTAGATTAGTGATCTACTTTGTTAAAGCCAAATATGGGCTTCGAGAAATGTATAAATTGGATGTATTTTGCTTTGTAAGGAGGTTGGGTTGGGATTGTTGTTGATAGCAAGATATCGGACTGTACTTGACTGTAATTTCCAGATTAATAAAATAGTTTGTGTTCTGTTTACCTTTCTGAGCAGCTTCTTTGACTTTTGAAGGAGTTGTGAGTGAGGGAGGGCCCCCTTCTCTCACAACTCTCGTAGCATAGTGTTTGTTTTATTTATGTTTCATTTATGCATTAATAATTCCTGTACACAGCTAGTGCTTTCTTTCTGCATTTCCTGTAGCAAACTGTTAATTGGTTAAGTGATTTAATTGTTTATGTTAATGAGTTCCTTTCATTTGATCAATGTTTGGATTCATGCTCTTTAAGATGGATTCTTGTTAATGGTTTATTTTTTATCTTTTCCTGCATCAATATCAGCAAACCCAAGTGTTGTAGAGGGATGATATATGCCACTCTGTAGCCATTTCTACAAAGTATTGATACATGAAAGAAGCATGATTTGTTGATTGTTGTTTGATCCTTATCTTTTCATGGTCAATATCAACAATCCCAAATGCTCTAGAGGGATTATATATGCCACTCCATAGCCATTGCTGCCAAGTATTGACATGGGAAAGAAGCATTAGTTGATGTGTGTATAATTTATTAACACTTGAAGTAATAAACCTGCATATACTTTGCACTTCATCTCATCAGTTTACCTTCCTGGGTTGACAATTCATGATTGACAAATTATAAGCATATAATTTGAATCAAAATTTTGGCGTCGTTGCCAGGGAGGTGCTAAGGAATGATACTGAAAGTGTTTTAGTTTGATTTTTTTTTATTTTGTTTTTTCAGGACTGGGGGAGTCGAAGTGCAAAGACAAAGGGAAAATCCCACACACCCACAGAGGTCAGACACTCGCCAATTCCATGTCCTAATTGTTTGGTAATTTTTTAATTTTGTTTGAATACTAGATGAATAGGGTCCAATATTTCCTATATTTTTTCATGGTGGTGTGAGCACCACTTCATTTACTAATACAATGGCAAGAAAAAGGAAGTCTGCAAGAAACAAGGCAGTAAATGAAGAAGAATATGAACAAGAGGTCTGCAGTTCGGAACAGATTGACACTTCCATAGTAGAACACTCTGTTGGAGAATCCTCCATTGTTTCCCATCTAGAATCTCCCCTTTCAAGGAAGACAACATCTCTTCTCATTGGTTAGCCCGAAGAATAGTTCCTTGTGAACCCTGTTAAAGAACCAGAATTCCATACCATTGACTCTGAGGAATCTATAGTCTTCAAAGGTCCCACTCTTTCTTGGACTGATATGGCTCATGAAGAAGGTACTGGTAATACCAATGGAGGCTTTGATGATAAGGAGGAGAAACTGATCACATTTTAATTCCATATTATGGAGACTAGTGGATCTTCTCAGATGAAAAATATCCCTCCTTCGGCCTTGCCTAATTTTCGTGGTACTTCTAGTGAGGACCCAAATTCCTTCCTATTCGAATTTGATGTGCTGTGTCGGAGCTATGACTATTATTCCAATGCTCATAAGCTGAAGTTGTTTCCTGCTACATTGAAGGATGAAAATCTTAGGTGGTTTATGGGGTTGGGGTCAAACTCCATTGCAACTTGGGGTGAAATGAAGAATGTATTCCTGAGAAAGTACCAAGACTACTGTAAGACCAGAGACCTCAGAGAAGAGATATTTGGGATGACTCAGAAGGAAGGGGAGAGCCTTGAAGATTTGGTAGAAATATTCCAATACAATTTGCATAGATCTAATATGAATCAATTGGATAGAGAGACCAAGAGAACCATTTTGCTTAGGGAAATCAGACCAAAATATCTGGAGGTCTTAAATCTAATGGGAGCAGGTGATGTATCGAAGCTGAGTTATGATGATGTGTGTGAGCTTTTTAAAATATATTCAAGAGGAAATTCCAAGATTGGAGGACCAAGAGATCCCTCTTCCAAGCTTGTCAAATTAGTTTCCGGAGTTGGAGTAACCAGAGCTTAAATGGGTAATTTATTTGAAAATTTTAAAACTCATATTCTTAGCACTTTATCTTCACAATTGGATGTTTTGCAGGCTAAGAAGAAACAGGAGAAACAGGATGAGCTGGAGAAAGCCTTGGTGGTGTTCTGCTCCAAATGAAAGAAGAAACATGCTCTAAGGGAATGCCCTGTTGCAGCTCCAATTGAGTGCCCCACCAAATCAACCTCATCCCACACAGCTTCCTGCTCAACTAGTGTCTAATCCCAACAATAAAACCGTCTGATATGATCACAACATTAGATTTGTCACTTATCCCACCTTTCCTACCTACTGTATTGCACCTCAGTTGCTGCAAGAAGTTTCTGACCCTGTGTTACAGGAATTTCCTGCGTATCTGCAGGAAATGTCTGTTCCTGTATAGTTGCAATAATTACCTATGCAGCTACAGGAAATCAAACTTAGGTCGGTAAAAGTGGTGACTTAGCCCGAAATAATCGAGGATATTGTAGAGGAAGATACCTTAGAGATGCTTGAAGAGGAAACCACACCTAAACTAGCAAAACCATCCACCTCAAGGCCACAAGAACCTTCCTCATATCATATAGTCCAGTGTCCTTTTCCAAAGAGGTTGGAAATGGAAATTAGAACAAAACAAACCGAATTTGATCTTGTGTCTGAATTGAGAAATATGTGCATCAAGATCCCATTACTGTGAGCAATAAAGGATATCCCAATATATGCCAAAACAGTGAGGGAACTATGTACCAAGAAACCAGGTGGACAAAAGAAAGAACCCTCAACAATTCAAATAGGTGGAAGGCTTGCAAGTTTAATGTCTACCGGATTTGTTACTGAAAAATATGCGGATCCTGGAATCCCTATGGTAAAGAACACTTTGATTGATTTAGGTGCAACCATCAATGTGATGACTATGGAAATTTTATCTCATATAGGATCCTTTGACTTATTACCCACTCCTACCATGTTAGAATTAGTAGATAGGTCTAAGGTAAAGCCAGATGGGGTTTTAGAAGACATTGTCATCGCATTAGATTCTTGGGAGTACCCTGAAAATTTTTATGTTCTTCAACCTAAAAATAACTTGGTAGGGCACCCTTTTATCTTGGGGAGACTGTGGCTAGCCACGACTGATGCCTACATAGGGTGTACATTTGGAAACATGACTATCACTCATGGGGTTGAAACAAAACATATCAACTTGTATCCCACCGCTAAACCCCTCTTGAGAATAGAAAACATGCATTAGGTTGAAGAATAAGAAGAACATGATTCGGAAGGTACTCAATTAGTTTTAACAATAGCCCAAGCCATGAGTCTTAAGGAAAATTCTGACAAAAATATGATAAATTGTTGTATTTCTAATCCTGATTTCCCGCAGCATTTAGAAGGACAATCTAGTCATAATTTAGATATCATTACTTATCTGCAAGATTTTTATGAACATGGTTTAGCTTCTAAAATACATTCAACCCTCTTATCTGCATTTCCTGCATATTCAATGTCTGAATGGGGGAGTAAGGTAGTGGAAATTTTTCCTGAAAAATCTTTAAACATAAATTCTACCTTAACTCATGAACAAGAAAAGCAATTAATTCAAACATTGAAAAAATTCTCAGATACATTTGCATGGGAATATACTGATATGAGAGGCATTCACCCAAACACGTGCATTCATGACATTTATATAGAATAAAATGCTAGGCCTGTGAGACAACCACAAAGGAGGATGAACCCTGCTTTAAGGGAAATTGTAAAATATGGATTGCAAAAATTTTTAAATGTAGGATTCATCTATCCTATCTTAGATAGCCAGTGGGTATCCCCACTAGTCATTGTCCCCAAGAAAAATGGTAAATAATGAGTGTCTGTAGATTACATGGAACTAAACAAAGCTACATTAAAAGACCATTTCCCTTTACCGTCTATAGACCAAGTACTGGATACTCTAGTAGGGAAAATTTACTTTTCCTTCCTAGATGGATTAAGTGGATACAACCAGATTAGGATAGCCCCTGAGGATTAGAAAAAGAAAACGTTTACATGTCCCTGGGTACCTATGCATATAAAGTATTACCATTTGGTCTATGCAACACACCAGCCACATTTCAACGGGCGGTCCTTGGTATTTTATTTGATCTTTTGCATGATTGCGTAGAAGTTTATATGGATGATTTTACAGTTATGGGTGATACTTTTGAAGAAGCTTTACATAATCTTGAAAACAAATTGCAGAGATGTAGAGAAACTAATCTTTTGTTAAGTAATGAATTTTTTTTTATGATTATGACTGAAGGTATTATTTTGGGTCATCATGTTTCTACTGCAGGAATTAAGGTTGATCCAACAAAGATTGAGGTTATTGTAAAGATGCCTCCACCAACCAATCAAAAGGGAGTTCATAGTTTTCTTGTACATCCAGGTTACTACATAAGGTTTTTTGAAAATTTTACAAAGGTAGCCCCTCCATTGTTTAAATTATTGACCAAAGAATCTAAATTTCATTGGACTAATGAGTGTCAAGCTGCACTTGATAAACTCAAGGAAAATCTTTCTTCAGCACCTATCTTGAGAGGCCCAAATTGAAATTTTCCTTTTCATATTTCCATCGATGCCTCTGATTCAGCCATAGGAGTAGTATTGGGTCAAAAGGAGGATCATGTAACCCATGCCATTTATTTTATTAGTAAAAACTTGACTCCTGTAGAACTGAATTACATGGTAACTGAAAAATAATTCCTTGCTGTGATTTATGTTATTAACAAGTTTAGACACTACATCACAAGTTATGAAGTTTTTGTACACATAGATCATTCTACTATTCATTATCTCATGAATAAACCAATCACTAATGGCAGAATTACTAGGTGGTTGTTGCTACTGTAGGAATTTGACATCACGATATTAGATAGATCGGGAAAATAAAATCAGGTAGTTGATTTCTTGTCTAGGCTCAACCTTGAAAGTGAGGATGTTCCTGTTAATGATGACTTTCCAGATGAAAATTTGGTTTCCATCTCTAAAACACCTGGGTTTGCAGACATGGCCAATTATCTTGCTACAAGAAAGTTTCCACCTTACTTTTCATCTAATAAGAAAAAGAGAATCATTAGGAAAAGTGATGATTATTCTTGGATTAGGGGAGATCTCTTTTTCACTGGACCTGATTTGATTATCCACAAGTGTGTCAGAGAAGATGAGATCTATGACATATTGAGAGCCTGTCATGATGAACCTTGTGGAGGACACTTTGCAGACAAGAGGACAATTTATAAGATCCTTCTCACAAGTTATTATTGGCCTAATCTCTTCAAGGATGCAAAGGAGTATGTTCAAAAGTGTGATAGCTTCCAGAGAATGGGGCGACCTGTACAATCAGATGAGATGCCTTTGCAGCCACAAGTTCTCATAGAACCATTCGAGAGGTGGGCTCTTGATTTTGTAGGTCCCATCAATCATATATCCAAAGGTAAGAAGTATATTTTGGTTTGTACTTATTATGTGACAAAGTGGGTGAAGAGCATTACCTAGAGCAATGGAAAAAGTAGTGGCATATTTTATTTTCTCTGATATTTTTGTAAGATTTGGAGTACCTAGGGAAATAGTTATTGATCAAGGTGCTCAGTTTGTGTCTAATATTATGCATGAAATAGGGAAAAAATATCATATTACCCATCGGAAGTCCACCCCTTATCATATTCCACAGGCCAATGGGTAGGTGGAATAAGCCAACAAGGTGCTGGAAACAATCCTTACTAAGACAGTTCAATTACACAAAAAGGATTGGTCTAACAGACTTCTTGAGGCCTTGTGGGCTTACCGGATTACATGGAGGGGTACCATTAGCTTCTCTCTGTATGAACTAGTGTATGGAAAACAAGTTTTGCTTCCCATCGAATTTTAGTTCAAAACCTTTAGAATGGCATTAGATTTGGGTATAAACCTTGATAAAGCACAACAACAAAGAATGTTGCAGCTCAATGAGTTAGATGAGATTAGGCAGGATGATTATCAGCATACTAACTTGATCCAACAACAAAGTGCTAAATGGAACTTCAGATTCATCAAGAAGAATAAATTAAAACACAGAGACTAGGCATTGTTGTATGATTCTAAATTTTAAAACTTCAAAGGGAAATTTAATACACATTGGCTAGGCCCCTATGAGATTGAAAAAGCTTTTGATATTGGATCTGTTCAGATTAAAACTATTTATGATGAGAATGTTACCTTCTTGGTGAATGGGCACATACTCAAGCTATATCAAAAACCCCAATCTAGGGAGGAGTTTGTGGAAGAAATTGTGAAGAAGAAGGAGATGGAGATGGTAAGGGAAGGGATCCTTCCTTCCACTGTCTCTTCCTGATTTCCCTGTTGATACAATGAGCTCACTCTGTTCCTGCTCGTGCTTGATAAACCATAAGAGGAATGTCTATTGGGTATAGGCTTATTCCTTTTTCTGGGCCCAATGGACTACTTACAGAAAAGGAACCCCCTAGAGTCTTCTTTTTCAATATTTCAGACTCTCTAAAAATGAAATCTAGCAAGCACGGACTGCCACTAGGCTTGTTAAAAACATAGGTCAGTAGATCCTTTTGGATCCTCTCAATAAATTTTTTTTTTCTTCAGTTAATCTATGGATTGCTTGTGTTGGACTGATGTGGGATTTATTAAGGCCCTCCTTCCAACAATTCTGGCCCATCAACATTAGCAAATTATCTAGGTGCGGGATTATAGCCTTGTGATGCCTTGAATCTTGTATGCCCCAATGACAGACTATGTCGCCAGTGGTAATGGAGAATCATCATGGATTCCTTACTATTGGATCCTACAGGGGGTTCGACAAAAACTCATATATTCACACCTGAGAGGATGCATCAGGGTACCTTGGTCCTCACTCTCATTAATGGTGATGGACTTTGCATTATTTAACAGTTGACCTCAATGGATGGTAATCCAATGAGGCCATTGCACATTTGACATCGATACATTCATTCATGTGAAATGGAATGTACACAATGGGTGGAGAAATAGGTTCCTGCAGATTCAACTTCAATTCTTGCAAAATCTTCAGCAGTAGCAGTTTTTAATTCTTGAAGAATGTTCACAGTTATTCCAATTCCTACAGAATATTCATCAGTTGCAATTCAATTCCTAAAGAGTATTTAACAGTTATTTATGTAGAATGTTCAAAAATTGTAGTTTTGATTCCTGCAGAACATTCGACGGTCATTTTTAAATTCCTGCAGAACATTTGTTAGGCACAGCAACACCTGGGTTTCCTGAAAAGATAAAAGAAAAGAAAAATCATTAAACAAAACATTATATTAAAATCATGTAATAAAGTAATAACAATAATTTTTTGGTTAATTTAGTGGGTTATATGTATAATGTAATAGGTTATCATTGCAAGAGTAAGCTACGCCATCGAGGACAGGACTGTTGGAGGTAAGCGGTAAAGTACAGCCAGTGATAAGATGCTCGAGGTAAAGGTATAATGACGCTTTAATTTTTAAAATTTTGCATAACTAAGGCTTTGGTAACCCTTGTGGCCATGAACCATTGTGGCATTAATCCCATGACCTGTTATCATCACACTAATGGTGGTTGTACTTTCGAGGTCTGTCCTGCAGGTCAGATCATGATGGCAATCATGATCACGACCTACTACCGAAAAATCCCTGTATTTAATATTTATTCCCTTCTACTGTCGAAACCATTGCATAAGTCTCAGAATATATTCCCGCGACCTGCATTTTATCTGTTAAACACCATGATGAAGCACACACATGGTGTATGAGGAAGATAAACACACACACAAGAGACTAAACACACAATGAAAGATAAGCATGAGGCTTTCTTATTTTTCCATTATACATGATGTACATTTATAATACAATGGTGTGACTCTTGGTTTCATATTCCAAGGTCACTTGGACTCCATTGTGACTTTTCGCATTCCACACCTACCCATGTAGGATTAGGTGTTTCAACATCCCCCCTTAATCCGAAGGGGTATGTGTGAGTCCAAGAAAAGAGTTGTAATACAAATCTGCAAAGTATACATGGCAGCACTTGGGCTGAATCAACTCTCCGAAATGTTGGAAAAAAGAGGTGGTTTTAGGATGACCACAAACACTGGAACGCAATACATGTTGCAGTTCCCGGAACTCTTCCAAAACTGGCAAGAAGCTGAAGGCTTCTGCTAGAGGAATTGTCCCTCATAAAAAAAGGAGACCTTCGACCTAAAAGAAGGGAGGTCTACTACCTGTGGTGGTTAGGATTACGACAACTCTGGAATGCTTTGAAGCATTTCCTGGAACTCAACCAATGCGCTTGGTAGAAGGCTGCTAAGTGAAGACCTTGCTAGAGGAAGTGTTCCTCATATATGAAAGGGAGACCTTCGACCTAAAAGAAGGGAGGTCTACTACACAGTGTGGTGGTTTTAGGTTATCCACCAACCAAAGATGATGGTTTTAGGTTATCCAACAACCGAAGGCATGCTCATGGGCATCCGTGTCTCCGGCTACATCTCTGACTCCGGAATGACAAATTGTGACTCAGGCTCGCTTGAACTGCTGGCTACAACTCTGAACATGGAATGAGAGATTGTGGCTCAGGCTCACTTGATGTGTCGTCAAAGCTTGTACATGACCACCATTTTCCCCCCTGTCAGGGACAAGGTGAGATGATGGCAAAAACTCAACTGCAAGTTTGCTCAATATTCGTGAACATGTTCTAACATGCGACTTAAACATCTTCTTGGCTGTTGATGCCCATTGCCAAGAAGCGATCCATCCAAGATGAATCTTTGTTCTTGCAGGAGGCTTTTGTCTAAAGCATCTGTCTGAAGAATGGGTGTGCCGACCACATTGCTTGCATGGATGAAGATCAAAACAGTGATCTTTCATATGGCCAACTCGATCACAGTGTTGGAATTTCTCAGTACGTGAGTGGATACGGTGTTTGCGGTGGTATCATACGGGGAATCCAACACTACGAAATATGATGAGCTTGGTGTAGTCGGAGATACTGATTCGACCACATCCTTATCCTCCAAGACCCAGGTTAAATGCTTGTTGTGGACAAGCTCTTCCCAAGGTCTGATGATGGGCTTGAGAAGTGCAGGCTGAGCTGCTGCATCTGCATGTACATCTGCTCTTGTGCAAGGAACTGAATGTGGATCATCTGCAACTTTATCTTCTTTCTTCTGATGGGAGTTCTTCACAATATTTTGAACAGAAACAGGTTTAGAATGGTGACTCTTTTGCTGAAGTTCGTCTTGCTGAAGTTGAATTTCCAACTGCAAAAACTCAATCTTTTCTTGTGCATCTTGTAAACAAATCTGAATATTACAAAGAGCATTCTTGCTCATTTTTATCACATCATCAACATTTGAATGAATGAGGTTACTCAACAACTCTAATGCCTCATTGATTTTAGCCATTTTCAACAATTTAGGCTCAAAAATGAAAGGGTGTCGGCTTCAACCGAAAATGCCCCCGTTTACAATGTGATTCAACAACAAATACAAATGACTCCAAAGAATTTCCAACTATGGAAATCTCAAAGTACAAAGTGTGCTCCTCAAATGATGGAGGGAAATCAACAATTTTTCAACAACTCAAGTACTGATTGCAACTATGAATGAAGAAGCAATACAATTTTAGTTCACTACAATATTTCTGCAAAAATGTTCAGCTGAAAACACGTGCAAGAATCTTTTTATGGCAGCTGAATTTTCTTCTTCAAATAGTTGTTTTCAATGATGGCAAACTTGTCTTCAAATGTGAAATTCTTCAAAAAATCACCCTTATGCCACAAATCATAAAATGTTAAATCTGCAATTTTCTCTGTGTACTGTCCATTTACTGATATGTCATTTTCTCTTCATTTCTGCTGTTCAAATTTTCTCCTCTTTGCTCTTTCTCTCTTTCTTCTCTTTCCTCTCTCCGCTGTTTTTTTTTTTTTTTTTAAATTAAAAAATTAATTAAAAAATGGATTAATTAAAAATTGAAATTAGAAATGGGAATTAGTTAAAAAAGAAGGGAATGGGATTAATTTGAAAAATTGAGGGGAATATAAAAGTGGAGAGAGATTTATAAGGAGGGGGGGAAAGGGGAGGTATTAAATTAAAATGGGAAGATTTTTATTTTTTAAGGAAAGAGTATTAATTAAAAGGGAATCGAATTAATGGGAGGGGAATTGAATAGTGGGAGGGGAATTACTTTAAGGAGGGGAATGAATTAAAATAAAAAAGTGGAAACGAATTTAAAAAGAGGAAGAGATATTATATGGTGGGGAATTAAAAAATTTAAAACATGAATATAATTAAAAGGAAAGAGTCGTATTGCAAAGGAGGGAGTCGTATTGCAAAAGTACGCAGGTAGGCACCGTATGGAGTGAGGGGGTATGGAGGAACGGATTTGGGGAGTGCTGTTAAGTGTGCGGAGGGTGTGGGCGTTTGAGAGGGCGGAGTAATGGCGTAGGGAGAGTGTATTGAGTGGAGAAGCGATGCCGTAAGGTGAAGATGTGTGAGAGTTTAGTGTAAGGGTTAGCGTAGGTGCAGATGCCGTAGAGCGTGAGGTATGGAGGGCGGCAGGGTAACGGAGAGTTTGGAAGTGTTGTAGAGCGAGGGTTTGTTGAAAGGGCCGAGCGGTGAGGTGTAGAGCGATTGGAATGGGCAGCGTTGTGCGCTGTAGTGTAGGATTGGAGTAGCAGGTGTAGAGAATTGCAGGTAAGGGATGTGAAGGCGTAGAGGAAGGCCGAGAGGCCTGGTGCTTGAAATTTATTTATTTATTTTTTATTTTTTTTTAATGTAAAAAAAACAGAGTAGAATAGCAGAGGAATTTCCTTCCAGCAGCAGAATATCAGAAATTGCAGAGAAAACTCAGAAATTTTTACTTCAAAAACCCAGAACTTTTCTTCAAAAAATTGCAGAGGGCCATATAGCAGCAGAAAATTGGAGAATTTGCAGAGTTAGAGATTTGTAGAAAACTCAGAAATCTCAGAAATTTTCCAATGAAAACTCAGAAAATATTTCCAGTAAAAACCCAGAAATTTCTTCGAAAACCCTCTTTAAACTATTCCAGCAGCTCTTCAAATTGCAAATTTTAATGAGCAGAAATTGCAGAGAAAAATTAGAATGAAAACCTTCAAATGGGCAGTGCTGCTTTTTTTCCAAAACCAATGCCGGAATGCTGCCAATTTCTGAATGCTGCTCCTTCTCCAAAATAAACTTCTGAATGCTGCAAAATCACTGCTACAAAAACTATGAGTGCTGCAAAAATGCCAAGAATTTTGCAGATATGCACAGGCCATAAACACAATGGCTCACTCAATTTGGAGCAGGGCCAGCAATCACCCACTCTAATACCATGTTAAACACCATGTTGAAGCACACACATGGTGTATGAGAGAAGAATAAACACACACACAAGAGACTAAACACACAATGAAAGATAAGCGTGAGGCTTTCTTATTTTTCCATTATACATGATGTACATTTATAATACAATGGTGTGACTCTTGGTTTCATATTCCAAGGTCACTTGGACTCCATTGTGACTTTTCGCATTCCACACCTACCCATGTAGGATTAGGTGTTCCAACATTATCTAATCCTTCTGTCCTCAATTTACCTATCCGTTTCCTCACTTGCCTATCCATTTTCTCCTTTGCCATGTGTAAGCTCCAAGCCCCCATCCGATTCGAGCCACAGAGCCTTGCGCTGCTTGAAGCTGATCCTCGCATCAAGGCAAGAATATAAAAGGTGGGATGGCTGCCTTTCTTCCAAAGGTTCAGCGGCTATAACTCTGAAGTAAAAAAATATTTTTCCCTGAACCTGAATGGAGATAAAGCACAGGTTGGAAACATATAGTTCAGGTTGATGGAAGACTTGGTGGCACGGGCATGTGGAATTCCACAATATGGAAAGCGATGGTTTAAAAACCGCTGCTTCAACAAAGAAATGTGCACATCTTTCCTGAAGAAGGATCACTCAAACCTCGACTGGAGTAAGGGGATTTCAAAGGAGTTTTTAAGGAGTAAGTATCATCAGTTACTATTTTTCCTACAGAAGTATGTTACGTGTGAGGGTCGCTTTGGCCTCACATTCCTGTTTCATATTAGGCTTCTCGAAAAGTTTCGAGACAAGCCCCTATATTTTCTCTATTATTTAAAAATGTCATTGATCAAAATTTCCATGGCTGTGAAAGAGAGGGTTGTCCTCATATAGGAAAACCTCTAACATCACGGGCTAGTGAAGATTATTCTGGTGGAAGTCCTGCGGAAATAGAAAAAGTCATGGTCCGAGGACTTTCTGACAGAAAACCATTTTGTGAATTTTGGAGATTCTGAATCCTCGGGAGTCAGGGAGTAAAATCCCATAGAGAAACCAAAGAAGAAACCATGGACCAAAGGTGAAAGAATATGACAAGGATGAAGAAATTATGCTGACCGGTGAAACTACTGTGGAGGGCTCCCAGTAGAAAAATCCTTCTACCCCTGCTAAACGATATACAAGAAGCCAGGCTGCTTAGTTGGCCATTAAGGATACAACAAAAGAAGGGACACCACCCGAAAATTTTACCAAGAAGACAGAGGAGTCCCATGGCCAGGCCAAGGGAAAGGAGAAGGTAAACCCTGTTGCATTCATTAAGAAGGACATTGTGTCTTTTCAGGATCCTTCATTGCAGGCAAGTCAGAATGAAGTCGTGAAAGCTCAGGAGGATTAGAGTGGGCCCCAATCCTCATAGGGGCATCATGAGGGAGAGGTGACTCCATTGAAGAAACGGTCTTGACATATGCTGGAAGAGACCATTAAGGAACTTGCCCTTTCATAATGGGCCTTGAAAGCAGAGAACGCGGCCCTGAAGGAAAATAACTTTAAGATGGAGAAAGAACACGAAGATTTGCATGAGAAGGAAGCCCGCATAATGAAAAATAAGCAGGCCTGGATTGACCACTTGAAAAGGAAGAATGAAGCGTATAGATGACAGATTCAAGCATAATCTAGTCAGGGCCAGCTAGATTATTTGGCTGCAGTAGCTGCAGCCTAGAAAAAAGGTTGATTTTCTATTTGGGGACTACCTTTGTTTTTCTTGCATAGGGACATCAAAGAGTTTTGGTGTGGGGGAGATGTTAAGTATGAAATTTACCCATTTTTGACACCTATCCTAGGCCTTGCCTCCCTTATTTTTGAACCCTTTTCACTCTTTAATTATACCTAGTTCGGCTATGTTATCTACTTTTGGCTAAAAAGGGTAAGGTATGTTAAATTATCATAATAAGTGTTATTTTATCTAAATTCGAGTATTCTTTGATCTAGATGTGTCTTTATTTCATTAATACTCTAACTAGTCCAGAACTAGTGCCCAAATTTTCTAGATTCGATCAATTCCACAAATCCTGTAGATAGCTCATGCAGCTGAGATTCCTGCAGAAGTTCTAGATTTCCTACAGATATGTTGATTTCCTACAACCATCTCAATTACCTGCAAGGAGATTGATGGTTGACCATGTTCCACTCATCTCCAGATTGAGTGAAGAAATGGGTTTTGAAGGGAATTTGCTTCATATGGAAGCTGTCCTATTCACTATTTCGAACCCTCTTTTGCAACCACCCAAACCTCCAGATCTTCTCTCGTGCCCACATGGAGAAACAACTTCAGCTACGCAACAAAAATCGTCTAATCCATGCTTCCAGTAATGGATTAGACTTAACAAAATTGTCAATTTGTATCTGTATCATTTGTTGTAGGCTTAGATTAGTGATCTACTTTTTTCAAGCCAAATATGGGCTTCAAGAAATGTATAAATTGGATGTATTTTGCTTTGTAAGGAGGTTGGGTTGGGATTGTTGTTGATAGCAAGATATCAGGCTGTACTTGACTATAATTTCTAGATTAATAAAATAGTCTAGGTTCTGTTTACCTTCTGACTAGCCTCTTCGACTTTTGAAGGAGATGTGAGTGAGGGAGGGCCCCCTTCGCTCACAAATCCCACAACATAGTGTGTGTTTTATTTGTATTTCATTTATGCATTAATAATTCATGTACACAACTAGTGCTTTCCACGTGCTTTCTTTTTGCATTTCCTGCAGCAAACTATTAATTGGTTAAGTGATTTAATTCTTTATGTTAATGAGTTATTTTCATTTGATCAATGTTTGGATTCATGCTCTTTAAGTTGGATTCTTGATTATGGTTTATCTTTTATATTTTCCTACATCAATATCAACAAACCCAAGTGCTATATAGGGATGATATATGCCACTCCATAGCCATTGCTGCAAAGTATTGATACAGGAAAGAAGCATGAGTTGTTGATTGTTGTTTGATCTTTATCTTTTCATGGTCAATATCAGCAATCCCAAGTGATGTAGAGGGATGATATATGCCACTCCATAGCCATTTCTACCAAGTATTGACATGGGAAAGAAGCATTAGTTGATGTGTGTATAATTTATTAACACTTTAAGTAATCAGCCTGCATATACTTTGCACTGCATCTCATCAGTTTACCTTCCTGAGTTGTCAATTCGTGATTCAAAAATTATAAGCATATAATTTGACTCAACAATCGTCCAACAAAGTTAAAAATATGGTTGTGCAACTATCTTACGACCTACACCTGAAACCTACCTAGAAATCCCAATAAAATCTACCCCAAAAAAATCGAACTCAAGTGCCCAGGTCATGCAGGCTCGTTGGGTGATCCTCACCTTCATCCTACATTTTATTATTACGTTCCCTTTGTTACATGGTCTGTCCTTGGTGATTTCACCTCTGTGATTTGTGATTATTTTCTTTCTTAGTCGAACTGCTTGATTGATGCCTCCTCCCAACTACTAATATCATTTACTTATATGTGTTCTTCTCATTTGGTTTATGTGGGTTGAAGCCCCTTCATGTGTTATGAATGACCCATCACAATGTTTTGAAACCTATCTATTCACTTGAGCTGACTTGACCTTTTCGTGTGAGTGCCCCTCCGTGTGGGTGCCTTGTTGTGCCCGATATGATACGCCTGATATTGGGTACCCAACACCCCACCATATTATGGGTGCGCCCAGATTGTGTTCTCGTCTTGCTGTCATGTACCACATAATTTTTCCCAAGCTGACTATTCATATCATTTACTCCATGATTTTGTCCACGATATGCCTTCCGGTCACATTGTTTCATTCAACCCATCATATTGTTTGGACGCCCCTTGGTTATGGCGGTCACACCCTTGGATGACCTCCATTCTACCTTGAGATTGTGTAGGTGGGCACACTTGTCGTGGTGTGCTCATTACATTCCCCCCAGAATGACACATGTGACCTTCACCTTGGTGTGGACATGCCTGTCGGGTGTGGAGCCTGATTATCTTGTTTACTTTGTATCACAGCATTGGACCCCTGTACCTTAAATGGGGAAGAAACACTGCCCGTAAATTAATCGCTGCCGTGGGGGGTCTACGGGGGGCGACAGCGACTTTATGGAGCCCCCCCCTAGCAGGGGGTTTCAGGGGCAGTGCCCCCGAAGCTAAAAACAGATGTAAAATTTCCTTGTAAAAGTATATTAATTTCTAGTCAATCTAGGCCGTTCATTAGGAAAATGATCTGACGATAGAAGTTATGTTTATTTTAGGGTTTTTTTTCCCTAGAAGGCAACCCCTCACTTTCATGAGGGTATTGTATTGCGACTGTGTAACGTATGTGTATTATCAGAGCGAGAAACAGAGAGGGAGACTGTGAGAGAGAACAGAGGATATTACAACGGATCTGCTGTAGGTTGTGTCTCTTCATTTTGCTAGATAATAGAAAGGAAGGACTGGTTGTTCAGGGTGGACGTAGCCCAAACTGGGTGAAGCACGTATATCTGTGTCTCTCTAGTTTTATGTGTTTTTTGTGCTTTTATTTTCCGCATATTTTATGTGTTGCATTGCTCTGTAATATATAATTTTCTAAAAACTGGTATCCGAGCCGAAGGTATATTTGGCTGATAAACTCGCAGGAAAGAAGGGTTCCTGGTTCGAGTGGGAGCAATGGCAGAAGATGTTAAGTTTAGGGTCGAGAAATTTAACGGCCAAAACTTCCCACTGTGGAAGATGCAGATGGAAGATTATCTGTATCAGAAAGATCTGTACCTACCATTGAGCGGAAAACCAAAGAAGCCGACGGCCATGACAGATGCAGAATGGAACATTCTTGATAGAAAGGCACTCAAAACAGTATGGTTGTGCCTTGCGATGTCAGTCGCCTTCAATATTTTGAAGGAAACAACAACAGAGGGTTTGATGCAGACGTTGGCGAAACTATATGAAAAACCCTTAGCCTCAAACAAGGTATTTATTATGAAACGATTATTTAATATGAAGATGTTGGAAGGTGGATCTGTTGCAGACCATTTAAATGATTTTAATACAGTTACCAGTCAACTAAGTTCTGTAGGGTAAACTTTGATGATGAAGTTAGGGCTCTTTTATTTCTGTGCTCATTTCTAGAAAGTTGGAATGGTTTAGTTATGGCCATTAGTAACTCTATCTCTGGATCTAGTACTTTTAAGTTTGATGCTGTTTTCGGTGCTATCCTTAGTGAGGAAATGCGATGGAAAAGCTCTGGAGAGACATCAGGTAATTCTTTGAGTGCAGAGTCTAGGGGAAGAAGAATGGAAAGAGGAAAGAGCTCGGGATATCATAGTAAATCAAGGAAAGGCAGATCCAAGTCCGGATCGGGGATAGTGTGCTGGAAATACGGAAAGAAAGGACACCTAAAGAAAGACTGTAGATCTCGGAAGGGAAAAGAAGGAGACACACAGCAAGAAAAAAATCATGAAGCAAATGTGATAGGTGATGTGTTACAAGATGTTTTGATTCTTTCTTTCGAAAATTTTATTGATTCTTGGGTTGTAGATTCAGGGGCTTCATTCCATGCCACACCTGATAAGAAATATTTTCATGACTATGTTCAAGGAAATTTTGGACAAGTTTGTTTGGGTGATGATAAACCCTATAAAATTGTTGGAATGGGTAAGGTTCTTGTAAAACAACAAAATGGAAACCAATGGCTATTAAAGGAGGTAAGGCATGTTCCAGATCTAAAGAAAAATCTGATTTCAATAGGGCAGTTAGGTGGTGAAGGTTGTGTTACAACTTTCACAGATAAAGCTTCGAAGGTCACCAAAGGAGCCCTGGTAATAGCAAAAGGCGAAAAGGTTGGTACATTGTTTTTATGCAATGGTATTTCTAACTCTGTTAATGCTTTAACTTCCAAAGGAGCAGATGCATCATTATGGCATCATAGGCTCAGACACATGAGTGAGAAGGGGATGAAGATTCTTCACTCAAGAAATTTGTTGCCAGGTTTGAATAATATTGATTTGGATTTATGTGAAAATTGCATTGATGGAAAACAAAAGAGAGTCAGATTTCTCAGAGTTGGGAAAGAAAAGAAGAGCGAAAAATTGGAGCTTGTGCATACAGATGTATAGGGACCTGCTCAAGTATCATCTCTCGGTGGCTCTCGCTATTATGTTACGTTTATTGATGATGCAACTAGAAAAACTTGGATTTATTGTATTCAAAATAAATCTGATGTATTTGATACTTTCAAGAAATGGAAATCTTTGGTTGAGATTGAGACATGAAAGAAGTTGAAGTGTCTCAGATCAGACAATGGAGGTGAATATTGTAGTAAAGAGTTTGATAGGTACTGTTCAGAGCATAGAATTCATAGAGAGAAGATAGTTCCAAGAACACCACAAGAAAATGGTGTGTCAGAAAGGATGAACGGAACAATCATGGAGTGTGCAAGGTGCATGAGATTGCATGCAGGATTGCCTTTACAATTTTGGGCGGATGTTGTAGATACTACTGTTTATCTAATAAACGAAAGGGCCTTCAAGTTACTTGGATGGTGGTATTCCAGAGGAATCATAGACAGGTAAAAAGGTAAACTACTCCTTTTTAAAGCCTTTTGGTTGTGAAGCCTTTGTCCATATTAATAAAGAAAATAGAACAAAGCTTGAGGCAAAATCAAAGAAATGTACCTTTATTGGATATGGTGTTAATAATTTTGGTTATCGCTTATATGATTATGAAAATCACAAAATCGTTAGGAGCAGAGATGTAATATTCAATGAAAAGGTCTTGTATAAGTATCAGTTGCAGGAAAAGAAACAGGAAAAAGAAAGCAATGAATACACGGTTCTTGATGAGATATCTGAAAAATTAAAGGTGCCTGAAAATAATAATAATCAACAACCACAGTAGCAGCAACCACCACAACAGCAACAGGCACCTCAAACACTTGAAAGTGGTGTTAGAAGATCTACTAGGATAATCAGACCCCCTGAACGATACTCTCCTTCATTATATTATTTATTGTTGATTGATTTTGGTGAACCCGAATGTTATGAAGAAGCAGTGCAGGTTGAAAGCAGGAAGAAGTGGGAGCTAGCCATGGAAGAAGAGATGGACTCCTTAATGCATAACCAGACTTGGGACTTAGTCAGGTTGCCTGCAGGTAAAACTACATTACAGAATAAATGGGTTTACAGGCTGAAGGAAGAAGATGGATGAAAACAGAGGTACAAAGATAGACTTGTGGTGAAGGGGTTTGCACAGAAGAAAGGTATTGATTTTGATGAAATATTTTCTCATGTTGTTAAGATGACTTCAATCAGAACTATCTTAAGTCTTGTAGCAACGGAAGATTTACATCTTGAACAATTAGATGTAAAGACAACATTTCTCCATGGAGATTTGGAGGAAGAGATATACATGCAGCAACCAGAAGGATATGAGGTAAAAGGGAAAGAAAAATTGGTGTGCAGGTTAAAGAAGAGCTTGCATGGCTTAAAACAGGCTCCAAGGCAGTGGTATCTAAAATTTGACAAGTTTATGTCTGAACAAGGTTATACTAGATGTCACTCTGATCATTGTGTTTATCTGAAAAGGAAAAATGATGGCAGCTATATTATATTGTTATTGTATGTAGATGACATGCTTGTTGCGGGGTCTAACATGCAGGAAATAAATGTGCTCAAAAGAAAATTGGAAAATTCATTTGCAATGAAGGATTTGGGAGCTGCAAAACAAATCCTTGGTATGAGGATAACTAGAGACAGGAAAAATCGTAAATTAACACTGTCTCATAATGAGTACATAGAAAAGGTGTTGAAAAGATTTAATATGCACAATGCAAAACCAGTTAGTACACCTTTTGCTAGCCATTTCAAACTTAGTAAGGAGATGTGCCCAAAGACCCAAGAAGACATGGATTATATGTCTAAAGTTCCATATGCATTAGCAGTTGGAAGCTTAATGTATGAAATGGTCTGCACAAGGCCTGATATTGCACATGCAGTGGGAGTTGTAAGCAGGTATATGAACAATCCAGGAAAAGAACATTGGATGGCAGTAAAATGGATTCTCGGATATTTGAGAGGTACCACAAATCAAGCATTATGCTTTGGTGGTTCAAACATTGCTCTACAGGGATATGTTGATGCAGATATGGCAGGTGACAGAGATAACGGGAGGAGCACTACAGGATATGTATTTACTGTAGGTGGAACAGCTGTCAGTTGGGTTTCAAAAATCCAAAGTGTTGTTGCACTTTCAACAACAGAAGCCGAGTATGTTGCTGCTACAGAGGCTAGTAAAGAAATGATTTGGTTACGAAGGTTTATGGATGAATTGGGTAAGAAGCATGATATGGGCACACTATACAGTGATAGCCAAAGTGCCATTCATCTTGCAAAGAATTCAGCATTTCATTCCAGGACTAAACACATACATCTCAAGTACCATTTCATACGGTCAGTATTGGAAGATGGAGAGTTGAAGCTGGAAAAGATACACACTAGCCAGAATCCTATAGATATTCTAACAAAAGTTGTAACCAGGGAGAAACTGAAAATGTGCTCAGTTTCAGTTGGTATTCAAGGATGACAATGAAAATGAGTAACAACCAGGTCCAAAGAGGAGTCATTGTCTAGAAAATGAAGCAGCGGTGGAGATGCTACAATCAGTCTCCAAGTGGGAGATAGTCGAGTGTGGAGCCTGATTATCTTGTTTACTTTGTATCACAGCATGGGACCCCTGTACCTTAAATGGGGCGGCAACGCCGCCCGTAAATTAATCACTGCCGTGGGGGGTCCAGGGGTGGGCGGCAGCGACTTTATGGAGCCCCCCCCCCCCTGGCGGGGGGTTTCGGGGGCAGCACCCTTGAAGCTAAAAACAGATGTATATTTTCCCTGTAAAATTATAGTAATTTCTAGTCAATCTGGGCCGTTCATTAGGAAAATGATCTGACGGTAGAAGTTATGTTTAGTTTAGGGTTTTTTTTCCCTATAAGGCAACCCCTCGCTTTTATGAGGGTATTGTATTGCGACTGTGTAACGTATGTGTATTCTCAGAGCGAGAAACAGAGAGGAAGACTTTGAGAGAGAACAGAGGATATTACAACGGATCTGCTATAGGTTGTGTCTCTTCATTTTGCTGGATAAGAGAAAGGAAGGACTGGTTGTTCGGGGTGGACATAGCCCAAACTGGGTGAACCACGTATATCTGTCTCTCTCTGGTTTTATGTGTTTTGTGTGCTTGTATTTTCCACATATTTTACGTGTTGCATTGCTCTGTAATATATAATTTTCTAACAATGCCAAGGGCACGCACGCCTTTCAACTCGTGCACGCTGCCCATTATCTATGTGTGGAATTGGGTGCCCCTTCTCCATGTGGGTGCGCTCGTCGCATTGGCGCTTCCGTGTCGTTCACTCTAAGTCTTTTCTACTTTGGTTCACCAAGTCGTTTCCTTGTCGCATGGGTTTGCACCCTACCTTGTGTGATCTGCACTTCTCCATGGACCTATACACCAACTTAGTTCCTCACTGTATTTTTTCACCACTCCAAGTGGTCATGGTTCTTCACGGGCACCCGGTTGGTCTTGGTGACAACTTGGGGCCCTAACATCCTCCCCCACTTCAATTGTGTTATCTTCCTTAAAAACATTGCTTCAACAAAATCCTCTGCCAAGTATTTCATCTTCATCGCAACAATGAGATAGTCTTTCCTATGACCTGCTCCATGCCCACAACTTGTCGTAACCCTTCAAGAGCAACACGTGATGGTACACCTTGTGTTGATGACTAGTTAGGTAACTAATTCGACTGTGGAACCTTCCTCAAAAGCATTAGGGGAATTTTGAGGTATAAAATGGGCCTCCCAAGGAAATTATAAAATAATAATGGAAATAATAAAATAATATTTGATTACATTATCAAATTTAAGAGGGAAAAATAAAAAAACTACTTTTTCAACTCGTATTTTCAACTTATCCCCCAATTGGTTTACTCAAATTTCTAGTGGAAACACTCGTTGGATGCATAATTTGATTCCTCATCCAAGGCGTATCCATGGTGCATACTTTAAATGTACCTTGCTACATGAAAAAACGTGATTGCAATAATGTTTTTCATGTATTTATAATTTTTTTGTGTAGAAGAGTCCATCGAAAGGATGCAACATGGGTACTCCTTGGATGAGGAATTAAAATTTTCATCCAACGAGTACTCCCACTCTAAATTTGAGTAAAATATTAAGGAGATAAGTTGACAAAATAGTTTTATTGTTTTATTATTTTTTAATCTTTTTAATTTTTTACCCCAAAAATGGTGAATCATCCCCCATGGTTGACATCATCATCTTGAATCCTATTGGCTCTTATAAAGTTTATTTTGGTTGTACATTTTTTTTAGGAGGCCCAATTTAGACCTCAAAAGTTCTCTAATGAACACATGCATCCTGACATCATCACAACTGTCATCGCATCCTGTTGTCATAAGATCATCCATTTGTTTTACCACTATGGTCTTCTCATCACTTCAAAGTGGTCTCATGTACCTGAGCAAATGACAATGAGACCATATTCACTCTAAGTTTATAAATAGTGTGGGGAGGGGAAGGGTCATGAAAATTTTCCCTCGTCTTCATCTCATTTTAACATTTCAATCCAACTATCCACATCATCCTCTTATAAATTTTGCATGTTTTTACTCATGGTATTCCTTCACAACCTTGGATTCCATCGTGCAAGCTTCCCATTGTCTCTAGCCTATTTTTCAAGTGAAATACACTATCTGACAATATTGTTTTGACTTCTTATTCCATGAGTTTTTCCTCTGCTTGGTTCAACCTCCCATAGACTTCTTTGTTTCACTGATCTTCCACACTCATCGTTGTTAACTTACATTCTCCCTTCGTGGATCCAATGGTTGGAATACTCATCGGTTCATCCCTTCCGTCGTGTATGAGCAACCTATTTAAATGTGGCACGATCAATGCTTCATATTTTTTCATGAATTCCATTCCCAAAACTGCTTCATAATCATCCAAGTGAACAATCGTGAATTAAAATTTACCTTACCAATCACAAATTCACTTTCACATTCTCTGCAACTCCAAGAACTTGGTCAGGTGGTGAGTTCACTGATTTAAGACATGCTTGGGTTGACACGAAATTTAGTCCAAAGTTCCTTATTGCCAATTCTCACATGAAGTTTTGGGTGGATCCACTGTCCAACATGGCGAGCAACACACCCTTGCCAACTTTCATCTCAACATACTCCAACTTGTGCCTCTCAGGATCATGTTTTAGGACAACCTCTATCGCTGCTGCAACACCAAAAACTACATCACACCAATTGATGTTTTTTATTCTTACGCCTTCTTATTTCCATTTGACTGTGTAATGGCCGCAACTCCTAGTCTCAAAGGAAAATTCTTGGAAACATGGTCACCCTCACACAACCAAAATTTCAGTGGTTTCTTCCCTTTTGGATTCCCACTTTCCTTCGCTTCATCTTCCTTCGAAGTCTTTTCCTTTGGCTTATCCAACTAATTCTTATTTTCTTTCTTCATGATGGTCAACCAACCTAGCAACAAAAACAAATGCCTCCTCAAGTGTCCTGATCTCCTGTCGCCTTACCTCATTACAAGCTCAAGGCTTTAGCCCAATAATGAAGTTCAAAACCTTGCCTTTCTCTGCCATGTCGGGCAACTCCATGATAACGCTAGCATATTCATGTTGATAAGCTTAGACTCCTGAATTGATTTATATAATTGATCTTCGTACATGCATCCCACATTTCATCTTGTGGGCTAAAGTGAGCCAAAAATGCTTCCTTCATCTCTTCCCAAGTTGTGATTTCCTCAGCATTGCCATGGGCAATCTGATCCATCCTTCTCTGCCACCACATATTGGAATCCTTCATTAGGAATTGTGCATCAGCCTTCACCTTTGCTTCTTCAAATGAAAGCTCAAATATTTTGAGGTATTTCTCTATATCCCACATAAAGTTTCCAAGAGTCTTCGTGTTCCTTATTCCATTGTACGAATGAGGATTTTTATTTTGAACTGGGCAGCTCCACCAGTCAAACCTTGCCAAACTGCTTTTTTCAATATCGCAACTTTGTTTAGAGATTCTAAAAAACTCTTCTACAACTTAGTGATATGTTCCATCCCTTGATCTCTCGCAGCCTCAAGTTCCTTGAATTCATTCATAGTTTTATCATACTGCCATTCAAGGTATTCATACCAAACCTTGAGTTCTCATGACTTACTTCTTGTTCAACGATATTCTCCTTAAGTTCGACAATTGATGCCTTGAGTTCGCCCTTAAGTTTAACCACATTCATGTTCATTTCATCTACTTGATCCAACACCTTATTCAAAAAAACCACATCAGTAGACATACTAGACTCACCTGTCACTTGAGGTTGTTCTCCAGTATTCGCCATGAGTCGACTTTGTGACTAAGTTGTGACCATAAACCACCACTCTCAACTCTGTCGCACTGCATTAATATTGGCCATGACTTGGTTCATCTTTGCCCCTGCTAAACCAGACTTCTAAAGTGTGAAGTATTCAATCAAACACGACCCTTCCTTCAATTTTTTCTAACACCCACTTTCGTCAAAACAGGCTTTGATACCATCTGTCACGGCCCCACGTTGTGGTTGCCTTCAAGACAACTGTGGGAATTGTGTGGGCACTGTGTGGCAATAGCAATATTTCGCCGAAATTTCAACTACTCTCACCCAGACTACACCTAACCGCCTATGTTCCTTAACAAGTTTATCTTTAGAATTTGTGGAATTAAGTGTTCAAGAAATAAATCACAATTCAATTATTATCTTTAAGCAATCTTGTTCTCATTCAAATCCTTATCAACAATTCATTCAAAACTATGATGGTGCAAGAACTTGAACAAAAATCAGATGATGGCGGGGGAATACCTAAACACTTATCCCCAATTTTAATTACTTCAAAAATAAAACAAGACATTTTACAATGAACAAGACAGTCACCTGGTATGGGCTAGCGAGCTCATCCAACAAAGTTACAAAGATGGTTGTGCAACTATCTTGTGACCTACACGTGTGACCTTCCCAGAAATCCCAAGAAAATCTACAACAGAGCCCAACTCAAGCGCCTAGGTCATGCAGGCTCGTTGGGAGAGCCTTACCTTCATCTTGCATTTTCTTACTGCGTTCCCTTAGTTTCACAGTTGTCCTTTGTGATTTCACCTCTGTGATTTTTGGTTCTTTTATTTCTTAGTTGAACTACTTGATTGATGCCTTCTCCCAACTGCTGAGCTCCTTTACTTGTGCACGTTCTATCCATTTGGTTTACGTAGGCTGACACCCCTTCATGTGTTTTGGATATCCCATCACAATGTTTGGAAGCCTCTTTGTTCGCTTGAGGTGACTCGACCTTTTTGTTCAAGCGCCCCTCCATGTGGCTGCCTTGGCATGCATGGCACATGACACTCAATGTTGGGCACCCGACGCCCTGCCATTGTGCAAGTGTAGCTAGAGCGTGTGCTCGTTTTGCTATCATGTACCACACACTTTTTCCCAAGTTGTCTGTTCATATCGTTTACCCCATCATTTCTTCTGCGACTTGTCTACCCGTCACATCGTTTCATTCAAACCGTCCTATTGTTTGGACACCCCTCAGTTAGGGAGGTTGTTCCCCTACCTAACCCCCATTCTACCTTGAGCTCGTGTGGGTGGGTGTGCCCATTTGTGGAATGCCCATTATGTTTCCCCCGGTGCGGTGCCTATGACCTCCGCCTTGGTGTGGACGTGCCAAGGGTGCGCGCACCCCTCAACTCGTGCACGCTACCCATTGTCCCCGTGTGGACTCGGGTTCCCTTCTCTGTGTGGGCGCACTTGTCATGTTGGTGCTTTCGTGTCATGCACTCTAAGTCTTTGCCACTTTGGTTCACCAATTCATTTCCTTGTCGTGTGGGTTCGTGCCCTACCTTGTGCGATCCATGCTCCTCTGTGCGACCTATAAACCAACTCGATTCCTCACTTCGTTTTTTCGCCACTCCAAGTGGTCATGGTTTGTCACATGCACCCGCTTGGTCTTGGTGACAACTTGGGGCCTTGACATTGGACTTCGAGCCTCCACCTCCCTCCCTAATGTGGTTGGTTGACGACGTAGTGCCCTGTCATCAATGCCTTTGACACGTTTAGCTCAGATATCACCTCGATCGGGGGGTTATGTTATGTTATGTTATGAAAACATTTTGACTTAGTCAAATTACATAAAAATAAAAATAAAGATAAAATAAGATAAAATAAAAAGTGAATAATTATTAATTGGAACATTTTGACTCGGTCAAAATTATGTTAAAACAAAAATAAAACAAAAATAATAATTATTGATAATTTAACAATCCTAGATCCATCTTAGCTTCAGATTTATCAAGCACCGAGACATATCAAATCTCTCCACGTGGAAATGTTTCCTCAAGTTTTGCACTAAAAAAAGAAGTTTGCACCTTGCGAGAATTGATCCCTCGGGGTGCTTGGTAAATCTGGAGTTAAGATGGATCTACGGAAACATACATATCATGATTTCTAACTGAAAATTTTGTTTGTAATTTTTTTTTGTCAAGTGGTCTAGGTTGATCAGAGATTACATCAGGCTTGACATGTGGTTTGATAAACCGTGACTTAGGGGCATCTAAGTCATCAAAATCACCCGGGAATCACACCTGACCTGGGCCACACTAGCCCTTAACATGACTAGATTTTTTTCCCATGGAGTTTTGAACCAATGACCTCCACATCACAAGTGACTTAACAGTACACCCCATCATCATCTATTTTATGCCTCTTGGGAAAATTGTTTGTAATTTTATTAATAAAAATAAAGTTACAATATAACACATTGAAATGAATGGATTTATTGTTGTTATTACTTTTTAGTTTTTATTATGTTTTAAATTGAACATGTTTTATTATTACTATTTGATATAATGCTTCATTTTTATGGGGCATTACAACATCTACCCATACTAAATTATAGAAGATTTCTTGGCCCATGTTTTTATAATGTTGTATATCATAATATGAGATTGAAATTCTAAATATATTAAATTGATTTTATAATTTAAATATTTTATTCTTTTAATGTTTTTCAAAATGATTTTTAATTAATATTGTTTAAAATTTAGTTGGAAATTTTGAAATTTTAAACTTTAATTTTTGAAATTATATAAATAGAGTGTTTTGGAAATTTTAGAAAGTGTTAAATCTATTTGTAAATTAAATATGTGATTTAAATAATGTTTTAACCAACAATTTTGTTATCAAATTTAAGTAATAATTATCTAAAAATGAATAAAATATTAAACACATCTCATAATTAATAAAAGATAATTTTGTTATGAGAGATTTTATTATCCTGTAAACTATTCACTATATATTAAAAACAAACACCCCGATGGGGGTGGGTGAACAAGGTACAAGTAGCGTGGCATGGAGCAGATGGGACCCATGTGGATGACGCGTGCAGGAAATAGAAAGGGAGGCTAGGATAATTGGCGTCGAGGGCGTAGAAACCTCAAGAAGGCAGATGTGCGTTATACACCCTGAATGGTTGTTTGTTTTCTTTGTTTGCGGTTCTTTGGTATAAGTGATAGTGTGAGTGGCATAACTGACGTTGAGTATGCACATGCCACTAACATGTGCATGCTCATTTGTTCATTGAACTCGACCTCTGTCGTTCCCATGGGCTGGGGAGAATTGAAGGGTGTGCCTGTTTGGAATCTCTTTCCCACAATGTGGGATCTTGAGGAAAGGGTTTGTGGGTGTTCACATTGCTCTTGTTTTGTGCTGGTAGGGGACGTCATCTTGATGGTCAAGTCTACGGGGACCTATTGAACGTTAATCTTTAGAAAACTTGGTGGTGCTTCGATAAGTTTGTTATTGAGGACCTTTGTTTGGAAGAGTTTTTCCTTTGTTCTAGTGCTGGCGTTACTTGTGTTGTTTCCTTTTCCTTTACCAATGGGGCATTTTTCTGTGGAAATAAATTAAGCCAGGGCACTATAGGCACTGGCTTCCTGGGTGTTAGGAGGTGGGAATCTGGTGTTCGTTTAACTGTAGTGGTTTTCTCGGGGAAGATTCTCCTCTTGTGGTTTTTTGCACCAATGCCCTAGAGGAGTGGGGGTTGTGTTGGGAGTTTGAGTGTGTAGCTTGGATGTTTGCGCTGGTGGTTTGATAATTCTTTTGAATGTGTGCTATAATCACAAGGTTTTTTTGGAGTGGGTCTTGCATTCACGTTGTCATTGGGTTCCTTTTCTGGTGTGTGATTATCAGTTTTGAGATGTTGAGGCAATGAGGTTGGGCGCGGAGAGGGATAGGGCCTTGTGGCAAGTCAATGCGCAGGGATGAAAGGGTGAGAGTAGTAGAGGATGACGGGGTTGTGAGCGCTGAGGTGGTGGGGAATTGGCCCAAATTCAGGTTTTGTCACGAGGACGTGTAGATCAGCCACCATATATGGAATCCCTTGATATCTAGATGAGGAGCATAATGGCAGCCATGGAAGAAATCAAACAACAGAGACATGATGACCATAATAAAGTCATCATAGTCATGAATGACTTGCAACAAAACTAATGAGATATTCGTGACCCCTGTTGAAATTACTTACAGCCGCTCAAAGTACTGAAGCCGCCTTCCAATTTTATCTGCAGAAGCTTGTACGTGAGCCGCTTGCCAAAACTGTTGAGCAGTCAACCTCCGGACTTAAATTTTAATGAGCCAGATTTATGAAAAATCCCGCGTCACAATTTCTTGCCGTACCATTGCCAGAAATCGGACCCGGGGAAACTTATAAAACGGATTTAATAAAAATCCCGCGTCACAACTTAGGTGACATCAGCAATTACTTTTGGCACGCGGAATTTGTATACAGTTTGGTTAAATTCTGTTTTGAAGTCCGATTTTAAAACATGGTCAAAGGTCCTTTAATGTTTGGTTTAAAAAAAATTTTTGGTACGTACAGTGCATATATATGTATATATATGTTCTACATATATATATCATATAACACGTTTCAGAAAAAATGAGGCCGTGGGCCATAGTGACTTTGTTTTAATTTATGTTTTTTTTTATTTTTAAAAACTTCACACCATATGAATATGGTATACGACTTTAGTTTTAGTTTTAAATAGTTTTATTTTAATATAGTTTGTTTATATACATTATAAAAGTGCGTATTGCATTTTTAGACGAGCGTAAGTTATTATTTTTTCACAGTGAAAAAGGCGAGATGAAACCTTTTAATGAGTGCGAGTTCGAGTTGTAAGTTTTTTTTGTTTTGTGACGGTGTAGCATTCCAAGTGCACGGCGGTGCTTTCATTTTTGGTGAGGCAGTATTTTTCAGTGCAAAATTTTAGGGGTGTGAGGTGTTTTTGATGTGTTTGGAAGCGGTCAAATGTGCATGGAGCCTCAGGCAGAGGAGATTTTGTAACCAAGTTTTTTTTGAAGTTTAATGAAATAGTTTTTACAGTGAAAGCTCTGTCTCCAGTAAAGAAATTTTTAATATTTTTTCTGTGTTGAAGAGGGGGAATTTTATTCTCCATTGTTGTTCTGGAATTTTAAATATTCCAACATGGTAACGAAGCTAGTACAGGCTCTTTGAAGATCAAATAAGCTGAAGGAAAGGAGTTCTTAGTTGCAGCAGCTTCTCCAGCAGTGTGAAGACTCAGCCAAAAAGACTTCAAGGTATTTTATCTATACGACATATAGTCAACATTGCGGAAACAGTGAGTTGTTTTACATACACAGTCAAGTTTTTTTTTAATCATAGTTAAGAGTGCAGAATGGCTAGAGCCAGCACTGGTATGGGTATGGGAAATATCCACCTCCCCCTATTTAATGGTAAAAGTTATGACTACTGGTCAATAACTATGAGAGCTTTATTTGTCTCCCAAGACTTATGGGAATTTGTTGAGGATGGCTTTGAAGAGCCTGCAAATGAAGAAGAGTTTGAAGATTTAACTCAGGAAGTGAAAGAGTTGTTGAAAAGCAATAGGAAGAAATACTCCAAAGCACTTTTCTTATTGTATCAAGTAGTGCATGAGAGTGTGTTTCCAAGGATAGTAGCAGCGAAGAGATCCAAATAAGAATGGGAAACTCTCAAGATAGCCTATCAAGGCATGGAAAAAATGAAGACAACAAAACTTCAATTGCCGAGGAGAGACTTTGAGACTCTCTGTATGAAGGAGTCAGACAACATTGACTCATTCTTCACGCATGTGATTGGAATGGTCACACAAATAAGATCTCATGGAGAGACTCTTGAAGATAAGAGGATTGTGGAAAAACACTTGAGGAGTCTACCCTCAAGATTTTATGTGATTCTCACCACCATAGAGGAGACTAAGGATCTCACAAAGTTCACAATGGATGAGCTACATGCATCACTGATGAATCATGAGAAAATATTGGGTAGGAGTGAAAACTCATCTCTGGAACATGCCTTTAAGACCTAGATGTATTTCGGTAGAGGAAGAGGGCAAGGCAGATGAAACAATAGAGGAAGAGGCAGAAGCCAAAACAGAGGTGGAAGGAACAGTCTAGCCAATGCTCAAGGAAGGGGCGGCAATCCAAATCAGCTTCAAGGCCAAGGCAGTAGCCAACAAAGTGGTTAGCAGAATGCTCAAGGACAGAGGTATGATAAGTCCAATGTCCAATTTCACTATTGTAAAAAATATTGTCATTATGCTAATGAGTGTAGAAAGAAGCATCATGATATGGGAAGTAGAACTAGTGAAAATTTCACTAGAGAAAATATCAGCTAAGATAATTTGTTTTTAGCTTGTAACATGGCTGAAGAAAAGATTGAGGATTTATGGTTTCTAGAATCTGGTTGCAGTGACCATATGACAGGAAACTTAGCAATGTTTTCTATGCTAGATGAGAGTGTGAAGTCATAAGTCACACTAGGAACTGATAGCAAAGTTTCTGTTATGAGAAAAGGAAATGTAAATGTTTTAACAAGGAAAGGTGCAAAGAAATCCATAGCATATGTCTATTATGTTCCAGGAATGAAGTGTAACCTCTTAGGTATTGGAAAACTTGTTCAAAAGGGGTACAATGTATTTTTTGAGGTTGATGTTTGTACCATCATGGACAAACCACCCACAAACAATGTATTGCTGAAGTAAAGCTGACAAGGAACATGATGTTCCCTCTTAGAATGAGAGAAAATTTGAAAATTGAAGAAAAGATAGTAGCAGTGGTAAAAGAGGCTATCCAAAGCGAACCAAAAGATGAGAATTGGTTGTGGCACTTGAGATTTGGACATCTCAACTTTGGAATGTGAATTTGTTGAACGGAAAAGGAATGATAGGGTACATTGATAGAGAAGCCGGCGGACAGCCTTTGTGAAGGTTGTATTCTTGGGAAACAACACGGAGAGAAAGTTTTCCTTAAGGGGGAAAAGCATAAGGGCAAAGGCACCCTTAGAGATTGTCACTCGGATTTGTGTGGACCGATGCAGACTCCATCCTTGCTAGCAGCAAGCACATGTTAACATTCATAGATGATTTTACAAGAAAAACTTGGGTTTATTTTTGAAAATAAAAGTGAAGTGTTTGAAAAATTACGCAATTTCAAAGCACTTGTGGAAAACAGTGGGTACCTCATCAAAGTTCTAAGAATCGATAGAGGAGGTGAGTATATCTCTAAAGATTTTCTACGTTTTTGTAGAGAAAATGGTATTCAAAAGCAATTTACAACTAGATATACTCCACGGCAAATGGAGTTGCCGAAAGGAAGAATAGAACAATCATGGATATGGTAAGGAGTATGTTAAAGGCAAAGAATTTGCCTAATGATTATTGGGCTGAAGATGTACATTGTGCAACATACATTTTGAATAGGTGACCTACAAAAGCAGTTATGAACAAAGTGCCGGAAGAGGCATGGAGTGGCACAAAGCAAGGTGTCACACACATGAAAGTTTTTGGATGTGTGGCTTATGCACACGTTCCAGATCAGCTAAAGAAGAAGTTGGACAGCAAGGGGGAGAAATGTATTTTCATTAGATACGGTGAGGAATCCAAAGCTTATAGGTTATACAACCCATCCACCAAGAAGTTTATTGTGAGCAGAGATGTTCAGTTTATTGAGGAGGAAGCTTGGGATGGAAGCATAGAGAAAACAGTTAATGTTAAACACTGTTTATCTCATGATGAAAATGATGAAGATCTGGCTGAAATACATCCCCCAAGAGTAGCACCAACACAAGGGAAGTAAAGCACACTCTTGAGGAGAAATGAAAGTGCTTCTCCAAGCACACCACAAGGAGGAAATTCAAGTACTTCTTCAAGTATTTGTACACCTAATGAAAGAGGTAATAAGTTCATAAATTTAAATGATATTTATGAACAAGAGGCAGCAAATGAAGGTATGAACTCTTTGTTTTCTTTATATTGTCATGTTGATGACCCTATCCACTTTGAAGAAGCTATTAAAGATAGAAAATGGATAGAAGCTATGGATGAGGAGATTAATGCCATAGAAAGAAACAAGACATGGGATTTGGTTGAACTCCCAAAAGGTAAAGATGTCATTAGAGTTAAATGGGTCTACAAGACCAAGAGTAATCTTTGAAGGCAATAGAACCTGAGGCAAGGCAACTTGTTGTCAAAGGTATAAGCAGAAGCATGGGATAGATTATGAGGAAAACTTTCGCACGGTTGCTAGAATGGAAAGCTTGGCGGAAGCGATCTTTGTCCATAGCTGACACAAAACAAGTGGAAAGTTTACCAAATGGACGTAAAGTCGGCATTCCTAAATGGAGTGTTAATGGAAGAGGTTTACATTGAACAACCTCTCGGTATGAGATTGAAGGGCGAGAGCACAAAGTGTGCAAGTTGAAGAAAGCTCTTTGTAAATTTGAAGCAAGCGCCAAGAGCATGGTACGGTAGGATAGATTCTATCTCTTTTGGAAAATGGATTTGAAAAGTGTGAGGAGAACCCACCCTCTACATCAAAGAAAAAGATGGTAAAATGTTGATTGTAGTTTTATATGTTGATGATGTTATTTTCACGGGTAATGATAATACCTTGGTAATTTTAAAACGATCATGAAAAGAAGAATTTGAAATGACTGACATGAGTTTGTTGAAATACTTCTTAGGAATAGAAGTAGAACAAGATGAAAATGGGATTTTTATCTCACAGGCAAAATATGTTAATGAAGTGCTTGAAATATTTAATATGTAGGAGAGCAAAGCAGCGATCACTCCCACAGTGATGGGATTAAAACTCAGCAGAGAGGACAACAGCAAGGATTTTGATCCTAGCTTGTATAAGAGCATAGTTGGCAGCCTCATGTATTTGACGGCAACTAGGCCCGACATAATGCATGTTGTTAGCTTAATTTCTAGATTTATGGAAAAACCAAAGGATGCACATTGGTAGGCACCGAAGAGAATTCTGAGGTAAGTTAAAGGTACAAAAAGGTTTGGTATTTTATATACTACTTCATAAAGCTCATATTTAGTTGGATACACTGATAGTGATTGGGCTGGAAGCATAGATGATCAGAAGAGCACTTCCAGTTATGTTTTTCACATGGGTTCAGGAGCCATTTCATGGGCTTCTAAAAAACAACCCATTGTAGCATTGTCTACAACAGAGGAAGAATATGTGGCAGCTACAACAGCAACATGTCAAGCAATTTGGATGAGGAGGATGTTAAGAAGTTTGTGCCAAGAGCAGGTAAAAGGAACGGTGATTTATTGTGACAATAGCTCAGCTATTTCATAATCGAAGAATTCTGTGTTTCACAAGAGAACGAAACACATCGACACAAAGTTTCATTATATCAGAGAATTGGTAAACAATGGTGAAATTGTTTTGGAACACTGCAGAACTCAAGAGAAGTTTGCAGACATTTTGACCAAGCCATTGGGGCAGAAGAGTTTTGAGTTTTTGAGGAAATGTCTGGGTATGACTGATAACCCAGCAGTTGAAAGTAAGGGGGTGTGTTGAAATTACTTCTGACCGCTCAAGTCTTGGCTTCGCCTTCCAATTTTATCTTATGACTTGTCGTGAACGCTTGCCAAAGATGAGCGATCGACCTCACAGGACTTAAATTTTAATGAGCGAGATTTATGAAAAATCCGCGTCACAATTTCTTGCGTACCATTGCAGAGAAATCGGACTAGGGGGAAACTTATAAACGCGGATTTAATAAAAATCCGCGTCACAACTTAGGTGACATCGGCAATTACTTTTTGTTAATCGAATTTGTATACGGTTGGTTCAATTCGTGCACAGAAGTGGGTGCAAGCTTATGGTCAAAGTCCTTTAATATTTGGTTTAAAAAAAAGAATTTTGGTACGTACAGTGCATATATATGTATATATATGTTATACATATATATATCATATAACACGTTTCAGAAAAAATGAGGCCGTGGGCCATAGTGACTTTGTTTTAATTTATGTTTTTTTTTATTTTTAAAAACTTCACACCATATGAATATGGTATACGACTTTAGTTTTAGTTTTAAATAGTTTTATTTTAATATAGTTTGTTTATATACATTATAAAAGTGCGTAATTGCATTTTTTTAGACGAGCGTAAGTTATTATTTTTTTACAGGTAGAAAAAAAAAAGAGATAGAAACACGAGCGGTACGAGTTCGATCGTAAGTTTTTTTTTTTTTTACACACAGCAGCAGTGTAACAGAATTTGAAGTGCACAGCAGTGCTTTCATTTTTGGTGAGACAGAGTATTTTTCCAGAGTGAAATTTTAGAGAGTGTGAGGTGTTTTGAACTGTGTTTTGAAGCAGTCAAAGTTTTTGTATTCCCTCAGGCAGAGGTGATTTTGTAACCAAGTTTTTTTTTGAAGTTTAATGAAATAGTGTTTACAGTGAAAGCTCTGTCTCCATTGAAGAATTTTTTTTAATTTCCTCTGTGTTGAAGAGGGAGAATTTTATTCTCCATTGTTGTTCTGGAATTTCAAATATTCCAACAACCCCTTGGCGTCTTTGCGAAAGAGCCAAAGATGTACTAATGAACGAATTGATGAGATAGAAGCAAACCTATCTCATGTGGAATTCCATGCCCATTGCGACCCAGGGCCTCGTGTAGCCGGGTGCTAGTCATGCTTCTTATCCTCTTTATTTTTTGGGCTATCTGGTCTTTTTTTATTTTTGAAGATTATGTAAAGCATGATAATTTCTACTCAGTTTTTGCGTCACTCTAGTGACCAAACTTGCCACTCAACTAATTTATTATTATATTAATAAAAAACACAAATATTTACATTTACCTCGTTGAGATAAGGCTCATAAGCAAGGCATATGGACTATATTGTCACTGGCGTCAAGTTGATCCTATGAACCGATTTTTTTTAAAGAGGCATACATAAGTCAACTCTCCATCCCTTTGAACTTAGATTGGGGTCCCAAGTCACGGTATAGACCATAGGCTAACTGACGCCAGCCACTTACGTGCTCATTGTAACCATCGTGTCACAAACTCCCGTTGTATTTGCTAACTGGTCCAAGCAATAGCTGCACCTCCATGCTGTGGGCGGAATTAGCATTGTTTACTGGTACTGTCAATCTGGTTGAAGCCATTGAACAATTAATTAGGTTTATCGGGAACAGTTGACAGAAGATGAAAAGTGTCAAAGGACACAGCATACCCATTGGCAAGTGTCAATATGAAAAATGCTTTTCACTTCTGGACTCCAGTTGCCCTTTTGTCCTTCAATGCTTATAGTAGTCCCATCACTCCACCCACCACCGTATCTGATTAAAACAGAAGGCGACGGTTCAAGGGAAACCCGCCTGGAAGAAGTGGTGGACATTGGACACCCACACTGACAAATCTGTTTATATATCTAGTCCCAAGTCCAACACGAAGGGATGTCACCTTATTGTTTACATATCGAGGGCAACCAATATATTTTGGAATAATTACGTATTTGCCATAATCTAATAGGTATTACGTTGGATTATGGAAATTCTAATAGGTATTACGTTGGATTATGTATTTGCCATAATCTAAGGGGTCGCAAATACTGTGACCCTGCATTAGTGGATCAATGGCTCACAACACAGCAAACAGAGCTCAGGCGGAGACAGGGCTACTCCACTGCCCGGAGATAATGTGTAAATTCAGCTTTGTTTGGTTCGTAAATATGGCAGGCAGTTTTGCAAATATGGCAGTTAGCTATAGCATCGGGTTTTTCGTCGTAAGGCCAGTAACATACCAGGTCAGGTCGTTAGGAAGCCTCATCGAATTTCTACATATATATATATATATATATATATATATACGTACGAAGGGGTCAGGTCGTTAGGAAGCCTCATCGAATTTCTACTTTTATATATATATATATATATATACGAAGGCCATTTTTCGGCTTTAGTGCAATTGAAATTTGAAATTTGAATGTACTTAGTCCTTTGATATAAATGATTTCAGAAGGAATGCTGGAGCCAGACTTTCATGCATGGCATGGAATGATGTAACGTGTTTTTACATGAAATCACGTACAATATATTGCATTTTCTCTAAATGCAAGTTATGGTATAGAAAATACGTGATTTTCTACGATCACGTATTAGCATTAAATTATACGTGATTTTCTGTGATCTAGATATGTAAGTATGTGGGAAGCCAAAATAAAAAAAACTATTCTTTTAAAATAAAATATAAATAATGTCGGTTTTAAAATAACTTACATAACCATATAAATAAACAATTAAAAATAGGTTTAAACAATCTAAATTTAAAATATGAGAGAGAGGAAGAGCGAGGGAGGTAGGAGAGAAAGGGAGTGCGAGTAAGGATGAGAGACGGAGAGAGGGGGGGATAGAGAGACAAAGTTGGAGGGGGAGAGAAGAAGAAAGACATAGAGAGTAAGAAATGGAGAGATAGGGACGGAAAAGGGAGATATGAATAGAGAGTGTGTATGTTTAGGGGTGAGATAAATAGTCATAGACAAAGTGATGGAGACAACGGGTGAGAGAAGGAGAGAGAAGAAGAAAGGGAGGGATATACTAACATAGTTGGAGAGAGAGAGAGAGATTGATGGGGGAAGAGAGAGGATTTGAGGGCAGAGAGAGAGAGAGGGGTGGGGGGGGGGGCGAGGTGAATATAGAGGAAGGGAGGCGATAAAGGGAGAGAGAGGAAGGACAAGAGAGAGGAAGAGAGTGATGGGGGAATATAGAGGATTGTAGGGGGGGAGGAGGGGAGGCGGAGAGAGAGAGAGTGATGGGGGAAGAGAGAGGGAGGTAGGAGAGAAAGGGAGAGAGAGGAAGGAAAAGAGAGGGGACTTGAGAGAGAGGAGGAGAAATGGAGTTGGAGGGGGAGAGAGGGAGCGATAGAGAGATGGAGCTGGATGGGGAGAGATGGAGGGATAGAGACATGGAAGTTGGAGGGGGAGAGAGAGATGGAGCTGGATGGGGAGAGAGGGAGGGAAGAATAAATACATAAAGAGTAACAAGTGGAGAGAGATATGGAGTGACAAGGGAGATATGGAGAGAGAGTTTCTATGTTTGGGGATGAGATAAAGAGACAAAGAATAAGAGACAGAGAGAATGGGGGAGAGAAGGAGAGATAGAGCCATATAGTGAGAAGGTGAAGAGAGAGAGAGAGAGAGAGAGGTGGGAGAGAAAGGAAGAGAAAGAGTGGAGAGAGGTAGGGAAAGTATTAGAATTAGTTAGGATTATGCTTACTTTAGTATATCTTGGATTGGGTTTGTTGAAGAAGTTGAGAGATTCTCTCAACTTCTCTCTCTAAAATTAGAATTAGTTTAATTATATATTTGATGTATCTGATTATTGAAGATATAGAAATTATTATTTTGTGTGTAAATCTTGTGCGTTTCTGCTCTCTCACAATTTCTGATATGGTATCAGAGCCAGTTCTGGCTTGATTCCCTTACGGGAAGGCCAGGAAAATGTGAGAGTTTATGTTGCTGCTTATCTGTACATAAGTAGGGTAATAGTGTTGAATTTGTTTTTGTTTGTGTGAGCGAGTGATCTAGCAGTGTGCAACGATTGATGTGTGTGGATCAATCTTGCTGCCCGACTATTGAGGAGCGACGGTGAAATTAGACGAATCACTGGCCTTTAACGCTTGCAGTCTGTGCATCGGTTCCAAATACCGTTTGCGTTCTGGTTACCGTCATGTCATGGTTCTTCTTCATTGAATAGCTGTTCAATTCTGTTTGACATGCCATGAAACATACTCACTCTGCAACAGACTTTGGAGAAGGAGCAAAATCTTCACAAGTAAATGGCAGGTATGGCCAGATCGAGGGTCGATGTATCCAATATCGAATGGGGCATCAACTTTCTCCAATGGGAGATAATTGGCATTCCAGAATCCTCCTTCGACCTCAAAGATGCAACTCCCAAAGTTTTCGGTGGGCTGAAATCGTCCATTATTTCTCTTTGTAAGACGAAGCTGTCTGTCATCTACAAGCCGGCAACATCTGGGTGCATAAATTCTGAAGAAATAAAGAATCTTCGCACCCTAGTCGAAGATTCGAAACCCTTGGAGGCATGGAGCATGAGCAATAAAATTCAATCTGAACATCGGTTACTCGGTCAGTTGAAGCCCAGAATTCAGGCAGAGGAGGGCAAAGCGGAAACGAAGCCCAGACGAAATGAGGTTGACGGTACGAAATGTGGGAAGTTCCAGTAGTGGCGTTGCAAAGATCTGCGTGCTTGAAATGAGCTTTATTCAAGGTTTTCATGGATATTGTTAATTCATCATATAGTTATGCTACTGGTGGATCCAAAGCGTCTTGTGCACACTCGGGACTGAAAATGCAGAGCCTTGTGACTTGGTTTTGATTTTGGATTCTCTTTGTCATTTTGGGTCAGATTAAAGGTGTACAGTGATGCAGGCGTATTATGTATGCAGAATCTGAAAATGGATTATGGGTATCTGGCTATACTATTGGAGATATTGCGAGCAACGGAGCATGAATTTACGGTGGACTGGTGGGCGTTGGTACTTCATAAGGATAATTGAGTGGTGTGCATAGTTGTTATTATTTTGTTTGTAAATTTTTGAAGCAGAACCAATTATTGAGCAAATTAGCATTATTTAAATTAGTCGTTCTTGACGTCCTACAGGGACGAGAGAACAATTGACTAATTTGATTGTGTGAATTTGTTATATGCTGATCTTGTTGTGCTACGGGCCAAGGAGCATCAGTTACAGGTTACAAGAAGGTCAAGTTGTTAGATTAGCTCTTGAACACATTCAGTATTCAGACCATTTTCCTAGCCACTGATGGATAGCCGAAAGCGAAATATCCGACAGATGGTGATTGGTCCATAGGATGGTTCATCACTTGTCAGCTTTATCACGGAAGCCTCGACGAGCCGAGTTGTCAATACTGTTGATCTTGCAAAGTTCATTATTGTTGGTCAGAAACAATGTATTTTAAATGGGTTGAATGGTAGCTCGAAAATGGTGGAGAAAAGAGCGTTTCCTATGAGATCTCAGAGTGGGTACAAGTGTTAATGAAGACCAGATCAGACAAAGAGACGAAAGTTTACAGTGTTGTAATTGTGATTAATTATTATATGTTTTGTAAAGTAAGCATTAAGGGAGGGTATTAGAATTAGTTAGGATTATGCTTACTTTAGTATATCTTGGATTGGGTTTGTTGAGGAAGTTGAGAGATTCTCTCAACTTCTCTCTCTAAAATCAGAATTAGTTTAATTATATATTTGATGTATCTGATTATTGAAGATATAGAAATTATTATTTTGTGTGTAAATCTTGTGCATTTCTGCTCTCTCACAATTTCTGATAGAAAGAGACATGGAGATGGAGGGGAAGAGAGAGTGATGTAAGAAGAAAGACATAGAGAGTGAAAATTGGAGAGAGAGAGAGAGAGGAGTGATAAGGAATATGGAGGGAGAGCGAGAGAGGATAGTAGGAGGGAAGAGAGATAGAAGCAAGGGAGAGGGAGGGAAGGGGAAGATAGAGAGAGGGAGGGAGAGGAGGAGGGAGTTATGATAGATAGATTGGAGAAAGAGAGTGTATGCTTTTGGGTTGATATAGAGAGACAAAAGGAGATAGAGATATATATGGAAGGTGAAGAGAAAGAAGAGATAGATGGAGATAGGAAGGGAGGGACAAAGAGATTGATAAATATGGAGTGAGAGAGAGTGTGTGTTTGTGGGGGTGAGATAAAGAGACAAAAAAGGATAGATCGAGGGACATATACATATATATGGAGGGGGGAGAGAGGGAAGAATATTCATTACAATAGATGCATTGTGTAGATGGTGATTTCTAATCCTATTTGATTGCTTGCACCAGATGCATTGATTTTAGTGTAGATTTTGATTTCTAATGATATTTGATTACTTGCACTAGATGCATTGATTTCAATGTAGATGATTTCTAATTCTATTTGATTGCATGCACTAAATGCGTTGATTTCAATGTAGATGGTGATTTCTAATCCTATGTGATTTCTTGCACTTGATGCATTAACTTAAATGTAGATGTTGATTTATAATTATATTTGATTGCTTACACTATATGCATTTATTTCAATATAAATGATTTCTAATCCTATTTGATTGCTTGCACTAAATGCATTCATTTCAGTGTAGATGGTGATTATAATCCTATTTGATTGCTTGCACTAGATGCATTTATTTTAGTGTATATGTTGGTTTCTAATCATATTTTCTTACTTGCACTAGATGCATTGATTTGCGTGTAGATGGTGATTTATAATCCTATTTGATTGCTTGCACTAGATGCATTGATTTTAGTGTATATGTTGGTTTCTAATCCTATTTTCTTACTTACACTAGATGCATTGATTTGAGTGTAGATGTTGATTTTTAATCCTATATGATTACATGTGTTAGATGCATTGATCTATGTGTAGATGTTGTTTTCTAATCTTATCTGATTTCTTGCATTAGATGCATTGATTTCAGTGTATATGTTGATTTAAGTGTATATGTTGATTTTTGATTTGATGTAATTGGATGTATGATGGTACATTAGTTTTAAAGTCATTGGATTAATAATGTGTAATGATTTAAGTGAAAGCACAAAAAATTATTGACAATGTAGAATGAATTTTGTGTTATAGTAATTAAACTTATTAATATTGGAGAGCAAGAGAGACAATGTATGATGTTTACTACAACAGTTCGAGCTAAATATTTAAATCTTTTATGATTTATGATTTCTATTGTCTTTTTCATATAATCGATATGGAAAGATGACAAAAATAACAAGGGTGAAAATAAGAATAGTAGAAGAAAATAGTTTGAGATTGATCACAATGAAAGCTATTTATAATTGACTACATTCTTATTATTCACATTTTCTATCATTCAATATTATTGCATTGCTGCTTTGCATTCAAAAATTTTATCTCATCATTTTTCATCAATCGATAAATCTCAAACATATTTAGAATATTTAAAATGGTTATATTAATATTAGATGTATTTATCGATTATTGATAAAATTAATCATATGTTCCTCATATTATTGATTGATTCTCCTTAGTCGCACATGACTGAAACCACCCGAGGTCCATCTTAACTACAGATATATCAAGCACCGTGAGGGATCAAATCTCTCGACGTGCAAACATTTTCTCAAATTTTTCCCTCAAAAAAGAGGTTTGCACCTCGAGAGATTTCATCCCTCTCAATGCTTGATAGATTCGTAGTTAAGATGGATCTAGGCTGGTTGCACCGAGAGGCGCATTCTACAACCTAGTATGACCCCGATGTGTGAGTATGTTGGAAGCCAAAATAAAAAACTATTTTTTTTAAATAAAATATAAATAATGTCGGCTTTAAAAATAACTTACATAACCATATAAATAAACAATTAAAAATAATTTTAAACAATATAAATTTAAAATAGGAAGAGTTTTACCAACACTCAAAAAATACCTCCTTTTATACTTACTCATAGTGAATAAATAAAAATATAAATAAACTAGAGGTATGGTAAATAAATAAAATCTATTTTTATATTTACTCCATAAACCTCTTTATATTACAAAAAATCAAAAAGAGTTTTATTTAGGTGAAGCCTATGGGCCAAATACCATGGGACACATTATCATTAATACCATGGGCCTGATACCATATTTATAAAATAGGTATAAACATGTAAGGTAAATAAATAAAAATGTATGGAAGAGGAGTAGAAATCAACATATAATTATATTTGAAGCCTATGGACCAAATACCATGGACAACATTAATAATAATACCATGAAAAAAAAACATTAATTAACCCTAAAATTAACATTAAAATATTATTATTATTATTATTATTACTAAATATAATTTTGATATTAATATATTATAGTATTAAAATTATTCAATTTAAAAACTTTATATAAATGCAATATATATATATATATATATATATATATATAAACTCTAGATATATATGAGAGAGAAGAACAAAGACATATGATAGAGGTGTAGAAATAGAGGGAATGACAAGGGAGAGATGCGGGGATAAGAGGAATGAAGAGAGAGAGAGGGAGAGGAGAAAGAGAGGTAGAGAAGGGTAAGATAGGGAGAGGGAGACATAAAGATGAAGGTGAGAGAAAGAGAGATGGAGAGAGGGAGAGATAAGGAGAAAGTATTGGAGGGTAGTGAGAGAGAGAGAGAGGGGAAAGGAGAGAAAGGGAGAGCGAGGAAGGATGAGAGAAGGAGAGAGGAAGGGATAGAGAGATGAAGTTGGAGGGGGAGAGAAGAAGAAATACATAGAGAGTAAGAAGTGGAGAGAGAGGGATTGAAAAGGGAGAGATGAAGAGAGAGTGTGTATGTTTAGGGGTGAGATAAAGAGTCATAGATAGAGTGATGGAGACAAGTGGGGAGAGAAGGAGAGAGAAGAAGAAAGGGAGGGATATACTAACATAGTTGGAGAGAGAGAGATATTAATGGGGGGAGAAAGAGGTTTTGAGGGCATAGAGAGAGAGAGAGAGAGAGAGAGAGAGAGAGAGAGAGAGCGATGGGCGGGGTGAATATAGAGGAAGGGAGGTGATAAAGGGAGAGAGAGGAAGGACAAGAGAGAGGAATTGAGAGAGAGGAAGCGAGTGATGGGGAATATAGAGGATTGTAGGGGGGGAGGAGCGAGGGAGAGAGAGTGAGAGAGAGAGTGAGTGATGGGGAAGAGAGAGGGAGGTAGGAGAGAAAGGGAGAGAGAGGAAGAAAAAGAGAGGAGACTTGAGAGAGAGGATGAGAGAGGGAAGGATAGAGAGATGGAGTTGGAGGGGGAGAGAGGGAGGGATAGAGATATGGAGATGGATGGGGAGAGATGGATGGATAGAGACATGGATTTGGAAGGGGAGAGAGAGATGGATAGAGAGATGGAGCTGGATGGGGAGAGAGGGAGGGAAGAAGAAACACATAAAGAGTAACAGGTGGAGAGAGATATGGAGTGACAAGGGAGATATGGAGAGAGAGTGTCTATGTTTTGGGGTGATACAAAGAGACAAATAATAAGAGATGGAGAAAATGGGGGAAAGAAGTAGAGATAGAGCTGTATAGTGACAACATTTGAAGGTGAAGAGAGAGAGAGAGAGAGAGAGAGAGGGAGTGATAAGGAATATGGAGGGAGAGTTAGAGAGGATAGTAGGAGGGAAGAGAGATAGAGGCAAGGGAGAGGGAGGGAAGGGGAAGAGAGAGAGAGGGAGGGATAGGAGGAGGGAGTTATAGATAGATATATTGGAGAAAGAGAGTGTATGTTTTTAGGTTAATATAGACATACAAAGGGAGATAGAGATATATATGGAAGGTGAAGAGAAAGAAGAGATAGATGGAAGCAGGGAGAGAGGGACAAAGAGATTGATAAATATGGAGTGAGAGAGAGTGTGTGTTTGTGGGGGTGAGATAAAGAGACAAAGAAGGAGAGATTGAGGGACATATAGATATATATGGATGGGGAAGAGAGGGAAGAACATTCATTACAATAGATGCATTTATTTCACTGTAGATGGTGATTTCTAATCATATTTACAACTTGGCTAAAATGGGGCTAATATAATGGTCCTATAATGAAAGGGAATATTGTTCTCCCCACTTTTAAAAATAGATACAATGATGCATTGTATGCATGTTGTGTGTGAAATAATTAAAAAAAAAGGATTTTTAGTATAACAACATGGTGTGAGGGAAATGTGTAATTCTATAACTGCTTAACATTGAGCTATATATATATATATATATATAAACATTGATTTTTTTTAATGACTCTATGTTGAGTATGTAAGGAATTACACATCTCCTTCATATTGGGGTGTAGAAAGCACCTATCAATGAAATACTCGACTTTAATACCTACATATCTATATATCTATATGAGAAACTCATTTTCATGTTTAGGAACAATAACGGTTGATCAAAAAAATGAATTATAATAAAGGATTTAAGCAATATTGTCACTGTCATCTACCCTTTTTGGATATACATTAACAAGTCAGAAGATTGTTTGGAAGATGTAGGTTGCGTCAACTCGATTTCCATTAATATAGTCATCATCCTTCTTCTTTATGCCAATAATATTGTTCTTTTGGTGAGGAGTCTCTATCGCATCGATAAACAACTAAGAATCCTCAAGGGATTCTGCTATAATATGGGTATGATTGTGAAAATTAACATATGAATTTTATGATAATTAAATACAAAAAGATCACCTACAATACTGTTGTATATGAAAAAAATAACTTGAATAAAGTTCCTTCATATAGATATCTCAAATTTATATTCATTATAAGTTCAATTGGAACTGTAACATTAAGAAAATGATAAATAAATGTGAAATATTATTATTGGCTTGAAAACATTTGCAAATTAGCAAACCTTTGAGTATGGGAGTAAAAAAATATTATATTCGAGATTCGTCACTCCTATAATGGATGTGAAGTTTGGGGATGTAGTCTATTTATAGAATCATGGAGAAAGATAGAGCATATCCAAAATAATTTTATAACTAATATCTCAAAATTAAAGGCAATATGCCCTATCCTATCCTCCTCTTAGAAGTGGGTCTTTCACCCATTAAGAGAACATATATTATTATATACTGAGTGCACAAGAAAATTATAAGAAACATGGATTATAAGGGGCTCCCCAAAATTGCTTCAAATTTCAGTGAAAACCACCAATTTCTTAAGAAGATTGGTATAAAGATGCCAAATATTGTCTAAATCATTGGGGAATAAAAGGAGTGATTTTGTAAAATAACCATAATATTAAAAATATCATTATATTTAAATTTAAAGATAATTTATGGTGTAATAAATAAATAGGGGATTAAAAACATTAAGATATTATGAGGTGGTCAACCCTAATGGAGAAGATCGAAGTGTTTTTCTATTTTGAGTGTAAAGAAGAAAATCAACATTGCTATATTAAAAGAAAATTCTCATGAGTTAGTAAAGTGGAATTAGGCATTGGAAAATTCTCAAAACACCATGGGATGAAACAATTTGTCATCTTTGTGACAATAAGAGGGTTGAATATGAAAAACACTTTCTCTTAGAGTGCCTTGACATATACCATTATTAGATCCCAATTTCAAAATATTTGTCAAGATATCAATCCTCCTAAAATCCTAAGTCTTCAAAATTCTAATTATTTTTGAAGGCTTCTCTTAATGCTTTTCAAGCATAGTAATAAAATTTAAATGAAATTTGAATTGTTATAGTTTAATATATTAAGTAAAAAATAATTCACCTGTCACGCTTTGCATCTTTGTAACATTGTGAGGGTTTTTTCAATGCTTAACCAATATCTTGCAACCGAATAGCCACTAGCTAGGGTAGTCCTACTTCTATGCTCCCTTTGTCGATGTCTGATATACCCACCTTCAATGATCTGATATCCTATGGGCCAAAATTTTAGAAGACGAAACCCTCAGGCTTTGTCAAAAAGATTGAGGATATTTTGAAGGTAGAGATCAATGCTTCTCAATCCATAACAAGGGCTCTTAAGATTGTAGAAGTAGTGGTTGATTAAAACTTGGTAACAATTGATAAAGGCGCAAGTTTCCTCTTCTTTCTGTGAGAGATGGACTTATATATCTTTTTATTCAAGAATAAGGAAGACTAGGACTTGATATTTATAAATGAACCCTAATTCATGGGTTCCCAAGGTCTCTATTTAGATCGACAGAGCCTATATTTTAACCCAGAATGTGATGCCCCTTAAACAGTTCCAGTCTCAGTTAAACTAGCCTTCCTTACTCTACATTTTTGGAATGATTCCACTTTTGAAATCATTGGAAACATTATAGGTAAGTATATTGATCATGTCAGGCCAGAAGAGGGTATGCTTATTGTGCCAAGATCTGTATGGAAGTAGCTTTAGACAAATGGCTTCTAGCCATAGTAAAAATAAACTTGGATCACTGGTCCCATATCTAAAAGGTGGATTGTGACCAAATTTTGTTTAAGTGCAATGTCTATCATGGGTATGAACACTTTTATAGAAGATTCAAAAGGAATATTGAGGAGCAACAAAATCAAGTGGAAAAACTAGATCTATGGAAATAGCCCAAAAGATGAAGAGAACCTTCCAAGCAGGCTAACAACTAGCCATGATAGAGAAATCTAGTAGGGAAGAAATGGAAGGGCCCAACCTCTCCATCCAAAGTGAAATCATCTCCATTAGAAGATACCAAAAATTCGGGTATAGATAAGGCTAATAGAAATAGTTTTGAAGTGCTCAGCCTGATTGAAGAGGAACATGATATTTCCTCAAGCCACGTCCCTCCCTATCTTGGAAAGGAATCCAAATACTCTCCTGGTCTTCTCAAGAATGGAATTTCACCCCTTGAGGATATACCCCTATCCATGTGATAGCTGAGATTTACTCTTCCTCATATGAGGGCGAGTTCCACTCGTCTAGGGCGACTCAAACTGACTCCTCCCTTGCGAGTTCATTTTATGAAAAATCAGAGACAGAGAAACGGAAATAACATGACCACATTAAACGTAAGGCGGTAAGAAAAATAAACAGAGGTTCAAATTGAAAAAGATGAAAAGGAAAAAGAATTGGGAAGACAAGGTATTTTGGATAGAGACATCACAGTGTACTAGAATACAAGGAACGGAGGTAGTTTAGGCCCCAATCAAGGGGTCACAAAATCTAATAGAAAATGATCAAACTAATTTCCTAGAATCGTAGGGGATCGGAGATGGATAAAATAATGTCAGAGGTTAAATCATTAGTTCAAAAATAAAAAACCCATATTTTCCTACTCTAGGAGACTAAAGTGGGGGATCAAGAGATTTCCCAAAACTAATATAAATTATGGAATGGTAGTGGAATTTCAACAATCAGTTTAATGGGGGCTTCACGTGGTCTTTGTACTCTCTCGGCTTCCTCGTCTGTGAGGATTTTGGATCAATGTTCCTCTTCTTTCTGTTTGGTGATGCATTTTTATATCTCCCCTCCCAAAATGTATGTTTATTAATTAATTTATATATGCTAGTTCATTTTCGAGAAAAAATAGATTGCTAGGCTTTTCTCATGAACTTAGGAGACTCAAAATATGGACCAGATTCGCTAAAAACATATTTATAGTTTTTATTTTATTAGAAAATTGATATATATATATATATATATATATATATATATATATATATATATATATATATATATATATATATATAGTTAAATATATATGAGCTTGGCATTTTTCTTTGCCATGTTTTTAATTTTTTAATGTGATATGTATAACTCTCATGAGAGAGAGAGAGCTAACTTAATAAAATATTTATTGTAAATATTAAATTTTTATATGCTTATTGATTAAACATAAATATTAAGTTTAAATATAATGGTCGCCGATATGAATCAATTTTTTTTTCTAAGTAAGTCTAAAATCTATTACTGAAACATATGTGTTACACAGCAATTTGTCACCATCCCTGCAATTCCCCATCCCGCACAATTGGAGGGCTCATTCTATGACCTGTGAGCAGTGACATAACTCGAAAACACTTTCATGGCATTCCCCTAAACATGTACTTTCATTGCCCTGAAGACAACTCCTTATGAAAAACCCTAAAAACACCCCTTTTTGCATTGGCGCGGGCAGCCAATTCAGTACCCGCGCCAATGGGGGAAATCCTTCAAAGAGGGCGCGCCAATTGGTGATTTTTCCCAGAGTCACACTCGCGCCAACCATTTTAAGGAGTGTTTTTTTAAAATAAATGGCGGAAGTTTTGTCTTAACTGATCCAGAAACTAGTATCTAATTTGAGTTGGGAGGTTTGGCTCTGGATCTCCATGTAGAGGAAGTGGTTTGCCACCTCTCATGGAAGCTTCCTTGAGGATAGGGCCAATCCCATGATTATAGGGATCCCAACTCCCCTTCCTCCATCTATAAAAGCTTGCTCATCTCATTTGCAAGCTAGTCTCCAATTTCCCAAGAGCCATCAGAGCCTTATGCTACAAGAGCCTTGATTCATTCCCTTAAGGCCAAATCCAAGTAAGGAGATCATTGTCGAGACATCCGGAGAGAGAGGTTTGTCCCATCCCTGACAGGCTTCTTCGAGACGTGTTCCGCTGGCGACCCTCCAAAGGAGAATTCAACGTCAGAGCTATGGTTGTACTCTTCTTTGATTGATTAATGATAAGCGACTATTGGTTATGGTTCCACTCCTGTTGTTGATTATGATGTTGAGTTATGTCTTCTCTGACTGACATATAGTTGCATATACTGGATTTTATGCTTGCATTTGTTTTGTTTCTGGTGTGTGCAGGTGTCCGATCACGGAGATCGTGAGGATTGTGATCTGCCGAAGCTAAGGAACAGGAGCACTACTTTCTCTACAAGCGACAGCGTTGGATTCCAGGTAAGCCTTCATCGCTAGTTGGTTTATTTGCAATTAGGAACCTGCACTATAGCGTGAACGATTGTTGCTAGACCCGGTCTGGGCTAGTAGGGATCGCCTCTGTCCGCATAGGGGATTTACCTCCACAACAATATGGTACATACAGTTTAAGGCCATCAGAGGCGTCATGAGTTCAGCAAAATGACAAAAATGGGCTGCCCACAAGGGAAAACCAGCCTGAGAAAAGTATATGAGCTGCCTCGAAAGAGGAAACCAGCTTTGACAGAACCAAAAACTGTGACTTGAGCGGAGACGGGGAGGCGAAATGCAGGGAAGGAGGCGAATTGAGCGGAGACGGGGAGGCGAAATGCAAAGGATAGAAAGGACTATGGGAGAAGTGATAACCAGGCAGCATCCCAGGTGACAGCATTTTCCCAGAGAGGTGCGTGAGCTTGGAAGCTCCGCTTCAGGAGGGAAACCAGAGCTAACAGGCGGAGGCTAATTCTGCATGGGGTTGGTCGAACAAAGTTGCAGCAGAGCCAAAGACTCAGACGCGGGGACGAGGAATGAAAACATGAATCCAGAGGGGGCATTATGCTGAGCTCGCGGCCTTGTCTTCCCCACCGGCATAAATGCCCCAGAGGGTGACGGCCTGGAGAGTTAAGACACTCGAGTCTCCTTAATGCTTTCCTGTAGGCGGCCATGTGGCATTGCCACGCGCCGTCCTATGAATTAAATTCCATCCCTTCACAAAAATGCACCCGCATCTGGGGCACCGACATGAATCATTATTTTAATATAGTTATTATTTATATTTTTATATATATTTCATATTATTATTATTTCTAATTATATGTTTATTAATTAAATTTATTAATTTTTTATATGTTTTGAAATATCATGGTTACAAATATGAATGACTATTATTTTAATATGATTGCGCCAAGAGGTGCTCTCTAGCCGAATGTGGAAGATATTTTGTAAGGTTATGTTATGTTTTTTTTCCCCAAGGAAAAGATACCCATATCTTCATTATAAATATAAGGGAAATATATTTTGCAGATACACTATTAAAATAATGCATTCATTGTGGCACATAGCAGATCAATACATATTCAATTGTAAAGAATAAATATAAGGATAATCATTGTATACTTTCCGTACAAAATATAAGCATAGTTGATACCTTTTTCACAAATAAGTATCAAATATCAACCAAAAGTATATTAAAAACAACATACAAAATATAGACTATCCTAGTAGTACAAAATGGATGTTAATGCAATGAAATAATATATAAAATATGCATAAGGAAAATATTAAATATGTGGTCCCTCTCCATAGGGGTGGAGTTGGACCTGCATCTAATCTGAACCATGGAAATCAATTACCATCAAAAGACCCTGATCCAAGAGGAAGCCTCCCTTATAAAGGATATCATCAATCTTGTTTCATTCCCTTTAAGCATGGAAACATGTGGAAGATGTAAAATAAGAAATTATACATTGAATGTCTTCCACAATATCAAAAAGTAATAAATTTATGCACATTTGTATCCTGTTAAACCAATTCACCATAAGCATAAAGTCCCCAAAGCACTGAATATGTGAAACCTCCCTTTCGACCACAAAGGAAATAATAGAACAACAAACATTTATATCAACCGAATTATTTGATCCCCACCCAAAACACATCTTGACATGAAAATGATGTTGATAATTTAGGAAAAAAACAAAACCATAGACACAAATGGGTTGATCTCCTCGAAATGCCCCATAAAAAATCCCCCAAGGGTGAGAAGGATTTGGATCAATATGTACAAAATTTCTAGTAAGGGGTGGGGAAATACCTTTAGAAAAATGAGCAATAATCGTAAGTCCCTCAGCACAAAAATATTAGGGTTTTGTTTCAAGAAATCAAGACACCCCAACATAGAATTAAAGGAAGATCATGAATCCCTTTTGTGTGGCGATTGATGGTGCATTCCCTTGAGGCATCTGAGAAGATTAAATCAACCTAGATGATGATAGGGCCCAACAAAGTCTGACAGGAACCCCAAACCCTCCTTCTAAAAGGGAAATGTATGAAAATATGGTCAATGGATTCTCCATTTGACTTGCAGAAGGAACACCAGCCAAACTCAACTTTGAAACGACACATCATAACATCTCAGGTGGGTACCTTACCCTCCATAAGATCGCATACCAAAAACTAAGGTAGAGGTATCCAATATTTGGGGTGTAGATACCATGTGGGGAAAAATCCCAATACAAATCATCGTCTTATGCACATAGGTGGTTATGAGAAGAATGTAAGGCATAAATATACGACGATGCCATTCTGCCTGAAGAGAGTGAAGAATGAATAGGGCATGATTATATTTCCATCTCTGCCTCCATAATATTATAATTTCAACAGTTGTGATATGTGTCAGATGAGTAATTCCCAAATCTAGTAATAAAGTTGTTGGAGATACTGAGAGGGGGGGGGGGGGGGGGGGTTGAATCAATATTTATTTTCAATTGTTATTTTTACTATTTAGATCACATATATTTAGAAAAAAAATTGTAATAATGAATGATTTTATTAATTGAATCAAGTACAAATAAATGAATACAATAAATGACGAATTTTTTCGAGCACCAAATTGGGCTTTGATGAGGCTCTGACCTCTAGGGTTTGACCCTATCTTATCCAAGGCACCAACCTTGAGTTTAGGAGCACCAACTCCAAGGACACCAATCCTATATTTTCCAAGCACCAACTTGGACTTTCCAAGGCACCAACCCCAAGGGCTCCAACCATGTAGCTTCACTTTGAGAAGGTATGTTTGATTGTACTTCATGGCTCCCAAGGTCTTCTTAACTAAGCCCTGTCAATATTCAGCTATCCATTCTTAATCTTCATGTCACATTATCAATGAAAACCTTGATCTCTTAGAAGGTGTCACCAATGCACTTCATGTCATCCAAATAATATCTCCATGGTCACTTCATGATGACTAATGCATCATGGTCTCCAATATTAAGTCCAAGGACAACTAGGGCTTCTCAAAAATGTGTCTACAATAAACTACACTAAGACTCAAAGTGTGCACCAAATAATTCTTCTAAGGTTCTTTAATGTACCTCAACATTGATGCTTCAAGGATGCTTCAATATGCCTCCAAAGTTCCACTGTCCAAAGCTTCACTTGTAAAAATCACCAAATACCTTTGTTTTTATCTTGAGGTTCCAAATGCTGTCAAGGTTCCAAATATTCACTTCAAGGTTGATTGCATATGCCCTCATGGTAAGCTTGTTGATGCCACATGTATCTTCAAATCATTGCTACAATAATCTACTCCCCAAACTGTTCTTAATGGTGACTGTTACATACAAGACTAAGAATGTGAACACAAAGCTTCAAGCCTTTCTATTATAGATTCGGGCTCCACAGGAATGCCTTCAAGGTGCTGCTTTATGATCTTATGAAAGTGTTTCCATAGTTTCGAGCTTCTACAAACAATTCAGGCCTGAGGTAATTAAAGATATCATATATTGTCCTATAGTTTCTTCACCAATATTTAGTTTGTCCAAGCTTCCAAATACTTTTTAGTTGGTCTGAGCTGTAGAAGGAATGCACTAGATCCGAGTTAATGTAGCTTCTCATATGAATATAAACACATATCCAATATTAGTATTCCTTCCACATGGGAAGTCTTCTATCCGAGTTTGAAAAGGATAACCCAAAAATATTCCCTATTGTCCTAGGTTCACGAGATGTGAACACCTCCTTGTTGTTTTTTACTTCTGTCATAATCTTCACCGAAATTACTTGCTTCAAATGAGGTGCTGCATGTCAAATATATATAGGATTTGATTTATGACGAATATACATGTCCTTTTGGAGTGAAGCCGACATGTATGAGCAGGCTAGCACATGTCGGCTCAAGGACATATTTATTTCCTTAACTTGAAAAATTCATATCTCCCAAACCACTTGGAGTTTCGTGCCAAGTAATAGCTCATTGGAAAAGAAATATTATGATCTGAAATATGGAATAGGTATAAAATTCAGAAGATGCCTCTAGGGTAGTGAAAATTATTTTTTAATGAGACTGAACTTTAAATTTAGTGCAGAAAATATCTGGGACAGAATGAGGAGTGTTTGTGACAACATGTGTTTATTAATGGCTTCTCCACTTTTTGCACCAATAATATTATTATGAGTGTCACCATGAGCGTATCCAACAAATTCATCATGATAGTGAATCCATAATTTTCCATTTGGAGAGCTTCAAAGAGTCTTCCAACCACCATCTAGATCATTAAATGAGATCTTCCAACAATGTCATCATATGCCATCAAGTGTTATTGAAGTCCTTCATGTCATGTCCCAAATCATTGTCCATGTCATGAAATGGTCCTCCATGTCATCATCAAATGGTCCTCCATGTCATCATATAGTTTCCAACCATGTAATCTGTTAGTGTCTTTTTTTACATCTTGCCACCAGTGATCAAAATATCTCTTTTTGCATCATATTAGGGTCCCATTCTGATTTTTTTCATTCCATTAGGTCATCATGCAAAAATTTGGTCACTGGAGGTAGTCCTAGTTCAGACCTCACTCTTTTCAAAAATTTCATTGCTTGCTGGCTCATTTCACCACTTTGCTGAGTGTACCATCACCAAGAGTTGTCATTACTATTTCAGTCATTTTCATCATGGTTTCATTTAGTCAAAGTCTCCATTAGGTATTAGGGTTTTCAAGGTCATTAAAAACAAAATTTCACTAGCCTGTACTAGAAATTAGAGGAAATGTGGGTCCCAAGAAAATTCATGAAATTTCATCAAGCTTTAAGCTCATAAACATCATGTCTCCATCATTTTTCAAGAATTCATTCCAAGGGACAAATCATTTGCCACACATAGGGCCAGTTTTTCTTCAAAGTATGTTTCTGACAAAATGGAGATGAAATTCACAAAACTAAAAGAGGTTTTTGTTAATCATAGAACAAAGGAAGAACAACCTCCATTTTTTATACAGGTGTTATGGTTTTGGATAAATGTCAAAAATATAGTTGCTACAAGAGAGTTGCTGCAATTCTTGAGGGACCTTGGGAAACTCAAAGTTTCTCATAGCTGGAGTGTCCAAATTAATTTCTTGATGAATCAAATGATAACTAGACACATAGATCTTTCCCATGAGATATCCTAAGCTCAATTTGGAGTTCAGGAATTCCTCAAAAAGTGGCATGCATGAGCACGCTGCGCTTTTTGAACCCCCTTCTGCACTTTTTGACCAGTCTTGGGAGAATGTATTTTTGAGGGGCTATACTTGATCATTTTCAGTGTTTGATAGGTCCATTGTGTAGTATACAGAAATAAATTCCCAATGAGATATCATGTGCCCAATTTTGAATTCGAATTTACTACCTACATATGTATCTATCTATATGAGAAACTTATTTTCATGTTTAGGAAAAATAACGATTGATCAAAAAAATGAATTATAATATAGGATTTAAGCAATATTGTCACTGCCATCTACCCTTTTTGGATATACATTAACAATTCAGAATATTTTTTGGAAGATGTAGGTTGTGTCAACTAGATTTCCATTAATATAGTCATCATCCTTCTTCTTTATGCCAATAATATTGTTCTTTTGGTGAGAGGACTCTATGGCATCAATAAAAAACTAAGAATCCTCAAGGGCTTCTGCTCTAATATGGGTATGATTGTGAAAATTAACATATGAATGTTATGATAATTAAACACAAAAAGATCACCTACAATATTGTTGTATATGACAACAATAACTTTAACAAAGTTCCTTCATACATATATCTCAAATTTATATTCATTATAAGGTCAATTGGAACTATAAAATTAAGAAAATGATAAATAAATGTGAAATATTATTATTGGCTTGAAAACATTTGCAAATTAGCAAACCTTTGAGTATGGGACTAAGAAAATATTATATTCGAGACTCGTCACTCCTATAATGGATGTGAAGTTTGGGGATGTAGTCTATTTCTAGAATCATGGAGAAAGATAGAGCATATCCAAAATAATTTTATAACTAGTATCTCAAAATTAAAGGCAATACACCCTATCCTATCCTCCTCTTAGAAGTGGGTCTTTCACCGATTAAGAGAACACATATTATTATGTACTTAATGTACAAGAAAAATATAAGAAACATGGATTACAAGGGGCTCCCCAAAATTGCTTCAAATTTCAGTGAAAACCACCAATTGCTTAAAAATATTGGTATAAAGATGCCAAATATTGGCTAAATCATTGGGGAATAAAAGGAGTCATTTTGTAAAATACCGATAATATTAAAAATATTATTATATTTAATTTTAAAGATAATTTATGGTGTAATAAATAAATGGGGGATTAAAAACATTAAGATAATATGAGATGGTCAACCCTAATGGAGAAGATCAAAGTGTTTTTCTATTTTAAAGAGTGTAAAGAAGAAAATCAACATTGCTATATTAAAAGCAAATTCTCGTGAATTAGTAAAGTGGAATTAGGCATTGGAAAATTCTCAAAACACCATGGGATGAAATAATTTTTCATCTTTGTGACAATAAGAGGGTTGAATATGAAAAACACTTTCTCTGAGAGTGCCTTGACATATACCCTAATCAGATCCCAATTTCAAAATATTTGTCAAGATATCAATCCTCCTAAAATCCCAAGTCTTCAAAATTATAATTATTTTTGAAGGCTTCTCTTAATGATTTTCAAGCATAGTAATAAAATTTAAATTAAATTTGAATTGTTATAGATTAATATATTGAGTAAAAAATAATTCACCTATAACGCTTTGCATCTCTATAACATTGTGAGGGTTTTTTCAATGCTTAACAAATCTCTTGCAACTCGATAGCCACTAGCTAGGGTGGTCCTAATTTAGTGATCCCTTTGTCGATGTCTGATATACCCACCGTCAATGCTCTGATATCCTATAGGCCAAAATTCTAGAAGAAAAAACCCTCAGGCTTTGTCAAAAAGCTTGAGGATATTTTGAAGGTAGAGATCAATCCTTATCGATCCAAAACAAGGGCTCTTAAGATTGTAGAAGTAGTGGTTAATTAAAACTTGGTAACAATTGATAAAAGGGTCAAGTTTCCCCTTCTTTCTGTGAGAGAGGGACTTATATACCTTCTTAGTCAAGAATAAGGAAGACTAGGACTTGATATTTAGAAATGAACCTTAATTCATGGGTTCCCAAGGTCTCTATTTGGATCAACAAAGCCTATATTTAAACCCAGAATGTGATGCCCCTTCAACAGTTCCAGTCTCGGTTAAACTAACCTTCCTTCCTCTACATTTTTGGAATGATGCCACTTTTAAAATCATTGGAAACGCCCTAGGTAAGTATATTTATCGTGTCAGGTCCAAAGAGGGTTTGTTTATTGTGCCAAGATCTGTATGGAAGTAGCTTTAGAAAAATGGCTTCTGGCCACAGTAAAACTAAACTTGGATCACTGTTCCCATATATGAGAGGTGGATTGTGACCAATTTTTTTTTAAGTGCAATGTCTATCATGGGTATGAACACTTTTCTATAATATTCAAAAGGAATATTGAGGAGCAAAAAAATCAGGTGGAAGAATGAGATCAATGGAAATAGCCCAAAATATGAAGACGACATTCCAAGCATGCTAAAAACTGGCCATGACAGAGAAATATAGTAGGGAACAAAGGAAAGGGCCCAACCTCTCCATCCAAATTGAAATTAGCTCCATGAGAGGGTACCAAAAATCTGGGTATAGAGAAGGCTAATAGAAATAGTTTTGAAGTGCTCAGCCTGACTGAAGAGGAACATGATATTTTATCAAGCCATGTCCCTCCCTATCTTGGAAAGGAATCCAAATACTCTCCTGGTCTTCTCAAGAATGGAATTTAACCCTTGAGGATATACCCCTGTCCATGTGATAGGTGAGATTTACTCTTCCTCATATGAGGGCGAGTTCCACTCTTCTAGGGTGACTCGAAATGACTCTTCCCTTGTGAGTTCATTTTATGAAAAATAAGAGACAGAGAAAGAGAAAGAGCATGACCACATTCAACTTAAGTCGGGAAGAAAAATAAACAGATAGGGTCAAATTGAAAAATATGAAAAGGAAATGAATTGGGAAGACAAGGTATTTTGGATAGAGACATCACAATGTACTAGAATACAAGGAAAGGAGGTAGTTTAGGCCCCAATCAAGGGGCTAAAAAATCTAATATAAAATGATAAAACTAATCTCCTGGAATCGTAGGGGGTTGGATATGGGTAAAATAATGTCATAGGTTAAATAATTAGTTCAAAAATAAAAAACCCATATTCTCCTACTCTAGGAGACTAAAATGGGGGATCAAGAGATTTCCCAAAACCAGTATAAATTATGGAATGGTAGTGGAATTTCGACAGTCAGTTCAATGGGGGTTTTAGGTGGTGTTTATACTCTCCGGGCTTCCTCATCTTTTAGGCTTTTGGATGAATGTTCTTCTTCTTTCTGTTTGGTGACGCATTTTTTATATCTCCCCTCCCAAAATGTATGTTTATTAACTAGTTTATATATGCTAGTTCATTTTCGAGAAAAAATCGATTGCTGGAATTTTCTCATGAACTCAGGAGACTCAAAATATGGACCAAATTCACTAAAAACATATTTATAATTTTTATTTTATTAGAAACTTGATATATATAGTTAAATATATATGAGCTTGGCATTTTTATTTGACATGATTTTGATTTTTTAATGTGATATGTGTAACTCTCATAAGAGAGAGGGAGAGCTAACTTAGAAAAATATCTATTGTAAATATTAAATTTCTATATGCTTATTGATTAAATATAAATATTAAGTGTAAATATAATGGTCACCGATATGAATCATTACTTTAATATAGTTATTATTTATATTTTATATATATTTCATATTATTATTATTTCTAATTATATGTTTATTAATTAAATTTATTAATTTTTTATATGTTTTGAAATATCATGGTTACAAATATGAATGACTATTATTTTAATATGATTGCACTGAGAGGTGCTCTCTAGTTGAATGTGGAAGATATTTTGTAAGGTTATGTTATGTTTTTTTTTTCCCCAAAGAAATATACCCATATCTTCATTATAAATATAAGGAAAATATATTTTGCAAATACACTATTAAAATAGTGCATTTATTGTGGCACATAAATGATCAATACATGTAAAATTGTAAATAATAAATATAAGTACAATCATTGTATACTTTCCGTACAAAATATAAGCATAGTTGATACATTTTTCACAAATAAGTATCAAATATAAACCAAAATTCTACTAAAAACAACATACAAAATATATACTATCCTAGTAGTACAAAATGGATGTTAATGCAACGAAATAATATATAAAATATGCATAAGGAAAATATTAAATATGTGGCCCCTCTCCATATGGGCGAAGCTGGACCTGCATCTAATTTGAACCATGGAAATAAATCACTGTCGAAAGACCCTGATCCAAGAGGAGGCCTCCCTTAGAAAGGATATCATCAATATTGTTTCATTCCCTATAAACATGGAAACAAGTGGAAGATGTAAAATAAGAAATGATACATTGAGTGTCTTCCACAATATCAAAAAGTAATAAATTTCTGCACATTTGTATCTTGTTAAACCAATTCACCACAAGCATAGAGTCCCCAAAGCACTGAAGATGTGAAAGCTCCCTTTCGACCACAAAGGAAATAAGAGAACAACAAACATTTATATCAACCCAATTATTTGATCCCCACCCAAAATGAATCTTGACATGAAAATGATGTTGATAATTTAGGAATAAAACAAAGGCATAGCCACAGATGGGTTTATCTCCCCGAGATGCTACATAAAAAATCCCCCAATGGCGAGAAGGATTTGGATCAATATGTACAACATTTCTAGTAAGGGGTGGGGAAATACCTTCAGAAAAATGAGCAATAATCGTAAGTCACTCAGCGCAAAAATATCATGGTTTGATTTCTCATCAACAAAAATTTCTCTGTTTCGAGAAATCAAGACGCCCCAACATAGAATTAAAGGAAGATCATGAATCCCTTTTGTGTGGCGATTCATGGTCCATTACCTCGAGGCATCTGAGAAGGTTAAATAAACCTAGATAATGATAGGGCCCAACAAAGTCTGACAAGAACCCCAAACCCTCCTCATAAAAGGGAAATGTATGAAAATATGGTAAATGGATTCTCCATTTGACTTGCAAAAATAACACCAGCCAAACTCGACTTTGAAGTGAGACATCATAACATCTCAGGTAAGTACCTTACCCTCCATAGGAGCCCATACCAAACACTAAGGTAGAGGTATCCAATCTTTGGGGTGTAGATACCATGTGGGGAAAAATCCCAAAACAAATCATCGTCTCATGCACATAGGTGGATATGAGCAGAACGTAAGGCATAAATATACGACGATACCATTCCACCTGAAGAGAGTGAAGAATGAATAGGGCATGATTATATTTCCATCCATACCTCCATAGAGTAGTACGTTTAGTAGAATGAATAGGAAACACTTATCTTTCCATCCTTGCCTCCATAATATTGTAAGTTCAACGGTTGTGACATGTGTGAAATGAGTAATGCCCAAATATAGTAATAAAGTTGTTGGAAATACTGAGAGGGGGTTGGGGGTGAATCAATATTTATTTTCAATTGTTATTTTTACCAGTTAAATCACTTATATTTAGAACAGAAATTATAATAATGAATTATTTTATTAATTGAATCACGTAGAAATGAATGAATACAATAAAAGATGAATGTTTTCAAGCACTAACTTGGGCTTTGATGAGGCTCCAACCTCTAGGGTTTGACCCTATCTTATTCAAGGAACCAAGCTTGAGTTTAGGAGCATGAACTCCAAGGACACCAATCCTATATTTTCCAAGCACCAACTTAGACTTTCCAAGGCACCAACCCCCAAGGGCTCCAACCCTATAGCTTCACTTTGTCAAGGTATGTTTGGTTGTACTTCACAGCTCCCATGGTCTTCTTCACCGAGCCCTATCAATCTTCAGCTATCTATTCTTAATATTCACGTCACATTATCAATGAAAAACTTGATCTGTTAGAAGGTGTCACCACTGCACTTCATTTCATCCAAATAATATCTCCATGGTCACTTCATGATGAATAATGCATCATGGTCTCCAATATTAACTCCAAGGACAACTAGGGCTTCTAAAAAATGTGTCTACAATAAACTGCACTAAGCCTCAAAGTGTGCACCAAATAATTCTTCTAAGGATTCTTTAATGTACCTCAACACTGCTGCTTCAAGGATGCTTCAATATTTCTCCAAAGTTCGATTGTCCAAAGCTTCAGTTATAAAAATTTTCAAATAACTTTATTTTTTGTCTTGAGGTTCCAAACACTATCAAGGTTCCAAATATTCACTTCAAATTTGATTGCATATGCCCTCATGGTAATATTGATGATGCCACATGTATCTTCAAATCATTGCTACAATAATCTGCTCCCAAAACTGTTCTTAATGGTGACTATTACATATAGGACCGAGAATGTGAACACAAAGCTTCAACCTTCAAGCCTTGCTGCTATAGATCTGGGCTCCATAGGTATGCCTTCAAGGTGTTGCTTTATGACCTCCTGAAAGTGCTACCATAGGTCCTACCTTCTACAAAAAATTCAAGCCTGAGGTAATGAAAGATATCATCTTTTCTTGTAGTTTCTTCACTGATATGTAGTTTGTTACAGCTTCCAAATACTTTTTACTTGGTCTGAGTTGTAGAAGGAATGCATTGGGTCTGAGTTAATGTAGCTTCACAGGTGACTATAAACACAGTTTCGAGATTAGTATTCCTTCTACATGTGAATTCTGTTATCCGAGTTTGAAAAGGATAGCCTAAAAATATTCCTTAGTGTCCTAGGTTCACGAGATGTGAACACCTCCCTGCTATTCTATACTTCTGTGATAATCTTCACTGAAATTACTTTCTTCAAATGAGGTGTTGGATGTCAAATATATATAGGATTTGATTTATGACGAATATGCATGTGCTTTTGGAGTGAAGCTAACATGTATGAGGAGGCTAGCACAGGTCGGCTCAAGGACATATTTATTTCCTTAACTTGAAAAATTCATATGTCCCAAACCACTTGTAGTTTCGTTCCAAGTAATAGCTCATTGGAAAGGAAAAATTATGCTCTAAAATATGGCATAGGTATAAAATTAAGAAGATGCCTATAGGGTAGTGAAAATTATTTTTTAATGAGACCGACCTTGAAATTTAGTGCAGAAAATATCTCGGACAGAATGAGGAGAGTTTGGGACAACATGTGGTTATTAATGGCTTCTCCACTTCTTGCACCAATAATATTATTATGAGTGTCATCATGAGAGTATCCAACAAATTCATCATGATAGTGAATCCATAATTTTCCATTTGAAGAGCTTCAAAGAGTCTTCCAACCACCATCTAGATCATTAAATGAGATCTTCCAACAATGTCATCATATGCCATCAAGTGTTATTAAGGTCCTTCATGTCATATCCCCAATCATTGAACATGTCATCAATGGTTCTCCATGTCATCATCAAATGGTCCCCCATGTCATCATATAGTTTCCAACCATGTAATCTATTAGTGTCCTTTTTTGCATCTTACCACCAGTGATCAAAATATCTCTTTTCACATCATATTAGGGTCCCATTCTGAATTTTTTTCATTCCATTAGGTCATCATGCAAAAATTTGATCACTGGAGGTAGTCCTAGGTCAGACCTCGCTCTTTTCAAAAATTTCATCGCTTGCTGGCTCATTTCACCACTTTTCTGAGTGTACCATCTCCAAGAGTTTTCATTATTATTTTAGTCATTTTCATCATGGTTTCATTCAGTCAGAGTGTCCATTAGGTATTAGGGTTTTCAAGGTCATGAAAAATAAAATTGCACCAGCCTGCACCACCAATTAGAGGAAATGTGGGTCCCAAGAAAATTCATGAAATTTCATCAAGTTTTAAGCTCATAAACATCATGTCTACATCATTTTTCAAGAGGTCATTCGAAGGGACAAATCATTTTCCACACATAGGGCCAATTTTTCTTCAATGTATGTTTCTGACAAAATGGAGATGAAATTTACAAAATTGAAAGAGGTTTTTGTTAATCATAGAACAAAGGAAGAACAAACTCCTTTATTTTTTATATAGGTGTTATGGTTTGGGATAAATGTAAAAAATATAGTTTCTACAAGAGAGTTGCTGCACTTCTCGAGTGACCTTTGGAAACTCAAATTTTCTCATAGTTGGATAGTCTAAATGACTTTCTTGATGAATGAAATGATAACTAGACATAGAGATCTTTCCCATGAGATATCCTGAGCTCAATTTCGAGTTCAGGAAGTCCTCCAAAAGTGGCATGCATGAGCACGCTACGATTTTTCAACCCCCATTCTGTACTTTTTGACCAATCTTGGTAGAATTGATTTTTGAGGGGTTGTACTTGATCATTTTTAGTGATTGATAGGTCCATTATGTAGTATATAGAAATAGATTTCCAACGAGCTATCATGCGCCCAATTTTGACTTCGACTTTACTACATACATATCTATCTATCTATATGAGAAACTTATTTTCATGTTTAGGAACAGTAACGGTTGATCAAAAAAATGAATTATAATATAGGATTTAATCAATATTGTCACTTTCGTCTACCCTTTTTGGATATACATTAGCAAGTTAGAAGGTTGTTTGGAAGATGTAGGTTGTGTCAACTAGATTTCCATTAATATAGTCATCATCCTTCTTCTTTCTACCAATAATATTTTTCTTTTGGCGAGGAGTCTCTATGCCATCGATAAACAACTAAGAATCCTCAAGGGCTTTTGCTCTAATATGGGTATGATTGTGAAAATTAACATATGAATGTTATGATAATTAAATAGAAAAATATCACTTACAATATTGTTGTATATGACAACAATAACTTTAATAAATTTCCTTCATACATATATCTCAAATTTATATTCATTATAAGGTCAATTGGAACTATAACATTAAGAAAATGATAAATAAATGTGAAATATTATTATTGTCTTGAAAACATTTGCAAATTAGAAAACCTTTGAGTATGGGATTAAAAAAATATTATATCCGAGACTCGTCACTCCTATAATGGATGTGAAGTTTGGGGATGTAGTCTGTTTAGAGAATCATGGAGAAAGATAGAGCATATCCAAAATAATTTTATAACTAATATATCAAAATTAAAGGCAATATGCCTTATCCTATCCTCCTCTTAGAAGTGGGTCTTTCACCCATTAAGAGAACACATATTATTTTGTACTTAATGCACGAGAAAAATATAAGAAACATGGATAATAAGGGGCTCCCAAAATTTTCTCCAAATTTCAATGAAAACCACCAATTGCTTAAGAATATTGGTATAAAAATGCTAAATATTGGCCAAATCATTGGGGAATAAAAGGAGTCATTTTGTAAAATACCCATAATTTCAAAAATATTATTATATTTAATTTTAAAGATAATTTATGGTGTAATAAATAAATAGGGGATTAAAAAAATTAAGATATTATGAGATGGTCAACCCTAATGGAGAAGATCAAAGCGTTTTTCTATTTTAAGAGTGTAAAGAAGAAAATCAACATTGCTATATTAAAAGAAAATTCTCATGAGTTAGTAAAGTGGAATTAGGCATTGGAAAATTCTCAAAACACCATGGGATGAAATAATTTGTCATCTTTGTGACAATAAGAGGGTTGAATATGAAAAACACTCTCTCTTAGAGTGCCTTGACACATACCCTAATTAGATCCCAATTTCAAAATATTTGGCAAGATATCAATCCTCCTAAAATCCTAAGTCTTAAAAATTATAATTATTTTTGGAGGCTTCTCTTAATGCTTTTAAAGCATAGTAATAAAATTTAAATGAAATTTGAACTGTTATAGATTAATATATTGAGTAAAAAATAATTCGCCTATCATGCTTTGCATCTCTGTAACATTGTGAGGGTTTTCTCAATGCTTAACAAATCTCTTGCAACCCGATAGCCACTAGCTAGGGTGGTCCTACTTTTGTGCTTCCTTTGTTGATGTCTGATATACCCAATTTCAATGCTCTGGTATCCTATGGGCAAAAATTCTAGAAGATGAAACCCTCATGATTTGTCAAAAACCTTGAGGATATTTTGAAGGTAGAGATCAATGCTTCTCAATCCAGAACAAGGGCTCTTAAGATTGTAGAAGTAGTGGTTGATTAAAGCTTGGTAAAAATCGATAAAGGGTCAAGTTTCCTCTTCTTTCTATGAGAGAGGGTCTTATATACCTTCTTATTCAAGAATAAGGAAGACTAAGACTTGATATTTAGAAATGACCCTTAATTAATGGGTTCCCAAGGTCTTATTTAGATCGAAGGAGCCTACATTTTAACCCAGAATGTGATTTCCCTTCAACAGTTCCAGTCTCAGTTAAACTAGCCTTCCTTCCTCTACATTTTTAAAATGATGCCACTTTTAAAATCATTGGAAACACCCTAGGTAAGTATATTGATCGTGTTAGGCCAGAAGAGGGTTTGTTCATTGTGCCAAGATCTATATGGAAGTAGCTTTAGAAAAATGTCTTCTGGCCACAGTAAATCAAAACTTGGATCACTGACCTCCCATATCCGAGAGGTGGATTATGACCAACTTTTTTTTAAGTGAATTGTTTATCATGGGTATGAACACTTTTCTATAAGATTCAAAAGGAATATTGAGGAGAAAACAAATCAAGTGGAAGAATGAGATCAATGGAAATAGCCCAAAAGATGAAGAGGAACTTCAAAGCAGGCTAACAACTGGCCATGACAGATAAATCTAGCAGGGAACAAAGGGAAGGACCCAACCTTTCCATCCAAAGTGAAATCAGCTCCATGAGAGGGTACCAAAAATCTGGGTATAGAGAACGTTAATAGAAATATTTTTTAAGTGCTCAGCCCGATTGAAGAGGAACATGATATTTCCTCAAGCCATGTCCCTCCCTATCTTGGAAAGGAATCCAAATACTCTCCTGGTCTTCTCAAGAATGGAATTTCACCCCTTGAGGATATACCTCTATCCATGTGATAGGTTAGATTTACTCTTCCTCATATGAGGGCGAGTTCCACTCTTCTAGGGCTACTCGAACTGACTCTTCCCTTGCGAGTTCATTTTATGAAAAATCAAAGACAGAGAAAGAGAAAGAACATTAATGTGATATGCATAACTCTCATGAGAGAGAGAGAGAGCTAACTTAGAAAAATATTTATTGTAAATATTAAAATTTTATATGCTTATTGATTAAATATAAATATTAAGTGTAAATATAATGGTCACCGATATGAATCATTATTTTAATATAGTTATTATTTATATTTTATATATATTTCATATTATTATTATTTCTATTTATATGTTTATTAATTAAATTTATTAATTTTTTATATGTTTTGAAATATCATGGTTACAAATACGAATGACTATTATTTTAATATGATTGCACTGAGAGGTGCTCTCTAGCCGAATGTGGAAGATATTTTGTAAGGTTAAGTTATGGTTTTTTCCCCAAAAAAAAGATACCCGTATCTTCATTATAAATATAAAGAAAATATGTTTTGCAGATATATTATTAGAATAGTGCGTTCATTGTGGCACATAACCGATCAGTACATGTTCAATTGTAAAGAATAAATATAAGTACAATCATTTTATACTTTCTGGACAAAATATAAGCATAGTTGATACTTTCTTCACAAATAAGTATCAAATATCAACCAAAATTCTATTAAAAACAACATACAAAATATAGACTATCCTAGTAGTACAAAATGGATATTAATGCAATGAAATAATATATAAAATGTGCATAACGAAAATATTAAATACGTGGCCCCCCTCCATAGGGGAAAAGCTGGACCTGCATCTAATCTGAACCATGGAAATCAATCACCATCGAAAGACCCTGATCCAAGAGGAGGCCTCCCTTAGAAAGGATATCATCAATATTGTTTCATTCCCCGTAAACATGGAAACAATTGGAAGATGTTAAATAAGAAATGATACATTGAGTGTCTTCCACAATATCAAAAAGTAATAAATTTGTGCACATTTGTATCCTATTAAACCAATTCACCGGAAGCATAGAGTCCCCAAAGCACTAAAGATGTGAAAACTCCCTTTCGACCACAAAGGAAATAATAGAACAACAAACGTTTATATCAACCCAATTATTTTATCCCCACCCAAAATGCATCTTGACATGAAAATGATGTTGATAATTTAGGAATAAAACAAAACCATAGCCACAGATGGGTTGATCTCCCTGAGATGCCCCATAAAAAAATACCCTAATGGCGAGAAGGATTTGGGTCAATATGTAGAACATTTCTGGTAAGGGGTGGGGAAATCCATCTAAAAAAATGAGCAATAATCATAAGTCCCTCAACACAAAAATATCAGGGTTTGATTTCTCATCAACAAAAAATCTCTGTTTCGAGAAATCAAGATGCCCCAACACAGAATTAAAGTAAGATCATGAATCCCTTTTGTGTGGCGATTCACGGTCCATTCCCTCAAGGCATATGAGAAGGTTAAATCAACCTAGATAATGATAGGGCCAAACAAAGTTTGACAGGAACCCCAAACCCTCCTCGTAAAAGGGAAATGTATGAAAATATGGTCAATGGATTCTCTATTTTACTTGCAGAAGGAACACCAGCCAAACTTGACTTTGAAGTGACACATCATAACATCTCAAGTAGGTACCTTACCCTCCGTAAGAGCCCATACCAAAAACTAAGGCAGAGATATCCAATCTTTAGGGTGTAGATACCATGTGGGGGAAAATCCCAAAACAAATCATCGTCTCATGCACATAGGTGGATATGAGCAGAACGTAAGGCATAAATATACGACAATGCCATTCCGCTTGAAGAGAGTGAAGAATGAATAGGGCATAATTATATTTCCATCCCTACCTCCATAGAGTAGTAAGTTTAGTAGAATGAATAGGAAACACTTATATTTCCATCCCTGTCTCCATAATATTGTAAGTTTAACGGTCATGACATGTGTCAGATGAGTAATGCCCAAATATAGTAATAAAGTTGTTGGAAATACTGAGAGGAGGGGGGAGATGAATCAATTTTTTTTTTCAATTTTTTTATTTATTAGTTAGATCACTTATATTTAAAACATAAATTGTAATAATGAATTCTTTTATTAATTGAATCAAGTAGAAATGAATGAATACAATAAAATATGAATGTTTTCGAGCACCAACTTGGGCTTTGATGAGGATCCGATGTCTAGGGTTTTACCCTATCTTATCCAAGGCACCAAGCTTGAGTTTAGGAGAACCAACTCCAAGGACACCAATTTTATATTTTCCAAGAACAAACTTGGACTTTCCAAGGCACCAATCCCAAGGGCTCCAACCCTGTAGCTTCACTTTGTCAAGGTATGTTTGGTTGTACTTCACAGCTCCCAAGGTGTTATTCACCGAGTCCTGTCAATATTAAACTATCCATTCTTACTCTTCACGTCACATTATCAATGAAAACCTTGATCTCTTAGAAGGTGTCACCACTGCACTTCATGTCATCCAAATGATATCTCCATGGTCACTTCATGATGACTAATGCATCATGGTCTCCAATATTAACTCCAAGGACAACTAGGGCTTCTCAACAATGTGTCTACAATAAACTGCACTAAGCCTCAAAGTGTGCACCAAATAATTATTCTAAGGATTTTTTAACGTACCTCAACACTGCTGCTTCAAGGGTGCTTCAATATGCCTCCAAAGTTCCACTATCAAAGGTTCACTTGTAAAAATCTCCAAATACCTTTGTTTTTTGTCTTGAGGCTCCAAACGCTGTCAAGGTTCCAAACGCTGTCATTTCACGACTTTTCTGAGTGTACCATCACCAAGAGTTTTCATTATTATTTCAGTCATTTTCATCATGGTTTCGTTCAGTCAGAATCTCCATTAGGTATTAGGATTTTCAAGGTCATCAAAAACAAAATTGCACCAGCCTGCACCAGCAATTAGAGGAAATGTGGGTCCTAATAAAATTCATAAAATTTCATCGATTTTTAAGCTCATAAACATCATGTCTGCATCATTTTCAAGAATTCATTCCAAGGGACAAATCATTTGCCACACATAGGGCCAGTTTTTCTTCAAAGTATGTTTCTGACAAAATGGAGATGAAATTCACAAAAATGAAAGAGGTTTTTGTTAATCATAGAAAAAAGGAAGAACAACCTCATTCATTTTTTATACAGGTGTTATGGTTTGGGATAAATTTTAAAAATATATTTGCTACAAGATAGTTGCTGCACTTCTCTAGTGACCTTGGGAAACTCAAAGTTTCTCATAGCTGGAGTGTCCAAATGACTTGCTTGATGAATCAAATGATAACCAGACAGAGAGATATTTCCCATGAGATATCCTAATCTCAATTTGGAGTTCACAAAGTCCCCAAAAAGTGGCATGCACGAGCACGCTGCGCTTTTTGAACCCCCATTCTGCACTTTTTGATAAGTCCTGGGAGAATTGATTTTTGAGGGGCTATACTTGATCATTTCCAGTGCTTGATAGGTCTATTGTTTAGTATACAGAAATAGATTTCCAATGAGATATCATGCACCCAATTTTTATTTCTAGAATTCATCCAAAATTAGGTTTGAAGGTGGCACATCGCTGTTGGAATTCTGGCCTTGCGCTCCTGGGCTTGGCGCTATGCTCCTGGCATAGGCACTGCGCTCCTGCAAAATTTTGCCCACAGATCTCCAAACCTCTTGCAAGTGGTTTCTTCATAAAATCAACTCCTATTAATTTATTTCCATGTAATTTTGACCTCCTCCAACCTCTTTTTAAGTTTATAATTAATAATTCATGATGTTACATATTCCTCACATGCCACTCCAAAATTGGGAAAAGAAACCCTAATCCTCCCCCTACCAAGTTGAATTAACTTCCATTGGACCATATATCCATTCCTCACACTCCCTATAAACTTCCCTCGCTATTACACACCTCCAATCCCTTTTCCCTAGCTCTAATCCCAAAACTTTAAATCTAGGTGGCATTTCCTGGCTACCTAAACAAAATCCCTGTAATTGAATTCCCTAGTCTATATACCTAAGAATTTTTCCCTCCCATAACTTCCCACAACTCCCTAACTCCCTTCCCTGCTTCCCTAAATTTTCCCTTATCCATCCCAACTCCCTAACCCCACTATCCTACTCCCTTTCCCTTCCCCTTCTTCCCAATGGTTTTTCCCAAAACACAACTAAAACATGGAAGAAGAGGAAGACCTTCATCATGAGCAAGGGAGAGAGTTTGAATTGGTGGACTTGGATGACCTAGATGACCATAACAACACAAGACTGATCATCCAAGAGAAATATGCCAAGATCATGGAATTACAAGATAATTGGCAAGAGCCAAATTTGTCATCTCCTACCTTGAGCAAGAAACCAAACAGCTCACTGAAAAACAAATACTCTTAGAATTAGAGATTTTGAAGGCCAAGAAATAAGATAAAAAAGGTAAGGCAATGATGGAAAATGACGAGAATCATCATGATGAGGCTCAAACCACCAGGAATAGACCCAAAACAAGAGGCCTCAAAGAGCATTGGAGGCAGAAAAACTCAGCTTGGGAAAGAGAATTACTAAGAAAATTGATGAAAATAGGGAAATTTGGCTTGAAAATACCAACATACACCTGGAGAAGATTTTAAAAAATGAAAACAAAGACAATTATATCTAGATATTCATGGCTAAGCATTATTCCGAAGGAATCAAATAGCAAGGTCAAAACTCCAAAAGGTGAAGGTAAAGCTAGAAATCCTAATCACCCAAGAGGAGAAGAGGAAAATTGAAATCATTGCTAAGGCCTCTCTGATTGCTTAGCATAACTCATTAACACTTCATCCACCAATTTTGAAGGTTTTTGGGCAATTTTTTTCATTTTTGGTTATTTTGTAAATTTTAAAACAGTTTTTGAATAGTGAGCGTGTCAAAAGCGGAACAAGCGGAACACCTAGGGCGTTGCGCTTCTTTTGGGGGCATCCAAAGGCAAAAATACCACCACCATTGGATTTAGAAGGCATAAAACATGCAATTTTGACACTTTTCACACCCAATGTTTACAATTTGGCAAGGATAAATGACCAAAAACACCTCAAAAATGGCATTTCTACCCTCATTTTCAGGCAGGCGCTGCACTCCTGACTAGTCTTGGGAGATTCAAATTTTTGATGGCTAAAACTCATCTTTTTTGGCAAAACGATACATGTTTAGAAACTAGACAGGACAAGATTTCCAATGAGATATACTGAGCTCAATTTGGACATCGAAGACCGCCTCAAAAGTTGGCTTGAAGTTGGCATTGTGCTTGTGACACTGGCGCTGCGCTCCTGACAATTGTCTGATTTTTCTAATTTTTTCCTAGTTTTCTAAGTTTGACCATGGAAAATGTGATTTTTAATGATGTAAATGATGGATGTAAATTTAATTAAAATATTTTTTAGTTACTAGAGGGTAAATACATTAGGTAAAAAATGTTTTCATGAATGAATGAATCGGTTTCACCAAAACTAGTGGAGAGTTTGTTTGACCTCCTTAGTCTTTGGGTTTTTAGTTCAGAATTTTCCTCAACTCAGGGATTCGACCCATGAGGTTGGGAAAATGTGTTTCTTGCCTATCTATTTCACCTCTCCACTAATTAGATAAGGTTGGATGTTGTTGTATTGATCATAGAACACTATTGTGTCAGACTTTTGGCGAGAATTTATTGACAGAGTTGCAGCTATTTTGGTGGGAATCTTGTGGTACTGTATTTTGACATAGTTTCTCCTTCTATTTACATATGTATGAATGTTACATACTTTCCATGATCATGTCATTTCTATAATGTGTTGATTCTTAAGTGAGATAAGTATAATTCATGTTTAATGCTATGTTTTGGGAGAATCATCATACTTTTGTTCATTTCTCCAGTTTAAAAAGAATTCATGTATGTCATGCTCTTTTTAGCACCTCGCCAGTCTATTCATTCCATCAATGCTCCTTAAAGTGGTAAAGTACCTACCTACCTTTCCCCATCATATGTTTGCAATTGTTGGTCCTTTTTCCCTGACCTAATTTCCTCTTTGACTTAATTCACTCATCCAGCACCCAAATCAACCAATCAAAATCCCTATTCTACTATACCTAGCCTAAAATGTAATTGATTCAGCCCTCTTGGCTGTGATCCCATGGAGAGAGACCTCTCCTTCCTAGTAGGGCTAGATACTTGGTGAGAGCTTGGCCTATGGTTACCTTTGCTGGTCTCTTCTCAGCCTTGGAGATCCGGTGGAGTGTTAACATAATCAATACCTTCATCAAATGACATTATCAAGTGTAGTCTTATAGGTTACCAAACAAGGTACACTATTGACACTTGGAACCTTAAGAATATTTTCCATCTTAACATCATGTTGGTTCCAAGCTTATTCATCAATAGTAAGCGCATCATCATTAATGGCATACTTATTAACCAAGAGGGACTTTTCATCATGAGCAAGGACTTCTTCATACAAGGTCTACATGACATCACTGCAAGGGTTTTCCATTAGGGTTTTTAGGTATTTACAAGAATATTTATCCTCATATTGACATCAATGATAACCTCAGACCAACTATATCCCCATTTTTCATTGATGGAAGTATTATTTCCCTTCCATAATTTTCTCCCCCTTTGACATCAATGGAAAACCGGGTACCCAAGTGCTCCCCCTATCATGCTGCTTCAAGCTGCTCCCCCTATCATGGTACTCTCTATTTTGGAAATTTTTTCCATGAGCTATGTGTTTGCATCTCTTCATGTGATGAACCATCTCCTCCTTCCTGTATAAGCTCCTCTATCTCATGAAGTATTTTTGTCCTTGTGTGATCAGGTAAAAGACATCATCATAATATCAAGATTTTTTCATTGGAGTTAATTTCGAGATATGATCTGTCAATATTGTCCATGTGTGACTCATCAAGGATTTCTTCACGAATAACATCTGAAAGAATGGCTAAGAATCACAAGCTCCCCCTAACAGTATGCATGGTCTCCTTTTTGGCAGAGTCTCATCATCAAAACTTGGAATATCATATCTGCCAAGGATGTCATCATCAAATCAAAAACATGTATTGTTGGCTTGAGTGTCTAAGAGACTTTCGGATCCAATTTTATTCCTTCTACATACTTATGTAAATTTCTTCTTTGGCTTGGTTGTCATGGTTTTAGGGACCCAAGTCAAGTTACACTCACGTTCCATATTTCCAATGTTATGACAATTGAAGCACTCCATCTTGTTCATGAATGAGTAATGTAGAAATTTATAAACACAATAATGTATTTCCGAATTCTCCTAATCTAAAAATTTAATATTATGTTAAATAAAAAATCCTTCCACTTAATTCTTTGTAGAAATTAAATCTCCAATTGCAAACATATGAGGAAAAATCAATCGCACATAAACAAGATGTTTTACCGAGAAAGCTTAAAGCTAAAAACCCCAACTATCATATATTATGTATATCAATGGAACATGTAACAATCTCATACAAATCTCAGCTCATAGAGCTATCAGTACAATATAAAATCGTTACACACTGTCATACATAAATTTGCATATCTATGTGCCAATTTCTTGCCTCCTGATAGCCTGCCTCCAATGCGCAATCCCCGCTGAAGAAGATCCCTGAATGAATTAGATCTTCCATTTTTTTCACTGCGCAATCTTAATTGGCATCTTCAATGTCTATGTAGATGCATTGAATGCATCACTATAGTCACAACTGATAGTCAAACACACCCTTTCACCTATCTCTCCACTAGGTCTCCACTGGATCTGACATGCAAGTAGTTAACTGTTGTATTTCTTCAGTTGCAAGTAAGACACTACTTGTGAATTAATTAAATAATTAATTCACTCATCTTTCACTAGTGTATCTTTAGCTATAACTAGCACAAATAATTTTAATTCACTTAACTGAGTTAAACTAAATAACAACTCACATAACTACTTTGCCAACTCTGTTACTTTCCACAATCAGTTATAATGAAGTTCTCCATGCATGAGTCACCAACCACCCTAGGAATTGCGTAATTTCTTCAACCCGCTGATGTGCCACATATATTCACTGAAATCAATTGCTCCAAAAGAATAAGTTACTATTTATTGTCTGATTATTATTAAGGGCTAATAATAATCAACATGCATTCTATTTTTAGATTAGTGATCTATAAATAGACTTTGCCCATCTTCTAAAAATAGAAATTCATCCAAAGATAGAATTTTCTCAACCATCTAGAATCAACATCTTGCTAATTTTAGAATATTCTCACCATTCTAAAAATAGGCATACACCTAAAAATAGCTTGCGGGCCCCACCTAGTGAAGGTGCTTAATTTTCACTAGGATCATCATCTTGTTGAATATCAACAAGTAATCATGAATTATTCTTGCAAAATTGCTTCTAGAAGATTGACGGTGACCATTATATTTGTCTTTGTGATATGCCCTAAAATATTTTTCCATGTGCGCAAAGTTTGTACAAGAATATAAATAACCAAGAAATATACTTTGGTACTTGGGAGATGAAGATTTCCTTGATGTACTTCTGAAGTATTTTTTCTTTGCGATTATTTGATGATATTTGTTTCCTTTTGTATTCTTGACATCATCTACAAGTCTCCTTGGAGTAGGATTTCTTCCATTTTTTTCTTGACTCTTGCCTTTGGTGGAACTCGGAGTGTCATTTATTCGTGGCTTCCTCACATGTTGTTTGAAGCATTATCGTTCTTTCTTGAAGGTTCACCTACATAGCCAAGACCTGATTTATCAAGAGGAGATATTTGATGACTTAGGATTTCATCTAGAGGTTGAGAGATTTTCAAGTTCCTATTCAATGAGACAACTTCCTTTTTAAGAGTGACAATTTCTCCTTTCAATTTTTCACAATCTTCATCTTTTATGACTAGTTGCTTCTTCATTTCTTCCATCATCCTTGTTGCATTGTGTGCTTTGATTTTAAGGGAGATGATATTTTATTTCATTATGAATATTTATTCATTCTCCTTTGCTAGACTGCTCTCCATTTATTCTTTTATTCTTGTCGCTTCACATGTTTCGACCTTGAGAAGATCGATGTCTGATTTTAGTTTGAAGATTTATTCATACTTTTCTTCCACTTGGCATATCATGGTGTTTCTCTCCTTTTATTCTTCAACAACTTGTCCTTCTATGAATGCCAAAGTTTCCATCACCTTCTCAACTCCTTGTGCTTGTTTCCTTGCTTCTTCTAGTTGAGATCTAAGAGAGGAGACCTCTTCCTTGTATTGACCAATCTCTGCTTCAAGATTGTTCAAGTTCTTAAGTCTTTGTTCGAGGTGGCTTGACAAAGTTTCTTCCCTTTTCTTTGCCTTATCCAATTGATTTGTCATGGATATGACTTCTTCATGATGCTTTCTTTTGTTTTTATGAAATTCCTCCTTAATTTTGGTGAGCTCTGCATCTATTTCTTGTACTTGAAGCTTGAAAAGGTCAACTTCCTTCATTGTCTTGTCTTGGTCACCATCTTGCGCTTTCTTCTTAAGTTCCTCATTTTCCTTTTTCAACCTATTAATCTCTTCCATGACAACTATAAGTTTGGTCAAGAGATCTTCTTCAAAGTCTCATTTACTTTCTTCTTCTTTTAGGTCTTCTATGGCCTTGATGTCATCACCCTTATTTTCAACTTCGTTAATGGATTCTGGATTTTTTTCTTGTTTTCCGTCATCCTCTTGAATAGAGATAATTTTTAATGCTCCTTTTGAGTGAATATCATGAATTTTGTCCCATATGCCCTTTCTTGATGAACATTTTAAAAATATGCCCTTCATAGAGTTTGGTAGCCCATCCAAAATTTCCTTTATTGATCTTGTATTGTACTCCTTGGATTCTTCATCCATCCTGCTATCAGTAATCACTTATTTCCAGACTTAAACACCTTGAGTCTTTAATAAATTCCTCATTCTTTCCTGCCATATATCAAATTATCTATTAAAAAATGGAGCCTTCGTAAATTGATTGACTTAAATTTCTACGGTTGAGGAAGAAACATCTTTAGGAGGATTGGATACTTTCCTCCTTGGCTTTGTCATTTTTGTTCTAAGGATCATCCTTCAAGCTGTTAGGCTTTGAGTAAAGGTACTAGCTTTGATTCCATCAGTTGGAGATATTGATAGGGGGTGAATCAATATTTATTTTCAATTGTTATTTTTACTAGTTAGATCACTTATATTTAGAACACAAATTATAAGAATGAATGCTTTCATTAATTGAATCAATTAAAAATGAAATGAATGAAATAAATGATGAATGTTTACGAGCACCAACTTGGGCTTTGATGAGGCTCGGACCTCTAGGGCGTTGACCCTATCTTATCCAAGGCACAAACCTTGATTTTAGGAGCACAAAATCCAAGGACACCAATCTTGTATTTTCCAAGCACCAACTTGGACTTTCCAAGGCACCAACCTTGTGAATTTTGAGGCACCAACCCCAAGGGCTCCAACCCTATAGCTTTACTTTGTCAATATATGTTTGGTTGTACTTCACGGCTCCCAAGGTCTTCTTCACCAAGCCCTATCAATCTTCAACTATCCCTTCTTAATATTCACGTCACAATATCAATGAAAAACTTGATCTCTTAGAAGGTGTTACCACTGAACTTCATGTCATCCAAATAAGATCTCCAAGGTCACTTCATGATGACTAATGCATCATGGTCTCCAATATTAACTCCAAGGACATCTAGGGTTTCTCAAAAATATGTCTACAATAAACTGCACCAAGCCTCCAAGTCTGCACGAAATAATTATTCTAAGGATTATTTATTGTACCTCAACATGGTTGCTTCAAGGATGCTTCAATATGTCTCCAAAGTTCCATTGTCTAAAGATTCACTTGTCAAAATCTCCAAATGCCCTTTTTTTTTCTTGAGGTTCCAAACACTGTCAAGGTTCCAAATCTTCACTTCAAGGTTGATTGCATATGTCCTCATAGTAAGTTTGATGATGCAACATGTATCTTCGAATAATTGCTACAATAATATTCTCCCCAAACTATTATTAATGGCAAATTTCACATACAGGACTGGGAATGTGAACACACATATTCAAGCTTTAAGCCTTGCTGCTATAGATCCGAGCTCCACAGGTATGCCTTCAAGATGTTGCTTTCCAAAATTCTGAAAGTGTTTCCACAGGTCTGAGCTTTTACAAACAATTCAGGCCTGAGGTAATGAAAGATATCATCTGATCTCTTGTAGTTTTTGAAGCGATCTACAGTTTTTCCAAGCTTCCAAATACCGTTTACTTCGTTCGAGCCATAGAGGGAATGCACTAGGTCCGAGTTAATGTAGCTTCACAGGTGACTAGAAACACAGATCCGAGATTATTATTACTTCCAGAGGTGAATTATGCTATATGAGTTTGAGAAAGATAGCCCAAAAATATTCCTCGGTCTCCTAGGTTCACGAGATGTGAACAAATCCTTATTTTTCTGTAATTCTGTGATAATCTTCACCGAAAATAATTGCTTCAAATGAGATCTTGGATTTCATATATATTTAGTATTTGATTTATGAAGAATAGACATGTCCTTTTCGAGTGAAGCTGACATGTATGAGTAGGTGAGCACAGGTCGAATCAAGGACATATTTATTTCCTTAACTTGAAAAATTCATATCTCCCAAACCACTTGGGGTTTCGGGCCAAGTAATATCTCATTGGAAAGGATTACACTCTAAAATATGGCATATGTATCAAACTGAGAAGCTACCCCTAGGGCAGTGAAAATTATTTTTTAATGAGGCTAACCTTGAAATTTAGTGCATAAAATATTTGGGACAAAATGAGGGGTGTTTGGGACAACGTGTGGTTATTAATGGCTCCTCCTTTTTTCTCACCAATAATATTTTTATGAGTGTCATCATGAGAGGTGTTAGCCATCAATAAAATTTTTTCATAGCAAATGATGGCTAAAACAGGTCTTAAAGCCTTCAAGAGATTATTTTCATAGAAAATTTCTCATTCTTGAAGCCTTCTGATGATTTCTGACTTAAGAGTGATATTCACTGCTATTTCCTTAAAGAAATCGATTAAGAAATCATGCTGATATCCAAAAAGACTGTTTTTTAGGCCATGTTTCATCATTTTCTAAAAACTATTTTCACACTCATTTTTTCACTTTTTTATCCTCCATTTCCCTCTGAAAAATCCCCTTTCCTCCTTCTCATTTTACCCTCATCATCCTAAAAAACCTTCAAAATTACTTTTCATTTCATAAAAAATCCCCTTTAAAATGCTATAAAACTCCTTTTTATGGTTTAAAAACCCTTCCTTTTATCTATCGGAACTTGAAAAAACCATGAAAACCCACAAAAAATGCATAAAAACCTTTGAAAAACACCTTAAGCCCCCTCAGCTTAAGCCCCCTTCCTTCTTTCTACCACAGAACCAAGGCCCAAAAACCTCGCGCTAAAGACTTAAGCCCTTATCACGCCATCGCTTATCGGAATTTCCATTTTCATCGCAACACTCCCTTTTTTCCTCTGATGCGATTAGCCCCTTATCCCCTGGCCCTTGGTCACTCTCTCCTCCACGAGACCATGCCCCAACACCAAACATATAGCCACCATCGCATCGACAATTCACCAATTTTCTTCATTACCCATGCCTTCTCCTTTGCTGATGTTTCCACATCCGATGCAATCTGCACCGTTGATCTACCGAGATCAAGGGTTGCCCTCATTCCATTTCCCCCCCTCCTTCCCATATTTTCCTCGCCTTTTTCGCCTAGCCCTTTTTCCCTTTCTATTTGTACCCAGCCTCAAGTCACCTTTTCTCCATAAGACCACGCCCCAACCTAATCCCTAGCCCCCTTCTCCCTTGTCTTATTTACCCTCCGACGATAGATCTCCGCCGTCGATCTGGGAGATCTGACGGTAATAATTCACCATCGCCGTCCCTTTCTTTCCTTAAAGCCGCATTCCGTTATGTTTTTCCCCGACATACTTAACAAACCACGAAGCAATCCTAGCCATAGATCATAAGCCTCAAGCCTTGATCTGACAGCCACCACACCGCCCCTCTTGCCCTTCATCCTCCCGACTGTTATATATCCTTTCACCCTCATAAACAAATCCTCACTGTTGATTCATTTGATCCAATGACCCCGATCAAACCCGAAATCCCAACACTATTGGGACCCACCTCCCACTATCCAGCCTCCTCTCCCAACCATTTCTTGACACCTGGCTTCCATTGTCTTTCTCCACCTTGCACTCATCCCTCCACCGTTGGATCTGCTCCGCTTGGTCCAACACCCTATGTTGTGTTTCACGCAAATTTTTGCGCCGCGGTTTAACAATCAAAATCCACGCAAGACCAATGGTTTTGAAAAAGCCACGCATCCCCTTTTAATTTGATCGCGTTCCCTCCGGGCTAAACCACTTACCACTAAATCACTGCAAGAAAACCACCGATGGTTTCGCAAAACCACCAATTTATAACTTCACGCCAGATGCTATTTTAAATCTGGTTTTTATAGGTTTTCTCCATAAAACCTCTTCCACTCCTTTGTATGCATATTCCACTCCTCTGCATAAGCTCCTTTCGCCCTCCGCCAGCCTTCAAAGCAGTTTCACCCACATAGCGCAGGATTTTATAATAGTTTGTGTTTTGTTGCAGGTTCCATGGTGGTTTTATGACATAAAGCCCTCCCACAGTCCAAAAAGGGACAGAAGTTGAGGGTGATGATCCTCAGAGCCCGATCAAAAGTAAAAGGGACAAAAAAGGGGATGAATCTCATGTTTTAATCAGTGTTTCATGAAGCACTGGTTTCGTAGTTAAAACCCTCCAACGCAGGCCATCTATGAACAAATAACAATGAAGAATCAGTAAAGAGTATCAGGAAATAAACATAAAGGATTAAAGCGAAGTTGAAGATTAAAAGCTTAATCCTACAGTTTAAAGATAAAAACACAGTTTAAAGGGTTAAAGACATAAATATGGGAGATTAAGAAGCTTAACTCGACAATGAAGACCGAAATCCAAAGAGAAAGGGATATTTAACAGTAGATATAGTTAGCAGAAGATTTTAAAGGCCCGAAGATGGTTATGAAGCTTTAAAGCAAGTTCAAGACCTAAATCAATGTTTAAAGCCACATAAGTTAACAAATCAACCAATAAAACCTCCAAATGCCACATCATTAAGCCAATTAAAGCCATAAATGCCACCTACAGACTTATTTTCTTAGAAGAATACACAGTAAATGCACAGTCAGAGATATTTTGTCAAAGACAACTCAGAATTAATTGTCAGCCTACCAAAAGCCTCCAAAGTCAACAAAAGTAACTAAAGTTGATGAAAATTAATGTAATAATCAATTAGTAGAGTTAAAAACATTTGAAAACTTCTCCATTTGGCCTCCCAAAGGCCGAGAAGCATTTACTCTGGATTAATTGAACATATAAACCTTTCTTTCACTCCACCTCCTCATTATTCTATAAATAGTTCTCTAGAAGTTAGTATTGGTGTTGGTTGAATACTTATCAAGTGTAAATAGCTATTGAGGCTGTCAAAGCTCTATTTTTTAATTGAAGAAAGATAGGTTGAGATGAGAAGTTTGAAGTTGTAAAAGACCCACTAGACCTAAAGATTGTAACTAGTTTGAACATCAAATACACAAGCTGATTTATGGGATCCTGGTTTATGTCAATGGTGATGTTTTTCTTACTGTAATTGTTATTTTTCTCATGTTTTCCATACTGTCCACTTTCTCTAATAAATAACAAAAAATATAGATTAGGATTTACTGTCAAGTACCCTAAATCTCACTGATAAATCTTTATCTTTATGTTTCCTGCTAATTACGTATTTGGGGAAAATTCAATAGAGTGTAATTAGTCCAGGAATGTTGGTGAGTCCATGTCTGGCTAAATAAACTTGAAATTCTGTCATTGAATGTTCTTAAAAATTTTGCTAAGTAAAGTTGAACTAGGGAAGTCTATGGTTAGCCCTCTCCTCTAGTTTATCTTTAACAATTGCTTTGAAAAGTTCCCTTAAGAGTATGTCAAAAACAGGCTAGTTTAAAAGTACTTACCTGATCTTAGGCTACTTTTTATGTTTATCTTAATTGTTTTCCTTTGAGAAAATGTTGAAAGCAGGCTAAGTAAAAATTCTTTACTTGATATTAAGTTATTCTTTGTTTTTATTGTTTTCCCTTGAAATTATATCAAAAGCAGGCTAGTTTAAAAGTACTTACCTAATCTTAGGTTACTTCTGTGTCTTTCCATTAAGTGCATGCCAAAAGTAGGCTAGTTTAAAAGTACTTACTTGATCTTAGGCTGTCCTTTGTTTTTCTTGTGTGTTTGTTTCTTTCACAACACTTTTTATGTTTCCATATCACAAATCAATCTAAAGAATCCTTTGACATAGATGACTTGCCCCATGGACCACTCTTGAAACTTGTTGTGCAATTAAATCCTTTTGTGACTCCATAGCCCAATGGATTGATGTTGTTTCATACCTATCCTATCAGCTGAACCATTCTCTCAACCTACTCACACCTTTACCCCTAAAAAGGACTTCCTTAATTTTGATGATATTCATTCCAACCTAAACAAACAAAAACCGTTGTGCTTTATAACTAGCCTAATATCATATTATAAGCCTTGAAGAACTATCTTTGAAAACACTAATATAGAGAGATCCCTCTCTGAATCTAGGATGGCTAGATCTTATCTTTCCAAAGTGGTTTTGATGTAGGCTCTGCAGCATTTTTTCTTGCCAATCTTACAAATTATAGAGACCCTAACATACTGGCGACCATACTGGGGATAGTATTGAGTAATATATAACTTGACAACTCAACTAACCCCTATTCCTAAATGAAAAAAGTGTCACCAAGACTGGTTATTATTGATTGTTGATGGTGAAAAAAAACCAAAACCTTGAAAACAAGTAAAAATCCTTCACCTGGCGACTCCATTGGTATTCAGTAGGCCTGCTGACCCCTTCGGTTTTTCCTAAGTCTCCACTAGGAAAAAATTTACTATAACATCATAGAAACTTAGTTAAGAATACTTTGAAGATTAAGTTTTCTTTGAAAAAGATTAGTTAGCCTTTAAAAGGCTGTCATATTTGGCTGAACTTTTCTCATTATTGGGTTTAAAAACACCACATAGTGGCTTCTAGAAGAATTTATACTAGAGCTTATCCTAACCCAAATCCTCCTAAGGTAGTTGATAATCCATAAAGTATCCTTAGGAAATCTCCTAAATCCAAGAGATTAACTGTTGCCAAACCGATTCATAGAGCTAATTCTGTTCCTGAAAATCTCTTAACTCTGCAAAATTCGCAAGTTGACTTAAGAAATCCATTCAGAATTAGGTCACTTGATGATATAGATCAGATAGACCTTTAGTCTCCACACTCACCCCAACATAGTGGTGAACATCCTGGTTCTAGAGAAACCACTCCACCTGACCTTCATTTCATTCATAACTTTGGTTTTTCTCATCCTAGATCTGCTCAACAGTATTTTACTGGTCCAAGTACTACTACTATCCATACACCCACTGTTCAAACTACTCCATTCCATCCTCCTCCTTTCATAAACCCTCCACTTGTAAACCCCCCATTTTTTCCACAACCTCCAATCATGGCAACATGGTATGCTCCTCTAGTCCTACCTTTACCTTTAACCAATTTTCCATAGGACTATCAGTCCAAAATTCCATTGTATGATGCGAGTGGTTCTATTACTTCTCAAATACATGTAGACAAGATGAATGACTATTTTGATAGAAATGAGATAGATGATGAGACCATTAAACTTAGATTATTTGCTCAAGGTCTAGGGGGAGAAGCAAGAAAATGGTTCAAAGGCTTAACCCCTCATAGTATTAATGATCTTCAAGCTTTCCATAAAGCATTCATAAAAAAATGGCAAGTTAGGAAGAACCCTCTCCAAGTTCTTTTAGATTATAAAAAACTCAAAAGAAATGTTGGGGAGAGTGTGCAATATTATTACACCAGGGTTAATAATGTTTATAATACACTTCCCCCAGATTTAAAACTTCCACAAGGCTCAGCTCTGGCCAAATTACCTGAAGCATTTGATCCTGAAATGGCTTATTAGCTAAGAGAAAGGGATCCCTTAACTTTAGAAGACATGCAAAAGGGAGCTCTTAGTGTGGAAACAAATATAATTGTGAAGAGAGCCAAAATTAAAACTGAGAAGAGGGTATCCTATAGGGAAGACACTGCACCTTCCACATCTAGCTCAAAACTAGAAAGGATGATGGAGAAGATGATCGAAGGAATGAGCATGCTTGACAGAGCTCAATCTAGAGAAAATCAATCAGCTCCTCAAAACAGAAATCAACACCAAAACCAAAATCAGAACTTTAGGAGAAATGAACCTCAGAATAGACAATGAGATGCTGATCAACAGATTAGACCTCCTTTCCAAGAAAATTATGTTAATGAGGATGAAGAAACAAATTAACAAACAGAGGATGAGCACATGGACATGTTGGGAGTAAACTATGAGGATTATGATTTCATTTATGAAAGAAAACAAGGTCTATACACACCCTATGATGATAGAAGACTAGAAGTTGAATACTATGAACCAGACTTTGAAAAATCCATCATAGGATCACCTAAAAAATATGATCTAAGAAGTAAAAAGAATCAGGAAACTCCCAAGAAGAAAACCTCTGAATATTCTGCCAAAAAAAACCCTGAAAATGCTTCTAAAAAGACAACAAAAAATCATAAAACAGTGGCTGAAAGTTCTGATGTAAACAGAGGAAAAGACACCCAGATCAATGAAAAACACAGTGGTAACCCTAGAAGCACTAGTATTTCAGCTAATGCTCCTGAAAAAACCATTTTAACTGCTGTAAATAGTAGAAATCAACAAGCTAATTTTGCTGATGAATCAGTGACTAAGAAGTCTGAATCAAACTTTTTGAAAAATTAGATTCCCTTCAGCCCAGAGAGTGAAATTGCCAAAATTAAAATCCCTATCCCACTCACTGAGTTAGTTACCCAAAATGTATATAGATTTCAAGTTTTGAAAGCTATAAACATAGAAGAAATTCATGATACTATTAACTTAAATGATGATACACCAAAGCTTCTGTTTGGTCCTTAAATTGAAGGTAAATTTCAAGAAGGAACTACCCCTCCATTCTACATCATTTTGAACATCCATGATAATATTTTGCACAATGCCATGCTTGATTCAGGGGCATCACACAATCTCATGCCTAAAGTAATCATGGAAAAACTAGGCCTTGAGGTAACAAGACCTTATAAGGATTTATATTCCTTTGATTCAAGCAGAGTAAGATGCCTAGGCCTTATAAAAGATCTTTGTGTTAACTTAGCTCAAATTCCAGCCAAAAGCTTAGTGATGGACATTGTAGTGGCTGATATACCCCCCAAATATGGCATGCTTCTTTCAAGATCACGGGGTGCTAAGTTGCATGGTACTATGCATATGGATATGACTTATGCCACCTTCCCTGTCTTCGGTCAACCTAGAAGACTCTATAGGGAAACACACATGAAATACATGGTGAGTAACCAAGAAAGACTAGAGAATTCTCCTCTTTATTCCATACACACTAACCTTGACTCATTCATTATTTAAAACGATGATATTCCTAATGAGCAAGAGTTAGTCAATGAAACATCACCCAATTTAGTGTTCCCTCCACATCCAAGCATAGGGGTAGCCATAAACGAAGAAGAAAACAAGGAAAAAACTAAAAAATAGTTTGCAAACTCAGAAAATTACAGCAAATAGATCACAGGTCTTAAGGTCCAAAATAGTCATGTATATACTGCAGATCATGGAAATCAAAGAATAAAACCTCAAAACCTTGAAAATATTGAGGAACCAACCACAGAGAAACATAGTGCAAACCCTTATACAGAACATAATGATGAACAAGACAGAGAGGAAAACAATGAAGTAAATGTCAAATCTGAAAACAGTCCTCTTTGGAGTATGAGTTTTGATGGATCTTTCTCTAAAACTGGTGCAGGAGCAGGCATATGGGTGCATAACACGGAAACCAATCATGCTGAGGGACATTACTTTAGATTAAACTTCCAATGTACAAATAACATAGCAGAGTATGAGGCTCTCATTTTAGGCCTACATTTATTGAAGAAATTAGGGGCCAAAAGAATAAAATTTCATCGAGATGCAGAATTGATAATTAGGCAAGTAAATGGGGAATATAGTGCCAAAAATCCCAGATTTAGAGCCTATAGAGATGATGCCATGGACTTGTTAAAAAAATTTGATGAATTCCAACTTACCTTTGTCCTAAGAAACCAAACTATCCTTGCCAATAGATTAGCCTTTGCTGCTAGAACTTGTCTAACACCTTATGAAACCAAGAAATGCACCACCCAAGTCAAATATAGACCAGCTGCCCCGGATAATGAAAGATACTGGCAAGTTTTTTTATGGATATAAACAAATAGAAGACTTCCTACAGTCCAAAAATGAATTTGAAATACCAAACTCATATTCAGAGTATGAACAAGACTGTCCTACTAAAGAAAATCCACTTTTTAAAGAAGAAAAGTCTCCCGAGATTGCTGAAATAAATCTGTTAACCTATAAACCCAATCATAAAACATAAAATAGCACAGATTTAGAAAATGAAGACTTAGAAGTGCTGCAATCTAAAGATCACAACTTGCCAAGAGGACTGGTCCCATTAGAGGAATTGTTTGATTTGAATGATGCTGCCAAAAAGCCAAAATTGGAACCTATTGAAACTAAAGTGGAAGAATGTAACATAGGCTATAAGGAAAAGCCCAAAATGATCAAATTGTCTAAAACACTGCCAGCTGATATTAAACTGAAATACATTGAGCTTTTTTAAAGAATTTTCTGATGTATTTGCATGGAGTTATGAAGATCTGAAATCATATGATACAGAAATAATACAGCATAAGATACCCCTCAAAGAAAACCAGAAACCTTTTAAACAAAAATTGCATAGAATTAACCCTATTCAATTACCTCTGGTGGAGAAAGAAATTAGAAAAATGTATGATGTTGGAATTAAAGTGCCTGTTAGATACTCAGAGTGGGCGTCTAATCTTGTATCAGTTAGGAAGAAAACATGAGAAATAAGGCTTTGCATTTATTTTAGAAACTTAAACAAACCCTCATTAAAGGACAATTATCCCTTACCCAAAATGGATCATATCTTACAAAGGGTAGTTGGTTCCAGAAGAATTTCTTTGCTAAATGGCTTCTTAGGTTACAATCAAATATTGGTACATCCTGATGTTCAACTTAAAATAGCCTTTACTACACCTTGGGGCACTTTCATGTATTTGAAAATGCCCTTTGGTTTAATGAACGCTGGTGCCACATTTCAGAGAGCCATGGATATTGTATTTTCAGAAGAAATAAGTTACTTCATAGTAATTTACTTAGATGACATCACTGTTTATTCTAAAATAGATGAAGAACACCTAATACACTTGAGAAAAGTCTTTGAAAATGCAGAAAATTTGGGTTATCCTTAAATTTAAAGAAAAAATTGTTTGGTCTCCAAGAAGGTAAGCTTCTTGGACATATCATATCTGAAAAGGGAATAAGGATAGATCCAAAGAGGATTGATGGTATATTGCAAATCAAACATCCTAGAAACATCAATGAACTCCAATATTTCATTGGAAAGATTAATTTCTTAAGAAGGTTCATACCCAATCTAGCTGAACTCCTTAGAAACATGAAAAACATGCTTAAAAAAGAAGATGGAGTTAAATGGACCTTAGAAGCAAAGAAATATTTTGAGTTGGTAAAGCAAGCACTCACCAAAACACTAGTTCTCATTAGTCCTGATTTTACAAAATATTTCTTCATTTTTTCATTTGCATCAGAACACACAGTAGCTGTTGTCCTATTACAGAAAAACATGAATGGACAAGAGCAACCAATTGCATTTTTTAGCAAGGCATTAAGAGATGCACCTTTGAAGTACAATATAATGGAAAAGCAAGCCTTTGCCTTAGTCAAAGCCTTAAAAGACTTCAGGTTTTATATTTTACACTCCCCCATCATAGCATTTGTGCCTCATTCAGTTGTGAAAGATATATTGACCCAAGATCCAGATGGCAAAAGAGGAAAGTGGATTGTTGTAATTTTAGAATATGACTTAGAAATCAAGCCCACTAAGCTCATATAAGGTCAAGGACTAGCAAAAATTGTGGTTGAATCCAACTTTCAAGCTCTTGATACAAACATGTTTAATGCATTAGATGAATATGAGGAGTTTTCAACTCCAATTATTTAAGATCATTTTCTGAATTCATCTTGGTATGATGATATTTTGTATGTTTTGTTCAATCTAAATGTCCCTCTCGGTTTGTCAAAATCTAAGGAAATATTCTTAAAGTTAAAGGCTGTAAATTACTGCATTTTGGATAAATGTTTATATTGGAAATATGCTAGTGGATTATTGCTTAAATTTTTTCCTGAGAATGATGCAGAAAAGATCAAGCATGAGTTTCATGAAGGAGAATGTGGAGGCCACCTCTACTAGAAGTCAACTGCTAATAAAATCCTTAGAGATGGTTACTAATAGCCCACTCTCTTTCAAGATGTCCACAAAATGATTACTACCTGTCACAAATGCCAAATTTTTGAAGGCAAAAGAAAACTGCTTCCCTTACCTCTGCAACCAATCATTGTTGAAGCTCCTTTTCAGCAATGGGGTCTAGACTTCATTGGGGAAATCCATCCTGCTTCATCTGCCCAACATAGATGGATCCTCACAGCAACAGACTATTTTACCAAGTGGATAGAGGCCATCCCATCTAGGAATTCCACAGATTCAGTCATCATTTCATTCCTTGAAAACCATATACTGTCTAGATTTTGCTATCCTAGGAAGATCATAACTGACAATGCTACTGCATTTGGATCTAAAAATTTGGTAGAATTCTGTCATAAATATCAGATTATATTGGGTCATTCTACAACTTATTACCCTCAAGGTAATGGGTCGGCAGAATCATCAAATAAAAGTTTGGTAAACATTATCAAGAAGTTGCTGGAAGATAACAAGAAATCATGGCACAATAAGCTAGTACATGCATTATGGGCAGACATATTGACAGTTAAAAGATCAATTAGAATGTCTCCTTACCACCTAGTTTATGGAACTGATGCAATATTTCCAACCAGTTTAGGAGTGCCAGTCATGAAGCTGATCCAAGAATTACAATCTGAAGATGATGATATGACAATAAGAATAAATCAGACTATACATCTACAACAAACCAGGGAGGAAGTATACATCAGAGCACAACAACTACAAGAAAACATCAAGAAGTTGTTTGACAAAATAACCAAGGCAAGTGATTTTAAAATTGGTGATAAAGTTTTAAAATGGGACTCAAGGAGAGAAGATAAGGGCAAACATGGAAAATTTGATAATTTATGGCAAGGCCCTTATCTTATTCAATCTGCTATTGGGAACAATGCATTTTTTCTTCAAGAATTGGATGGAGCTGAATTTTTTGGAGGTCCTGTCAATGGCAGGATGCTCAAACATTATCTCGGTTAGCTGATATTTTTAGTTTCAGAACTTTTTGTTCATTGTATATAACACTGCTTTGAATTTGAAAAAAGAGAAACACAAAAACAATACAAAAGAGAAAAAGAGGCAGATATAAAAGAGAAAGGTACAACCCCATACCAAAAAAGGAGAAATCTGAAAGTGTGCAAGCTTAAATGCCACTACCAAAAGGAACAATTCTATTTAGTCATACAGCCTAATCATGACTAAATAGATTTTATTTTACTGTTGATAGGTTAGTGAATCAGATTAGCCAAACAATTTAATCTTGGCTTATTAGTAGATTAGATTAGGATAAAAAGAAATGGCTCTAATCCGACCAAAATCTGAGCCAAAGAAAAAGAAAGAATGGTTCAAACATGTTCAAAATTCGAAACAAGAAATAATAAAAAAAAACAGCTCTAAAAGATCAAAACCAGAGCTGAAAGAAAGAATGAAGGATGTTTTTTGGTTTTTCAGATCTTAAGCCTTCATAATTTTGTTTTCAATTTCTGCAAATAAATTCTATGTGCAGCTTGTACATACAACCATAGACACCATGACAAATCAGACAGTCTAATCTTGATTTGTTTGTGTTTAAATTTTTGTTTTAGAAAATAGAGAATAAAATCTGCCAGACAGTTTAATCCTGGCAGATAGTAGATTAGGTAGAGAATTAACGAGTTCAACTGCTTAATCTGAAATCATGGAAGAAATAAGGGTAGATTTATATTAGTTTCTTTCTTTCAATAAACTAATAAAATGTTGATGACAAAAGGTTTGCACGTCTAAGTGCACCTTATGAAGAAAAAATGTTAGGAAAAGTAGGCTGTGTAGGTAGAATGTTTGGGAGAAATTTGTTTGCTAATATATGAAAAAATGATCATATTTTATAAAGTATCATGATAAGAGAAGAAGGGTTGTCAATGGATAAAGGCATGGGTCTACATCCCAGAGATTTATTTCTGAATTTCTTGACACCTCCAAGGAGCTGCCATCCCCAAGAGGAGCCACTGTTAGCCATTAGTAAATTTTTGTCATAGAAAATGATGGCTAAAACAGGTCTTAAAGCCTTCAAGAGATTATTTTCATAGAAAATTTCTCATTCTTGAAGCCTTATGATGCTTTCTAACTTAAGAGTGATCTTCACTACTCTTTCCTTAAAGAAATCCACCAAGAAATCCTGCTGATATCCAAAAAGATTGTTTTTTAGGCCATGTTTCATCATTTTCTAAAAACTATTTTCTCTCATTTTTTCACTATTTTATCCTCCATTTCCCTCTAAAAAATCCCCTTTCCTTCTTCTCATTTTACCCTCATCATCCTAAAAAAATTTCAAAATTACCTTTCATTTCATAAAAAATCCCCTTTAAAAAGCTATAAAACTCTTTTTTATGGCTTGAAAACCCTTCCTTTTATCTATCAGAACTTGAAAAAACCATGAAAACCCACGAAAAATGCATAAAAACCTTTTAAAAACCCCTTAAGCTCCCTCGGCTCAAGCACCCTTCCTTATTTCTACCACAAAACCGAGGCCCAAAAACCTCGCGCTAAAGACTTAAGCCCTTATCGCGTCATCGCTTATTGGCATTTCCATTTTCATCACAACACTCCCTTTTTTCCTCCGATGCGATTAGCCCCTGGTCCCCTGGCCCTTGGTCACTCTCTCCTCCACGAGACCATGCCCCAGCACCAAACATCTAGCCCCCATCCCATTAGCAATTCACCGATTTTCTTCATTACCCATGCCTTCTTCTTTGCTGATGTTTCCACATCCGATGCAATCTGCATCATTGATCTACTGAGATCAATGGCTGCCCTTATTCCATTTCCCCCCCTCCTTCCCATCTTTTCCTCTCCTTTTTCGCCTAGCCCTTTTTCCCTTTCTCTTTGTACCCCACCTCGGGTCACCTTTTCTTCATAAGACCATGCCCCTACCTAATCCCTAGCTCCCTTTTCCCTTGTATTCATTTACCCTCCGACGACAGATCTCCGCCGTCAATCTAGGAGATCTAACGGCGATAATTCACCCTCGTCATCCCTTTCTTTCCTTAAAGCCACATTCCGTTATGTTTTTCCCCGCTATACTTAACAAACCACGAAGAAATCCTAGCCATAGATCATATTCCTCAAGCCTTGATCTGACGGCCACTACACCGTCCCTCTTACCCTTCATCCTCCCGACTGTTATATATCCTTTCACCCTCATAAACAAATCCTCACCATTGATTCATTTGATCCAATGACCCCGATCAAACCCAAAATCCCAACACTGTCAGGACCCACCTCCCACTATCCAGCCTCCTCTCCCAACCATTGCTTGACACCTGGATTCAGCTTTCTTTCTCCACCGTGCACCTCTCTCCATCACGCTCATCCCTCCACCGTTGGATCTGCTCCACTTGATCCAAAAACCTACGTTGTGTTTCGCGAAACTTTTTCCGCCGCGGTTTAACAATCAAAATCCATGTGAGACCGCTGGTTTTTCAAAAGCAACACGTCCCCTTTTGATTCGATCGCGTTCCCTCTGGGCTAAACCACTTACCACTAAATCATCGCGCGAAAACCACTGACGGTTTTCGCAAAACCACCAATCTATAACTTCATGCCAAATGCAGTTTTAAATCTGGTTTTCGCAGGTTTTCTCCATAAAACCTCTTTCTCTCCTTCGTCTGCATATTCCACTCCTCTGCATGAGCTCCTTTCGCCCTTCGCCAGCCTTCAAAGCAGTTTCACCCACATAGCGCATAATTTTATAATAGTTTGTGTTTTGTTGCAAGTTCCATGACGGTTTTATGACATAAAGCTGTCCCACAGTCCAAAAAGGGACAGAACCTAAGGCTGACGATCCTCAGAGCCCGATCAAAAGTAAAATGGACAAAAAGGGGGACGAATCTCATGTTTTAATCAGTGTTTCATGAAGCACTGGTTTCATAGTTAAAACCCTCCAGTGCAGGCCATCTGTGAACAAATAAAAATGAAGAATCAATAAAGAGTATCAGGAAATAAACATAAAGGACTAAATCGAAGTTGAAGATTAAAAGCTTAATCCTATAGTTTAAAGGTAAAAACAAAATATAAAGGGTTAAAGACATAAATATGGTAGATTAAGGAGCTTAACCTGACAATGAAGACTGAAAGCCAAAGAAAAAGGGATATTTAACAGTAGATACAGTCAGTAGAAGAGTTAAAGGCCTGAAGATGGTTATGAAACTTTAAAGCAAGTTCAAGACCTAAATCAGTGTTTAAAGCCACATAAGTTGACAAATATACCAATAAAGCCTCCAAATGCCACATCATTGAGGAAAATGAAGCCAAAAATTCCACCTATAGACTTATTTTATCAAAAGAATACACAGTAAATGCACAGTCAGAGATATTTTGTCAAAGACATTTCAAAATTAATTGCCAGCCTACAAAAACCCTCCAAAGTCAACAAAAGTAACTAAAGTTGATGAAATTTAATGTAATAATCAATTAGCAGAGTTAAAAACATTTGAAAACTTCTCCATTTGGCCTCCTAAAGGACAAGAAACATTTGCTCTGGATTAATTGAACAGATATACCTTTCTTTCACTCCACCTCCTCATTATTCTATAAATACTTCTCTAGAAGTTAGTATTGGTGTTGGTTGAATACCTATCAAGTGTAAATAGCTATTGAGGCTACTGAAGCTCTGTTGTGTAATTGAAGAAAGATAAGCTGAGATGAGAAGTTTGAAGTTGTAAAAGACCCATTGGACTTGAAGATTGTAACTGGTTTGAACATCAAATACACAAGCTGATTTATGGGATCCTGGTTTATGTCAATGGTGATGTTTTTCTTACTGTAATTTTCATTTTTCTCATGTTTTCCATACTGTCCACTTTCTCTGATAAAGAACACCAAATATAGATTACAATTTACTATCAAGTACCCTAAATGTCACTGATAAATCTTTATCTTTATGTTTTCTGCTAATTGTGTATTTGGGGATAATTCAATAGAGTGTAATCAGTCCAGGAATGTTGGTGAGTCCATGTTTGGCTGAGTAAAACTTGAAATTTTGTCCTTGAATGTTCTTAAAAATTATGCTAAGTAAAGTTGAACTAGGGAAGTATATGGTTAGCCCTATCCTCTAGTTTATCTTCAACAATTGCTTTGAAAAGTTCCCTTAAGAGTATGTCAAAAGCAGGCTAGTTTAAAAGTACTTACCTGATCTTAGGCTACTTTTTATGTTTATCTTAATTGTTTTCTTTTGAGAATATGCTGAAATTAGGCTAAGTTAAAAGTCTTTACTTGATCTTAAGCTATTCTTTGTTTTTATTGTTTTCCCTTGAAAGTATTTCAAAAGCAGGCTAGTTTAAAAGTACTTACCTGATCTTAGGCTGTCCTTTATTTTTCTTGTGTGTTTGTTTCTTTCACAACACTTTTTATGTTTCCATATTACAAATCAATCTAAAGAATCCTTTGACATAGATGACTTGCCCCATGGACCACTCTTGAGACTTGTTGTGCAATTAAATCCTTTTGTGACTCCATAACCCAATGGATTGATATTGTTTCATACCTATCCTATCAGCTGAACCATTCTCTCAACCTGCTCACACTTTTACCCCTCAAAAGGACTTCCTTCATTTTGATGATATTCATTCCAACCAAAATAAACAAAAACCCTTGTGCTTTATAACTAGCCTAATATCATATTATAAGCCTTGAAGAAATATCTTTGAAAACACTAATATAGAGAGATCCCTCTCTGAATCTAGGATGGCTAGATCCTAGGATTCCAAAGTGATTTTGATGTAGGCTCTGCAGCATGTGTTCTTGCCAATCTTGCAAATTACAGAGACCCTAACAAGAGGATCCAACGAAGTCATCATGATAGTGAATCCATAATTTTCCATTTTGAGAGCTTTAAATAGTCTTCCAACCACCATCTAGCTCATTAAATGGGATCTTCCAACAATGTCACCATATGCCATCAGGTGTTCTTCAAGTCCTTCATGTCATGTCCCCAATCATTTTCCATGTCATCATCTATTTTCCAACCATGTCATCAAGACCTTCATCAAATGACATTATCAAGTGTAATATTCTAGGTTACCAAACAAGGTACATGATTGACACTTGGCACCTTAAGAATATTTTCCATATTAACATCATGTTGGTTCCAAGGTTCTTCATAAATATTAAGCACATCATCATTAATGGCATCCTTATTAACCAAGAGGGACTTGTGATCATGAGAAAGGACTTCTTCATACGAGGTATACATGACATCACTGCAAGGGTTTTCCATTAGGGTTTTTATGTCTTTACAAGAATATTGATCCTAATATTGACATTGATGACAACCTTAGACCATTGGGAATTGGATAATCCAACACTCCCTGTGTGTTTCGCGACATGGCTTAACTACCTCTCGTGGATCCGTTAACTCTGGCGATGCATCCGTTTACTAATTCCTGTGGGTTTTGGTGTAATGGCAATCGCGATTCCAAAAAGTGGTATCAGATCCAAAGATCTCGAGTTAAAATCACACCCATCTCGCACTGGGGGGAGATTGTTGGGAATTAGATAATCTAACGCTCCCCGTGTGTTTTGCGACATGGCTTAACTGCCTCTCGTGGATTCGTTAACTCTGGTGATGCGTTCGTTTACTAATACTTGAGGATTTTCGTGTAATGACAATCATGATTCCAACAATAAGAGGAGGAGAGAGGTCATATTCTTGAAGACTTCCAGGTCATGGATCCATGGAAAATTTTAGGGGCTAATATTCACAGGTGGGCTAATTTTCCATGATTTTTCCAAAAACAATATTTGCCAATTTCCATTTTTTATAAAAATGATTCACCCACATTTTACAAAAAAAAATTATTTTGCCTTAAAAATTGCCAACATTATATAGAGAGTACATATAAAATAATTGTAAATTTTAATAATTTTACAAATACAGCAATAAATTTTTTATAGTTTGCATATTAGGGACTAGTGAGATTCGTCAATGTTTTTAAACTTCAAGATAATTTTCCATCCTTAAAATTTTCCCTACATGGATCATAACCGATGTGTAGGCGTTGACCATTTCCCATGCTCCACACCAAGCTTGAAACCACCATATTGAATGAACGTAAAATAACCCCCCAAAATCATAGATATCTTATAACAAGTATTTTTAGGGAAGGAAATCCAGTCCTCCAGAGACAGAGGAGAAATATAATTTTAATTAACCACTTGGGTCCATAAATTCCGAGAAGAGATAAAGTCTTCAAGAATTTTTTGCAGCAAGATCTTTCAAAAAGTGGAAAATATTTTTGAGGCCCCAACCCCCCAAAACTTTTGGAGCCGCCAACTTATTCCAACCTACCCAAGGGAGGACATAATGATCTTTTCACCAGCATACAAAAATATGAAACTTAGTCACCTCATATTTTCCATAATTCCTAGAGGAATCCAAGAAAGAGACACCTAGGAAACTGGAATAGCCTCCAATACTTAATTTACCAAAAAAAACTAACCTGCCCTAGAAAGCCACCGATAACTCCAGATATTTAGTCTCTTCTCTAATCTTCCCAAAAGCCAGAGCCAGTCTATATTTAGATATTTTTTCAGCTTCAAGTGGAGGCCCAAATATTTTAAACTAGAATCAAGGGAAGAAATCATATATGGGAAGATAGAACGAATGTATGCAAACTATGCAACATCAATATTTTGTGTAGCAATTGACGATTTCCAATAATTTATCTCCATACCCATCGTGGTGCCAAAAGGATGGAGAAGATCCACCAATTTATCGATGTCACAACTGGACCCATTGAAAAATAGTAGGATATTATCCACAAATAATAAGTGTGATAAGGCCAACAATGGAGTGATACAAAGCCCATTAAAGGACCTACACCTAGCTGCATCCTTTATCATTAAACCGAGGATTTCTACCACAAGAATAAATAACAGAGGAGATAAGGGGAATCTCTAATGGATAACTCATTGGGAATTAAAAAATGGCGATGCATACCCATTAATCAAGATGGAGAAAGATAATGGTGTTAAACACCCCATAATCCAATTTATAAAGTGGTAATTAAAACCCACCTGAGTAAGTAGTAGGCGAATGAAAAATTAATCCACTTTGTCGAATGCCCTAGAGAGATAAATTTTGAACAACACACCCTTGAAATTTAAGATTTTATACTATGAAGATCCTCTTGAGCCACCCCAATGGCCTCATGGATTTTATGGCCTTCCAAAAAACCAAATTATTCTTGTGAGATAATGTTGGACACCTAATCCTCTATGGGTAGGTGTGGAAGTCAAATGGAAAAAAGGAGTCCAAGTGACCTTAGAATGTGGAATCCAAGTGTCATATCAATGTATTATAAATACACATCTATGGTTAATGGAAAAGAAACTCATGCCTATATTTCCTACTTGTGTGTTTACCATATGTGTGTTTAACATGGTATCAGAGCCATGATGAGTGGCCTTCTTCCTCATTGTACATTTATGTGTTAATGTATTAGGTTTTCTACCCTGCCTTGAATAGCACTGGTCTTTGTGCTAGACAATCTGTTGGTCTCTAACGCTCCTCCTTCCTGACCATCTGTAAGATTCCTTTCCTCCCTTGGCACAGGTTCTGTAGGATGACAAAACTCATTAATTCCATGGTCCAACAATAGTTACCTTTCACACATTTCCACTCAGCTTCATACAGTTAGCGTTATCCTCTACTCCACGCTCTCCACACTCACTGCTCCACGCGAACATTGCCCTTCTACCCATCTACTATATTGATTCTTTGTCTCAATAATTTATTCTTGTTGCATTGTAACAGATACACTGGTTAGGTACATCTCTGTGGTGTTTCCAATCAAGCACTAGATTTTGGGAGACTGGAAAGCATACGTTACTGGTTGTTGTGCTATTTTATTTATTTTCAGAGGCAGATAGATTTTCAGTGCAGTGAATGATCCGAATCACTTGCAAATGTTTAGAAAAGATATCAATTGAGTTCGTAGAAAATAATGGTTGCGCCCAAAAAAATTTGTGTTTTTGTGGCTCTGCAACATCGTTTTGTTTTTGAAATTACTTTATGTTTTCCTTACAAGTGAGATTTCACCATTGCTGTGTTAAGTTCCCAAAAGCATCACATTTCCCGACAGTTCCTAGAAGTGTTGTCTCCTGCGATGCCCATGCATTCCTCACCTCTCTCCAATCCACTGCTCCACCAGTCCACTGGTCTCCTACGTGTTGCAGTCCACCATACGATACCACCGTCTATCCACCAGTATCACCGTAATACCACCTCTCGGCCCTTGCTGCGCACTACTGCCCATGTAGCCTCCCTCCTTCCTCTGCTGGCTCCCAGGCTGCCCTTTGCACCTGCTTTCATATCACTGCATGTTGCCTCTCGGGACCCCACGTTACTCCATTGACAACTCTCACTACAACGATGTCCATACATTCACACTGCCCACACCTGTGATATAAAATCAATCATATGTTGTTGTAATACGTCTCTCCACCATACACTCCATTATAATGTTGTCTCTCCCATTGTGTAGCGAGCCATACCATTGTCGGTTGGCCTCCTGGAGCGATCCATTCCACACCAGTCACGTGCTCCTCCAACACTGCATTCGACTCCTTGATGCTGACTCCCTCACACCCACGGCCCTCCATACACCTCTGCTGGCCTGAATCCTCTCCTCTCCTACTGCTAATTGAATCGGCCCTCTCTCTTCTATGCATTGCCTTTGTTATTTCTGCCCTCTCACTACCCGTCGAACGACCCTCACTGCTCACCCCTCGATCCTCGGCTTCATTCACACACATAGCCTTAAACCTTGTGGCCTCGATGAGAAACACAACCAAGGACTACAAACGTGGGCTGGAAGGGCTCGACATCGTTCTCGGCCCGCCAATACGTTGGCTTGAGTATCCCCTGACGACCCACCTCAATATTTTCTAGAAGGCTCTTCAAATGATGTTGTAGTTGTGTCCCTTGCCAAAGGGTACTAACTAGGGGCATATTCAGTGAAAATAATTGTCTTGGAGGTGGTTTTCTCCATTGTGGCAAGAGGGAGCATGTGATGAGCATTGAAGTCCATGGAGAACACCATAATTTTCAAATCCCAAATTTAAATATGATGAATAAATTTTGGTGTCTTTCGAATTAAGGGACCACTGTGGAAGTTGGCTGCCAAACCAATTTTCAAGCTTCTAACTGGAAAATGGTAACACTATAAATAAATGGAAAGAAAATACTTGACATAATTGGTCACCCGTAAAGTTTTTGAAAGGTGAAATCAAATTTTTCTTTGCTCTTTTATTTATGTTTCGAGGTTTGTAACTAGAAATAAGAGTAATTATTTTGTGAATTGAGTCATTTAGTATGTTAGAGTTTTGACGGCCGTATGATGTATGGAGGCACATTTGAATATGTAGAAATAACTAATGATTATTTATCTTCCTCGTTATTTTGTGACTCGTTGATTGTTGAAGCGTGTGGTTAGCAAGAAATTTTTGAAGTTTAAATGGCTCAGATTGACCCTTTGTTAGAGTTATTAAGAACTCTAATCTTATCTATTGTTGATAGCACAGTAAAAATTAGTAAATAAACTCTCTCTGACATATGAACTTGTCTACAAAATGCACAAGAAAAAATTGAATTTATGCAGCTTGAGTCACAACTTCAGCAAGAAGAATTACAACATTGGAGTCATCATTCTGAACCTATTAATGTTTAGAACATTGGGACAGACTCCCATAAGCAGCAAGTCAATAATGATGCAATTGATTCACATTCAATGCACATTTCAAGAGCAGATTTGTATGCAGATGTAGAAGCTCGGGTTCTACCTCTCAAGCACATCATCAGACCTTGGGAAGAGCTTGTCCATAAGAAGCACATAACATGTCTTGGATATGAAAATGAGTTGTTCTTTCATATTCTAGACTACTCCAAGCCCATAAAATTTCAGAGTGCCCAATTTCTTTATGATAGCTCACCTTCAGCTATTCCAGATCATGCTTCTCTTCCAAAGAAGCAACAACAAATTGAAAAATGCTAACATTGTGATCGAGTTGTCCATATGAAAGATCACTGTTCGATATTCACCCATGCAAGAACTGTGGTCGACACACCCATTATTCACACATATGTTTCAGAAACAAACCTCCTACAAGAACAAAGATTCATCTTCAATGGATCGCTTCCTAGCAATGGGCATCAACAACCAAGAAGATGTTTAAGTCATATGTCAGAACTTGTTCTACAATATTGAACAATCTTGCAGTTGAGTTTTCGCCATAATCTCACCTTATACCTGACACGGGGGAAAATGGTGGTTATCTACAAGCTTCTAAGCCACATCAAGCGAGCTTGAGCCACAATCTATCATTCCAGATTCAGAGTTGTAGCCAGAGACACACCACATCAAGCGAGCCTAAGCCACAATTTTTCATTCTAGATTCAAAGTTGTAGCCAGAGACACAACAGTTCAAGAGAGCCTGAGCCACAATTTGTCATTCTAGATTTAGAGTTTTAGCTAGAGACACAGTAGTTCAAGCGAGCCTGAGCCATAATCTGTCATTCCAAATTCAGAGTTGTAGTCAGAGACACATATGCCTGTGAGTATTAATTTGGTTGGGGGACAGCCTTAAACCATCTATGCGAGGTTGATATTCTTCGTCTTCAAAGAATTCAGGACACTTCCTCTAGCAGAAGACTTTAACTTCTTGCTAGTTTTAGTAGAATTCCGGGAAATGCATTAAGCATTCCAGTATTAGTGGTCATCCTTAAACCATCACAGCTTGTAGACCTCTCTTCTTCTAGTTTGAAGGTCTCCCTCTTCAAAATATGAGGGACACTTCCTCTAGCAGAATACCTCAACTTCTTGCGAGATTTGGAAGAGTTCTGAGAACTGCACTAAGAATTCCAGTGTTGGTGGTCATTATTAAATAACCTTTTTATGCCAAAATATAAGAGAGCTCATTCAGCCTAAGTTCCTCCATGCATACTTTGCAGATTTGTATTGCAACTCTCTTTTTAGACTCACACATACCCCTTCGGATTAAGAGGGGGAACATTGGACACCTAATCCTCTATGGGTAGGTGTGGAATCCGAATGGACAAAAGGAGTCCAAGTGACCTCGGAATGTGGAATCCAAGAGTCACATCAATGTATTATAAATACACATTTATGGTTAATGGAAGAGAAACTCATGCCTATCTTTCCTACTTGTGTGTTACCATGCATGTGTTTAAAAGATAACCCTCGAAAGTAGGGGCTTAATCCAACCAACAATAACCTTTGATATAGCTTTATAAACAAAGTTACAAAGAGAGATGGGTCAGAAACATTCAAAAGATGAAGGATTATCGACCTTTGGGATAAGAGCGTGTTGTGGTAAAACACAAGCCTCCGATTTTCGACTTATGTACTTCAAATAATAGGGACCCTTTCTACAATTTTTTTTACAAAACACCTTTTAGGATTTTCATTAAGTTAATTATCCTACGTTTTTTTTTCATTTTTTCATCTTCCTCAGAATTTTGTTTTCATTGCTTTGTTGAATTCAATTTTTCACAAGTTTTCCAACAATACTCGTTTCACTCCATTTGGTCAATCGATTTGTAAATGTCACTATTTTAAAGTTTGATCATTTTCTCGTTTGGGTTAAAAAATGTATAAAGTGTATGATATTTAAATTTTCGCAATTAAAATAATCTTCATTGTAAATATTAATTTTTAGTTAATTTTACTAATTTTTCATTTTTCACTAACGATCCTACAAAATGATCCAGCTAAATGATACAATAAATGAAAATATGTTTTTAGATATTGGTAATTTATTCCAACTTGTTATTTTAAAAAACAAATTGCCAAACCCAAAACCCCAAAATTGCAAAATAACTGAAGTCCAATTTGTAAAATGGTTAATCTCACTTGGGCCCCACTTCACATCCCTTCTCCTCATTCTAAAAATATGAGATTACAAGAATGCGAGATGTGAAATTGCGAAGTTACTATGAGTCTTTTGAAATATAAAAAATAGATAAAATAATAAAATAATAAAAAATTAAAATTAAAATAAAACGTTTGTGCATATCGCAATTTAAAAAAAAAAATATATATATATATATATATATATATATATATATATATATATATTTCGCGAACAAACTTGCGATTTGGTTTCATGCGATCATGGTATTTGTTTTTACACAAAATTTTCATGCGTTCCACCTTATTCCTGCCCATAACTATCCCTCTATCACCTGACATCTTTCGCATCACAAAAAATTGAAATTTCGTTTTAAAAATTTGTGATTGCATATTATTTGCAATATACGATGAACTCCATATCGCAAATGATATACATTAACTCCTGCCCTCTTCTTATTCAATTCGTAAGTACTTAAAAATGATTTTGAATGTTGAATGCATTAAAAAAAAATTGAAATATATTTTAAATGAATATGCTTATATTAAAATATAATTAGTTATATTTTTATTATAATTTTAATATAATGAAATTAGAATATTAAAATAATTATATTATATTTTAATTAATTTATAAATATTTTTTAATTAGTTTAATTTTATTTTCAATTTTATTATTATTGAAAAAAATTAATAACATAATTATCATTAATAGATAATTGTAATATTAAATTTTTTAATTTTAAAGTTTAAACAACATAAATTTTAGAATTTTGGCAATTTTAATATACTAATTTTGGAAGTTCATAAATTGAGTTTATAAGGCCAAATGAGACCCAAGATGACTCATTGGATAGATAAAATCATGGAGAACATTTATGAAATAGTTTAATTTCCACATTTGATCATTTATTGGGTCTAAAATTCAGCAGAAGATCAAGCTCCAAGCTTTTAAAAACAAAATAAATTTTCTGAGTTTTATTTTTTGCATTTTAATTTTCCCACAGCTTATTCTAAGTGCAGATCCATTCATCAATGATATCTTTGACCAATTAGATCATAACAAGCATCAATAGAAAGCTTATATTTCATTTTCAATTATTTATTTAATTAAGTTATGATTAAATTTGTTTTAATTCTAGATTTGGCATTTTTTATTTTGTTTTTGCATTTTAATTATTTTGATTTAACTTTTGTAGGAAAACAGTTGAAGAGATGAGGAGAACAAGATCTCAATCAATGAGAATGCTCTAGCAATTGAAGAATGGAATTTTGAGCAAATAAAAAATTTGATTCAACATATTTCTTCTTCAACAAACTTTCTTGTTAATAATTCTTTTGCAAATATTATAAATAGTAGATTGCAAAATGTAATAAGAGCTTCTCTCCTCTGCGATTCTGGAATTCTAAAAGCACTTCTATAATAGGAATTTAGAGTTGTAGATGGGAGGAGAGGAATATCATATCCTGGGATTATTGAGGTTTTTCTTTTACATTATGAGGTATGTATAATAAACAGAGTTTGCACTATTGTAACTCTGGTTTTGAAAGCAAAAGTTTAGGCATTGTAAAATACTGTTAGAGACCGGAGCTAGAGAAATTGACTTAATAAATTGGTATTTATGATACTATTATTTTAAATGCTAGTTTCATTTTATGATAATAGGAATGTGTCAATTTACTTCTATATTTGTGCACTTTTGTCGATATGGATAATTTTCCTCAATTTCATGTTGTCATTTATCTCTACTCTTATGGGATGAATTCTGATTTCTGAGTAACTATTTACTCAGAAATCTATCTTATAAAACTGATTTATTGAATAGTAATATATTGCGAACATTTTCCGCATATTATTGTTTGATTATTCAAGTTATTGATTAAATGATCAATATCATTTTGTGAACTTCTTCCTTAGTTTTGTTGATTGATTATTTCAGTTAAGAGGTCTTTAGATAGGATGTGTTTAGTATCCATAATGTCAATTAATTGAACTACTTCGTTAGCTTGATATTCATTATAATCTAGACATATTTAAATTCCAATTATTTAAAGTATCTCGCTCTTGGTTGGGATAGATCTATATCTGCCTGATTGAGATAGGATTAAGATAGTTCCTTTTTCTTGCATCTTAGAATAATTTTGCATATAGATTAAAATTCTGCATCCCTAAAAAGTCCTCTTCCCAAAGAGGAAAAACTTTAATTGTGGCTTGTCTAAGCCCAAATTAGCTTAAAGATCACTTTCTTGCTAGATCAACAAGATAAATGATCTGATGTCTCTTTTCCATTGGTAGACAAAAGTTATATTTAAAGCCAATGGATATTGAGATAAGGTAACTGGACTTAGTTAAACTAATCGGAGCTACTATTCCAAACGGAAAATGAACTGCTTTAAGGTCCAGACCGGGTGGTCATTCCCCATGTTGTTGCAACAAATTTCAAGGCCTAAAAATTTCGGCGCTAGAAGGAAGGCCTGAGACTTGTTTTCCTTTGGAGTCTTTGTATTCTAAAATTTTATTTTTATTACAATGGCCCCTCTAAAACTTCCAATTCAGAGTTGTATTTCTAGACGTGCATCTTCCAATACTCCACCAGAAATAGTAAGACTCTGATCTCAGGTAAAGTTTAATGGTAAGAGGAATACTTCTGCATTTAATCATGTCTTTCAACTTATTCAAAATTTTTCAAATTCTATTTTTCAAGAAATTGATGAAGATATTTTATGCAGGATTTTTACTCTTACATTCTTGGCAAAAGCCAGAACCTGGTGTCAATCACTTCCAGTTGCCTCAGTCCACACTTGGGAATAATTTATAACAACTTTCCTTTGTAAATTCGATGGATATATCTACGAACATGTATGTGACGATTTTGAATATCTATGAAGGCTTGAAGACGAGTCTTTAATTGATTTTACTATCAGGTTTTGTTTAATTTGTTTAAAATTTAAAATTGAAGATAAACCTTCAAAAAATAATTATTAAATTGGTTTGAACATCTTTTCTCTCTTCCTTCCATTCATAATCCATGTGAAATTATTTCAAAATTTGATCAATCTCCTTCTAATTTCATTGACATAAGTGATAATTCCAATATGGAGGTACAAACAAATGATGATGAAGTGGCCTCTATTTTGTATAATCAATTCCTTCAATTATTACACACTTCCTATAGTATTGATAAATATCAAGGTACACCTTCACATGTCAATAAATCTCAATCACAAAGCTTGGAAAATTTCACTAATCGATCGCAAGAAGATATTAGCAACACTCTTGAAGAAAATACCGCTTTGAAATATGAAAATCAATGTGAATTAGAATCAGATAATTAGAGCATAATCCAGAAAGTACAAGCAATGATTAAAGTTTCCAATAATTCGCAATCCGTTGTAAAAATTTCTGAATTCTTTTATGATCAGCGAATTCCAAATTCAGATCAACAAAACAACATTCTTCAAGAAAGAATAAGTATCCAAGTAAATGATCTTAAATCTGAAATTTGAAATGATGAAAATGCACTAGAGTTCTCAAATAGAGATATTTTCAAATGCATTGTTTTAGATTCATATTTTTCCCTTTGTCTTGATAATTTCTCTAATAGCAATTTACCCTCTCTTCACTTTAAATATATTTCAGCAAACAAAGAGGCTGATCTAAATGAATTTTCGATTAGTTTTTATCAGGATAGAGAATTAATTAATGATCATTCTTCTAGCATTAATGAGCATGAGCTCAATATTCCCTCTTGTTTTAATACATTGAATGAAATCGAATGGAATTCTAATGAATGTCATGAGGTCATTTATGACAGCTACTTTGACATTGAGGATATTGATTTGTCTTCTTTACAATTGAATCCTCATGATCAAAGTATAATCACATGTGAAAATGAAGAACAATCTAATTCAGAAATTGTTTCAAAGAGTTCTCATTTTCAAACAATTAATCATACTCATGATTTCAACATTCAGGAAACCATTCCAATCTATGTTTTTTATGATGATCAAGCTCACATTCCTATTTATAGTCATAACCATTTCTCTAATTCACAAGTAGGTATCAACAATCATTATAATTGCATTATTCTGTCCAATTCTTGTGAAGAGGAAATTGCTTTAAGTCAGTCTCAATTGTGTTGTAACAATAATTGTAAGACTAGTGTAAACTATGATTCAATTTTGTTATTATTCCATCATTTATTTTTAACTTCATATTTATTTTTTGTTTTTAGTCCTAGATTTTTAGATACTTTGTGCTTGCATATTGAGCATCTCAATTTTTAACACTCAATTAATGAATTGCCTCAATGGAAAATGAAGTTTGAAATTATAATTGTGAACATGAAGAATTATTAAACTTCCAATTTCAATTGGTGTTCATTCCTTATCAATTACCTCTTACTTCTCGAGAGCAGTGTCAACAAGAGAGTGTATTTTTACAATATGACCAATAATCTAATTCAATTAATAATCTTCTGTTTGATCTATCAGACTTCCATCTGTTTTTCATTGACTCATTTGAAAAACATTTGGAAAATTTTCTTTCACCAAAGATCGTTAATAATTTATCACTTAAACATAACACTAACAAAATCACACAGGCCATTGTTTCCGAAAGATCATTTCTACAACCTGGCCTGTCATATTATCTTTTAAACCTCTCCCACTCAATAATGGAAATCTATTCAAATTTCTATGATTCAATTGAAATTCATTTAGAAAAGGAATTTCAAGAGAAGGTAATGGTGAATAAGTTACTAACAATAAAGATACATTCTGTTTTCAAATTTAAATTTTTTAGTTTAATTATATTTGAATTTTTAATAATGTTTGGCATGTACATATATGCAGAAATTAAAATGCTTACATAGTTTCATTGGAAGTATGACTATACCTGGTCATGTTTCCTTCATTAAGCTAGAAATAGGAATAGATTAATTTTCTTTTATGTTTGCATTTATTTCATTATTTCAAATTTTTAATAAAACAAATAATGAATCCAATTTCTTTTCGGCATTCCGTTTCAATTGTAGTAAAGCATCCTAGAGCATTTTAAAAGCTCTTGAATTATCAGATCATACTTATTTGTGAAGCCTTCAATTTTTTCATTTTTCAAAATTCATAACATTGATCATACATGAAGAAATTCCAAGAATTTTCTACCACTTGACAATTTTTTATTCACAAGTAATTCTAAAAACTTATTTTTACCAATTTTGTCTTCTGATGTAATTTTGGAAAGGATGCAATTTCAAAAAATTCATTACTTATCATGTTAGATTAAAATAAGAAGGTGATGTTGAACTTATGCAAATTTTGAGGAAATTTGGTAGAACTTGAAGATTCATATGGTAAACTTACAATCAAAATTCTTCGAGGTAAATGTTTACAGGTTCATCGTCATCTATTGTTTATTTTACTTTCAAAGGTTGTTTCTTATTTCTATTTTTGTTTTGTTTGAAGGTTTTCATTAATTTGATTGTGTATATCAGAGATAAGAAAGCAGCCAGATATTTTCAAATCTGCAACATGTTCAGGGAAGTATTTATGATTTCATCTAAATTTGAGGATTGTCCAATTTTGCTTCTATTTATTAAAATCCTGGTAAATTTTTATTAAATTCTTGAAAGAGTCATATTAGATCATTATATTTCACAACTCTCTTCATAAGAAAGTCTTGATAAAATTATTTCTCGATCAAATATCTCGACAGTTAATTAAATATTAAAGGATTATTTATTTTAAAGAAAAGTTAAACTAGTCGCTCTCTTTTTGAATTTAATACTTTAAAGAAATTTTTGACCTCACATATATATCACAATTCGCAAATCAGAGGTTTTGAAATGAGCATACACCAAATATCTTCGATCTTCCCATATTCTCATTCCCTTCAATATCCTATGATATTTCCATCTGATATTGCATTATTTGTATCATAACATTTGATCAGAGGCAACTCTTAGCAATTCCCGATAGGAAACCTCCGATGCATGTCTTCCGATATTCATTCTCGCTCATTTTCCGATAAAATTGCTTCGCCAAAATTTTGATGTTCATATAATCCCAGATTTGATATGAGATTAAATCCATATAAAAAAAATATTGGGTCGATTCTTCATTTTCATATCAACAATGTTACATCTCATTCCAAATCTGTTGATCAATGATCTCGTAAAAAACTCGACCATCGCACATCGCATATTTTAGAGTTACGCATTAAGGATTTACACAATAAGTTTTTGAATTGATATCTGAAGCAGAGGAGTAAGGGAGAAATGAGTTAGATATGAGTGAGATCAACGATGGATTTTAAATCGCATGCAGAAAGGTTTCACATATTGAAAATTTTAGTGGTTATTGTTAAGACCTCACCTGAAAGTTATATTAGTTGTGAAGCGATAAAAGATAAGGTAAGGGGATTGTGATGCGATGCTACACATATCACATATTGCACGTATAAGTGATATGTTTATTGTTAAACGTTAAAATTTTCAACGAGCAATGTGGAGTTCACTGTGAATTGCGAAATCACAAAATTGAAAAATTGCAAAAGTGTTAAGTTGTGAAATCTACAGGAAGGTAGGTTATAAAAAGTGTGAAATGAAACCGTGTGTGATTGGTCACCGTTTGAGTGGGCCGTAAAACCAAGGTTCCGCTCATATATTCTGATATTTTCAGTCACGCTGCATCAGTCATTTATCGCATTTTCATTATCGCAAGAATAATATCGGCGTTTCCTTTTTATTTAACAACTTTAATTTTCCGATAGGACTATTCTCTGATATCGCATCCACTCCATAGCAGTTATCCATCACACATGTTTTTAGGTCCCTATATTAATAGTATAGTCCCTTATTGTTGTTAGTGTAACCCCATTATTGTTATTGATGTACCCCTGTAACCCCCATATTGTTATTTTTGTGCCCTTAAATTGTATTGTTAAGTCGGCTAGGATTACATTGTGGCCCCACTAGGATTGCATTGTGGCCCCATGGACTCCTATATATAAAAAGGAGGTTTTTTCATTTGTATCATCCAAGAATTGTTCATTTATGTAATGTATTGGAGGTTTCCCCCTCGAAGTGGCTGATTTCTAAGGCGTTGATATCTCTTTTCTTGCATTTTTGGAGTTGGTTTCAACATTTGGTAAAAGAGCTTTGGATTCTAGGGTTTCGCTGCTCTAAACAAGTCATCGTGGCATTTTCACTATAATGTTTTTTCTATGAAGGTTCAGAAGCTAAAATTTTTAGAGCGTGAAGCCAAAATCCTTAGGAACATTGTCGCAACATTTTAGAGCTTGGTTCGCAATGTTTTTGGAGATATGATCTATGGAAGTTAGTGCTTTTTCAGGCTCCCGAATTTCATCTCAAAGAGGTTGTTGAGCCCCAAGATTGTTCTTTCTTCCATCATACTTCACTCCATTTTATTTTTTCCATTGTTATCCTAGGCTCAAATGATCAATGAAATTAGTTAAAATTACTTTAAGAATGAATATCATGGCTAACTTGCTAAGTTTTGTGATTTTTTCATTGTAATGCATTTTGAACTGAAACTAGCTACAGAATGCAGACATTCCGTAGCTATTCGCCAATTCTGCAGTTGTCTTCACGTTCAAGCATGTTCCGGTGTCCTCTCAGGAAAAGCCACACATGGGTATATTCCACATCATGTCCTCAACGTTTGTTGCTCACCATGAAGAATGAACAGAATTCTGGACGTGGTTTTGTACATGGGAACTCACACAAGGAGGCTGACTCCTAATAGGACAAGGATAATCCAGATGTCCTTTGTCACTTTACGCTGCCATCTTTAGAGTTCTAGTACGATTTTGATATGAAAAGAAAATGATCCTCGTATTGTCTCAAGTTCTGTTATGAAGATTTGTTATAAATGTACTCGGGAAACCGAGAGACAAGTTCTAGATTTTGATTAGATTTCGTGGATTGACTGCTATATTTCTGAAGACCGAGAATACTCTGTTTTAAGTTATTTTCCTTTAATTAAGAAGACAACATTTCTCTGAACGCGTTGAGTTGATCTTGAGTTAGATTTTTTGCTACTCTGGTGGTAGAGGGCCCCTGCCTCCTGAGCGGCTTTACTTTTGCAATTTAGATAAGTATTTTAGTTCATTTTCAAGTTTTTGAAGTTTGCGTTCATAGTTAATTTCATTAGTCATTATAGCTATACTTTTTCTAAGAAACTCTTCCAAAAAATCATTATAATGAATGAGAAATGGCTGTAGTGTTATAGATTTTATTTGCAATTCCTTTAATTCATTATCACAGTTGAACTTACTCTAGTAAATTCTTCCAAGAAATCATTATGATGACTAAGGCATGACTGTGATACTGTAGGTTTCAGTTGCTTTTTTACACTAAGTAGCATAGCTGATATTACTCTTAAAAAGCTCTTCCAAAACATCATAACAATGAGTAGGAAATAACTGTGATGTCTTAGTTTTTAATTGTATGTGTTTTCAGTTTTCATGTTTGTATTTAAATGCATTGAATTGTACAGCCATGATTGTTCTAACAAGCTCTTCCAAAATACCATTCATGATGAGCGAAATAGGCTGTAGAATCCCATAGATTAATTGCATGATAACTTAGTTAGGGCACTCCGCAGGCAAATTGCATTTAATTCATGCTCTGTTATTTCATTTCAAGTTTGATAATGACTTGTTAGTTTAGCACTGTTTATTGTAGACTAGTAGCACTTTAGTTCAGTTCTAGCTTAGCTCACTCTATTTACATTCCACGTTTAGTTTCCATCCATTGCATATTAAATTGCATTAGTTGTTAAACTTAAATACCACAGCCTTCATTATTTACAAAACTTCTTTTGTTCTAAACCTATATTAACTCATAATCATCTAGACAGAAGATAGTATCAGTATAAGGCCTGAAGTACTTTTGCAACCTTTTTACCATTTCACAAACAAGCCTTTCCTCAAAAGACTATTCTAAAAAGAAATATATAAATTTTGAGTGAGGTTTAGTGGTGTTAAACTAAATTGCAGAACATAATTAGGAGCTAGTTTTAGAGTAGAGATCTTATGATGTTACAAATTTTCTTTTCCAAATATGTTTCAACAAATCTTTAATCATGGATAAAATGTTGTATCATTATAAGTTGATTGTTTAATTTCTTAGTTAGGAGAATTTTTACACTTAGCTGCCCATTTCTCAAGCTTTTCCAAAATATCTTTAATGAAAGAATTGGACAAGTTAAGTTCATGTTGTGATTTATTTTCTTGAAGTCATTATCAAGCTTTGTATTTTACTAAGTCATAGTTAGGTTTGGTTCTGTCTCAGTATTTGAATTTGTCATTTGTCATCAACAAATTAGGCTTCACTCTGTTTTTAACCAGTAGCTTCTTTCCACCAGCATTTAGTTCTTTCCCTTGTGAGCATAAAACCATAAAAAGACCAAAAACATTATAAAACACTAAACACAACGCAGTAAGAAACAAACACCTAGGCATATACAATGCACCTCACTTCAGCAGTTTACCAACCCTGGTTGACAATTAAATGAACTCAATTTAGGAGACTAGGTTGAGCACAAACATTTTGGCGTCGTTGCCGGGGAAGTGAAAACTAGGTAACCTTTGTTTCTTAACTCCCAAAAACAATGATATGCATATAGAGAGAGACTCAAGGGGTAGATTCATAAGAAGCAGAAGCAGAAGTTTGATTCCTAGAACACCACTTGTTTCACCTAGACCAAGAGCTAGTACACCTTCAACTCAGACCCACATTCCATCCTTTACTGATCCTAGACTTCTAGAATACCTAAGATCAGATATTCCATTAGAGAGACCTTCCACTTCATCCACTGAACCTTTCTTAGAAGAATATCCAAGGACTCCTGTTAGGGACACAAACTTTTCCACTTCCACAGAAGAAGAATCAACCATGGCAGAAGAAGGAGGAGGAGGAGTCTTTAACGGAGAACACACATTATTTGGAGGGGGTAGAGGTAGAGATAGAGGAGAAGGAGGTAGAGGTGCAGAAGGAGAAGGAGGTAGAGGAAGAGGTAAAAGAGAAATGGGAAGCTCTTTTGGGTTCCCTATAATAGATGAAGAAACCAATACAACCATGAAAAACATTTCACCTTCTGTCCTTCCAAACTTCTATGGACTTAAAACTGAAGATCCTGAAACCTTCCTATTTGAATTTGAAATCCTGTGTAGAACTTATGACTACTTACAAGATGCTAAAAAAGTTAAACTAATTCCTTCAACATTGAAAGGAGCAGCATTGAAGTGGTTTATGAGTTTGATCAACAGTTTTATTAGGACATGGGAAGACATGAAACAAGAATTTCTAGAGAGGTATTTGGATTATTGTATGCCGGTCAATCAGAAGGAAGAAGTGTTTAAGATGCTACAAAAAGAAGATGAAAACTTGGAAGATTTGTTGGAGAGATTTCATTACAACATCAAAAGAGCAAAAATGGAAAACTTAGATCAAGACACCTTAAAAGCTCTTTTGTTGAAAATAATTAGGGATGAATGGTTGGATATCCTTAACATGATGGGAAAAGGGGATATATCACATCTCACATTACCTGAAATATCTGAGTTATGTATCAACCTTTCAAGAGGGAAATCTAAAACTGTAAAAGGTCTGAGAGATCCTGCTCTTGCAAGGGTAAGTAAGTCTGCTTCTGGGACAGTAAGTAGGTCAGAAATAGGACATATGCTTGATGATTTCAAATCTGACATCTTAGGGAGTCTTAGTGAACAAATAGACACCCTTAAATTACAAAACAAGCAAAAATCCGAACCTTAGCAATCTTTTGTCCCAAATGTAGGAAGAAACATGCCTTGAGAGAATTCCCTTTGGATGTAAAAGTTGTAGAGACCTGTGTCATTTGTTCTAAAAAACATGAGACCAAGAATTGTCCTTCCCTTCCTGGTCTCAAAGCTGTCTTTCAAGAGGAAACTCCTACAAATTCCACAGAATCTCTCAATTTTGTCTCTAGAAGGCCTTGGCAAGGACCTCAAACACAAGGATTCCATGATCAAATGTATAACCAACCTCCACCTTGGAATTCTTGGCAACAACCTTGGCCTCAATTTCAAAATCAATCTCAAGCTTGGGCACAAGGAGCACAAAGTCCCTATGGAAGATACTCTCAGTACTATCAGTATCCACCATACCCACATTTTTCTCCTCAAAATCCTCAACAAAATTTTCAAAAAAATCCTCAACAGCATCATCAGAACCTACCACATCAAAATCAACCACTTCCATTACCATTTCCTCAAAAATCAAATCAATTGTCTGCTCAACCCATACCAAACCCCAACAATAAAAATCCTCAGAACACATACATGGTAGAAGGCCAACAGTTTCCAACTTATTTAATTACTCCTTTAGACCTTAGTAATGTTCAACTTAGGTCTGGAAGAATACTTGAAAAGAGGAAACCTTCTATGATCATACAAGAACAAGATAACTTTGAGGAAGATTCTATACGGGTGAATAAAATTCTTGAGGAAGACACATCTTTTCAAGACCCAAACACTGAAAAATTAAAGCAAAAATAACTAATAATCTCAACTCCTGTATTATAGCAGCCATCAACATCTACTTCTACACCTCCCTTTCCAGAAAGATTATAAATTGATAGAGGTGTAGAAAAACAAATTATGGTGCCTAATTATGATTTCCTAGATGAGTTGAGAAATGTTTGCATTAAAATTCCATTATTACAAGCCATCAAGGAAATTCCAATTTTAGCCAAAACAATAAAGGAGTTGAGCATGAAGAAAACAAGAAAAAGAATAAGAGAAACAAACAAAATTCAACTGGAAGGAAAAATAGCAGACATTATGATGGGCAAGATTGTTATTCCAAAGTATCTTGACCCAGGAAATCCAGTTGTTAAAATTCACATCAATGGAATTGAAATCCAAAACACACTCATTGATTTAGGAGCAGCAATCAATATCATGAGTAGACAAATCATGGATAAGCTGAAACTTCCTAATCTTCTCTTTACACCCACATTATTACAATTAGCAGACAGATCTGTGATCAAACCTGATGGGGTAATAGAAGACATTCCAGTGTCCCTAGATTCTTGGGAGTACCCTGTGGATTTCATGATCCTAGCTCCTAAGAATAATCTAGGAGGGCATCCTGTTATATTAGGAAGACCTTGGTTGGCTACAGCTGATGCTTTCATCAGTTGTAGATCCGATGATATGTACATCTCTAATGGTAGTTCAACTAAGAAATTCACTTTGTATCCTCTAGCTAGGACAATTACAGATTTAGATGATACTCAATGGATAGAGGATGAAGAAGACTTACAACCTCTCTTCACAATTTCAGAAATTAGTGAAGATAATCAAATTCTGAATACTCTAGAAAACTTTGAATCCTCTTCAGAATACAAACATGAACCATTTCAAGAAGGATCCAACATTGAGTTTTTGTCATCAAGACAGATGTCTCTTCATTCTATGGATAAATTTGGTAGCTCAACAAGTGAGATATTTCCAGGAAAAAATTTGAACATAAACAAGAACCTAGAAAAATCTCAACAAGAAGAGTTAGTCAAGATATTACAAAGACATTCTTCTGCATATGCATGGGAGTACATTGACATGAAAGGGATAAGCCCCAAGACTTGCACTCATCACATCTATATAGAGGAAAATTGTAAACCAATCAGACAACCTCAAAGACGGATGAATCCAAATCTTAGGGAGATTGTTAAAGAAGAATTGCAAAAATTGTTAAATGTCAACTTTATCTATCCCATTTCAGATAGTCAGTGGGTTTCTCCTTTGGTAATTATGCCAAAGAAAAATGGTAAATGGAGGGTATGTATTGACTACCGAGAACTAAACAAATCTACTCTTAAAGACCATTTTCCCTTACCTTTCATAGATCAAGTGTTAGATACATTAGCTGGCAAAAAGTACTTTTCATTCCTAGATGGGTTTAGTGGTTACAACCAAATCCAAGTAGCACTTGAAGATCGAGACAAAACCACATTTACCTGTCCTTGGGGTACCTATGCTTACCGAGTATTTCCATTTGGATTATGCAATGCACCTGCAACATTCCAAAGGGCAGTATTAGGAATTTTTTTAGATCTAATACATGATTGTGTAGAGGTATATATGGATGATTTCACAGTTTATGGAAACACATTTGAAGAAGCCTTAGCAAACTTGGAAATTTTTTTAAAGAGATGTCAAGAAGCAAATATTTCACTTAGTCATGAGAAATTTTTCATGATGTTTACTGAAGGTATTGTTTTAGGGCATCACATTTCAGGGGATGGGATTAGAGTTGATGAGTCAAAATTTGAAGTCATATCTAACTTATCTATTCCAAGTTGTCAAAAAGATGTTAGGATTTTTCTAGGATTTACAGGATATTATCGGAGGTTTATAGAAAACTTCACCAAGATAGCATCTCCACTCTTCAAATTACTTACCAAAGATTGTGAATTCAAATGGAATTCAGATTGCCAGTTAGCCTTTGAAACCCTGAAAACAAAATTTTCTGAAGCACCTATTTTAAGGGGACCTAATTGGAAGTTACATTTTCATATCTCAACAGATGCCTCTGATACAGCTCTAGGAGCAGTATTGGGACAAAAAGACCTGATTCCTTATGCCATCTACTATACCAGTAAAAATTTGACTCCTGCAAAGTTAAACTATACTGTAACTGAAAAAGCGTTTTTAGCTGTTGTTCATGCCATAAACAAATTTAGACACTATATAACAGGCTATGAAACTTTTGTTCACATTGATCATTCTACAATTATATACTTAATGAACAAATCAATTACTAATGGCATAGTCATAAGATGGTTATTGCTTTTACAAGAATTCAACATTACCATTCTAGATAGGCTTGGAAAACAAAACACAGTAGCTGATTTCCTATCTAGACTCCAAAACATCAAAGATGACACTCCAGTTGAAGACCAATTTCCTAATGAATATCTTTTTGCAATTTCTACTCAAACTCCTTGGTTTGCTGACATTGCTAATTATTTAGTTTCAGGAAAATTTCCTTCAATAATGAATGCAAGAGAAAAAAGAAAAATCATTTATGACAGTGCAAAATATTCATGGGTTGCTAATGAGTTGTACAAGACAGGTCCAGATTTGATCATTAGGATATGTGTTCGGGAAGATGAGATGCCTGAGATTCTCAAAGCATGTCATGATGAACCTTGTGGCGGAAACTTTGCTGATAAGAGGACAGCATATAAAACCATTTATTTAGGATATTATTGGCCATCCTTGTTTAAATATGCTAAAGAGTATGTCAAAAGGTGTGACAGTTGCCAAAGGGTAGGGAAACCTTCTCCTTCAGGTGAGATGCCATTACAACCTTAGGTACATATTGAACCTTTTGAAAAATGGTCTTTGGATTTTGTAGGACCGATTAGTCCTCCATCAAGACAAAAGAGATATATATTAGTTTGCACTGATTATGTTACCAAATGGGTAGAGGCCAAGCCATTACTTTTTGCTAATGAAGTATCTATAGTTAATTTTCTTTTTGAGGATATTTTTACTCGTTTTGGTGTCCCAAGGGAAATTGTTACAGATCAAGGAGCTCAATTTACATCAAGGCTAGTGGAACAAATGATGGAGAGATACAAAATCAGGCATAGAAAATCTACTCCTTATCATCCACAAGAAAATGGTCAAGTGGAATCTACTAATAAGGTCATTGAAGGAATCCTAACAAAGATTGTTCATTTACATAGAAGAGATTGGGTAGATAGGCTTCTTGAAGCCTTGTGGGCCTATAGAACTACATGGAGAAACACAACAGGCCATACTCCTTATGAACTTGTTTATGGAAAGCAAGTTTTGTTTCCCATAGAGTTCCAGATTCAAACTTTCAAAATGGCAGTTCAGCTAGGACTTGATTTAACGGAGGCACAAAAACATAGATTGGAGCAGATTAATGAATTGGATGAGATCGGACAAGATGCAGTTCAGACAACAAGTCTATTCCAACAGCAAAGGACTAGATGGCATGACAAGTACATCAAAGAGAAGAAATTCAAAGAAGGTGACTGGGCTCTCTTGTTTGATTCAAAATTCAAGGATTTTCAAGGTAAATTTCAAACACATTGGCTTGGGCCATATGAAATTGTTAAAATTTTTGACAATGGAGCAGTAAAAATTAGGACAATAGATGAAGAAGAGGTCACTTTTCTTGTGAATGGTCATAGATTGAAGCTATATCACAAACCACTCTCAAGAGAAGAATTTGTCAAGAAGTTCCAGGAAAACAGTGATGTGAAGTTAATGAAGAAGAATCTTTCTTCTTCATCAACTTGATTAAATTTTTTGAAGTCATTTCTTTGAAAAAAAATAAAAAAAAATAAAAAATAAAGTATAAACATGAAAACCAATCACTGATTGGCATGTTTATACAGAAAAGATAGGGTGAAAATCAGAGTCTTTCTGACACTCTAAATTTTCCATTTTGTTTCTGCAAGCAATTGTTAAAAAATCATAAGTTCAGATCCATTGCACTTATGATCCATCTCATTTCATTCCGTTTACTTATCCATCCATACTCCATTCCATTCATTTCATTCATACTTCACTTCATTTCATATTTCATTAATCTCATTCCATACTTCATCCACCTCATTTCCATATCAAAATTTAAAGTTTGATGTCTTTCTGCAAATGAATAACACATGTCATGAATTGCAGGCCATTTCTTATACTTTTCCACTCCATTTCATAAATTGTAATCCATCTCATTCCATCATTCACTTCATACATATCCCATTATACCATGTTTCATCATTTATCTTCACTCATTCCATATAATATTCCATTTATATTCCAAACCACTCCATTCCATGATTAAAATTTTCTACAGGGACATTCTGCAGCTAATCAGACATTCTATAGCTAATCAGACTTTCCGCAGCCAAACAATCATTCCGCAGCTATAGATCCTGAAGGCACTGATCAGTAGACATTTGAATTTCAACAAGATGATCCGGTATATCCATGAACAAGAAAAATCAAGAAGGATTATGAAGACTCACAAAGTAATGATTTCCAGAGGAGAACAAAGCATACAAAGACTACAAAAAGCAGACGAAAAGCAAAGGTAAAAAGTTCTGATTATAATGGCATATCATAAAAAACTTTAGTATAGTTTTAGTTATGAATCATTCGAAAAGTTGTTTTGATTATTTTTATTGATCATGCCAAATATACCCTCCGCAAAACTTTGGATAAAAATCCTTCATTTCAAATTCTATACCCGATTATCATCTAAGCCGTTAAAATGCTGAAGTGATTGATTTTCTCACGTCACCCAGCCAAATCATTTAATGATGATTTTTGAATCCATTGTAAAATATCTCTAAATTCTTTTCACTCATTGATTTGTGTTCTTCACCTCACTTCATTAACTCGTTCCGTAACCACTCCCTATTACCTCATCCCGTAGCCAACCCTTCATTATTTCATTCTGTAAAACAAAGGTATCTCTATCACTGTGAGAAAAGGTATATTAGTTTGAAAGTTGAAGCCACTGTCACCAAGAAACAGAGGTACATCAGTTTGAAATTTGAAGCCATTGTCACTGTGAAGCAGAGGTATATCAGTTTGAAGATTGAAGCACTGTTACCGTGAAGCAAAGGAGTATTAATTTGAAGGTTGAAGTCATTGTCTCCGTGAGCAGAAAGAATACTAATCTGAAGATTGAAGAAGAAATTATGGGCCTAATCGTAAGAACTAAACCAATAGGCACAAAATACCTGGAAGGATACCCTCAAAGCAGAGAAATGCTGCAACAAGCAGGATGGCTGCAATTCCTTGAGAAATTTAATGGCTTCCACAAAGAAGTTACTAAAACATTTGCAAGGTCGTTCAAAGGAGCCGAGGTTGAAGTTGGAGATATTAAATTCACTGTCACAGAGGTTTTTATTGCAGAAGCAACAGGATTGCTTAGACATGGAGAAATATGGTTTAAGAACAGAGAATTTCATAATGAATCATGGAAGCAGATCCTCAAATCACCAGGTATGGATGTCACTGTGTTTAAAAAGGGAATTCCAAGCTCTGCATTAAAGAATAAATGGAGAAACATGTTGCTTATCCTACAAAAATTTATCACTTGTGAAGGTAGATATGGTACTTTCTATGTTTACCATATTAGGTTGATAATGCATTTCTTAGAAGAAGAGCTTAATTTTCCCTATTTCTTGCTTCAAAGTTTAAAAAAGATGGCTTCAAGTGTTCAAAGGAGAGTCCAATTCCTAGAAACAACTCTATACCATCATGGCTTGGTTAAGATTCTAATTGAACACCATTTAACCAAAACAAAAGATACTTGGGATAACTTCTTGGTGAGAAATCACTTTGAGGAACCAAAAGAGCCTTCACCTGAACATCAGCCTACAAAGAGAAGCAGAAAATGGAGAGGCTCTAAAATTTAAACTGATAAAGCAATTCAAGATAGCAGTGAAGAAATAATCTCTGAGAAATTGACTCAGATTAAGAGACAGCTTAAGAAAGAGAGGGTAATCAGAAAATTTGCCACAGAAAAAGGAGAGGGACCATCCCAGCTGAGAAGGAGCCATAGACTCAGGGGGAAACTAAGGAAAACACAGATCAAACAAACCGGGGTGATAAACATAGAAGATGAGGAAACATCTATTGAAGAAGATGTTGAAGAAGATTTTGATGAAGAAGCCCCTAAAATTGACCCTGCACAGCAAGAAATTTATAACTATGTTGAAACATTGGAAAGGAAAGCTTCAGAGAGTAGAGATAGAACCCCTAGTCCTCCACTGTCTGAAATAGATGTGTTAAGAAGAGATAGGTATGAGCTGGAAGTACTTAATAGACATATCAGAACTGAGAATGATATTCTCAAGGAACAAGTCAAACTGAAAACCAGTATGAACTCAACCTTATCTCTACAAATGGACAAAGTGGAAAAGGCTAATGAAAAGTTGAAAAAGAAGAACAAGAAGCTAATCAGGACACTTATCAACTTAAGGTTCAAGTTAGTCATCAGGAAACCCAGAAGACCTTTAACTTCCAGGCAAAGAAGAAGAAGAGGGTTGGATGTTCTTGCAGAAGTCTTTGAGTTTATGGAATAAGTTGCATGAGGACATGCAAGAAGTCAGCAGTGGGGGTATGTTGAGCCCCAAGATTGTTCTTTCTTTCATCATACCTCACTCCATTTTATTTTTTCCATTGTTATCCCAGGCTCAAATGATCAATGAAATTAGTTAAAATTACTTTAAAAATGAATATCATGGCTAACTTGCTAAGTTTTGTGATTTTGTCATTGTAATGCATTTTGAACTGAAACTAGCTACAGAATGCAGACATTCCGTAGCTAACCGCCAATTCTGTAGCTGTCTTCACATTCAAGCATGTTCTAGGTGTCCTCTCAGGAAAAGCCACACATGGGTGTATTCCACATCATGTCCTCAACGTTTGTTGCTCACCATGAATAATGAACGGAATTCTGGACGTGGTTTTGTACGTGGGAACTCACACAAGGAGGCAGACTCCTAATAGGACAAGGACAGTCCAGATGTCCTTTGTTCACTTTACGCTGCCATATTTAGAGTTCTAGTACGATTTTGATATGAAAAGACAATGATCCCCGTATTGTCTCAAGTTCTGTTATGAAGATTTGTTATAAATGTACTCGGGAAACCGAGAGACTAGTTCTAGATTTTGATTAGATTTCTTGGATTGACTGCTATATTTCTGAAGACTGAGAATACTCTGTTTTAAGTTATTTTCCTTTAATGAAGAAGACAACATTTCTCTGAACGCGTTGAGTTGATATTGAGTTAGATTTTGTGCTACTCTGGTGGTAGAGGGCCCCTGCCTCCTAAGCGGCTTTACTTTTGCAATTTAGATAAGTATTTTAGTTCGTTTTCAAGTTTTTGAAGTTTGCGTTCATAGTTAATTTCATTAGTCATTATAGCTATACTTGTTCTAAGAAACTCTTCCAAAAAATCATTATAATGAATGAGAAATGGCTGTAGTGTTATAGATTTTATTTGCAATTCCTTTAATTCATTATCACAGTTGAACTTACTCTAGTAAACTCTTCCAAGAAATCATTATGATGACTAAGGCATGACTGTGATACTGTAGGTTTCAGTTGCTTGTTTACACTAAGTAGCATAGCTGATCTTACTCTTAAAAAGCTCTTCCAAAACATCATAACACTGAGTAGGAAATAGCTGTGATGTCTTAGTTTTTAATTGTATGTGTTTTCAGTTTTCATGTTTGTATTTAAATGCATTGAATTGTACAACCAGGATTGTTCTAACAAGCTCTTCCAAAATACCATTCATGATGAAAGAAATAGGTTGTAGAATCCCATAGATTAATTGCATGATAACTTAGTTAGGGCACTCCGGAGGAAAATTGCATTTAATTCATGCTCTGTTATTTCATTTCAAGTTTGATAATGGCTTGTTAGTTTAGCACTGTTTATTGTAGACTAGTAGCACTCTAGTTCAGTTATATCTTAGCTCACTGTATTTACATTCCACGTTTAGTTGCCATCCATTGCATATTAAATTGCATTAGTTGTTAAACTTAAATACCACGGCCTTCATTATTTACAAAACTTCTTTTGTTCTAAACCTATATTAACTCATAATCATATAGACAAAAGATAGTATCAGTATAAGGCCTGAAGTACTTTTGCAACCTTTTTACCATTTCACAAACAAGCCTTTCCTCAAAAGACTATTCTAAAAGGAAATCTATAACTTTTGAGTGAGGTTTAGTGGTGTTAAACTAAATTGCAGAACAAAATTAGGAGCTAGTTTTAGAGTAGAGATCTTATGATGTTACAAATGTTCTTTTCCAAATATGTTTCAACAAATCTTTAATCATGGATAAAATGTTGTATCATTATAAGTTGATTGTTTAATTGCTTAGTTAGGAGAATTTTTACACTTAGCTGCCCATTTCTCAAGCTTTTCCAAAATATCTTTAATGAAAGAATTGGACAAGTTAAGTTCATGTTGTGATTTATTTTCTTGAAGTCATTATCAAGCTTTGTATTTTGCTAAGTCATAGTTAGGTTTGGTTCTGTCTCAGTATTTGCATTTTTCATTTGTCATCAACAAATTAGGCTTCACTCTGTTTTTAACCAGTAGCTTCTTTCCACCAGCATTTAGTTCTTTCCCTTGTGAGAATAAAACCATAAAAGACCAAAAAAATCATAAAACACTAAACACAACGCAGTAAGAAACAAACACCTAGGCACATACAGTGCACCTCACTTCAGCAGTTTACCAACCCTGGTTGACAATTAAATGAACTCAATTTAGGAGACTAGGTTGAGCACAAACAGAGGTGATTGTGGGAAAATATTCATAACTCTCTCTCTGAGCATCAGATTGGAATGATGTAAAAAGTGGCCGCAATTATACGGATTGTAGTTTATTTTCCATCAATTTCAAAGCCGAAGGAGGAAACAGTGACATGTGGAAAATCGTACAAGTTCACTCAACTAAACTAGTCCATAATTAGGTCATTGTGGGAGATTGGACATAACTTTGCCTTGAAGAATCCAAATCTGGTCAGACCCATGGAATTCGAAAGAGGATTCAGAGGGATACCTCATGGAAATTTTTTAGATATTGAAGATATGAAATTGAAGAGATGATTCAATTTCAATATCGAGCTCCTCAAAAGAAAGAAAAATGTGTGCATTTGTTTCTGAATTGCATAATTCTTGTGTAAAAACTCAGTTTGAAGTGATTCCAAGGGCCTATTGAGCATATATTTCAGTATTGGGTTCTGAAATGCCCCCTAAAAATAATTCAACACCCATTAAGCCCTCAGAATACTCTACTATGACTCATAAAGATGAAGAATTGTAACATAATCTATCAAAATTACAAGAGCAAGTGCACCAAATTTCGCTCTCGCAAAGAGAAGCAAAAACTGAAATGGAAGTTCTGAAGAAAGGCATGGAAGCAAAGATGGATGGTTTGAAGAATAATATGTATGGTTTGAAGAAAGGCATGGAAGCTAAGATGGATGGTGTGGAAACTAAGATGGATGGCGTGGAAGCTAAGATGGAGGACATGGAAAACATGAAGAATGGTCTAAAAGCAAACATGGAAGGTTTGATAAAGTTAATAAAAGTAAAGATTCCTAATGGTGAAAATATAGTAGAGGAAACTCATGATGAGAACAAAATAAATGTTAATCATGATTTCATAAACTCTAATGTTTGATTGAAGGACTACCATATTCCAAATATGGATATGAGGAAGTTTGATGGAAAGAATCCCGTCACATGAATACTACAGATGGAGAAATATTTTGATCTCAATAATATGAAAAACACACAAAAGGTACACATTGCAACTTTACATTTAGAGCAAAATACATTTGTATGGTATCGATGGCTTTGCTCCCGTAAAAGAATTGTCACTTGGTCAATTTTTACGGAGGAAATGATAGCACATTATGAGGATATAAAGAGAAACACCTTCTTTAGCCAATTGATAAACCTAAAACAAAAGGGTTCAGTGGTGGAGCACATTGAGGACTTCCAAAAATTGAATATAAGGGTAACTGATATTCCAGAGGAACACAAGGTTGATGTCTTCATAGGGACTTTAAAGGATAGAATCCAACATGAAGTTCATTTTTGGGAACCTGATTCATTGGACAAGGCATTCAGGTTGGCAAGAAAAATTGAATGTAAAATTATGGCGACAAGGAAGCCTACCACTCACATCTATAAAGATGGAAGTGTTGCTACTCCTAGACTTCCACAACCTACAAGGCTGACACCACAACAATTGGAAGAAAAAAGAGCAAAAGGGCTTTGCTACAGTTGTGATAAAAAATACACTAAAGGTCATAAGTGTGCCGAGAAGAAATTATTTTACATAGATTGTGAAGAGGAGGAAGAAAATGAAGAAGAAACTTCAAAAGTAGAGGATATACACCAGGAAGAAACCCTAGAAGAAGAAGAAATGAGTCCTACCATATCATGTAATGCATTGGCAGGAATTACCACTCCTCAAACTCTCAAGATAGAAGGACATATCAAGAAGAAAAAGGTAATAGCGTTGATTGAATCGGGTAGTACCCATAATTTTATTCATTGTAAGGTAGCCAAGGAATTGAATTGTTTCCTATATCCAACACCAAAATGTCAAGTGATGGTTGCAAATGGAGGAACTATAAATTGCTCTGGAAAATGCCATAATATCAAGCTATCCATGGGGAAATATGTATTGAATAGTCCAATGCTTTCCATTCCAATGGAAGGTGTTGATGTTGTACTAGGGGTACAATGGTTACAATCTTTGGGGATGGTAGCTTTTAATTTTCAAGAACTTTTCTTGAAATTTTTTTCAGAAGGAAAGGAAATCGAAGTACGAGGTATCACAAGGAAGCCAGGAAAGATAATAAGCTCTAATGTCATGACAAAGATTTTGAAGAAAGAACAACAGGGCGTAATTGCATAATTCTGCTCACTAGAAGTTCCAACATCAAAATCATCTATTCCTCCAGATCTCCAAAAAGTCTTGGACAATCATTCCAAGGTGTTTGATACTCCCAAAGGACTCCCACCTATTCGTGATCATGATCTCTCTATTAATTTGATTCCAGGAACTGTTCCTCCAAACATCAAGCCTTACAGATATCCTTATGTCCAAAAGAGTGAAATTGAACATATGATCGCAGAAATGTTAGAGGTAGTCAAAGTTCTTTCTCTGCTCCAGTAGTATTGGTGCACAATAAAGATGGATCATGGTGCATGTGTCTAGATTATAGGGAGCTCAATAAACTCACTATTAAAGACAAATTTTCCATTTCTGTGATTGATGAATTATTGGATAAATTACATGGAGAAATTTATTTTACCAAGTTGGATCTTCGTTCAGGATATCATCAAATTAGAATGAAGACTGAAGATATTCGGAAAACAGCGTTTCGAACTCGTGAGGTTCATTATGAATTTTTGGTCATGCCTTTTGGCCTTACCAATGCACCTTCTACATTTCAAGCGTTGATGAATTCCATTTTCAAACCCTTCCTTAGAAAATTTGTGCTACTATTTTTTGATGATATACTAATCTACGGTAGGTCTTGGAAGGATCATGTTCAACATGTTGACAGGGTGCTCAAACTATTGGAGGAGAAACAATTATATGAAAAAAACATCTAAATGTTTCTTTGGAGTACAAGAGGTGGAATATCTGGGTCATATTATATCTCACAAGGGTGTTAAGGTAGACCCTAACAAAATTAAAGCCATTAAGGAATGGAAAGTCCCCACAACCATAAAGCAGTTGCACAGATTTCTCGAGTTATCAGAGTATTATCGTAGGTTTATTAAGAATTATGGGAGAATAACATCACCTCTAACAACATTATTGAAGAAAGATGCATTTTCATGGAATCCTGAAGCAACTAAGGCCTTTGAACATCTTAAAGAGGCAAGATTCCTAGCACTAGTCTTAGCTACGCCAAACTTCACAAAAACCTTTATTGTGGAATGTGATGCCTTAAGAAATGGAATTGGTGTTGTTTTAATGCAAGAAGGAAGACCCATTGCTTTTGAAAGTCATTCAATCAAAGTAAAGTGTTTACAAAAGGCTATTTATGAGAAGGAAATGTTGGAAATACTACATGCACTAAAGAAATGGAGACTTTACCTGATGGGATGACACTTAAAGGTAAAAATTGATCATGATAGTATTAAACACTTTTTGGAAGAAAGACTATCTTCGAAAGAGAAACAAAATTGGGTCACAAAGATGTTGGGTTATGACTTTGAAATTATCTGCAAAAAAGGGAAGCTAAATGTTGTTGCAAATGCACTCTCAAGAAAGGATGAAGAGGTGGAAGCATTGCTTTGTGCCATTTCAATTATCCAACCACATTGGATAATCGAAGCAAGGGATGAATGGAAGAAGGATGAAGAAGTGTGGACTCTCATTCAAAAGTTGCAGCAAGATCCTAGTACATCTGATACATTTAGTTGGAAAAATGATTCCTTATGGTACAAAGATCTCTTATATATTTGCAAGAATTCACAACTAAAACAAAAGATTCTTTTGGAATTGCACACTTCTCCTTTAGGAGGACACTCGAGATTTTTAAAGACTTACCACAGGGTAAAGAAAGAATTTTTTTGGGATGGCCTTAAATATGATATCCAAAAGTTTGTGGCGGAATGTTTGGGTTTCCAGCAAAATAAAATTGAGACAATTAAGACCTTGGGTCTTCTACAACTTTTATCCATTCCAAGTCAACGTTGGGAGGAGATTTCAATGGATTTTATCACAGGTTTACCTAAGTCCGAAGGAAGGAGTGTCATCATTGTGGTAGTTGATAGACTTACCAAGTATGCACATTTTTGTGCATTATCTCATCTATTTAAACTGAGTACAATTTCTACTGCATTTATGGAAATAATTCAAAAGCTACATGGAAACCCGAAGATTATTGTAAGTGATAGATATCCCATTTTTATAGGAAATTTTTGGATGGAATTATTTTCTTGTTTGGGTTCTCAACTAGCTCATAGCTCATCTTATCATCCTCAATCCAATGGTCAAACAAAGATAGTGGATAAATATTTGGAAGGATATCTTCGTTGTTTTGTATCTGATAAGAAAACACAATGGGTCAAGTGGTTACCTTTCACTGAATGTTGGTATAGTACTTCCTTCCATACTGCAGCAAAAATGATCCCATTTATGGCACCTTATGGATACCATCCACCATCCATCATATCTTCTTTAAGGGAAAATTCTAGGGTTCAAGCAGTGGAGGATCACATCGAACATCAACAAGAAGTTCTCCAACTCTTAAATGATAACCTAAATTTGGCACAAAATCGAATGAAACAACAGGCAGATCAACATTGCAGTGAGAGAAGTTTTGATGTGGGACACTGCCAACTGGGTATTTTTACGGCTAAAACCATACAAGCAAATGTCCCTCAAGAAATCTAAGAAAGATAATAAATTATCGCCAAAGTAATATGGTCCTTACAAGGTTTTGCAAAAGATTGGTACTATGGCATACAAATTGGAGCCTCCTACTTTTTCACGAATGCATCCAGTTTTCCATGTTTCATGCTTAAAAATGGTTATAGGGGACAAACTTCTAGTTAAAAAAATATTTCCAGAACTTGATGAGAAAGGAAAATCCATATTGGAACCTAAAGCAGTCACAGAAACAAGAACTCGACAGCTACGAAATCGATCAATTTCAAAGTATCTCATCAAATGGAAGAACTTACCCACTAAAGATTCTACATGGGAGGATGAGAATTTTATACAAAAGCACCCAGAGCTACTCAAGCATTGAGGACAACACTTTTTTGAAGGAGAGGAGCATGTTAGGTCCCTATATCACTAGTATATTCCCTTATTGTTGTATCCTTATAACCCTGTTATTGTTATTGTTGTACCCTTATAACCCCAATATTGTTATTATTGTGCCCTTAAATTATTATTGTTAGGTTGGCTGGGATTACATTGTGGCCTCATGGAATCCTATATATAGAAATGAGGTTTTTTCATTTGTATCATCCAAGAATTGTTCATTTATGTAATGTATTGGAGGTTGCCCCCTCGAAGAGGCTGATTTCTAACGCATTGGTCTCTCTTTCTTCTATTTTTGGAGCCGGTTTCACAACACATGTTCATGTCGCGACTTTTCCTTTGCAACTATTATATCACATCGCAAAAAACTCAAATAAAGGTTTGTCCTAAGATCTTCCGATGCGATAAAACATCGATATATGTCTCTTCACCGTTGTCTTTTAATTATTATAAAAAGCACTCAATAGCATATCGACAAAGGTGGAAGTCATGACATTTAAGTTACACATGACAAAGAATCTCACAATGTGAAACATTTGGCAAGGCACTGACCTATACGATGATTAATTCATATTTTTTCTCTTCTATTTTGAATTTCGCTCCATACTTATCATATAAAGATTCAAATCCTCTTCATATATCGTTACATTATTCGGGATTTTGAATCAACTTTAATATTTTGGGGCTGATATTGATTTAGAATAGAAGAAGTAAAGAGAACATTCATCGTTGCAATTCATAAAGAACCATTTCTTCATCCTCACTTCTGATGGATTCAATTTATTCCCAATTCCTTGAACATGAAACAATGTTTTCTTTTAGTTAACTTCTTGTTTTACTTTAGATTTAATAAATAATGATTTTGGGCCAATAATATTTCAATTAATTCAACTTCTTCATACTTTTAAATTCTAATTAAAAGAAGAAGTTATTTTTTGTTGGAGAAAATGATACCTTTCAGGTAAGATTAAATGTAGTTCTCCAATGGCAAGTTTCATGTGCCCACTTTCATTTATTTCCATTTCTTAATTTTTGTTTTAGTTTTTGTTGATCTCAAACTCTGTTTTTTCAGGTCTTCCTGAACCTTTCGCACCTCTACCAGATCAGTTTTGAAAAATTCTTTTTTCTCTTTGAGATTCTTGAGAGAAGCAATAATGAGCTTCATCGAGTTAGCTAGACTGGGGAGTTTCTGAACCTCTAGTCTGTTTCTTTAAAGCATTACTTTTATTAGAAAATAGTTAAGATGTTTTTATGCAGGTTTTGTCTTGAAGAAGAAAATTTGCAACAGAAAGAGACTTCTCATTCAACGTATTATCTATCATAGCTGTTATTCACCCTATACATTTTGAGAACTTCATTTCTTATAACTCTACAAGATAAAAAAAAATTAAATCTCAACATAGGAATGAATGTACATAAGCTTATTTTCTTGTTGAGAAATTTATATAAGAAGACTTGTTAGAGTTTATCTTTTAAATTTTATTTATCTTTTAGTTTTTACTTTCTTCATTTTTATATTTTTTCATTTGCTGATTTTTTTTCTTACTTTAGTTTAAGAATTATTTTCATTTTTCTTTCATTTTTTATTTGATTTTGGTGACTTTTCCATGACTTGTGTGAAAGGACTTTGTCTTACCTTACAATTGTTGACATACATGAGAAATCTTGTACTCTATCAATTTAAGTGAATTGCATTTATCATTAAAAACATATCTCTATGGAATCATAAAACTATCTTGCTTTAAATATTTTTCAGAAATGAACACACATCATTTCTAAGTGATTGAGTTTAACTTTTCAAGGTAATAACTGATTTGAGTGTAGGTTTTAACCCTGAACAGAAATTATCTACACACGAATCTTATAACAAAAAATAAACAATAGCGAGAGCATAAAACATAAAACAGATAAACACAAAGATTTTCCCCTGGATCCCAAATTGGGACGACCAGCTTGATTTTTCATTATGATCCTTAATGTTGTTAGTAAACAGCAGAGAGTATATGTTTTAAGCATATAAGATAAACCCCAATCCATTAACCCCTGATTAGAACATAACCGTAGTTCCCTTGACCGGATCTACAAAAAATACCAAAATAAATTTTCGAATCCAAAACCATGTGCAAAACCATGCACAAAACCAAGGACGGATCATCATGTGCGCTCGTCCGCTGTTAAAAACAATTTTGATGGGCGCCGCCCTCCCTGACCCCAACGGTGGGATCAAGCTGCTCTCTTGTGACCCCCTCGTGCCTACGCCGACGCAACATACAACTATACAACAGCAACACTGGAAGAATATAACACGTACCCAACATTCTCCCACTTGTTGTTTTCTTTCCACAGGGGTCCACAGGAGAGCTTAGTCATTGGGCCAATTCTTCAACACCCATTGTTTCTCTACACCAAGAGAACTTCTGAGTGCTCACAGACTTCGTCAATGCATCTGCAACATTCTTCAAAGTATCCACCTTTACCAGCAACACCCTTTTAGCCTCAACCATATCTCTAACAAAGTGATATTGAACATCAATGTGCTTTGTCTTTGAATGATAAGCAGGGTTCTTAGCCAGGAAAATTGCACTTTGGCTATCACAGTCTATCCTTATAGCTTGCTGTACCAACCCCATACTTGAACACAATCTTTGCAACCAAACTGCTTCCTTGCTTGCATGAGTGGCTGCTATGTATTCTGCCTCTGTAGTTGAAAGAGCCACTACAGACTGTCTTTTACTCATCCAACTGACTGCGCCTCCAAATAGGCTAAACACATACCCACTTGTAGATTTTCTTTGGTCCAGATCTCCAGCCCAGTCTGCATCAACAAAACCACGAATGTCCAACATTCTTTCCAATCCTGGTCTTCCCTGGTAGCACAAGCCATAATCACTAGTGCCACGTAAATATCTGAAAACCCGCTTCACTGTTGTCCAATGCTCCTTCCCCGGGTTTGACATAAACCTGCTCAATACTCCCACTGCATGTGCAATGTCTGGTCTAGTACAGACCATTGCATACATCAGGCTACCCACTGCACTTGCATATGGAACATGGGACATATACTCCTCTTCTTCTTGTGTCTTGGGACACTGTTCAGCAGACAGCTTTACACCTACAGGAATAGGAATATTCACCGGTTTACTATCCTGCATATTGAACCTCTGCAATATAGTCTCGACATACTTCCTCTGGTTTAACCAAAGCTTCCTCTTTGCCCGATCTCTCTTAATTTCCATGCCCAAAATATAGTTTGCAGCACCAAGATCCTTCATGTCGAATTTGGAGAACAGCTGGGTTTTCAAATCTTGGATAATTTCTTTGTCATTTCCAATCAACAACATATCATCCACATACAAGACCAAATAAATAACACGGTCACCAATTAATTTAAAATAAACACAGTGATCTTCCTTGCTTCTTGTGAAGCCAAGTCCCCGTATATAGGTATCAAATTTCTGATACCACATCCTTGGTGACTGTTTTAACCCATACAGAGACTTCTTCAACCTGCATACCAGTTCTTTCTTACCCTTCACCATAAAGCCTTCAGGTTGCTTCATGTAGATCTCCTCTTCTAGATCCCCGGGAAGAAATGTTGTCTTCACATCCATCTGTTCTATCTCAAAATCAAATGCAGCAGCAACAGATAAAAGTAATCTAATAGAAGTAACTTTGGCAACAGGAGAAAAATATCACCAAAATCAATTCCCGGCACCTGGGAATAACCTTTCGCTACCAACCGAGCTTTGTATTTCTCCACCTTGCCTTCTACATTCATCTTCTTCTTAAACACCCATTTGCTCCCAATGGGATTCCTTCCAGCTGGCAACTCCACCAAATCCCATGCATCGTTTTTGTGCAAGGATGCCATTTCATCAACCATGGCCTCCTTCCAGAGTTTTCCATCCTCTGAATCTACTGCCTCCCTGACAGTTCTGGGTTCATCATCAGTTATAGTTAAGGCAAAACCTGAACAGAAAGCAGATGGACTATACCTTTCCGGTTGCCTTCTTTCCCGAACTGATCTTCTCAAAGCTGGAGTTTGTGGCTCTTCATCTTCTGAGTCTTCTTCTGTTGTAGAGTCTGATTCATCCTCCTTTAGCTCAAACTCTATCTTCTCAAGTTCCTTTGGTAGGAATTCATGTTTAACAACATCTTTCACCTCTCTAAACACCACATCTCGGCTGTACACAACCTTCCTTGTTTCTGGGTTCCAAAGCTTGTAACCCTTTAAACCATCCTTATACCCAATAAAGATGCACCTTTCAGATTTATTATCCAACTTGGTCCTTTTCTTCTTTGGAACATGTGCATATGCATCACATCCAAATACCCTTAAATGTGAAAGAGAGGGTTTCTTACAACTCCATACCTCATGTGGAGTCTTATCCTCCAACGCTGATGAAGGTGATCTATTAACTAAGTAACATGCAGTCTCCACTGCCTCTGCCCAGAATTCTTGTCCTAACCCAGTACCACTGAGCATGCTTCTTGCCTTTTCCATTAGCGTTCTATTCATTCTTTCAACCCTACTTTGCCGAGGTAATGGGAGAGTTTTTCATTGCAGGCTATACCACACTTCTTGTTGCACCTTCAAATTCCTTCTGCGTAACTCCCGGTACCATTATCCGTCCTCAACGCTTATCTTCTTCTCTCACGTCTGGTTTTCCACCGAGTCTTAAATTCTTTAAATTTGTCAGCACTTGCATTTTCTTCCTCAAGAAATATATCCATGTATTCCTTGAGAAGTCATCTATGAATGAAACATAGTAATACAAGATTTCTTCCTAGTTGGATGGAACCGACACAGTCCAAACACATCACTGTGCACAAGTTCTAATATCTTGTTCGCCCTCTTAGCACCAGAAGGAAAACTCACCTGATTCTGCTTCCCATATACACAATGTTCACAGAAATCGAAATCCAGAGAGAAATTAGACATACCTTCTAACATACCATTTCTATGTAGTATCCGAAGGCCCTTCTCTCCAATATGTCCAAGCCTTTGATGCCATAGTATGGTCTTTTCTCTAGAGATAGCCAGGATTTCCGCTCCACTTTCAGGAACCACATAACTATTACACCCATCAATAACAGTGCTACCATGTAGCTTGTACATAGTTCCAGTCTGAACTCCCCGCATTAATACCAGTGCTCCCCGAACCATCTTGTAGGCATCTTTCTCGAACACTGTTTTTACACCTGCATCATCCATCTTGCTTATAGAAATCAGATTTCTGGCCAATGCAGGAATATGCGTAACATTAGGAGTGTTCTTAATCCTCCCACCTGCGCCTTCAGCTTGACCTTTCCACGTCCGACGCATTCGCCTTCCTATCATCCCCTAGGAAGACATCACCACCATCATATTTCTACACTGCTAGTAACTACCTCATGAGGAGGAAGTGAAAGATGCACCGAGCTCAATCAACCATGACTAATGATCTACATGTGTATTTGAAGAAGAAGCCAAATACACATCCCCACCTTCATCCGAGGTGTTTTTCACCTCTGCAGAAGGAGCTTCATCGGATCCCTTTCCTTTTTCAGGAGCTTTATATCTGCATTCCTTTTTGTAGTGCCCTTCCTTTCTGCATTTCCAGCACACCTTTACAATCTTTCAAGGAGATTTAGATCTCCCTCTAGATTTAGATTTCCCACTCAAACCCTTATTCTTGTTTCTGTTCTGGGACCTTCCTTGTAGAGATAAGGCATCTCCATTCCGACCCTCCATATTTCTCCGTCTCATTTCCTCCGATAGCAAGGCCGAGACAATGTCATCAAATTCAAGGTAGGTTGTATTGCTACCTATCGTAATAACCAGATCAGTCCTTACCTATCCGGGTAGAGAGCACAACAAACCAATGCACTTATCTTCATATGAGATTTTAATATAAAATGTATCATACGCCTGACCCACAGAAGTGTATTGAAGGTGTTCAGATGCTCTGTCACCGAGTCTCCATCCTTCATGCTCAGGTTATACAACTTTTTTCGCAGGAACAACTTATTCACCATAGACTTAGATTGGTACAAAGTCCCAAGTTTTTCCCACAAATTCTTCACCGTAGCTTCCCTAGATACATTCAACAATACTGAATCTGAGACACACAACCGTATTGTGCTCTTAGCCTTCCGATCCAGTTTCTTCCAGTCTTCATCTGACATTGCCGTTGGTTTAGTACCCGGATCTACCGCGATCCACTGATCTTTATCCACCAGCAGATCCTCCATCTTGAGCTTCCACAACTCAAAACTCTGACCATTAAATTTCTCGATCTCTATCTTTCCGCCGCTCGCCATATTCTTCCACCGCAAGAATCGATCCCGCAGATCTCCCACTGCACAGGGTCTACCACAGGCCCGAGCAAAAAACCCTCAACAACAAAGACGTCCCCTTGAAGCCGAAACTTGGCTCCGATACCAAATGTAGGTTTTAACCCTGAACAGAAATTATCTACACACGAATCTTATAACAGAAAATAAACAATAGCGAGAGCATAAAACATAAAACAGATAAACACAGAGATTTTCCCCTAGATCCCAAATTGGGACGACCAGCTTGATTTTTCATTATGATCCTTTTAGTGTTACAACACATATATATACATGCCGAAGCATACATAAACCCCAATCCATTAACCCTGGATTAGAACATAACCATATTTCCCTTGACCGGATCTACAAAAATACCAGGGGCCGAAAACCATCGAACCTCAAAACCATGTGCAAAACCATGCACAAAACCATGCACTTGATTCACTTATAGAGTGGTCCGCCCCTACCCCAATGTCTTGTGGGATCGCTTCGCCCTCAGGACTTCAGCCTACGCCTGATTTGAACATACAGCGCGTGGGGCTAATCGTGGAAAGAATATAACACATACCCAACATTGAGTTTAATACAATGAATTCCTCCCACCCCTCCACATAAAATTCTCTGATTGATAGTTGTAGGGAAAGAATTTAGAGTAAACATTATGAAAGTATTATGCCCATTAAACATAAAGATCTATTACCATTCCACCGTTTTCACTCAAATACATCACAAACTAAAATATTGCAAATGTGCTTATCAAAATGGTGATTAAAAGAGGAAGCATGAGAAATACAAGTAAACCCGTCGGGGCTATGGACGCTCGTTGGCATCGGAACTAGGCTTGTATTGTATAAAAGACAACTTCGTTGAGGTACTGTTCAGGCTCTATGGTAGCGAAACGATGTCAGAGACAATCTTAAAATGGATATATGCTTTATCAAAAACTCCTATCTCTATTTTCTTCTCTTTTTCACATGAGGAAAGTTAAAAAAACAAATTTCCCCAATTTTGGATTCATCACTTTTACTCGAATATGTTTTAAGTGCTTATCTTTACAAACTCATATTTCTTAATCTATTTATGTGGGACCTATGGAAATTATTTATTGTTAGACGATTTCGTGATTTCCATTATTTTTAACTTTTGGTTAAATTTAATTTCATTATCTTTAATCAGCGATAATTGGTTCTTCTCCCGCATGTCACCATTGTTGTGGTAAAACACAACCCCCTCATTTTTGACTTATGTACTTCAAGTAATGGGGACCCTTTATACAAAAGTTTTGGCCAAACACCTTTTAGGATTTTCATTAAGTTAATTATCCTACGTTTTCTTCATTTTTCATCTTTCTCGAAATTTTGCTTTGATTGCTTTGTTGAATTCTATTTTTCACGAGTTTTTCAACAATACTTGTTTCACTCCATTTGGTCAACCAATTTGTAAATGACACTCATTTGAATTTTGATTATTTTCTCGCTTAGGTTAAAAAATGTATAAAGTGTATGATATTTAAATTTTCACAATTAAAATAGTCTTCATTGTAAATTTTAATTTTTAGCTAATTTTTACTTATTTTTCACTAACGGTCCTACAAAATGACCCAACTAAATGGTACAATAGACGAAAATATGTTTCGAGATATTGGTAATTTACTCCAACTTATTATTTTAAAAAACAGATTGCCAAACCCAAAACCCAAAAATTGAAAAATAACTAAAGTTTAATTTGTAGGATGGTTAATCCCACGTGGGCCCCGATTCACATCCCTTCTCCTCATTCCAAAAATACGAGATTACAAAAATGCGAAATTCAAAATTGCGAGATTACTATGAATCTTTTAAAATTTAAAAAATAAATAAAATAATAAAAAATAAAAATTACAATAAAACGTTTGTGCATATCGCATATCACAATTTTTTAAAATCAGAAAAAATTATTTCACAAACAAACTTACGATTTGGTTTCATGCGATCAAGGTAATTTTTTTTATGTAAAGTTTTCATGCGTTCCACCTTATTCCTCCATGTAACTATGCCCCATCACCTCGCATCTTTCACATTACAAAAAATTAAAAATTCGTTTTAAAAATTTGCGATCACAAATAATATGCGATGAACTCCATATCGCAAATAGTATACATTAACTCCTCCCCTCTTTTTATTCGATTTGTTCGTACTTTAAAGAATTTTGAACGTTGAATGCTTTAAAGGAAAATTTGAAATAGATTTTAAATGAATATACTTATATTAAAACATAATTAATTATATTTTTATTATAATTTAATATTATAATATTAATATAATGAAATTATAAAATTAATATAATATAATTATATTTTAATTAATTTATAAATCGTTTTTAATTAGTTTAATTTTATTTTCAATTAGTATATTATTAAATAAAATTAATAAATTAATTTTAATTAATTAATAGATAATTATAATATTAGATATTTTTTAATTCTAAATTTTTTTAGCTTAAGCAACAGAAATTTCAGAATTTTGACAATTTTAATATATCAATTTTGGAAGCTCATTAATTGAGTTTTACTTGGCCAAATGAGGCCCACAACAGCTCATTAGATAGATAAAATTATGGAGAACATTTTTGAAGTGGTTTCATTTTCAGATTTGATTATTTATTGGGTCTAAAATCCAGCAGAAGATCAAGCTCTAAATTTTTAAAAACAAAATCAATTTTATGAGTTTTATTTTATGCATTTTAATTTACCCACACCTTCTTCTAAGTGCAGATCCATCCGTCAATGATATCTTTAACCAATTAGATCATAACAGGCATCAATAGAAAGCTTATATTTCATTTTCAGTTATTTATTTAATTCATTTTTTATTGGATCTGTTTTAATTCCAAATTTGACATTTTTAATTTTGTTTTTGCATTTTAATTTTGTTTTGATTTAATTTTTGGAGGAAAACAGTTGAAGAGATGCAGAGAACAAGATCTCAATCAATGAGAATGCTCTAGCAATTGAAGAATGAAATTTTGAGCAAATAAAAATTTGATTGAATATATTTCTTCTTCAACAAACTTTTTTGTTAAGAATTCTTTTGCAAATATTATAAATAAATGATTGCAAAATCTAATAAGAGCTTCTCTCCTCAGCAATTCTAGAATTTTAAAAGCACTTATGTAATAGAAATTTAAAGTTGTAGGTGAGAGGAGAGGAATCTCAGATATGAGGATTATTAATTTTTTTCTTTTACATTCTGAGTTATGTATAATGAACAGAGTTTGCACTATTGCAGCTCTGGTTTTGAAAGCATTAGTTCAGACATTGTAAAGGAATGTTAGAGACGAGAGCTGGAGAAATGGACATAATAAATTGGTATTTATAATAATATTATTTTAAATGTTGGTTTCATTTTATGATAATAGGAATGTGTCAATTTACTTCCATATTTGTGCACTTTTGTCGATATGGGTAATTTTCCTCAATTACATGTCATTTATCTCTACTCTTATGAGCTGAATTTTGATTTCTAAGTAACTATTTACTCATAAATCTGTCTTATAAAACTGATTTATTGAATAGTGATATGTTGTGAATTTTTTTCACATATTATTGTTTGATTATTCAAGTTACCGATTAAATGATCAATATCATTTTATGAACTTCTACCTGAGTGGTGTTGATTGATTATTTCAGTTAAGAGGCCGTTAGATAGGATGTGTTTGGTATCCATAATGTCAATTAATTGAACTACTTCGTTATCTTGATATTCATGATAAGCCAGACATATTTAAATCCCAATTATTTAAAATATCTTGCTCTCAGTTGGGATAGATCTATATCTGCCTAATTGAGATATGATTAAGATAGTTTCTTTTGCTTTTATCTTAGAATAATTTTTCATATAGATTAAAATTGTACATCCCTAAAAATTCCTCTTCCCAAAAAGGCAAAACTTTAATTGTGGCTTGGCTAAGACTGAATTAGCTTAAAGATCACTTTCTTCCTAGATCAGTAAGATAAATGATTTTATGTCTATTTCCCATTGGTAAACAAAAGTTATATTTTAAGCCAATGGAGATTGAGAGAAGCTAACTAAACCTAGTTAAACCAGTCGGAGCCACTATTCCAAACAGAAAAGGAACTGCTTTAAGGTCCGGACCGGGTGGTCATTTCCCATGTTGTTGCAAAAAATTTTGAGACCTCAAGAAAGCGATAAACGTAGAATTGAAATATGGAAAAATCCACTCATCAAGATGTGCTTCCTTCACCACCTAATGGAGATTAGGTCCCAAAAGATAAAAAATACTATGAAAATTTTCAGAACCCACCTATCGAGGCTTGGGCTTTTATCCTTCAAAAAATTGGAAATGATATATTTGAGCTCATATTACAAAACCTTCACCATAATCTCCAACTTATCATCAACCCCAACAAATCGAGGAAATAATTTAATTATACAAATGATCTCTGCAATATTGATCACCAAGGGTTTTTGAAAAATACTGCAAAATTTCTTTACCCCTAGGTTAACAAGCCCATTAAAAGTGCAAATTTCATGCCCCCTCTCATTCCTCATTCCTGAGATGGTATTTTAATTTTTCGTCCTGTAACCACCCATTCCACATTTACCCAAATCCACAAGCTCGCCAAGGTAAACATGAGATGAGAGTTATTGTGCGAGACCCGATATCAAAGATGAACTTATGGAAAATGGGTCCATGCATCTAGAACTGACTACAAACACCCAATGACACATGATCGCACTATTATTAGCCTAATTTTACCCAACACTATTTCATTTTAGTTTCCTTTCCTTAAATTTAATACAACTTTCAATTTTTGGTAGTTTTTTGGGTTCTAAACTTATGAGGCTATTTGAGGTCCTAAACGACATTTCCAAGGAAAATAGAGAGTCTAAAAAAGTGCAATACTGGTTTCCTAGCTTTTTGTTCAGCTTCCTCATTGAAATTTTTGAAACTAGGTATTATGATACTCAAAAAACGATCGTAAGACAAAGTTACGACCCCATGAAGTTAGAGGTCTCGATTACTAATTTATACAAACACTTTTTTTGCAGAGTACCTGTAGGTTATACATGCATATATCTTTACTAATTCAATATGCTCACCAGATAATCATTAGTAAGGCTCTAATTCCATCTCATATTACTTTCCATGACATTTATTAGATCATGTATTCAATCACCCATGATTTACCAATCAAAACATGATAAGACCATAACTATAATTTGTCATACAACCATGCTTATAACCACCATATAACCAAAATAATAATAGTGATAAAAAAACATCAAAGCTACATAGTAACAAGTATATGTACTCATAAAATATAAGAGGAAAAGAGCTTGTATTAACATATGAAAAATCCAATTAAGTCATGGACTTCCACATACCACCCAATCATAGATTGGGATTAACCAAATATCTCTTTCAGCCAATCACCCCTGCGCCATATTCCAAGCATTAATGTGGGTTGTCATGGAATAAACCAAGAAAAACCAAACCAAGGCTTCTAGAGGCCAAACCACCTTAAACCTTAACCAAGTATTCCACCTCTTGGTCAGACATCACTAACATAAATAGATTGGTCTCTACCTAAGCTATCTAGGGCTCTAGAGAGTTTGTTCCAACTTTTCTCCAAGACTAGTAACATAACCCACAACTTCAATAGGGCTCTAGAGTTTTTTTCGAACCAAGGCTCCAGGAATAGTAGCTCAACCCACTAAGGGCTCCAGAGAGTTTCTCCAACCAATGCTTCTATGATTAGTAACTCAACCTAATATTTTCTAGGGCTTCCATAGTTTTTGTCCAACCAAGACTCCATGAACTAATAAATCAACCAAAATCCATAAGGAACATGAGCACCAATCAAAAAAACAAATGGGAAAACCCATGACACCATGGCTATCCAAGAAATGGAAAGGCTAGGAAAAACTACTGCCAATCCAGGAAATCCTCCATGCCAATGACATAGCATAACCAAATAATCAAATTCATACACCATGCATGCCAAAATTAGCAAGTAAATCATACATGTAACTCGGTACCTGCAAAGAAATCTAGTTGTAGCTACTGATCCCAGTGTCCCCTCCCTCTTTCCTGATTTCCTTTTCCTTCTTTCTCCAAATCCAACGTGCTCCAAAATTTCTCTAAGATTTCTCTAAGTGTGCAACAGTGTGTGAGAGAGAGAGAATAAAAGAGAGCTCCAAGATAAAACTGACAAAAGGTTGTGAACTGGTCTTCAAAAGATTTTTTATTATCGAGGCCTCTATTTTTTTAAATTTTCCTCACATAAAATTTGGTAACCTCTCACCTTCCTTTTCTCTTATTTTCCATTATTTTCATAAACAAATGCCAATAAATTCCATTTTGCCTTTCCAGAGCCTTTTCCAATGCCTTTGCAAATTTCCATAGCCATTAATTAATCACTAGTCATCCCCATTGCTATGTTTTTTCCCAACATTCAACTTGGAATACATGTCCCATGACCTTGGTATTATATTTTTCCTTTATTAAATTTATTACATGGATTTTTAATTGGGGTTGTTACAAACCCCCCCCAAGGGGAACACCATATTTGGTGTTCAGTGACACTTATAAACGAAAAACACTCATGCTTCCAATGGAACTTTATAACAAAGCTCAATGCAACATTTACATCATATCATACTGCTGAAAATAAAACCAACATATCACGAACACCATATAGATTATTGGAGCTTTATAACACAACTCAATGTGGTATTTACATACATATGCATATACATAGACATGATCAAAACACCATCAAAACATATAACAAAATACATCCACTCAACTAGTGAATAGATAAGGATACATGGCTCGCATCTACCCAGCCATATCCCATGTAGCTTCATTAGGCCAAAATTTCTTCCATTGCACTTTAACTTGTGTGATTGCTTGATTCCGGAGCATATGTTGGAAGAGATCTTGTAGAATATGTTCTTGTAAGAGAACCATAGATCTCAAACAATTGTTAGATCTAGGTTTGGAAGAGATCTTGATGAATATGTTCTTGCAAGGGAACTTTAAGATCTTGGACAAATTAGGAATCTTTCTAGATCTATATATTTTAGATAAGCACTTCTAAGTTTACCTTCTTGGGTTGACAATTAAATTGAACTCTGATTGACATCATCAATTGGAACCAAACATTTTGGCGCCGTTGCCGGGGAAGTGCAACTAGAAGGATTTAGTAATTATTTTATGCATTTGTTTTTAATGGACTAATTTGTGGAACTTGGTGACAGCAGGTTCATAAAGGATTTCAAAGTTTGGAGCATTTTTATTTTCGCACATAGTTAATTTAAATTCAATTTTTATTTTAAACCCCCCATTTCTCACTAATCCATCTACGGATGAGGAATTTGACAATGTTGAACAGGTGTTTCTTGGAGAGCAAGGACAATAACCTTGAGCCAACTCTAAGACATGTTACTCACATACTTGTAAAACATAACGTAAAAATTTTAAATCTTGATGTGAGCATTTTTGAATTTTTAATCCGTAGATGGCTTCACTGGAAGCATTCTTTTACTTAGAAAATAAAACATCTTTCAAGTTAATGTAGAATAGATTAGAAAAATAAAAATGATATCTCATTAGAAGTCATTAGAAGTCGTTATCATTAGAAGTTTTTAGTCTTCTTTTCAAAAAAATAAATCATCATGAATAAATTCAGTGGCACATCTTTGCATCTCTATGGCTTGTTTCTGTATCACGGGTGAGCCAGGAGCTTGATTATCGGAAAACCTGGTCTTCCGAGAGTCTAAACGCCCCCGTGACATTGCAGAAAGAGTGTAGATAATGCAAGGTTTTGTCGCAAATCTTAATTGTGATTTATCATCCACGCTAACCTGCATAAATAAAAAAATCAAAATATTAGTATGCTCTCTTCCTGCACTTCATGCGATCAGGAAGATCAGAAAATCTATTGATTTATTTCAAATAAAAATACTTTTGCTGAAAATTGATTTGCGATATGACAATAAAGAATTTTGTAAATGAGCGAAAGATCGTCTTAAATTTTTTTAATTTAGATGAAATTTAGTTTTCTTTCAATATTAGTTTTAAAAAAAATACTAAAGAGAAATAAATAAATAAATTTCACATAATAATAATAATATATATATCATATATATTATTATTAAAAAAAGAAAATTCTTTTTGAAAACTAGACATTTTTTTTTTTTTTTTAGAGATAAGTTCAATTCCATTTTTTTTAGATGAAGATTTTTGTTTTGAAACAAGATATCTACTGCTTCCAAGTCGAAATCAAAAGCATAACCCAATTTGATCATGTCACATAATCCCTCAACCAAATCTGGAAATTCCACTAACAGACCATGTGAGATTACCTCAGCGAAAGCATTAGCGAAAAGCATCTTTGCCTTTTGATTTTCTCGACCAGGGGTATGTATCAAGAGGATATTGGGGTTTTTCTCCCATTTCACCACAACTTCTCTTTCTATTTTATTTAATCTCATCTGCCAATAAAGAGTATTCCATCCTGAGTGATTCAGCCACTCCATAGACTGGGCAATCAATGAGAGCTTTGACAAGCTGATGTCTCTTGTTAGCAAGAAATTTGAAGGAAGGGTTTGCAAGATATGAAAGAAATTTGAGTTGTAAGTCGTCGGAAAGTAATGCTTGGCCTAGGCTGCTTACCTGAATATTTCCATTATTTGCGCGGACTGGGACTTCACAGCCGGTTCCAAGACACTGTTTTACAGGGCCGGACGAGGAGGAGCACGACCAATTTTGTACAATGTACTTCCAAACCAAACAAAATTCTAATTCGATTATTTCATGGTAGTCTCTGTCTGCCCAATACTGTCATAGCCAACAGTACTAGTCTTGAATTCCTGGGTAGCTGGGTACACCAAGAAAATTTGAAAAGAACTCGAGCAATTGATCATCGTACCAGTCATCCAGGACCATTAGCCTCAATTTAAAAAACCCATCTATATCATGAATTACACAGGATTTTGTCGACATCTATTTTCGTTCAGTTGGAATCCAAATTAGCAACTCCTTACTTCCACGAGGCTCCTAGTTTGAAGCCTTGAGATACTTATACAGCCTGGTTATGGCTCTCAAATCTATATGCACTCGAATATGATGATCAACTATATAACGGCGCATCCTTCTCCAAACTTCGTGATCACTCCTACCTGCTCAAGAACATCTTTGAAATCATGAATTTTCTCTCCATAGAACGCCTCGTCAATACAAGGAACATCACCCTTTACTAGGGGAGAAACCAACGCTCAGAATGGAACAATAGATTCAAAAACCTTTACTGTTTTAATCCATTTTCCTTCTGATACACTACGTGGAATAGAAGAAGGCAATTGTCTGTTGAAATACAAATTCCTTAGCCACTCTAACAGATCGAATACAATCTCATTGGCTAAAGGAGAGAAACGTAACATCTGCAAAACGTCAGTTTTTAAAAAGAATTTTCTGATCGAACCAAGGAAAATTTAAAAAAACGAAGACATGAGTTTTTTCCAGAACTGAATGAATTACATAACCCAAAAATGGTTTCCTTAGATTCTTAACGGTTTGAGGGGAAATCTTGGTTCTTTGGGACCCTATTTTGGTGACAGCATGAGAAAAACGATTTTTTTAAATTAATGCACATCGAATTATAGCTTGAGTGCAGCTGTTGGGAAGAAGGTGATCGTCTGCAGATTTTGTGGTATAATTTCACCAAAGTTATGTTGGTCAATTTTATATTTGAAGATTTGAAATTTCTATTTTCTTGGCATCAAATTGATTGGCCGGATGGAAAAGACCCCAACAATTGGAGAGATTTTGAGATGGTGGAGCGAATGTTTTTCAGCGATATTCCTTTTCGATAAGAACATGGTTATATCTGCACCCACGGAAAGAGACTACGACATCAAACTATGGGAGCTATATGCGCTAATCAAAGGGTCACACCTCATCATGCCATGGTAATAAACGTGTTGATTCCTCACACTCGGACATATGAATTTCAATTTTGTTTTCAAAACAATGCGACATCACTGGCATATTACATCGTAAATAACAACAATGAAAAATAATGGTAAGAAATAGAGTTGCATCATTTTTAAGAGTTACTGGATATGCATTCATTTTCAAATTTGAAAGAATATATTGTTGCAAGAAGTCGCATTCTTGTTGGAAAGTAGCCCAACATTTTGTACTGATTATCTTCACAAAATAGGCTTTTCAAGCAAACATTTTTGTGCCACCAGCAAATTTTATAATACCAAAAATTGAGGCAAACCTTTGAACTTTATTTCTTTGGAAACAAATTCCCTTCTCTGCTAAAAATGTAAGTGAAATTTGGTGCGTTGAAATTCAGATATGCCTATGCATTCTATATGGTGCGTTGAAAAGTCTTACGTGATACCATTGGTGACTTCTTTCATAATCACTTTATTGAATTTTGTTTTTACAATCACTTTCGTACAATGGTTCACATATTAAATGTAAATTGGTTCATATATCTTATGCATATGCATTGACTTTGTATGTGCGCTCCATTCAAGCATTTGATATTTGTTCATGTGTAACGTTGTGAATTGCTGATGTTATGGTATATGACAAAGCATAGAAAATCACGACACGATGAAACTTTCGACAAGGAGTAACAATTAGTTTTCTTCATGAATTTTTATTTTTATTTTTATTTGATGCATCTATATTAAAATCTTGCAATTTTTAAATGATGCAGATTTTGGCAAATACAAGATCGTTGACGACATGTGAAATTCAATATCATAGACGCAAATCATGAAACAATTTCGACAATCGTCAGGATTTGCATAATTGCAACGAAATTGAATTTTATTTACATAAGAAGGGAATTAATTATACTCATTTCATATTTTAAAATGGATTTGTAAAAAAAATCATAGAATTGGCTAACTTACATAGTTGATTTTATTTAAATCTGTTTCATTGATGTTTAATTTTTGCATAAAAAACCAAGTAGAAATTGATCACTTTTGCTTGGATATATTTATGTTTTGTGAATGCCAAGTTTTTGCAGGTTTACGTTAATCAGATGATCATTCAAGGAGTCTAATTTTTCGACAGTTGGACTTCCAATAGATCAATTTATGATGAATCATGTGAATAAGTCCATATTCATTACAACCAGTCTTTTCTTCCCTTTGTAAAATTGTAAATCCCAATGAGTCCTCAATGCAAGCCAAAATCCCTTTTTCCCAGGAAGTTTCAATCATGCAGTCAAATCTACTTCTTTTCATTCACCCCTAACCCACAAAATAAAACCAAGAAGCTCACTTACAAGAAGCTCACTTATTGTCATTTTCCTTATCATTTCCATTTCCTTTTTCCTACCATTTTCATCTTCCGCCAATAAAACCCGGCTTCTATGTATATCATTGAGTCAAAGTCCTAGAGTCTAATTATCTTTGTAAAAACACCTAAAGGCTTGCATGCCTTAATGGCAAGTACTCCTGCCAATGAAAAATGGGAGTACATTAATATCCCTTGTTCGTTGGATCTTGTAGGTGACTCGACGACAACAAACTTATTTGTACCTACAAAGATGTGTTAGGCATCTTGAATCCCATTGGAATCAATGGTGGGAGCTCTCGTGTTGGCTAGTGGCATTCATTAATGGCCACTAAGTCAAAAAATTCTTGCTATGTTCGACACCAGCACATTTAATCACATAGTAAGATTTGTGCCATCGAGCGTTGAAGACTTGAAGACCCATATTTTGTAGTAGATGAAGCAGATTTCTTTTCATTCTTTTTCAGTTTGTCATGACTTGAGGACAAGTCAATAAATAAGGCTAGGAGGGAAAATGTAACTTCTATATTTTGTATACCTTCCAAGCCTTATACATTTTCAGCCATATTCAGCAAACTCATCAGATTCATCAGACTATCCAGCAGCATATATGACAATACAAATCCATCTTTCATCCACAACTTGCAGAAGAAGCTTCAGATCAAAATTGTAGCAGCTGAACATGCATGATTCATCCACTTCTGTAGGTAAGTAAGGTATGATGTTTTCTAACCTTTAATCTTGAAATTATTTTTTAGATGCTAAAATCATGATATTTGGAAAATATTCCACTATTTCACTATTCCCTTTCTCATTAAAAATTGCCAAAAACCATCAGTTGGGGAGGGGGGAATTTCACACTTCATTTTTTCTCTCATTCATATTACATCTTAACCCACATAGTCTTCCCACAATAGAAACTACTACAAAATGATGAGCATATTAAATGACTTCTTAAAATGATTGATCTCAACAAAGTAAATAATGATTGTAAACACAAGAACCAATCATTAAAAAGAGATCTCAACAAAGTAAATAATGATTGTAACACAAGAAGCAATCATTAAAAGATGCAAATGCTTTGCAAAAATAAAAGTTATCCACAGATGTGCAAAGTTAAAAGGAAGTCCATGATTGAAAGATGCTTGTTACACAAGAACCAAACATCTTGTAAAAGGAAGCTCATCTAATAATCAAATCAAATAAGTCATTGTAGTAGCTTGCATGAGGAAATGCAAGAGCTTCAGTTGGGGAGTATGTTTGGGTTTCAAAATGTCACTCATTACCATACATTTTTCACCTATGCTCCCATTATGTCACCCATTATTCACCACCATGTCACTTCATTTTCCCTATTATTCACCATTAATGGGTCTCATTTATATTTTCCAAATATTATTTATTTGTAAGCATTTTTAAGAGAAATTCTTGATTAAATATTAGAAAATAATATATTTTACTTTATATATGGAAAGTGGGTTGTTTTTGTGACATGTGTAGGTGCCAAAGAAGCTTCCAAGACACCTTTATGTGGCTTTGAATGATCAAATTCGAATTTGAAGAGATAAACCTCATGGAGAAGATCAAGGACAAAAGGGGGTTATGTGTCTAGATGGTTGAGAGATGTATGGAACTAAAGAGAGATTAGTGGATGATCATTATGAGTTTGTTACTCATCCCATTGTATAAATAGGAGTACAATCTCCTCCATTTGTAATCTTGAAGTTTTTGTAATCTTAGAATTTTGGAGTATGTAATCTTAGAAGCTTAGAGTTGTAATCTTAGAGTTGGTTTGTAATGGAGATTTTGAAATAAAGGATCAAACTTCAATTTTGCTTCTACATCTGAGTCTCCATTGAAGTGGTGTGCTTGTGGAGTTATGGAGGCCCCCCATGGCCTCACTTGCATGCTTTTTTGCTTATTTTAGGTATAATTTATTTTATGTTTTTGTTTGATTTCAGCTTTCAAGTTTTTGTTAAATGTTCTAATATTGGAAGAGTCTTATTTGAAAGTGTTCTTGTAAGAGAACCATAAGATCTCATACAATTGTTAGATCTAGGTTTATTTCATTCCAGCTTTCAAGTTCTTATTAAATGTTCTAATGTTGGAAGAGATCTTGTAGAATATGTTCTTGTAAGAGAACCATAGATCTCAAACAATTGTTAGATCTAGGCTTGGAAGAGATCTTGATGAATATGTTCTTCCAAGGGAACTTTAAGATCTTGGACAATTAGGAATCTTTCTAGATCTATATATTTTAGATAAGCACTTCTAAGTTTACCTTCTCGGGTTGACAATTAAATTGAACTCTGATTGACATCATCAATTGGAACCAAACAGTTGCATTATGTGTTCCTAGCTTGTCCTGCAACCTTCTATCTATTTATCAGATAACTCATTCAGGTGAAGGGAAAACCATTGAATTCTCACCTCATGATGTTGTAATTAAGGACCTAAGAGATGCTAGATATATTTTAACTACTTGCATTGTTGATGATTCCACAAGGTTGTATAAGTTTGAAAACTTTGGGTCATCAAGTCTTCCCTCCATTTTTCTTGCTCATAATGATGAAGTGAGAAAACTTTGGAATGAGTGATTTGGTCACTTAAACTATTGCTCTCTTCATACTCTATGTAAATAAAATATGGTAACGGGTCTTCATATGGTATCCTTTAGAGATGGTGTTTGTTCTGGTTGTGTACTCGGAAAAAATCATCAGGATAGTTTTGACAAACGTGCCTCTTGGCATGCTTCAGCCCCTTTGCATCTTGTGCACAATGATTTGTGTGGTTTATTTTTATTTGTTTATTTCTCTGGCTACAAGTACTTCTTAACTTTCATTGATGATTTTTCCAGACGCACTTGGGTATACTTCTTAGAACTCAAGAGTGAATTTTTTAACATGTTCTTGGCCTTTAAGGCCTTTGTTGAGAAAAAATATAGACATAAAATTCTTAATCTAAGATCTAAAAATGGAGGGAATATGTTAACAAAAAAATTATTAATTTTTGCACTGAGCATGGCATTCAATTGCAACATATTGTTTTGTATACTCCAAAAAAAAATGGTGTAGCTGAAAGGAAGAATCACACTCTAAAAGAAATGGATAATTGTATGCTTTAATCTAAAGGACTTAGTCTTAATTTTTGGGCAGAAGTAATTAATTGTGAAAATTACCCAGTAAATCGCACTTCTGCTCAAGTTTTAAGGAATATCACTCCAGAAGAAGCTTGGAGCTCAATCAAATCAGATGTAAGTCACTTTCATATTTTTGGAAGTGAAGCTTGGGCCCATATTCCAGATGAGAAACATAAAGCCTAAGAACCTAAGAGTGAAAAAATTATTTTTGTTGGATATTCTGAAGATGTCAAAGGATATAGAATTCTTCAACCCAAATCCAAAAATGTAATAATTAGAAGTGATGTAAAATTTGCTGAAAATATATCAGCCTGCGAGCCTGGTTTGGCAGGTGTACCACATTTGGCCTGTGAGCTTGATTCGACATATGTGCCACCTCTCTCTATCTATTCTACTTCAGACAACATTCCTTCTACTTCGGATGATGACAACGAGGATAAAAATACTCCTCCACCTCCTCAGGATCTTCCTTCGGCTCCATATCTTCCATAATGGGTTTGTTGTACTCGGGATGCAACAGGTTCTCTTACAGGTGACCATGCATATCAACGTCATATACGTTCGTAGTTCGACATAGCCTCTTCTTTATTGGCTCAAGTTATAGAAAATTATGATCCAGATACCTTTGAAGAAGCTTAAGGTCATCCAGATTGGGATGCAACTATGAATGAGGAATATCATTCCTTATTGGAAAATGATACTTGGGATCTTTTTCCTCTTCCAAAGGGAAGAAAAATTGTCAGATGCAAATGGGTTTATAGAAAAAAGTTTGGACCAGACAGAAAAATAGATAAACATAAAGCTCGTCTTATTGCTAAAGGATTTTCACAAGTTGAAGGGATTGACTATATCGAAGCCTTCTCCCCTATTGCCAAAATGAATTCTATCCACCTTGTTCTTTCCCTTGCTGCCTCCTTTAAATGGTAAGTCCATCAGATGGATGTTAAATCTGAATTCTTACATGGGGACTTTCATGAAAACATCTACATGGAACAACCCCATCGCTTTATCCAAAAATACTATAACCTTGTTTTTCGGCTTAATAAGTCTTTCTATGGTCTCAAAAAATCCTCTCGAGCTTGGTATGAAAAAATGGATAGCTTTCTCTTAGATAATGGCTTTTCTAGATGTCATTCTGACAACACTATCTACACCAAGAAAGTGGGTAAGTCCTTAATAATCCTTGTTCTTTATGTTGATGATCTTATCCTTACTGGTAGTGATCCCAACCATATAAACCATGTGAATTCTAGCCTTAAAAATAAGTTTGAAATGATAGACTTAAGACACTTGTATTATTTCCTTGGTCTTCAAGTCTTTCAATCCAAATAAGGTATTACCCTTTCTCAGTCCAAGTATGTCTATGATATTCTATGCCACTTTCACATGGAAGACTGTAAGCCAGCCTCTTCTCCCTTCTAGTCTGGAGTTAAGTTTTCAGTCACTTTTACTTACCCTAAGGTTGATCCTACCTTATACTGTCAACTTATTAGTAAACTTATGTATCTAACCCATACCTATCCTAACCTTTCCTTTGCCGTTGGTCTTGTTGCTCATTTTATGCACAAACCTCATGAAAGTCACTAGAAAGAAGCTAAAATAATACTTTGATATGTTTGAGGTAAAATTTAGTTCAGGATTCATTACCGTGCAAGAGAATCTCCATTGTTGGTTGGTTTCATTGATGGGCTGGTGACCCTGATGATTGAAAGTCTATTGTAGGTTATGTATTCACTCTTAGTTTAGGACCTATTACATGGTATTCGAAGAAAAAAAGTGCCATCTATATTTCTTCGGCATAAGAAAATTATCATGGTGTTGTTGAAGCCAACAAGGAAGCCCTATGGCTTCATCAAATCTTGTCTGAATTTGGTCTTCATCAGCAACATCCAACTACACTTTGGTGTGATAATCAGAGTGCCATTAAGCTATGAAAAGATCCAGTTGAACATCAGCGTAGAAAACACATTGAGCTACACATACACTTCATCAGAAAGCTCATTCATGATCATGTCCTTGAAGTGCACTATTGTTCAACCAATGATGAAGTTGTTGATATCTTTACAAAGGCTCTCACAGAAGCAAATTTTACCAAACTTCGATCTATGCTTGGAGTTTAGGAAAGTTATAATTAAGGGGGGATAGTCTCTAATAACCCCTTCCTTCTCCTATTGGTTCACCTTTGTAAATCCTTCAATCCTATCCCAAGTTGTTCTTAAGGGGGGATGTTAGGATATTATGAAACATAGGAAATAGTTAAGTATAACTTCGTCTAGCTTAAAGTTAGGTAAAGTGTGTTTCTTTGGTATGTAAATTTGTAACTTATAATCCAATGGTCATGATATGTAGTGATCCGACGGTTCATTCTCTCCTTCGTATTACCGACACTTGTTCCATGGCTTAACACCCGATTGGTCCATGATATCTATTTAAAGAGCATGGAGGGTAATTTTTCTAGAGACCATTTATGAGAGAAGCTTCTGTAAATCTTCTTTCTTTACATTAATAAATTGTTTGAAGTGGTCATGTTGGCTTAGGCCGTGGACTATTTCTCTCTTTGAGGGTTTTAACCACATCAAATATAGGTGTACTAATATGTGATCTATTTGTGAGCAATTACCTTTGGTGTTTTATCTAAGGAACTTACCCTGTAAATTCCTACAGACCTGAATATAGCTTAGCATGAAATTCCCTCAAGATAACCTTATTGACCTCATTGTTTTCCAACACACATATCATGTTCCTATATATGATCAAAAAATCTACCTTGAGATGATAATCCACATCTTGTTCACCTGTACCCTGCTGTAACATGTGCCTAAGCTCCCTATACCTATCATCCTATTGTCCTTCCTACAAGATCTGATCCTGTAAATATGTCCCATAAGAATGCATAGTTGCAATGTTATTTACCTATACTCTCCTTGTAAGAGCATCTACAACCTTGTTCTCCTTTCCCTTAATGTACCTGATTTTGAAGTCAAACTCACTGATCGTATCCAACCACCTAGATTTCTTGACATTTAGATTAAGTTGGTCAAACAAATATCTCAATCCACTCTGGTCGCTCATCAAGATGAACCTCCTGCTAAGAAGATAGTGCCTCCACATTTTCAATGCATGGATGATCGTTGCCAATTCAAGATGATGTGTCACATAGTTCTGCTCATGCTCATTTAGTTTCCTTGATTCGTAACATACCACCTTTCCCTCCTTCATCATGACTCCACCAAGTCCTATTTTTTAAGAATTTTTACACACCATGAAATCTTTATTATGATCTGCAATATTTAGAAATAGATAATTTGTAAGCAACTGCTTAAACTACTCAAAATTGACTCCACATTCCTCCATCTATTCAAATTTCTTTCCTTTCCTCTGCACTGATGTAATAGGATAGGAAATCCGTAAGAAGTTCCCACTGAACCATTTGTAGTAACCTAATAGTCCCATGAATGATATGACCTCATCCACATTCCTAGGAGCTGCCCATTCCATGATAGCTCTTATCTTTTCTAGATCCACTGCTATACCTTCCTTGCAAACCACATACCCCAAATAATGGACCTATTTCTGAAATAATCTACATTTACTAAGCTTAGCATACAACTGATTCTCTCTGAACAATATTAAAAATTTTCTTCCTCATTCTTAGAGTATATAAATACATCATCAATGAATATAATAACAATCTTGTCCAGATAAGGACGAAACACACTATTCATCAAACACATGAAATTAGTTGGAGCATTAGTCAAACCAAAAGGAACTACAACAAACTCATAATGACCATACCTATTTTGGAAAGAAGTCTTGTAGATGTACTCTTCTTTTATGCGTACCTAATGATATCCCGATCTTAGATCAATTTTTTCAGAACATTGTTTCTCCCTTCAACTGGTCAAAAAAATTGTCAATCCTCGGCAACATATGCCTGTTCATAATTGTCACCTTGTTTAGTTTCCTATAATTAATACATAACCTGAGAGTACCATCCTTCTTCTTCACAAACAATACTGGTGCACCCCAAGGTGACACACTTGGCCTAATGTATCCCTTGACAAGCATTTCCTTCAGCTGCAACTTCAATTCCACTAGCTCTGGAGTGCTTATTCTGTATGGTGCCTTTGATGCTGGTGCTTCTCTTGTGCTCCAGATCTTGGGGGGAGGCCCCCAAGATCTAAAAATTTGAAATGGATCTGACAAGATCTGCAAAATTAAAATGCCAAAAAAAAGAGAGAACACAAAGAAAATAAAACCACAAAGAAACTTGTTTTATTAAAACAGAGAATAATTGTAGGAGCTACATTGTGGTGGACAATCTATCCTTTTACAAACTGAGGCTTGTTATTCATAGACTTTTTTGAGTTAAAATACCATGCGTAGATACCATAGGTGGATACCATGGGTCAAAACCATGGGTCAATACTGTGGGTAGATACCACTTACAATACCATGGGTGGATGAATATCATGGATGGATGTCACTTACAAAACCATGGGCGAATAAATACAATAGGTGGATGAATACCATGGGTCGATGACATTTACAATATCATGGGTAAATTCCATGGGTGGATGGATAACATGGGTAGATGAATACCATGGGCGAATGCCATCTTCCATTCAGATCATTCCTCCCTCCTTAAGAAGCAATGGTCCCCATTGCGTGTAGTTCCCTCATGAGAAGCCTTTATTGAATATGAAGAATCACTGAAGAGAATGGTTTTGTGTAGTTAACCCATAACCGTGATGAACGAAGATCTGAGGATAGAGATACCTTGTAATGCTTGTGACCAACTGTAATATTGACAGTGTGCGGCCTAGCAAATGGACTTCAATGAAGTGTGGGTTTGTGGATGAACTAAAAACATGACAAACGAATATCCGAGGATAGAGATACCCTGTAATGCATGTGACCAACTGTGTTACTAACAGTGTGCGACCTAGAAAATAGACTTCGATGAGAAGGATTTTGTGCGGTTGACCCATAACCGTGATGTTGATTGTTGATGAAGTAGCAGGTGCCTACATAGCTTGGGGTGGGAGGGCACATCTCAAAATAACCCAAGCCGAATGCTACTATGCTGAAACTGATGAATGTGAAGTAGGTGCCTACTAAAGTGGGGTGGGAGGGCACGTCTCCAAAGGGAACCCACTCCAAATGATGCTCCAAATTTAAAATGAGCATAACTCAATCAATATAAATTAGAATATTTATTATAACCTATTTTTGGAAATAGAATGATCATTCTACATCTCCTCATGTGTTTGAAATCGATATTTGGAGACCCTAGACTCTCATATGCACGCTGGAACTGTCCCGCCGTCACAAAATTTCTAAAAAAATAGCTGATTTTAAATCAACGATAAATCCCTCGTCCATACTCTGATTCGACCGATTTGTTTTTTTGAAATTGGGTGATTTTTCAAGGGGAGCATAGATATATAACCATTTATCTAAATTTTCTCACTAAAAACTATAAGAAATGATATGAGATCCGCCATCCATGAATTAGCGTCAGACAAATTGTTACAACATTGCTGATTTTGAAGCAGCGATATCTCCCTCATCCGAACTCCAACTCAGCCAATGTTTTTTTTTAATTTGAGTATTTTCTCACAAGGAATCCAGATCTAGTATTTTTTTTAGTAATGTTTTCACCAAAAGTTTCAGATCTGATCTGCAAAATCGCCACCCAAAAAAACAAATTCATGGAGTTTGCTGAAGATTGCTGCAAAACATTGAAACTGAAATTTGTTTAAAACCCTCATTCCCATGGAGGCGTAACCTGAATCTGATACCACTAATCCAGATCTTAGTGGGAGGCCCCCAAGATCTAAAAATTTGAAATGGATTTGACAAGATCTGCAAAATTAAAATGCCAGAAACAAGAGAGAACACAAAGAAAATAAAACCACAAAGAAACTTGTTTTATTAAAACAGAGAATAACTGTAGGAGCTATATTGTGGTGGAAAATCTATCCTTTTACAAACTGAGGCTTGTTATTTATATCCTTTTTTGAGTTGCAATACCATGCATAGATACCATAGGCGGATACCATGGGTCAAAACCATGGGTCAATACCATGGGTAGATACCGCTTACAATACCATGGGTAAATTCCATGTGTGGATGAATACCATGGGTGGATGAATATCATGGATAGATGTCACTTACAATACCATGGGTGAATAAATACAATGGGTGGATTAATACCATGGGTCGATGACATTTACAATATCATGGGTAAATTCCATGGGTGGATGGATAACATGGGTAGATGAATACCATGGGTGGATGCCATTTTCCATTCGGATCATCTTGGTACTCAATCAATAGAAAATTCCACTTCCCTATGAGGTGACAACACTAAAATCTTTGTTGGAAACATATCTTGAAAATGCTATAAAATTAGATACCTTTTCAAGACCTCAACATCCTCGACATCCTTACCTTTATCACTGGAAATATGAACTACAAATAATACATACCCTTTCTTGTGACTACAGTTTTCCTGCATAGTTGTCACCATTCTAACTGATGCATAATTCTTCTTACCCTGCAATATTCTCTATTCTCCATTTTCATCCAAGCATGAAATCATAATTTTCATAAAAATCCAACCTAGTCCTGTGAAAATACAACCAATCCATACCCAAAAACATACTATATGATCCCAACAAAAGAAAATTTAAATGCGCTGATGTATACATGCCATTCAACTCAAATACACAAGCTCTTACCCAATGATGAACTCTTCTTAGTACCTATAGCCAACTATATTAACCAAGACTCTGCATCCACTTTTTTATTCAAACCACACTTATCCACCAAGTCAGGATTAACATAACTATAATTAGATCCAGGGTCAATCAAAATATAAAAAACTTGATCACAAAGCTTACCATCCATCTCGATAATGGATGCCTGGTGATCCACCTGCATATTAATCAATGCTACATAGGTCCAAGGAATGCTATTCCCAACATCCCCAACTATTTGTGCCTTCTAATCACTGTATATTTTTGGTCTTCCACCCTGATGTTGTGTTAAATCTCTCCTGTGATGATCCTTTCCATAAGTCCAACAATATAAAGGCTTCATGTCATCACCCTTGTTCTGCTCCTTAGATTGAAATCCATGTCCTCTATCAGTTGTATTAAAGTTCTTTTCCGACATTGCATTCTCTTTATTACCTATGTCTTGTTATACGCCTTGCTTCTTATCCCATTTTCATTTGTTATTTTCATTACCTTTCCAATTATATTTAGATTCACACTCGCGCTTCGATTTCTCATAACGATGCTTCAATTTCTGAAGGCTTCCTCCAATGATCTAGGCTCATCAAACTTGATTATGTCCTTGAATTTTATTGGAAACCCATTGATGAATCTTTGAATCTTTGCTTTCTCCTCCTTAAGATAAGGCACATACCTAAAAAACTTGAAGAACCTTCTAGTATACTTTTCATCGATTATATATCCCATCTTCAACTCATAGAAATCCTTTGCCATGTCATTGTAGTATCTCTAAAATTGATACTTCTTCGTGAAAAGTCTCTCAAACTCACCCCAAGTAAACTCCTATTCCTAAATACCTTCGAAATTCTTTACATCTTCCCATCAATTGTTTGTTTTTCCTTTAAGACTGAAAGTATCTATCCCAACTTTCATATTATATGAGTAATCATGCAATTGAAAGAACTTGTTCATCCCAAGTAATCACGCCTCTGAATCCTATGAATTCTTCTTTTCTCCATAAAATGTAGGAGGCTTTGCTTTATTGAATTCCTCTGGAAAATACTGTTTCTCATTCCTCCTATACAAATGGTGATAGTGATGACAATTTTGATTCTTTGATCAAGAACCAGAATAGAACCCACAATCATAATCCCTCATATCAGGTGTATCCATGAACCTACCATCTCTAACATTATCATCCTTGTCAAACTTGTATCGTAATTGAGACTTGTTAACATATGCCCTGTTAGTTCTTTCCTCCTATCCATGATTGATTCTAAACAGCCCTTGTCTCTGCAAGTATGAGAAACTTTGATGGAAAACTGCAATCATTAGGGGAATTTTGAGCTCTAAAATGGGCCTCCTAAGGAAATAATAAAATACTAGCTAAACCAATAATAAAATATTTATGAATTTGCAATTCACTTTTTCCACCAAAATCCATGTAACCATAGTTAAATTCAATTCAAAATTTGTACCAAAATAAAAATAATAAAAAAATTGTATTGATGTGACTATAAATAAGAATGAGATTTTCAAGAGAAAGTCATTATCATTGCACAACTAATGCATTTGTCCTTTCTACTTAAATAACTTAAAATAAAATATGAATATAAATTCATAAATTCTTAATTATAGAATATACTATTAATTAAAATTTATATTATTTAAGTTATATAATAACATGTAATTAATATACTATATAAAAATAATACAATATAATATATCGTTTTATGTATGAATTTTATATTACATATTGAATTAATTTGATTTATAAATAAATATTTGAAAATACACAAATATAATATTTATTGAAAAATGTGTAAATACATGAAGATTGTGTAGGGATATGCATTGTTTCTTTCAAAAAATATGAAATGAAAATAATAATATTTTATTCAAAAAATGTAAAATGACATTTATTATGAGTACTTTACTTTATGACTTTAAAAGTACTTAGATAACTACCATAGTTAACTTTGAATTTTTATCCACCATTGAAAATGTGACAAGTAAGTACCTTTAACTCAAGCAATGCCACCTCAACCATTAGAGATGATGTCATCCCCTAAAATGTGATTGGTTCTCATACACTTGTGAATTTTGTTTGTACAATTTCTTGAGGAGGCCCATTTTAGACCTCAAAATTCCCCTAATGAACCTCTGCTTGTTTCTCATGTGCCCTGGCAAATCTCTCCCGTGACTGAATTATTCTGTCATTGTGCTCCTTACAAGTCCTTATCTTTTCTTTCAAACATTAGGAGAATTTTGAAGTCTAAAATGGGCCTCCTAATAGAAATGTACAACAAAAATAAAATTTATAAGAACCAATAGGATTCAAGATGATGATGTCAACCATGGGGGATGATTCACCAATTTTTAAGTAAAAAGGTAAAAAGATTACAAAATAATAAAATAATAAAACTATTTTTTCAACTTGTATTTTCAACTTATCTCCCAAAGTTTTTACTCAAATTTCAAGTGGGAGTACTCGTTGGATGCAAAATTTAATTCCTCATCTAAGGAGTACCCATGTTGCATACATTTGATGGACCCTGCTACACGAGAAATGAGAAATACATGAAAAACGTGATTGCAATCACGTTTTTCATGTATTTCTAATTTTTTGTGTAGTAGGATCCATCAAAAGTATTCAACATGGGTACTTCCTGGACGAGGAATTAAATATTTCATCTAATGAGTAGTCCTGCTCAAAATTGGAGTAAAAAATTTGGGAGATAAGTTGAAAATACGAGTTGAAAAAGTAGTTTTTTCATTTTTCCCTCTAAAATTTGATGATGTAATCAATTATTATTTTATTATTTATACTATTATTTTATAATTTCCTTAGGAGGCCCATTTGATACCTCAAAATTCCCCTAATTCTTCTCAATGTGTATTCTATGTGAGGGTAGTACTCATTACCATGTTTCTCATCTGATCTGTAGGGAGAATCACATGAACTATAGTGTACTATCTTTCTTGTCATCTTTGATCCTCTACTTCCTGCAAACATAGCATGCCAGATAAAAAAATATAGCTAAAATCAAAATACCTTAGTGAAGGGTCATGTGAGTATATCTCATCTGCACCAACCATGCCATATTAGCATAACATATCTATATATATAATGAAATCAACATCCTAGACATTCTTACATCATCAACCTATACATGACGACTCAACTGCAACAGTGACCAATACCATGCATACATGACAAGCACATATACAACAAACATTCATGTATGACAAAACATTTTTCCCATCTAGTCCAAGTGTTGAACCCGGCTCTAATACCAATCTGTAACCACCCCTCCCACATTTACCCAAATCCACAAGCTTGTCAAGGTAAACATGAGATGAGAGTTACCATGCGAGACTTGATTTCCAAGATGCACTTATGGAAAATGGATCCACGTGTCCATAAATTATTGCAAACACCTAGTGGCACATGATCACATTGTTATCAACCTAATTTGACCCAAAATTATTTCATTTTAGTTTCGTTTCCTTAAATTCAATACAACTTTCTATTTTTGGCTGTTTTTCGGGTTCTAAATTTCTAAGGCTATTTTGAGGGCCTAAACGACATTTTTAGGAAAACTTAGAGACTAGAAAAGTTTGAGACAAATTTATTGATTATTTTTTGGCCTCCTCGTGGAGATGTTTGAAATGAGGTATTATGATAGTGAAACAGAGATCGTATGCCAAATTTAGGACCCCATGAAGTTAGAGGTACCAATTACTGATTTATACAAACACTTTGTGTGCATAGTACGTATAGGTTATAAATACATATCCATTTACTAATTCAGTAATATCACTAGAGAATCATAAAGAAGGATCTAATTCCCTCTCATAATAGCTGCCATAACATTTATTAGATCATGCATTCAATCATCAATTATTTTCCAATCAAAACATGGTAAGAGCCAAAACTAGAATCTGTCATAGAATCATGCTTATAACCAACATATAACCAAAATAATAACAATGATAAATCAACCATTAAAGCCACATAATAACAAGTACATTTACTCATAAAATACAAGCGGAAAAGAGATCTTGTTAACATATGCAAAATCCAACGAGGTCACGAACTTCCATGTACCACCCAATCATAGATTGGGTTACACCAAATCTCTCTTTCATCCAATCACCCCCGTGCCATTTTCCAAGCATGAATGTGGGATATCATGGAATAAACCAAGAAAAGCCAAACCAGGGCTTCCAGAGTGCAAACCACCTCAACCCTTAACTAGTGTGTTAGGATCCTATATTTCATAGGATAAGTTGTATATTTATACATGATGATTTGATGTGTCCAAATGTAAATAATGTTTCATATTTTAACTTTAGTTACAAATAAAAAGAAAGGAAAAAAAATATAAAAAATTAAATTTTAGGGGACAGAAAATTAGAAAAAAAAATAAAAAATTATATGGGAAATGTCCCCCTAGGTGAGCTAGATCAAATGCAACTAGAAAAATTAAAAAAATTGCATCCAGGATTTCATTGAGAAAGGTTGCAAATAAGTGTGCATCTTGTTTAAATGCCACTTAGAATAGGTTTTTTCCGTGCTAAATAGGTTAGGTTAGGGAAATAAATCAACCATCTAGCTTAATCTTGGTTGAAATGGTTGATTAGATTAGTGAAAATACGGCTACAAGCTTAAATGCGCCTTTAAAAAAATAAAAAATCAATTAGAAAAATTTAGTATTAAAGTTAGGAGATCAAGAGACAACAATAAACATAATCCAATACAAAATATATATTGAAATAAAGTTATGTAAAAAATCAAGGAACATTAGGTTATTTGCGTAAATTATTAGACAAATATAGAAAGAAAACACTACATGTTTTATAAATAAATATGAAAGAGAGAGCTTACAACCATGGCCTTGATGTTGGAGGCCTCTCTTTGGTGATGTATAAGTCCTTCACCGAAGCTCTTAAAGCACTCCTCCTGGATACCTTAGGTGTTATCACAATACAGGGATGCAAGGAAAATGAATGATCAAACCAACCCAACAATGACCAACCAGTACTGGAAGGATGGGGATCAATTTATGGGAAGGGATATGGAGTTAGGAGCCCATGAAAGGAGGAAGGTCCACTTTCAAGGGATAATTCCCCATTGATAAGATCAAAATCTCTAAATGAGAGAGCTCGACCCCATCTCCACGGAATGACATTGAGCTCGTCGTCCTAGAAACTTTTAGAGGTTGAAGATTCTCCTCCATTTGAGGAAACATTGCCAGAAAGGGTTTTATCATGTTTTCCTCAGTCAAAAGGGTGTTGACAGTGCTAGGCTAGAACTGTCAACCTGCCATCAGCACGGGCAGACAACTCGAGAAAAATGTTGACCCATAAATTTAGGGATTTATCTAAGTTTCTTAAATGACCTTCCAAGGCAGTTTTCTTTGAGTCTTTAGAGGATGTATTTATGTATTTTTCTCAGGAAGAAATACTACATAGGATTCGTCACAGAGAACTTCAGGATAAGGGGCAAGAAGTGAGCAGAGTGACAAATTATTTTGTAACGCCTAGTCAATTAGAAAAACCAATAGTTTCACTTTTTCAATATGCTAAGGAGGAGCCCAATACATTGACTTGAAGGATAAAAGAACTAGTGGAGCTAAATGAAAAAAAAGAATCTAGTAAGCTATCAAGAGAAAATGAAACTGATTTTTGATAGAAAATCCAAGGAGATAGTTTTTCAGCCTAGAGATCTAGTTTTAAGATGGGATGTGAGAAGAGAGGATAAGGGAAAAAAAATTAAATTTGATCCTTTGTGTTTTGGACCATTTGAAATAGAAGAATTTAGAGGCAAAAATACTTTTATTTTGGTGAATTTGGATGGAGAACTACTGCAACTTTCTGTCAATGGGAAGTACTTGAAATATTATTTCCAACATTGAGCTCTTTTACTTTACCATTGTAAATATCGACTTAATCATTGTAAGTATCTGGTGATATTCTCATTGCAATGTTCAAAGCTAGGATATGACTCCATGCCCAAAGTGAAGACACTAATCTGTGGTTCTTAGTGCTTTGTTTCAAAACACTATCCCCAGGTGTAGCCAAATGTTGTAGATCATTTTTCACTATGTTTTAATTTTGAAAAAGAAAAAAAAACTGATATATTTCAAAAATAAAAAAACAATACTTATCAGAGTGTTATTATTTTGAATAAATAAATGGTGGACTAACATTGAAATTAAGATAAGTTATAATCGAGATAAATTGTGTTTGGTGGGGCCCTTGCAGAGTTCAATAAATTGAAGATTAAATTCCGGGCTTATTCGTAGGGCGGGGTTATTCGAGAAGTCGGGCCCTCCCGATGGCAGAAACTCGACATCACGAATGGCTCGAGGTTTATGGACATGTGTGTCTCTGTAAAGGAGTCAACATCAAATGGTTGTCCAAAAACCAATGGTTATGATCAACTGCAGGATCACCACTAGTAGGCCTCACCTATCACAGTGGGTGCTCCTGTAAGTTTGCAGAAAGAAAGCATGATTATGTTGAAAAATTGACACTTCACTACCATATCACCCTGTCACACCACCACATCACCCCTATCACATCACCATTTGACCTCTGCCACATCATCCGTACACATCACTTCAACATTAAATCCCATTTTTTCCCTTGCATTTTTCCTGTTTTCCCATAAAATATTTTTTTCATTTTCATAATTCATATTGTCAGCCTCATTTTAAAACGTCCTTAACACATATAAATATACTATCCTTCTTGAATTCAAATTTCCAACAACATCTATCACTATCCAGGTATTTATACACCGCATTTTTCCATTAAAATATTTAAAATTTCTAAGGCAAGTTCCCTGTCAGGTTCTACGACCCATATTAAGCTCATGGACACTGAGAGGGATTTCCTTGATCCCATTTTCTCATTAAACTTAATGGAACTTTGCGAGAATATCCTATCCAATAAAAAGGAGTCCCCTCTGTATACTGTAGTCTTAAGGTCACACATGTTTGCTGCCATAATTCCCTAGACTTATGTTTTCCCTGAGTTCATTTACTGGTTGGCTTTTTCTCTATATCCCCAAAAGTGTTTTGTAATGAATGCTGTAGGTGCAAATATATTCCAAGTATCCGCTCTTATAATTTAGAAAGCTTTATTATTTCCATCCTCAAAGCATTACACTTCATTTTCAGAGGAAACCCTGCTAGCATTCTTTCAAAATTTATCTGGTAAATATTATGCCCAAATGACCTTCTGTCTAATGTCAACAAGAGAAAATTTACCTCTAGAAAAAATTCAATTTCCTCTTGAAACCTTTTTTAAAGATATGAGACCAATTTTACAAAAAATTGCTAGGATTCTAGGAAGGGAAGATACTACTATCATTGACCGAGCTATTTTGGGGATGTTAAATTTAATTTTGCAACCTGAAACTGTTCTTGACATCCCAAAATTTTGGGAGAGATTGGTCAATTCTCAACTATCATACCTAAATCTTACTGGATGCTTTAGATTCCCATCATTAGTAACTAATTTGTCCCTTTATGCTCAAGTTGAGAGTTTCATGCATTTGGGTCTAAATATAATGGATGTACATAAAAGAAATAAATCAATAGTGGGATGGATAGACACCTTGAGGATTCATTCCAATTATGAAGGATTTACATATTTCACTAATTCTTTTATGTCAGTTGTCTATTCCATCATTAATAGTTCTACTCCACCATGCATTTTTCCAAAAGCCCAATCCCTTTTGCAACTTAGTAAAGATGTCAAAGTAGGTGGTTGGTTTAAATTTTAATATTATGCTGATATCGGGCTAGATGGAGCAGAGGTTGCCCCTTATAGGATTCCTACATTTGTACCCATGAGACTGTTTGCTCTGGAGTTTATCAGACAAGGCTTCAATGTTAAAAAAATTCATTTTGTACCAGAAAATAAGGGGAATTTATTCAAATTTCCCAAGACTGTTAGGCCTTTCATTGTTAATAATAGAAGAGCCATGGAATAAGTGGAGAAAATCCTCAAAGACATTAAGTTTCAACAAGGTGAGAAATGGCTTTATGATCCTCATTATATTGTTTTGAAAAGGAGAGTGGAAAATTCTTATGCTCCTTACACACATGAACCTAGACCAGATATTGAAAAATTGGCTAACGGTGGCAAGAAAAGAGAACAAAAGGAAATGGATAACCCCAGATCCTACAAACAATGGCTTGAAGAGAGGCAATGAAGAAATAGTTTATTTGGAGGGTGAGACTAATCAAAGCTATAAAGCCAAATTTTTCTGAAAAGGAAAAGGAGCCTAAACCTCTGGCTGGAAACTCCTCAACTGTAATTGGTTTTCAATTGCAATTGGGAGAAGTGGCTTGTACACCCTCTTCCCTTGTGCTTGATGAAACTTCTCAAATCTCTGTTCCTATCCCAAATGAACTATATGGTCAAATTGAAGAAATAAATAAAATAATTAAGGAAAGTGTTGTGTATAAGCTTGAAACAATCCATTTTAGAATATCACACCAGATTGTTGTCTGCCATGGATATGGAAATAAATCAACTTAAATTATCTTTTTCTTATCCTTTTTATCTATTTGTTTCATCATCAACATTTTTTAAGGCTATTGATTTAACCATAGATGCAAGGGAAATTCCATTTTATGACAAAATAAATGTGCACAGGAAAACTGGAGAATTGATTTATAGTGATCTAAGTAAAACATGTCTAGATGCAAGTAAGGTAGAAGCCTTATTGGTAGAAGTTGTAAATCAACTGAAGTTGGAGAAAGCAAATTACAGAGCTTGATTCACACAGAATGAGGAGTTAAAGAAGATAATTTCCAAAATCAGTGTTAATCTTGAAGATATGGCTGTTGTACAAAAAATATTGCAAGGGGAAGAAAATTTAATTCAAGTGCGAAGGAAGAAGTTGAAATTTCCTTCTGTGGATCATGTCATGGCCCTTGAGGTATCCCAAGTTGAGAAAGAAAAACAAATTTTGACTAATGAACTACTACAGAGAAAAAATGAAGAAGCTTCCCTCAAAGAAATGAATTCTATCCTACCAAAGAAGCTAGAAACATATGTACGTAACCAGATTCTAATGATCCAACTGAGAAATTGACTAGGTTTATTGCATCACAATACCAGAAAGAGTACCAGACCGACTGTAATGAGATTAAAGAATTGAAGGAAAGATTAAAGGGAAACATGTCCCTCATACATGCTAGGGAAATTATCTGTAATGACATCATTGAAAAGATAAGAACTATTTGAGAATTCATGTTGATTGTAGCATACGAAAAATCTATTATCAGAGACTTGGAGGGCATCATTGCTTCCAACAAACATAAAATCCAACAACGTGCACAACTAGCTAAGAAGATGATTGATTTTCTTAATTCCAAGCCATCAAAATAATTAAGGGATATGAAAGTTGAAGATGGAACAAATCTAGTGCTAGAGATAAACAAAATGGTGTTAAAGAGTTTATATAGAAAAAAAAGAGAAAAATCTAGGAGAAATTAAAGAAGTCATTATAAAATTCAATACCAACTTTGATAAGATAACAAGGGTAGGATTGTCCTCATGTTGGGATCAACATGGAAATATTTTTCCTTGGGAAACTTTTAAAACCTTATTGGTAGAGGTTAAGAGTAATATTGGCACTTGAATATGATGAAAGCTAATACAGAGGCGAGGAATCCACCAATAGGGTCAAACGGAAACCAAGGTAATGCATGAATCCCAATGTGTGAGAATGAAAGTTGACGTCGAACACAAGGAAAACCACTCAGTCAAAGACCAATGATTTTGATCGATGTTGAGCACAAGGTCACCTATCGATGATGGAAATAGGGCCAGGGTTCAACTCTAGGCCTACTCTCAAAGCAATTTTTCGAAGTCGATAAGAGCAAACCCGTGAGCAAGAAGTCAATGGATACCTTCTTAACTAGTACGAGAAAAGGACAAAATAGCTGATGTGACAGAACATAAATCTGACAGACTGGGTATGACCAACTGAAAAATGAGTCAAGTGACATCGTAGAAAGGCCGACGCAGGTTTACTTCCCTTGAAAAAAAGCACTACTCAAATGTTACTATATGACAGCATATGATAACTTTGTATAAGTTTGTCATGTAGGAGGCATAACCAAACACTCCATATGATTGAAAGATATAGCCAATCGGGGGAGTATTGATTCAATAACAACGTTATGGCTCTCCTAAGTTAAACTACAGCCCATCCCAATGGAGAAAATACTTAGCTTTTGTGCCTTTTTCAAAGGCGACAGAACTGACTCTAGCTACCATCAATCATGGAAGTAATGTCACGTTCCCGCTCATTTTTTTGAAATACATAGTTATTTTTCTTTTTTCATATTGAAAGCCTAAAAAAGAATAAAATAATGCCTATAGTACAGTGGAAAGAACAAGTGTCGGGATATATATGTACTAGTTCCTGGGATTGGAACAATCCTATTCTCAATGCAAGGTGGTGAAATTGGTAAATGACACTCGAAGGAATGTTATATCCACGGGAAAAGGGTGTCAAGTTGCAGATGCTAAGTGATTTCAAGGTTGATTTTGTAGAAATACATGGTAAAAAAGAGGCTTATACACGAGTCCAAGTGAAGACGACTAAAGGCCAAAGGATAAAAATATTCAAAATGCAATGCAACAGAAGAATTCAAAAAGAGGGAGCCTCTAGGGTATAAAGCCAAAAAAATAGTGAAGAAGAAGGAGAATGAAGCTTCATCACAAAGGTAATGGCGGGACTAAAGAGGACTCTTGAGCCTATGCAATTTTTGCAGCAAGGGAAACATATGCTAGTGAGGATCTAGCTAGGAATCCCATGTAAAGGATGGCTCTACCATCATGTCATGATTTTATAAGTCAACGAGTGAAAATGGTTTTAAAATCATAACATGATGAGATCGACCCTAAGGAAACATATTGCAGTATGGAGGCTAGAATGAAAAATGCAATGGAAAAGTGATTTTCCCTAACATATATGCCACTACTGAAAATGATACCTGCCATGATGGGTTAGTGGTCATGGAAACGAAGAGATAAAAAATGTCTCAAAGTCTTCAATTTGTCCTTAAAAACAACCTATCCCAGCACTTGAAGCCAAAAAGGTCATAAAGTTTAATAAATTATAAAAATAGACACAAACTTTATAAAAGTGGGTTTTTGAAATTTTTTGGAATTTCAGTATAAATGCACCTTTTTACTTACATTTATCATTTGTGCATCTGTAATTTGGAGAAAAGATCTCTGGAGAAAAAAACTAACAATTTCAATCCACCCAATTTCTCAGCCAGATCACTGCGAATCTTCTAGGTAATCCCCTCAATCATATTCTTAGTGAATTTCCTAACCATTTCAAGTATTTTTCAGAAGATTTGACTGTAGGAATTCCATTTTTACATTTACCCTCTTCGTATATGGGGGTTGAGAATATTGAAGTCGCGTGTACACACGACTGTGTATGAAAGTAACCTGTGTATGCACAATGCAATTTATTGAAACAAAAGTTCAATAAAATGAAAATCTAGAATTATACAGGATGTCTATCAGTTGGAGAGAAAGGGAACATAGTGCCATTGACAAGTGATGGAAGATCCATTGGCATTGGATGCCTTTATAGGATGTTGTTTATTAAAATTCTTCAAAATGTCGAACATGAAAAAAAAAAAAAGATTGCTTGAAATTCTTGTAAATTACTAGGATCCAGAAGAGGATGCCTTTATGACTAATCAGATGCTCGTGCAGATCGAGGTAGAGGATATAGAATTTATCATTGTAATTTCCTGAATAGGAGAGCCAGTAAAATTGCAGGGGAAGGCCCCAGGAGGTCTCAATGTGGATGACTACATTTTCCACTACTATTCATCGGATACCCATAAGGTAGGGACTCAGATCTTAATCAGAGATGTAGAGGGACTACACATGATAATTCTCCTTTTCACAATTGTTAGGGTATTTGGATCAACCGTTGGGTATGTGTTATATTTTTTTCCACAACTAAGAATGTGTGGGGGCAAGAGGTATGCGTAGCCCCATCGTGTCTCCACAAAGGCTCCATGGAAAATTTTTGGTCCTTAATTTCCAATGGGCGGTCCGTGCCCATGGTTTTGTGCATGCTTTTGCACATGGTTTTTGGGTACGATGGTTTTCGGCCCCTGGTATTTTTGTAGATCCGGTCAAGGGAACTACTGCTATGTTCTAATATAGGGTTAATGGATTAAGGTTTATGTATGGTTCGACATGTATATATATGTGTTGTAACACTAAAAGGAATATAATGAAATATCAAATTGGTTGTCCCGATTTGGGATCCAGGGGAAAATCTCTGTGTTTATCTATTTTATGTTTTATGCTCTCGATATTGTTTATTTTTTTGTTATAAGATTCGTGTGTAGATAATTTCTGCTTAGGGTTAAAACCTACATTTGGTATGAAAGCTACGTGCATTGAAATCCTATTGAAGGTCGATCGGCGGTCGAAGTTGAGAAAGATTAGAAATCGAGTGATTCGCAATGAGACCGCGACGTGTGAGCGTTAGCCCAAACCGCCATTGCATGGACCGTGAGATTCGTATCCGTCACATCCGCGGTGGTTGTGGTAGAAGAGACCGTATCCATGTTTGTGGTGGATTGCGGCAATGTATAGATCTGGAACAAAGATGGCATGGAAAAATTCTCTTCTTGAAGCGTTGGAGTCGAGGTAGCAGAGGATCTAAGAGATCCGAACCCTGCGGCCATTCTGGAGGTAGGCGTGAATTGATCCACTGTGCGTGACTTGAAGGATGAACAAAGTGTGAACGGTTGGATGTGTCATCGGCACTAATTGATTTGGATGGAGTGCTAACCACATGGTAGCCCCTGAATCGGAAATAATCGTGATTCATGTGGATCCAAGCCAAGGGTCAATGAATTCGCTTAATAGCCATAGAGAAATGTGAGATTCATGCATAAATCGAGCTTTGGACGACACCTGTAGGCGTTGGAAGAAAAGCCATGTGATGGAGCTATGGAAATAAGGCACAAATAGAGTTGAACATCAGCGTCAATAAAAATGACGATGATGTTCTAGTAATTTCTCGATGTGTAAGTAAAGGGCTTCATCGTGGAAGGTGGAGGAGATAAGAGCATGTGGCTGAGAAGGAAAGGAATGCATGTAATAAATGAATAGCAATGAATGTAGAGAATGGTCATACAAAGAATAGCAACAATGAAACAAATATATATATATATATATATAATATAATGGAGTTAATTTTTACATGTAAATGGGCATACTGCTGTAAGACCTGGTATGGCATGCGTACCCATGGGTAATCACTGGGAAAGTCTGGCTTAGACCTAGGTGATAAGGGGGATGTCAAATTAACAATTACCTTCGGTAAAAATTTGAGGGGGAAGGAGCTAGAGTGAGCGGGGTTGTCTCACTTAGCAATTTTTGGCTGGATTTAGTCAAGAAATCCCAAGTCAACATCCTTACATCAAATTTACATCAAGCTTCACGTGCTACAACGATTTTGGTGACCGTATTGCCTAACCACATTATATGATCGGTGCACAACTCTACCGACTACTCGGAAAAAGCATTTAACTTCTATTCGAAAATAACAATACCAAGCACTTTGACATGTTGAAAGCACTTTGACATGGTAAAATCCTTTGTACTTTCTATTATCACTTTCCCCAACTTCCCAAGGTTGACAGTAGGATTGGAGAAAGGTAACCAAAAACCAAACTTTAGGCTAGGTAGCTAACCCTGCCCATACCACAAAGGGCTCTCTCTATGTCACTTTACAGTCAAAGGGATGACTGGATATAATGTTTTAGACTAGTTATGATGCTCAATAGATTAAGGTTTTTGTTTGTTTGGAGTTTTGCTGGATAGGAATGACAGTTAGGAGACTAGGTCTACGGCATTGATCTGATTTCAAAGGTTTATTTGCAGAGGTAAGGGTGAGGCTAGGTAGGTAATATAAGAAGAATGATTAATTTTCCATTGTGTATTGAGTGAAATGATAAGGAATCAGAATGAGCATTAAATTTCATTCATTCATTAGAAGAGCAAGACCTTTCATGAAAATATTATGAAAAATGAAGCATGGGAAGCATGTTTTATGTCAATAAAATGATAAGACTTAGCATAAAGAATAATATATGTGGAATATGAGTAACATAACATTCAACATCATGAGTTTACAGAGAAAAAAAAAATGCTCAAAGGCATACCACTGGAGACTCAGCACTATGTTTGCAACAATGTCCTTGATTTCATTAGCAAAAGCTTGTACAATAGCTCCACTACAAATAACAACTATTGAACGTCTACAATGACAAAAGAGAGTCTAATTATAGAAAATATAGATCATGACACCTCACCAGGTCAAAATCCCATCCCAAATGGGTCATAAATGCAAGAGATGAGTCATTTCCTAGTTTCTTGGGAGGTTAGAAATCATTCCTCAAATTTTAGCTACAAACTAGGAATGTTTGTCCCTTACATTGATTAAAAATTGTTTCATGATAAGAAGCCAAAAAAAAACCAATAACTCCAATGAAAAATCATATCCTCGAATTTGTGACCATTTCTTAGCTTGACAAGTGCCTTGAGGGAATACAATGTTGATATGTGACAATTTTGACTAAAGAAAAACCAATTTGAAGAAGCGTAATAGAAATTTGGAGGCACTTTTGAGACACTTTGGAGGTCCAAACCCACTTCTGAAAGAATGGAAAACTAGCGTTGAGTGTATATTTTTCATAACATCTTTAATTTTTCAAAATTACCCATGGGAAGGCCTTCAAAAGTTGATTCTCCCAAGGTTACTCTAGTGTGTTCCATAAGCATAACAGTGTGTTCCAGAAGTGTAACAAAGCCCTTTGAGAGGGAATTTGGAGGTCTTACCAGAGGATTTTGGGGCCTCAAGTGGTATTTTTTGAAATATTAGGATTTTTTCTACAAAATGGAGTCCTCACGCATTGCAAACCCCTATTCCAAACCCATGAAAAGTTGATTTGAAGACTACTTGTCTAGAATTGCAGAAAATGACCTAGAGAAAGTGTATTGTTGGAATTTCTCTCAAACCATAATAGATGTGCATAAACGGAAGGAGGTTTTTTTTCTTTTTCCTATTAGTGACAAAAACCTCTTTCAATTTTTTTAATTTCATCTCTATTACTTCAGAAACGGATTTTTAATCCAAATTGTCCTTGTGATAGTAGGGTAAGTTAGTGGGAAGAAATGGGGGTGATAGGGTTGAGTAAAAATTATGATAAAAATTAAGTGGATAGGATAGTATATTTACTTCACAATGAAAGTTTCATGAGGGGAAATGGATGATTTTAGGGTGTTCAAATGTCTAAAACAGAGGAAATTCCCAAATTTTACTGTGAGAATGGCCTATGCAACAATAAGACAAGTTTATGAGGTGAAAAAGGCGTGATGGAGATGAGTCAAAATTATCATAAAATTTTAGTGAGTAGGATGATGTATTTTATCCATAACAAGAGTGGAATGAGGAGAAATGGAGGAGTGGAAGTCATTCAAATCCTCAAAACACAGTCATTTCCCAAATTAGGTTGTGGGAAAAAATAGTGAAGAAATGTTTTAACTATTGAGGGTTATGGAGCTGGAGAAAAAAATTGATAAAATTTGTGAAGATAGGTTCAATACTTAGCTCCAAAATGCAAGTGGAATAAGGGAAAATGGATGGGTATAGGGTTATAAAAACCCTAAAACACATTCACCCTATGTTTTCATTGTCTTCACTTTGTTGAAAAGCTAGAATGAGGGTTTCATGGTGTGAAACATGTTATGGATGGTGATGTAGATGATAGGAATGTACATATGGGGCATAGGAAATTTATGAGTCATGGTTTAGGGTTTATGTTATGGGGTTAGGGTTTATTCAATAGGTAGGTTTAGGGTTTGAAAAAATAAAAATTTGTTTTATATATATGGACAATGAATCATTATGGAGAAGACAAGTGACATGAAACGATTATAAAAGCTCTCAAAATCAATCCAAACAGCAGCAAGATATGGTTAATTATCATTTAGGGAGGCCACACCAAATTTTAGAGCACAATATTGAAAGTTTAGGAGGGTTTCGGGCTTCAAAACACCAGAAATTTTCACCTGCAAAAGCGTAACACTGTGGAAATTTCTACCTCCCAAAAGCGTAACAATGGGTTTTTTCTTCACACACATAAGCGTAACACTTTGTCTTTGTCACAACAAAAATGTAACAATACATTTATTCCACCACAAAAATGTAACAATTGTGCTTTCCTCACACACAAAAGTGTAACACTACGATTTGCTCACACACAGAAACGTAACAAAAGGATTTTCTCACACACAGAAATGTAACAAAAGGATTTTCTCACACACAGAAATGTAACAAAATGATTTTCCACAAGACATAAACGTAACAAAAGGATTTTCTTCAAGGGTTGTAAGAGGATTTTGAGAGTGTGGAGGGGTAATTAAAGTGGAGAAATGTTGCTCTCACACATATGAAAGGGTAACAATGAATAAATGAAGTTTTATTTGCTCTTTATAGGCTAAAAATGACCCTTTTACCTTTTCTCATGACATTTACCATGACCTTTTAACCCTTTTACACTTGAAAAGTGACATGCTGCTCCTTTAAGTGAGATGAAGAGGAAAAAACCAACCTTTTTATTCTTTGACATTTGAGGTGACTTGATGGACCCTTGATGAGACATTAAGACACAATTTGCTTCTTTTTCATGGGGACAGTGAGACTGCTTCTCTAAAACCTTTGAACTTTCACATTGGATATGAACCTTTCAAACAAGATGAGTTGTCTTTAAAAACCAACAATGAATCCCTTTGCATTTGACTAGAACAATAGGTCAGATTGACCTCCTTTGAAGCATTGACAGTCAATGATGACTTTTTTGACCTTAAATGAAATAGTGAGACAAAATTTCTATTGTTCATGAAATATTGAGACTGAAATGAGATGATTTTAACTTTTTGGAACTTGAGCCATATGAAACATGAGAAGTGGCTTTTATTTTCATCTTCAAAAAAAGTTATCTCCTTCATTAGGGTTTTATGAATGGAATGGAGGGTTGTTGCCTTATGTTCAATGAAATTTTGAATATTTTTCCAAAGGCAGGGTTGAACCTAGACTTGACCTAAATGAAATAAAATGACATAACCCTAGACCTTTTGAATGATGATGATGGAGATTGTGACCTTGAAACTAATGATGGAGATGACCTTGAAAATGGTGGCGATGAATGGAATGAAGGAGCAACAAACATGATTTAGCCTTCTTCAATGACCAAAATTATTTATGAGAACTGGTTCGAAAAGTAAAAATTTTGACTTATGACCCAATGGAAAACCACTGAAATAGTCATTTGATCATTGACATACCTAGGCTAACACTTTATTTTTTGAGAGATTACGTGGGCTTCGACCCAAGGTGATTTCAACTATTAGTAGCCCAAGAGATCCACACATAGTAAGGTGGGTTGAATTGATGAAAAGACTAGGGGGTGGCAAAGTCGCTAGGACTACCTTTGATGACGATTTTTTCCTTTGGTGGGGAGAAAAATTCATCGCCATTGAGGACTACCCCTATGCAGGCATGGAATTCAAAGAAGACCTAGATCTGCCACTTCCACCCAATGTTGCATTTGGTAAGATTTTTTTTAATATTTTTTATATCATTTGATTTTTTTTTTTGGATTTTCAAAAAATATGAAATGAAATTATTTTTTATAGGAAAAAATTCTTACAAAATTATTGATCATGACATAGATGTGGGACCAGTAAGACCTGAGGGTTTTCCAAGGCATAGGCACCACAGAAGAGACATGGAAAATGTTGCAACTGACACTGAGAGAGTTCTTCATGCCATAAAGAGGAACCTGGGGGTTTAACCCGCCGAGTGCTTATGGCTGCAGTGGAGGATCTACCAGAGGCTATGAAGAGGTGTGTGGTTGGTGTACCATGGGATTGAGTCTGAATTTTCCAACGTGTGGCAATTACCATGGTCTTTTTTCAGGATGCTCATCTAGGGTAGGGCCCTCAAACATAGATTTAGGATGAGTTGATCTTTTTTGTGATAGACATGATTGAGAATAAGCCCTAATTGTGTAGGATACTTTGTCCCAATTTTGTATAACATTTTGAACATATGACTCTTATCTATATACAGACAGTTTCGTGATGTGACTCTCATATATACACATGATGATTCATTATTTTTTATTTTTAATGTGATGAATGAATTATATTCCAATCTAATTCTTGATTAGCTAATGAATTAGCAAATGTGTTTTCTGATCGTGGAATATTAATAAATCTAATATAATTAAATGATCTCTATAATAAATGAACTCTCAGAAATTGGCGATATAAATAATGATCTTTTACACGATAGATGTTATTCAATTGATACACCACCAATTTTGAATTTAAGTATACTACTAATGAACCAACACCAAGATATATTTCTTCAGATAACAGATTAAAAACAACAATATATTAGGCGACATTATTTGAAGTAGGACCGATACATATGCTCCTTGAAGCTAAAAACTGACTGGATGGATAGTAAATTACCCAAGCCGCAGAAGCAAAATTCCAGTTATGTCGACTAGCACCATCCGAAAATCCTAAATAGATCATATCATCCATATATACTTGCCAAGGTAGATCAAAAACATTGATGTCACAATGAAACTGATAGACATGTATGCACAAAAAATACAATATGTACAAAACCAAAGTTAATGCTAGGCACAAGCCTAGGCATAATACTTCCTAAGATAGAGCCCATTTTTGGGCTCAGCCAACTCATTTCCATTAAAATCAATCAATTCATAAGCTCCCTTTTTTAAGACTATTTTCACAATGAAAGGAATGTACCACATGGATTTAAACTTACATGCCCCCAAGGCATATTTGTCTTGATCATAGACCAGGACAAGGTTGCCTTCAGAGAAAACCCTAGGTCATACAATATTATCATACTAAACCTTCACCCTCTTATTATAAGCTTCGCTAATTGTGGATGCATCTCAACGCTACTCATCAAGACATTCCAAATAAACGATGCCTTCTTCAAGACTGGTAGTGTGTGGAAGAAGTTCAAAAACTAGCTTAAGTGAAGGAAATTTCACATTCCATAAGGAAGATTGATTCCAACATGTAAACTAGTTGAAAAGGAGTGAAACCAGTTGTAGTCTTAACTGACATCTGACATTCCCAAAGCATAGGATACAACATAATGTGTCAATTGGATTGATATTTATTGATCTTCCTTTGTAGGATAACCTTCAAGGATTTATTTATAGCTTCCACTTTCCCATTGGCTTGAGGATAACAAGGAGATGAATACTCCTATTAAAAACCTAACTTGAGAGCCAACTCAGCCATCGTGGAGCTCTGAAAATGACTACCATGGTTATTGAAAGTCTCTTTAGGAATACCAAAATGAGGAATGACTTATTTGAAAAGAAACAAGGTTGTTTTTTCGCCATCGTTCGCAAAAGTAGGCATAGCCTCAACCCGCTTAGTGAAGTAGTCCACTGCTACAATCATATACTTATGACCCTTTACAGAAGGTAGGTTAGAAGTTGTAAAATTGATTCCTCACTTTTTGAATGGATCGACGGTAATTACAGGAAAGGTCAGAGCTATATGAGCGCACATCTTCCAAGTATAGACTTGATAAGGATGACGTTTCTTGAATGCTTCAACACAATATTTGAGGATTGAAGGCCAAAAATATCCAACACAATTTTTTTTAGGTTGTAGAAAACCCTGATAAATGACCACCACAAGCTCCACTATGAAAACCATTTAGCACCACCTCAGATTCTTCTAGGGTTAAGCAATGTCTAAGGATTGAATCAACACAATGACGATATAAAGTGTCACCTATTAGCGTAAGAAGTCACTCCTTGACTGATTAAGGAGTAAGACTTACACATCATAGTTCATTTCAAATTTTAAAGGGGTTATTTGAGTGGTGGGATGGCTTTCTCAAACATTTTGAAATTATTTTATCTTCTTTAAGACATTCATGCATTTGGAAAGCTGTGGAAAGTATAAATTGTGTTGGTAAAAGGTAGTATAGGGAGCAGAGTACACAAATGGAAGAAAGATGAATAGCTAGTACCTATTTCATGAAATATTCCTATCCTAAATTAGTCACACAGCTATGATTATGGCCTTTAACACAAATGTTGTTTATGTTAAGCAAACAACACTAGAAAATAGATTGCATGTATAAATTATTCCACAAATCCTTTATGAAACCTTCACTGACATGTTCTATTACAAACATATAACTTGCAGAAAACTGAAAGTAGATAATTTACTGTTAAATCCTTTAACAATTTCTCACTCACACTTCACTAGTTGCTGCAATTTATATTTTAGAAGAAATTAACAATGAAAAGATACACACCACACATTAGAAGTTCCTTGAATCACAAAATCCTCCAACATGAAGCAAAAAGGTTTTTTCTGTTATTTTCAGTCTTCAGGTAGACTAACATCCCACCCTAAAATGGTATTTACAAATGGTATATATAAAAAGAGAGGCACTAACTCCACCTCTTCTAAAAAGAAAGAAACATTACTCCTCACATTACATATGTGTCATAATGCATTAATATCTCATCCCATCAAAATCCAAATGAAATAACAAGTGTAGAAGAAATAAGAGAAGAAATATGAGCTAAACTGTTGAGTGCGTTGACATGCTGGTCCTTTTTCTACTGATTTGTTTCTTCACGTTTCTAGTTCTTAAATAACCATGTATTTTGATTAAATAAAACCTCCAATAATTTTTGATATATGGAAGATCTGGAACCTCCAACCTTTCCCATGCTTTTCTGATATCGATGGTGATGGTGGTTGGTGCAGGTCTAATATAATCTTGAACGGTTACCTAAGATATTCATTGAATGGAATAATTGTTTTTTGGCTATGCGTCGAGATGAAAGTGGAGGGGAGTGCATAGGAATAGAATGGTAAGAAGGAGGTGTGGTAGTAGGGGAATGAAGTGAAGAGCGGGAAAAAATGCTGGGAAAGGAGTGTGGTTTTGATGGATTTTGGATGGGGGTTGAGATGGTTTGTGGTATTGAAAGTGGGGGGGGGGGGGGGGGGGGAATGATAATAGAGTGACACGTTGATGTGGGGCCAATAGGAGAAAAACATTTTTTCATATATCGCAATCGCAATCATAGACTAGTGGAGCGGAGTGAATGCATTATCAGTGGCAGAATTTGCGATGCGATATATCGCATTGGGGTATCGTAATCGCAAGAGAAAGCATGAAACATAAAATTATTTATAGCGGGGCTGCATTGTGATCTGCGATCTGTGATAAGTGACTCCAAGAATAGAGGTCAGACTTCAAATTTTTTTTTTAATTTTAATCCTGAAATAAAAATATGGAATGGACTCATGACTTAGCAAGAAATTGTGCTAACATCACCAATTATAACATAGCTTTTAGCTAAGTGATGCAATTTTCTTCTCTCATCCTTCGAACAAGTGAGGGGAAACTTCGAAGTATGAAGATATATAATAATATCCCCATACCAAGGATCTTGTGAATAAATGAGGAAAAGATGTTCATTAGGGAATGATTCCTCATAAACTATTTCTTCTCCACAAGTGATATGGATTTATGCAGGAATGCAATAAAATATAGAAATAGACATAAACACAAAGATGTAGAGGAAATAATACTTCATTTCATTAATATCAAATAACTGAAATATGTTTACAGACAGAGTGGAAATAAACTATCTAGGGCAATGGTAGCTTATCTCTGAGAAGAGATATGACAACTATATGCCTTTGAAATGTGTTACAATGAGGCTTGAAGGCCTATTTATTGTTGAGAAACAATGCAAAACCCTAAACATCCAAAAACCTAACTATAGGGATGAAGCACCAAAAATATGGGCCCAGTTTGGGTAAACTGATGTTTCAACTTCCTAGAGACGTAAATTTGGCATACAATATCTATTTGATGCGCATCATACCTCATTACAAATATCTATCCGAGGAGTACAATATTTGGTGTGAGAAACATCGGTCCACGGACCCATCTTTCTCCCGGTTTTCCCAAAAAACGTCATTTAGGGCCTCAAAACGGCTCTGGAATTTTAGGACCCGAAAAACTGTTAGAAATAGTATGTTGTGCTACAAAGAATGATGCAGGAGCATCCTGCTTGATTTTTATTAAAATATTGTGTAAATAGGGGGTGATTTTTTGTAATTATTTTATAAATTATTATGCTCATTTTTAATAAATTAAGAGAGAAAATGTGAGTGTGAAAATTATTGTAAATATTATTTTAATAAATGGAGGATATGAGTGGAGTTGAGTTAGGTAGATAATTTAGGGATCAGGGATTCCTTCAATAGAACTCAGTTGAGTCAAATGAGGGATAAATCTATTTTAGGTTTTGGTTGAGATTTGTGTGGAGCAAATAATGGATTGGAGTTAATTCATAATTATGTATAAATATGAAGCTTGTGAAAGCGAGGAGGGGAGAGGAGAGATAGAGAGAAATGGTGTGAGAGTTGTGAAAAGGCCGAGGGAGCTGAGAGGCCAATCATTGTAATATTCGGCCAAGGAAGGGTTTGCATTTATAAATTTCTGGTTGTATTTTTTGCAATTATTTTATTTGTGTTGGCTCTTTCTTCTCTATGTATTTTTTGAGCTGAATAAAATGTGGTTTTTAATGGCGAATTTGATGAAGTTTCCATGTTAAGGAAACCAACACTTGTATTGTGCACAAGGATCTGTTTTATTGTAGAATCCCTGGCATCATTTGGTATCAAAGCCAAAAGATCACATTAATCCATACAACCACAGACAAGTAGATGATGAGTGTACAAATGAGATGTGAAGAACTCAGAGAGGCTGAGTTGAAAATGGAAGCTTCCATTTGTGGTCTAGAACAGGGTGAAATTCTAGGTGAAGAGATCAATGAGAAAGATCTCATGGACTATTAGAATAGTTTAGAAGAATTGTTGACAAGAGAAACAGATGAGGCTATGAAGCCTTGTATTTTTAAATCTCATAGCTTGTGTATGCTTGCAGGATGTGCGGGAGATGGTGGACAGTTTGGTGAAACTGTCATGGAGATAAATGAAACTCTTGAGGTGAAGTATGATGGAAAATGCCTTTTAGAGGAGGAAGGTATTGATTTGTTGCAGCAGGAAGAAATCATAAATGAATTCTTGTTTGGTGTAAGAAAACGAATTGAAGATGTTATGGAGTAGAAGCATACTGAAAATGCCGAATTGATATTCCAAGGAGGTAAATAAATGCATTTGTCTAATGAAATTGTTGACAAAATTTTGCAATATGATGATACAGAAACCAGGATAACTCAGGAATATTTCCAGAAGAAAAATGAAGCTGGGAATAAAGGTTGTTATAAAACGCTGGAAATATTTCACATGGAAATAGAGTTCTTGGAATGATGGCTTAAGGAACCTGAAGGGGAGATGAAACTTGCAGAACCTGATACAGAAGAGATTGCAGTTACTATGCATGATAGGGATGAAATGTTTTTAACATTTATAGAGTTAAGTGAATGTTATACTTCTCAGATGATAATGTGGCTGTAGGTACAGAAGGAAACCTTAATAAATATGATGTTGAAATTAGAGAAACTGAGCAGAAAGTATTTGGAGATGAGATGAAAAATCAGGAGCAGTAAGAAAGTTATGTCTTTAGAGACATGAAGAAAACAAAAGTATTGAACCATCAGGATAAATATAAAAGCAGCAAGCAATTCAAAACAAGATCTACTGAAATACAGGAAGTCTATGATGGGATATTGGTGCTTGAAGCATCAAAAGAGGCCGAAAGGTCTTATCTTTTTAAAACTAACAGTTTGTTGATGAATGAAGGTACAACACCAAATTAGAAATTTGTTACTATAGGAGCAATCGATGACTATAGTTGTGATCAAGGAGAAATTCTTGATTATTCTTCACTTCAGAAAGATGACGGTTCAGCGCAATTGAAGATGAAAGCATCAAACAAAGAGGAGTTACTCTGAGGAATTTGCAGAAGCAATTTTTGTAAAGACCGATGGAATCCGATTCACACAGTGAGTGATGAATTACAAAATGGAGTTGATACTTTAAAGGACCAAAGATAGAAAAAAGTTTGGAATCCTGGAGGGAGCAAGTCATTGAGGCTTGTGGCTATCACATTATTATAGAAAAATGATAGGCCTCATAGAAAGGAGTCTATGGAAACTTCTCTACATGGGGAGTCTAATGCAGGAGCATCCTGCTTGATTTTTATTAAAATATTGTGTAAGTAGTGGGTGATGCTTTTTTAATTATTTTATAAATTATTATGCTCATTTTTAATAAAATAAGAGAGAAATGTGAGTGTGAGGATTATTGTAAATATTATTTTAATAAATGGAGGATATGATTGGAGTTGAGTTAGGTAGATAATTTAGGGATCAGGAATTCCATCAATAGAACCCAGTTGAGTCAAATGAGGGATAAATCTATTTTAGATTTTGGTTGAGATTTGTGTGGAGCAAATAATGGATTGGAGTTAATTAATAGTTGTGTATAAATATGAAGCTTGTGAGAGTGAGGAGGGGAGAGGAGAGATAGGGAGAAATGGTGTGAGAGTTGTGAAAATGCCGAGAGAACCGAGAGGCCAATCATTGTAATATTCGGCCAAGGAAGGGTTTGCATTTATAAATTTCTGGTTGTATTTTATGCAATTATTTTATTTGTGTTGGCTCTCTCTTATTTGTGTATGTTTTTAGCAGAATAAAATGTGGTTTTTAATGGAAAATTTGATGAAGTTTCCATGTTAATGAAACCAACACTTGTATTGTGCGCAAGGATTTGTTTTATTGCAGAATCCCTGGCATCAACTAAAAGAAAGAAAGCACCAATGTTGGGGGTTCAAATGGAATAGGTAGGTGGCCACCAAAATCCATATGGATCATTATGGCCCCAAAACGACTCCGGGAGTTCAGGACCCGTAAACCTGCTAAAAATAGTAAGTTGTGTTGAAAGTGACAAACTGAAAGAACTGATGGTGCTGGTCCAAATGGAATCAGTGGGTTTCCACCAATATCCACCCAGATCATTCCTCCCTCCTTAGGAAGCAATGGTCCCCATTGCGTTAAGTTCCCCCATGAGAGGCAAATTTTGTTGAGCTTCATATTGGATTCATCCAGGATGTCGTGGACCTGATGGCAGACGTGCTGGATGCATTCAATATACTTGGTTGCCTCAGAAATTACATGTCTGTATTTTTTCTGTGTAATCACGTGAGGTATGTCAATATTAGGTGGTGGTGCGTCGGGGGTCAGATCGATGGAGTGCTTGTCCTGAAAGTGCAGAGGAACCTCGGTGGGTGAGGAGAAAATGTCCTTGTATTCCTCCACGAATTTTTCCATATGTTGCAGCCGTGCAGGGGAGCCCTCTTTCGAGACTGTGGCTACAATATTCTTCTTTCCTCATGAGTGAGTTGTAAGGAAAATAAATTTTCTAGTTTGGGAAACAATCTTACTGCGTTGTTTTGCAATATTCAAGGAGATGGCAGGAAGCGGTACTACCTCTGGTATCCTATACAATTTATTTCCCAAAGTAATAATAACATAACGAGGCCTAGAATCATACACAGCATGTCGCATCCACAAGTATGGTTGGCCTAATAATACATCAGCTACATCAAGATGAGCAACATCACACAATACCTCATTCATGAATGTCTTGATGTTGTACGAAAGGCGGCACTGCTGGCGGACGCGATGATCTCTCCCTAGGTGAAGCCACCCGATGGTATAAAGCTGCGGGTGTACTATGGTCGGTAGGCCGAGTCTCTTCATGACCTCTACTGAAATGAGGTTCTTTTGGTTTCCGCTATCGACAAGGAATTGCAGTGGAGAACCCTTTACCCACATCTGCGAATGGAAGAGCCGCTCCCCCTCCTCTGGATCCTCGGGATCCTCCTTCTGGAGAATGGTGGTGGAAAAAATGGCACTGGGGTCCACATCGCTAATCTTATTCCCTTTTTCATATCCCTTATCTGGCTCTCACTTAGGATTAGAACATGCATCTGATTCGAGTGCCTTCAGTTCAGCCACCAATGACTGTTTGGCCCGACACTCGTTTTTGTTGTGAGTGGGGCTGTTATGAAATTCACACCACTGCCCCATGTCTTTATTTTGATTTATGGTGTTGTTATGAGTCGTCCCGCTTTGGCCTTGCCCCTTGTTCTGTGGTTTGGGGGTGCCTTTCCCTGGCTTTAGATTCGCAGATCCAAAGTCTCACTTCTTCTGCTTAAATTTCTGCTCGATATTAGCAGCATAACGATATGTCGTGCCAAGAAAGGTAATGTCGAGGAACTCCATTTCCTCTTAAATGTGTCTGTGCAAAAAACTATGGTACTTGAGCACCAAATGTGTCTCTAAATCTTTAATACCCATCTTTGTGGGTAGGGTATGGAACAAATTCGTTATTTCATGCACATCTTGATCCCATTGCTACCGCAGCATGGTCCATTGGATGTACTTGTCCTCATAGCTCCCCATGGGGTAATATTTTTCCATGATGCTGTCTCGGAACAAATTCCAAGTGGGTGCGGCCGAGAACAGAGAGGGTTCCCCCTCGTCCTTTTGCTCATAGTACGTTTCCCACCAGTCTTTGACATGGGGGCGGTTTTGAGGAGTGAAAAAATAATCTTTTCTCGGTTGGAGAAATCAAGGACCGAGAAATACCCTTCAAGAAAGTTCAACCATCTATCTACAATTTCCAGATCTATCTGGCCTTCAAATAAATTAATTTCAAAGTTTACCTATACCTTAAAGGGAGTGGCACCTCGAGAGTGGTTGTTGGATGCAAATGCACCATAGGTGGGCAGTCGTTAAAGGATCTGAGAAAAGTTATCCATCATCGAGTTCCTCTATTTCTTGAGGGCCTCCTCAAGAAATATTTTGATAGAATCTCCTGCTCCCTCGTCTTTCTTTCCTTCCACCATGGGAGGTCATCGGGGTTTGCGAGGCTGATCTTGCAAGGGTTCAACTAGATCGAGCCCTAACTCCTTATACCCTAACTGCATTGGGGACATGCAAATAAAAACAAAGAAAGAGCAGACTGCTCTGATACCACGTATCCTGATTTATGCAGGAACATAATAAAATATAGAAATATACATAAACATAGAGATGTAGCGGAAATAATACTTCATTTCATTAATATCAAATAACTCAATTATGTTACAAACAGAATGGAAATAAACTAGCTAGGGCGATGGTAGCTTATCTCTGAGAAGAGATGTGGTGGCTACATGCCTCTGAACCATGTTACAATGACGATCGAAGGCCTTTTTATTGTTTAGAAACAATTCAAAACCCTATACATCCAAAAATATAACCATAGGAGATGAAGCGCCAAAACTATGGGCCCTGTTTGGGTAAATTCATGTTTCAACTTCCCGAGGATGTAACTTTGGCATACGATATCTGTTTGATGCGCATCATACCTCATTAGAAAGATCTATCTGGGGAGTACAAATTTTTGTATGAGAAAAATTAGACTGTGGATCCATGTTGTTCCCGATTCTCCCAAAAAAAATCGTTTAGGGCCTCAAAACGACTTCGGAAGTTCAGGACCCGAAAAATTGCTAAAAATAGTAAGTTGTGATGAAACTTAAAAATGGAAAGAAGTGATGGTGGGGGTTCAAATGGAATAGATGGGTGGCCTTCAAAATCCAATTGGATCATTATGGCTCCAGGAGTGCAGGACCCAAAAAATTTCTAAAAATAGTAAGTTGTGCTGAAAGTGAAAAACTGAAAGAACTGATGGTGCAGGTCCAAATGGAATTGGTGGGTGGCCACCAATATCCACCTAAATCAACAAGGCAACTCTGAGATTGATTTTTAAGATATTAAATATTCCTTAGATTTAGCAGACAAGAAATCGAGATCAAATTCTTTTAGAATAACAATCCATCTATTATATTTTCCCCCAATCACTCTCCTACTGAGAACAAACTGAAATACATCGACATCTGTCAAAACAAAGGCTTTGCGAAGAAGAATGTAATGTATATGTCACTATACAACATGAACAGCTGCCAAAGATAACTTCTCAGTAGGAGAGTATCGCAATTCAGGACCTACATGCCTCGGCTTAGATAATAAATCACATGCTCACAAAGAGCATCGTCTTCCTGAACCAGAACCATACCTATGGCTGATTCTACAACAACGGCATACAAGAGGAAATCCCTACTATAATAGGGTGAAATCAGTAAAGGAGAAAAGGTTAATGCTTTTTGAAAAGCATTGAATGAGCGCTGAGCAAATTCATCCCACAAAAATGGAACTCATTTTTTCAACAATCTCATAAATCCCTTCGTAATCTCAACATAATTGACGATAAATCTCCTCAAGAAATTGGCTTTTCCTTGGAGACTCTAAAGTTTATGAATGGTAGACGAGGGAGGCAACTGAAGTATTGCCTCAACCTTGAAAGGATCTACATGAATCCCTTCAGTAGACACTATGAACCCCAATAACTGACCGAATGTGACTGCAAAAACGCACTTATTTGGATTCAACCAAATTTTATAATAATGACATCTCTCGAAAATCAACCGAAGATGATGAGAATGATCAATTCTCTTCCGAGAATGAGCAACTAAGTCATCCAAATAACCTTTGATGATATGCTTGATATCATGGAAAGCATAATACATGGCTCGCTTGAGAGTTGCTCCAGCATTTTTAAGACCAAAAGGCATATTTTATATGAAAAGGTACCCCAAGGTCAAACAAAAGTTGTCTTATGTTGATCTTAAGGAAGGATAGTAATTTGATTATAACCTGGGAAACCATCCATGTAGGAGAAAATCTCATTCCCCACACATTCATCGATAATCTGATCAATAAAGGGTGTGGGGAAATTATCTTTAGGATAAGCCTTATTCAAATCTCTGAAGTCTATTCACACACGGATCGTTCCTTGCTTCTTGTCAACTAGGATTGGATTTGAAACCCACTCAGTCAAATGAACGTGTTATATAAAACCCACATTAAGTAACTTCTCAACCTCATATTTTATAGTTGTTGCTTTCCTAAGGTTTACTAGCCGAAGCTTTTTCTGTATAGGCTTAGCATTGTCATAAGTATTGATCTCATGTTGGAAAATTGATGGATCAATTCTAGGCATTTCCTCATAAGACCAAGCGAACGCATCATGAAATTATTTTAAAATATAGTTATAGATTTTAATTTATTCAGGGGTGTTAGAGTCGGTCCTTACAGCCCTCTGTCAGAGATCAGTTCGCTTTTTGCATATTCATTCTTAGGTGTCTCGCTCGTTCCACTTCGTTGCATTTCGCTAGGAGCATGCCATTGACTGACGAGGGGGTCTGGTTGTCATGTGTTTCCTCATGCTTGTACCTGCAGGGCTAATTAAAATTCCTCAAAAATCATTGAAATTCATAGTCATTGCATTCATTGTCATTAATGATTAGTTTCGTTAAAAAGAGTCTTTAGTCCTAGAGTCTAGGGTTTTCAAGTCCTTTGCATACATGTCATAAAGCCCGCAGGCCATGAGGTTGGTTTCGCAAGTTTTCTATTTCACATTTTTATTATCAAAAGCATTTGAAGACATTTCTAGTCCAAAACTCTATTTTGGAACTAGAAATTGTCGATTTTCATTGTTTGTAATAATTGTATTTGTTTCACCATAAGAAGTTTCAAAGCAAGCCTCTGATCTTTTCCGAAGCCAAGTGCCGCATCCCTGCAAAAGACAACAAATTATTATCAGTCCAAGACTCAGAAAAAGCAAGAGAAAGTCAAAGAACAGCATTGTATAAAATGACCAAATGACAAAGTGCCGAAACATTATAAAAGTGGGTTAGCAAACAAATTTAAAATCAAATCTGATTTTATGGGATATTTTTCTTCACATATAAGCCATGAAAAATCATTCATTCACACAAATCTTCAAGGCAGAAGTTGAAGTGGTGCAGTGGAGGGCCGAAGACGTGTTTGCAGAGTTGTTGACAGGCTTTGGAGGTGCGCGCTACCCACATAGTAGGCGCGCTACCCATATAGGGCGTGCTACGCACATAACACCAACAGCCAGTGTTAATTAACACGGGCGCTACGCGTTGGGCAGGGGCGCTACCCATATAGCGACAGAGTCAAAAAATTTGTTTTTTGCATCCGAGCTCATGCCCAAACGCCTTAAAGGGCTTCCAAGTAGGTTCTCCATCATTGCTCAGTGATTTTTGAACAAGATTGTGGTGTTTTGAAGTGGGCAAAATAATGTATATGATGTGGAGAGGTGAAACCCTATGTTCATGGCAGATTTATTCCTTAGGGTTTTAAATACATATTGATGACTTTGTGAAGATTTTCCCACCTTGTATGGTTGATTTATATACCTCTGCATATATTGTCAAACTCTCACTGCCCTCACACTCTCAGTTTATCATTTTACCACTGTTGTCATCATCATTATTTTACCACTGTCATGGCTATTTGTTTCACTGTGGTCATTGTCACATTGTGTCCCATTTCCCATTGATAAACACAGTCTTGTACTCATTTTCCCTTTTGACAAATTTTATCCAGTATTTACAAAGGCTGCACACTATATTTGCACTTGGTACTCATTTGTCAAAATTCACTTGTGATCCAAAACAGAGACTGTTTTTTATGCCAATTCACTAAACAGAGCTTACCATTGTGACTTATTTTCTTATGGTGTTTTGGTACATATGCAACATATTTGGGTTTTGAGCATGCATTAAAACTTTTGACTTCACTACACCTATATCAGCATCCATATTGCAGACATCTTGTTTTCAAAGCTATGTCAGAGACAGATTCGGTTTATGAGTAGGAATATGACAGTGATTCCACAGCAGAGGGTAATGTGCCACGGAGGCCTCACAAAGGTGGCAAAGGCGGTAAGCATCTCAGGGAGGAGCCTACTTCTTTGGCTCAATTGCAGGCTTGCCCGCTTGCAATGGATTGTTTTCGGTATCAGTCATGTTTTCGATACTGTGAGATGATTTCACAAACCCAGCTTCATCGTGAACTAGCTCGTCTATTTGTTCTACATTTACATGATGGTCGTGTAAACCTCGCCGGAGTTGATTTCATTCAGTCACCAGTGACTATTGCTCAGGCCACTGGGATACCAAATATAGGAGAGGAATGGAACAAACGTCAGCAGTTAGAGAAATTCCACTATGAGCCATACATCAAACCTGGGTATATGAGGCACCTGAGCAGAGTTTTTCCTTTCAGATTCCTGAAGGATGAGTTTGCACCATTGATGAAACTCATCATTTGGTATTTCAGTTGCGAGGGCAGATTCTCGCGTCTCTATGCGTACCATGTTCGTTTGTTGATGCACTTCATGAGGGTACGTATGATGAACATTCCGTACTTCATGTATCACAACATAGAGAGGATGGTGATTTTTGTACAGAAGAAGACCCCAGCACAGCAGCATAGAAGTATATATCATTACGCGTTGATCAAGATCGTAGTGGTACATCAGTTGACACAGCAGGGCATCACTTGGGAGGATTTCATCTCTTGTGACTTATTTACAGCGCCACAGCCGCCTCTTGAGGTAGTTCATGATGAGAGAGAGCCTTTACATCAGCCTGACATTCCTGAGATCGAGCATATCATTGCTCCATTGTATGTGACATACCAGCGAGGCCACAGGGCCTTATTTGCAGCGACACGACAAGTACTATCTCCACCCAGGGTGGAAGGGGTCTGGCCTTCTTCTTCAGCACAGGTATAGTTTTAGGACAGGGGCAAGAGGTCCATGCATGATGAGGGCCCATCAGGAGGCCGGGACATGGATTTCATGATCATTGATGTTGATGCGAGCTCTCCTAGCTCGAAGCTGAAAGAGATCATCCAGGAGTAGAGGGCCAAGAATGACATGCTAAAAGAGAAATTTCAAAGGGCTTAGTGGGTGATAAACTACCTGGAGCAGCGTAACAAACAGCTAGAGGGTGAGCACGAACTTTATGAGCTGCGGTGAATCCGTGAAGATCGACAATTGGTCCGGAAGAGACCCGGCGACATGACACCAATCGATCGAGATTCTTGCCTCCCATGTGTTAACATTCATCTGGAGAAGTTGATTGAAAAATACAACAGAGACAAGGACATGCTTCGCCACATGAAAGGTCATTATTGGGCCCGCATGCACGTCTGCAAAGCAAGAATGAAGATTCTGAAGAGGAGGTTGAGCGAAGCACTAAAACGGCGGAAAAGGCCTGATCCACTCCGGATTTTGGCTGAGGCTTCATTGGCTGGGCATGATACATGATGGAGGGTCTTCACTCCAAATTTGAGCAAATTCGGAGAAATTTTTGTCATTTTGAAATATTTTGGTCCAAAAACAGATTTTTCAGCTATACGAGTAGCGCGTCGACGTGCTCGCTTTTGTTCGGGACACTTGCTGAAGGAAAAATTTATATTTCTGGGTTTTTCATGGTAATTTATGCATGCTCAAGCATTTCCGAAGAATTTCATCAGGTTCTGGATGATCAAAAGGTACAAAAACACCATGAAAACCACCTTGCTGCCACCTTTCGCACCAGCAAGAAGTACTTCTGGAAGAATGAAGTTTTGGAGGGGAAAATGAGCTCCAAATTGGGAAATTCCACTTGGGTTGGATAGCCAACATCCAGAGCTTTCAAACGAGCTATCATGAGCTCATTTTGGATGTCAGGAAGTGCCCCAAAATCGGGCTGAAAGGCGCGCTACGCGTATGGCTCAGGGGCGCTACGCATATGGATTTTTGGTCAATTTTTCACCTTCCAGTTCAGAATTTCGGCCAGTTGAACCAGTTTTGCTTGTGGATGAAATTTTTGAGTTATCATGATGTAAATTGATGGTTGGCATGTAACCTTGACTCACTTTTACCTCTTCTAGATGATTCACTCCTAAAAAAGTAAAAATCAGATGTAAGAATCAGTTTCCTCCCTTTTAGAGGCAAGTTGTTTAGATGCCTATATTCTAGTTCTTTGTTTAGAATTTGTTGGAACTGCTCCTAGAAGGAGGAATTCGACCCCTAGAAGTGTGGGAAGGGGTTAGGAGGCCTATATGATGTAATTTTTGAGACATTATACAGGTTGGACTCTTGGGAAAGATTTTGGCACACTATTGTACATATTTTTCATATTTTGGTTAAGGAAAGATCAGAGGTTTTGCAGCACCTGTTGGGATTCTTGTGGCTTTCAGTTCTTGATGGTGTTTTCTCTCAGTTTATTGTAAGTTATTTCATTTTTAATGTATGCCATCTCTTCTTATGCTTCTGAAACTAAATGAATGAGTAGATGAGGTTGAATCCATTGTTTACAATGCTCTGCCTTTGAATTCGTTTAGTTTTACATGTTTTCGCCTGTTTGAAAAGGATCCATGTTAATCCTTGCCCTTTTCAGCTCCTTGTTGTTCTGATCCATCCATATACTCAATCAAAAGCATCAAGACTACTGCCTACCTCGCCCCAACTCGAATTCTGCAAAGATCTGGCCTTATCCCCGAACCCAAAAATTGTTTTTCCCATTTCTCCAACAAAAACTCAAAAAATTAAAATCAAACTTTCCTATCTCTTTACTAGCCTAAAATCAGTATTCATTGTTCATTATAAGTCATCTCAGCCCCTTTGAAGATCCTTTGCTAAGATAGACCCGGAGAGAGCCCTCTCCTGTCCTCGTAGGGCTAGCTACGAGGCTGAGCGTGGTTTGATGTAGCCTTGAGTTTTACCTTATTTCAGCCTAAGGTAGATTTGAGCGCTAACATAGTGGCGACCATATTGGGGAAGAAATTTTCTTATTACTGTCATTTTCTATAGTCGGAGTCTGAAGTCACGCCAGGTAGCCTTCGAACTGCTCTTGCTCTGCGAGTGCATAGTAGATAAAAGCTGCTTCAGTCGATCTCCGGTTTAGCTTGTGAATGTGCCCCTTGATTTGTGAATTCCCCCCGTACGTGTATCAAGTTCAGATCTGATGGTTGATGGTGAACAACGGTCAGACATCGCAACGCTGAAATCATTCACCTGGCGACTTCATTCACTGAACAAATCCAGAAATCGATGCTTCATGGTGACTTCACTGCAGGGAGATCAGTAGCTGTGAGATTTTCAAGATGGACCGAATCACAAGAAGATATGCTCCCATGTGCCGAGATCACATCCCAGGTTTTCCGAATAAGATGCCCAAGGTATATTGGTCAAGGAATCTGCCTACGTTTAACGATGATGGTAAGAAAGATGCTGCTTTACATCTGGTTAGATTTCACATGCATATTCGCAAGTTGAAGGTGGAATTTCCTGAAGATTGCTTGATGAAGATATTCCTGGCCACACTGGAAGGTGAAGCCCAATATTGGTATGAAAATTTGCCGTTGGCCTGTATTTATTGTTTAAAGGATTTTCATGCCTTGTTCATTGAAAGATATCAAGTATCTTATCCATCATTAAATTTAGTTCATGAGTGTTGCAAACACGCTTCCAATTTTATTGAAAGCCTTGAGAAATATTATGAAGATGATAATTTTATGGATGATGAGATCATGGAAGCCCTATATGAAAATCCATTTCAGCAACATGAAGAGAACCTAGAGGTTACCCATAAAGAAGATCATGAAAATTTGCAGCAGGATCAAGATCTTAGTACGGTGGAAGATGAAGGAATTTTGAATCTTGATAGTCAACAGGAATTACATGAAATGGATCAGCAGTATGAGGAAAATCTGTACACTCCTTCACTTGAAATCAATGAAGACAATCACTGTTTGAGGCAAAGAAAACAAAAGGTATTATCTCCTCTGTCTGAAGATGAGATAGATCAGCTATTGAAAGGTCATGTTCTAGCTCAAGTAAACGCAGATCTACAGTGTGCACATGGTCCAGAAGGTGATGGTGAAACTTCTTCCTTTTTTGAAAAGGATGACAGTCCGGTAAGCAGCTTTATAGATTAGCAGGTTGAAGATTTTTATATGGCTGAAAGTGATGAAATAGAAGATCTTATTTCAGATCTGTCAATAGAAGAAGACAACATGCAGGAAAGTCAAGTTTCAAATGCAGATTGTGATAATGTCCACTCAGTCATATCAGATCCAGATTCAGATTGTAATGACCAAGCATACCTTGTACCGAATCCTGAAAAGGAGAACTCTGCTGTTGAGGTCATCTGGAATGCAGAAGACAACAGAGGTATGGATCCAAATGTTCTCAGTTCATTAGAACACAGCCTGCATAAAGAGGTAATTCAGTCAGTTCATGAACAACGAGATGAGATCTTCATTCAAGTAAGTGAAACAGTTCCTTTGGATGAATTTATGGTAGATGATAGAGATATCATGTTTGAGCATCAGGAATCAGCTGAAGTTTCTTTCCTTATGATTGATAATGAAAATCCGGCTATCCTATCATATGAAGATGACCTACAATACATTCAGACTGTAAAAGATCAAAACATTCAGGATTGGCTTTCAGTTTCTTCTTCATATGTTTCATGTGTTGAAATGTTTTTACAAGAGGAGATCTGCTCATCTACCTGTTCAGAGTTTTTTGAAGCCCAGGAACATATTGTTACTGAAGTGCATGATGAAGGAAGATCAGAATTAGAAGCAGGAGAAAAAGACACCTTGTTCTTTCAGCAAGAGGTAAATCTTCATGTTTTTCAGGATCCAATGGCAGATTTGTTGCAGTCAATAGTGAAGGTGCTTATTACAGTGTTCAGTGATGAAGGAGATCATGGTCAGCTATGTTTTTGGATGCCCAGTTATCAGTATTTATTATTGACCAGCAGATCTGATCGGGAGAATCAGTCAGCAAGGCATCTGCTTGATTGGTTACATTGGCATTATGATATAGTTTGATGGTATATTGCCTTGTAAGAAACACAGGCGGTTATGTACTGCCATCAAGTTTTAAGTTTTAAGTTCAGGTCTTGAGTTAGTTTGTTAGAGTCAAGTTTTTTCCGTCATTTCAGTTTGCCATCGAGTCGGTTTGAGTTGAATTTCAAGTCAATAAATTAGTCGTGTCGATTTCTTGAAATAATGATTCCATTGCCCAATGGATGGAGGCACTGTCTGCTCTCCCAAAGATCTGTAGTTCTTGGCACCTCCAAGGAGCTACCATCCCCCATTGGAGCCAATGTTAGAGTCGGTCCTTACAGCCCTCCGTCAGAGATCAGTTCGCTTTTTGCATATTCATTCTTAGGTGTCTCGCTCGTTCCACTTCATTGCATTTCTCTAGGAGCATGCCATTGACTGACGAGGGGGTCTGGTTGTCATGTGTTTCCTCATGCTTGTACCTGCAGGGCTAATTAAAATACCTCAAAAATCACTGAAGTTCATGGTCATTAATGATTAGTTTCGTTAAAAAGAGTCTTTAGTCCTAGAGTCTAGGATTTTCAAGTCCTTTGCATACATGTCATAAAGCCCGCAGGCCATGAGGTTGGTTTTGCAAGTTTTCTATTTCACATTTTTATTATCAAAAGCATTTGAAGATATTTCTAGTCCAAAACTTTGTTTTGGAACTAGAAATTGTCTAATTTCATTTTATAATAATTGTATTTGTTTCACCATAAGAGGTTTCAAAGCACGCCTCTGATCTTTTCCAAAGTTAGATGCCGGATCCCTGCAAAAACAACCAAGTATTATCAGTCCAAAACTCAGAAAAGCCAAAAGAAAAGCATTGTATTTAATGATCAAAAGTCAAAATGCCAAACATTATAAAAGTGGGTCATGGAGTAAATTTAAATTCAAATTTGATTTGATGAGATATTTTCTTCACATATAAGCCATGGAAAATCGTCCATTTCCACCAATTCTCAAGGCAGAAGTCGAATTTGTGAAGTGGAGGGCCGAAGACGCGTTTTGCAGAGTTGTGGACAGGCTTTGGAGGTGCGCGCTACCCACATAGTAGGCGCGCTACCCATATAGGGCGCGCTACGCACATAACACCAACAGCCAGTGTTAATTAACACGGGCGCTACGCACTTGCTGGGCGCTACGCGTTGGGCAGGGGCGCTACCCATATAGCGACAGAGCCAAAAAAAAAATTTTTTTGCGTCCGAGTTCATGCCCAAACGCCTTAAAGGGCTTCCAAGTAGGTTCTCCATCATTGCTCAGTAATTTTTGGAACAGGATTGTGGTGCTTTGAAGTGAGGAAATTAATGTATTTGATGTGGAGAGGTGAAACCCTATATTCATAGCAGATTTATTCCTTAGGGTTTTAAATACATATTGGTGGCTTTGTGAAGATTTTCCCACCTTGTATGGTTGATATATATACCTCTGCATATATTGTCAAAGTCTCACTACCCTCACACTCTCAGTTTCTCATTCTACCACTGTTGTCTTCATCATTATTTTACCACTGTCATGGCTATTTGTTTCACTGTGGTCATTGTCACATTGTGTCCCATTTCCCATTGACAAACACAGTCTCATACTCATTTTACCCTTTGACAAATTTTAGCCAGTATTGCAAAGGTTGTACCATACATTACACTGTCTACTCATTTGTCAAAATTCACTTGTGATCCAAAACAGAGACTGTCTTTAATGCCAATCCACTAAACAGAGCTATTATCACTGCCACTTGTTTTCTTATGATGCTTTGGTACATATGCAGCATATTTGGGTTTTGAGCATACATTGAAACTTTGTCTTCACTACACCTATATCAGCATACATATTGTAGACATTTTGTTTTCGAAGCCATGTCAGAGACAGATTCAGTTTATGAGCAGGAGTATGACAGTGATTCTACAACAGAGGGTAATGTGCCACGGAGGTCTCACAAAGGTGGCAAAGGTGGTAAGCATCTCAGGGAGGAGCCTACTTCTTTGGCTTAATTGCAGGCTTGCCCGCTTGCAATGGATTGTTTTCAGCGTCAGTCATGTTTCCAATACTGTGAGATGATTTCACAAACCCAGCATCATCGTGAACTAGCTTGTCTATTTGTTCTACATTTACATGATGGTCGTGTAAACCTCGCCGGAGTAGATTTCATTCTGTCACCAGAGACTATTGCTCAGGCCACCGGGATACCAAATATAGGAGAGGAATGGAACAAACGTCAGCAATTAGAGAAATTCCACTATGAGCCATACATCAAACCTGGGTATATGAGGCACCTGAGCAGGGTTTTTCCTTTCAGATTCCTGAAGGATGAGTTTGCACCATTGATGAAACTCATCATTCGGTATTTCAGTTGCGAGGGAAGATTCTCGCGTCTCTATGCGTACCATGTCTGTTTGTTGATGCACTTCACGAGGGTACGTATGATGAACATTCCGTACTTCATGTATCGCAACATAGAGAGGATGATGATTTTTGTACAGAAGAAGACCCCAGCACAGCAGCATAGAAGTATATATCATTACGCGCTGATCAAGATCGTAGTGGTACATCAGTTGACACAGCAGGGCATCACTTGGGAGGATTTCATCTCTCATGACTTATTTACAGTGCCACAGCCGCCTCTTGAGGTAGTTCATGATGAGAGAGAGCCTTTACATCAGCCTGACATTCCTGAGATCGAGCATATCACTGCTCCATTGTATGTGACATACCAGCGAGGCCACAGGGCCTTATTTGCAGCGACACGACGAGTACTATCTCCACCCAGGGTGGAAGGGGTCTCGCCTTCTTCTTTAGCACAGGTACAGTTTCAGGACAGGGGCAAGAGGCCCATGCATGATGAGGGCCCATTAGGAGGCCGGGACACGGATTTCACGATCATTGATGTTGATGCGAGCTCTCCTAGCTCGAAGCTGAAAGAGATCATCCAGGAGCAGAGGGCCGAGAATGACATGCTGAAAGAGAAATTGCAGAGGTCTCATTGGGTGATAAACTACCTGGAGCAGTGTAACAAACAGCTAGAGGATGAGCACGAACTTTATGAGCTGCGGCGAATCCGTGAAGATCGACAATTGGCCCGGAAGAGACCCGGCGACATGACACCAATCGATCGAGATTCTTGCCTCACACGTGTTAACATTCATCTGGAGAATTTGATTGAAAAATCCAACAGAGACAAAGACATGCTTCACCACATGAAAGGTCATTATTGGGCCCGCATGCACGTTTGCAAAGCAAGAATGAAGATTCTGAAGAGGAGGTTGAGCGAAGCACTAAAACGGCGGAAAAGGCCTGATCCACTCTAGATTTTGGCCGAGGCTTCATTGGCTGGGCATGATACATGATGGAGGGTCTTCGCTCCAAATTTGAGCAAATTCGGAGAAATATTTGTCATTTTGAAATATTTTGGTCCAAAAACAGATTTTTCAGCTATACGAGTAGCGCGTCGACGTGCTCGCTTTTGTTCGGGACACTTGCTGAAGGAAAAATTTATATTTCTGGGTTTTTCATGGTAATTTATGCATGCTCAAGCATTTCTGAAGCATTTCATCAGGTTCTGGATTATCAAAAGGTCCAAAAACACCATGAAAACCACCTTGCTGCCACCTTTCGCACCAGCAAGAAGTACTTCTGGGAGAATGAAGTTTTAGAGGGGAAAATGAGCTCCAAATTGGGAAATTCCACTTGGGATGGATAGCCAACATCCAGGGCTTTCCAACGAGCTATCATGAGCTCATTTTGGATGCCGGGAAGTGCCCCAAAATCAGGCTGAAAGTCGCATTATGCGTATGGCTCAGGGGCACTACGCATATGGATTTTTGGTCAATTTTTCACCTTCCAGTTCAGAATTTCGGCTAGTTGAACCAGTTTTGCTTGTGGATGAAATTTTTGAGTTATCATGATGTAAATTGATGGTTGGCATGTAACCTTGACTCACTTTTACCTCTTCTAGATGATTCACTCCTAAAAAAGTAAAAATCAGATGTAAGAATCAGTTTCCTCCCTTTTAGAGGCAAGTTGTTTAGATGCCTATATTCTAGTTCTTTGTTTAGAATTAGTTGGAACTGCTCCTAGAAGGAGGAATTCGACCCCTAGAGGTGTGGGAAGGGGTTAGGAGGTCTATATGATGTAATTTCTGAGACATTCTACAGGTTGGACTCTTGGGAAGATTTTGGCACACTATTGTACATATTTTTCATATTTTGGCTAAGGAAAGATCATAGGTTTTGCAGCACCTGTTGGGATTCTTGTGGCTTTCAGTTCTTGATGGTGTTTTCTCTCAGTTTATTGTAAGTTATTTCATGTTTAATTTATGCCATCTCTTCTTATGCTTCTGAAACTAAATGAATGAGTAGATGAGGTTGAATCCATTATTTACAGTGCTCTGCCTTTGAATTCGTTTAGTTTTACATGTTTTCGCATGTTTGAAAAGGATCCATGTTCATCCTTGCACTTTTTAGCTCCTTGTCATTCTGATCCATCCATATACTCAATCAAAAGCATCAGGACTACTGCCTACCTCGACCCAACTCGAATTCTGCAAAGATCTGGCCTTATCCCCGAACCCAAAAATTGTTTTTCCCATTTCTCCAACAAAAACTCAAAAAATTAAAATCAAACTTTCCTATCTCTTTACTAGCCTAAAATCAGTATTCATTGTTCATTATAAGTCATCTCAGCCCCTTTGAAGATCCTTTGCCGAGATAGACCCGGAGAGAGCCCTCTCCTGTCCTCGTAGGGCTAGCTACGAGGCTGAGCGTGGTTTGATGTAGCCTTGAGTTTTACCTTATTTCAGCCTAAGGTAGATTTGAGCGCTAACAAGGGGAACACTCGGCCCCGATGAAAATATTCTATATTACATTGGGATCCCTGGAAATGTTCCCCAGAATTATTTCCAAAATGATAGACATATTACCTTCAAAAAAAATCTATGCTGGAGCCAAAGGGTTTAGAATTGGGTGAACATGACGTGTTGATGCAGGGCCATACATACTTGACTCTACTTCACGCAAGTCTGGGAAAAAATATGATAGATGATGCAATCATCCCATGGTCTTTCCACACCAATCATCGCTTCTAGGGTTTCCTCCTCATATGGTAAAACAATATCAAGGCAGTCCAAAGAATAAGTTGAGTTAAGGGTCCAAGCGAGAGCCACATCTCCATCCAAATCATCTGGCAAGAGAGGAACCATATCAGAATCTGCAGTTTTAACAATAAATTGATAAGAAATTTCGGTAGCAGACATAGGACATGCCATTCCACCCACTTTCTCTTCTTCTAATGTGGTCGTAGAAGATGGTAAGGGCCAAGGTTTTGAAAAATAATGAGTTCGGTGGAAATATTTTAGGGAAGGAACCTTGGAAGATGAAATAGATTTTATGTGAACAATAGGAGACAAAAGATGAAAGGTACCCATCAACGAGGAGTACATATCGACTCCTAGGTTCTCAATGGGCTTCTTGGAATTATTCACCAAGGGCATCGTAGAATAAGAGGATGCACTGGAATCTATCAAAGAATAAACCATATGATCAACATTAATGATTCTCCCTTCATTGGGAAAGCATAGGATGAAAAATACCGATGATAAAATGGCATCCATAGCTTAAATCCAATTTCGACGCAATAGAAGGTTATAGTCCAAATTAGCATCGACTGTTTCTACTTCAATATTGACCACCTTGCCCCCAACATAGATGGACAAGGTTGGGACAATGTCATGTGGCCTATGAGAATGACCATCAAATGCAATCAATAGAGTAGGTGAAGGAACGACTTGAGGAGATCCAATAGCTTTCCAACATGAAATGGACATGACACATGTGGAAGCTCCTTCATCAACTATAATTCGAAAATATTGATATTTCGATATGTAGATTTAATTTGAAAAGACATATGATCAGGATGTATTTTCTAAATATTTGACATGTCAAATGTAATCATAAGAGAGTTTTTTGGATTGATCACTGTGAGCAGCACACTCCTTTGTGTTGGGAACGACTGGAGTAACTCTAATGCAGAAATCACACAAGGACTCTGAGCCAAATATTTTACAATGGAGTAGTTCTAGGATGCCTTGGCATTAGGGTTAATCGTCAAATGTTTAGTAGAGCCTTTTAGAATCCAAGGTATAGGCTCAATCGCAGGCCTCTCAATATGGAGTGGCTCTAAAACATCAGGAGTGACCTTAACCTTAGAGGATTTTGATTCACCATAATCACATGACCTCGTTGCAATATCAACATGAGTTCTCATCATGTATACATCTGATGGATTTTCCCCTTCCCAGTTTCCCCTTGCGAGAGCTACAGTATTCGCATTCGTGCCAGAAAGGATTTGCTGCCCTTGGGGAAAAGGGTTATTCAGGATAGTCTGGGAACTGGAAGAACCCTACTGAGCTAAAAAGCACTGAGCATCCTAAATCTTAGGGAAAAGATGAGTGAGATGGTCTCCAGTGCACAGTTTGCAAGGAAACTTTACTTTCTTTTTCGACTCTTTCTCACCCTCCCTAGTATTATTGATGGGTTTGTTTGCATTATCCATCCCATCCATATCCTTTTTCTTATTACGTACTTTCTTCTTCCCAGCAGATTGTTGATTTCCTTTTGGGTTAGAGTAATGGACAACATTAGTCGTTAATAGTTGGAAAGACATAGACACTGACAACGATGCTTGAATTGAAGAATCATTTTGTAAAAACAACTGCTGCAATCGATTTAAGAGGTTAGTCATATTTTTATCGATTGACCCAACTAGCCCATTGGCATGGGAACCTGGCTTTGGTTTGGCTAAGTCTATCTTATATCGAGGAGAATTTGGAAAAATATTATTAAGAATCCTAGACTGAGAATCAATAACTTCTAATTTCTGGGCTCTAAAGATAGTCTACTCCTCGGTAAATACCCCAAAAAATGATACATCCTTCGAGATTTCTGGCTGTGAATATTTTAAGAACCATTCCAGAAGGAATTCATTGGGAATATAGACTTTAATGAGCCTCTTCCTTCATCTCCATTCCTGGATATGGTCATAAATGTGAGTTGCCTTATCTTTTTGGAAGTTGGCCAATATCTCACTTCCAACATCATATCGAATGACCAACTGAAAATGATTCAAGAACATAGTATCTAATTCACCAAATGAAGAAAAGGTATTCCCAGTAAAGTCTATGTACCATTTGGCAGCATTTCGGTCAAGGTGTGTTGAAATAATATCGACCTAATTGAATTGTCAATAAGGGATTTAGATGAGCACCATAAGTGGAAAGTTGTTATATGGTTAGTTGGATCCTCTCCAATCTTCCCTTCAAATTTTGGGATGTCCGATGGAAGCTTGGTAAGAATCGGAGGCCAAGCCGGGCTATATCAAATTGGATCATTACCCAATTTGGAAAGAAATAGAAAATTTAGGGTTGCCAAGAATGGTAAGCACAGAGGACCTTGAGAATTACACCCACCGTGAGAGGTATTCCCAACATTTTGAAAAGAATAACCTGGATTTGTTGAGGCACCAGGTTGCCAAGGATTTTTCATAGAAGACACTGAACCATAAGGAAAACCTTATGATCTAGAGAAATTTGGAGTAGGACCAACTCCTGCCAAAGGGTTACCATAACCAAGAATTTTTCCTCCAATTGAAGTATTAAAAGGATATGAGATACCTTGGTAAGGGTTCCATGCATTTGCGAAGGGAGAAAAAACCTGGGATGTTCTTCTGGAGGAGAAAGGCATGTTCCCCTGTTTCCCATATACCAATTGATTCCGATTTTCTAAACCACCAAAAGCAGGGTTCTAGCCTTGAAAAGGATTGAAACCTTGACCCCCTTGAAAATGATTGAAACCTTTACCTTGTATGGAGAAGGAAAAGAAGCTAAGGAAGGGATACAATGAGGGATATTACCGCTTCCATAGGGAAAACCCTGAAAAGATGTTGAACCACTAGCCATAGAAGACATAGGTGTGGAGAAAGCAGATGAAATGGTGAAAGGAAATAAGGGAATTGCACTATAGGGAATCCAAAATGAAAATGAACTAGTGCGGGAAGAAAACGCTTGGGTGCCCCCACTCAAAGATGGAATGGAGATAGAACCAAATATTGCAATACTAAGAGTGATAGTTGATATAGTAATTGCACCTCCTCCTTCTGCCGAAAGAGGAGTATGCACACTAGAATTACTCATAGTTGAAAATGTGTTCCCAGTAGTAGTCATCGCAAGAAAAGAAGGAGAAACAACAAGGCTTGCCAGCCTATGAGTCAGGGTCCAAACATATAATATAAAACCTGGAAAAATTGGAGGAAGAGGTGAAGAAGGAGTAATTAGAGGTTCAGAAATATCTTCAACCTCAACTTCTTCTGATGGAAAAATAACCCTAGAAAGGAGTGGATTACTCCTTTGTAAATCATGATTAACATTAGGATCACCCTGTGAAATTATAGCCCCAAGCAGAGGATCACTCTTCGCAAATAATTTTAATTGCTAAGAGAACTTATACAGACTAAAAAAATTAGAAAGCTATGGCAGTCTAGGAGAAAAGAGCACTCTCGAAAAATGTCCCTAAATATTCAATCAATCAAGCAACTAACAGGTATTTACGCTTAGGGTGATTAGGACTGGACACAAAAATAAAAGAAATAAAATATATAAGGACATTCCAAAAATAGTCTGGGGTAGTTATGCCCCAGACCTACTAGCAAAGGTAGAAAAAATAGTTACGCTGACCTCCAGACAAAATCCTTTACCAGTGCAAGTACCCTAGCTTTGCAAGAGCACCCTTCGGAAGCACTAATGAATGTGATGCAACATATTCCTCAAGTACCATGGGTATTCCCCCCCGCAGACACCTATGATATACCTAGGAATGAAAACTAAGGTCACCAGTTTGTATCGACAGTCAGGTGGAAGCATCTTTGGTCGAGATTCAACAAGTAGGAGAGGGGGTATCTCTCTTCCCTGCTTTCACTCGCCCTCGTGCTTGACTCCCTTTTTAGGAGATATTTTCTGTACAACTTAATGACGCTAGGTTTCACTCTTTTAATAAAATTGTAAGTTTAAATTCAAAGTGGCCTTAGAGAGTTAACTCTCCACACGCCTATTCCAAGGCCCTAATGACCTAGACTAGTTGATGTATTTAATGAAAAATAAAAAAATTCTAGTTCATTTTAGATTTTATCGCTTGATTTTAAAGATTGTTCTTTAAGTCAGGGATGAGATGGAGGTGCAACTTATGGTGTTATGGACGTAAGAAGAAATCAATAGAAACCTGGCTACATGAAAAATGTATCTTTTTCTTCGATGAAAAGAGACTTCTACAAAGGGAGCTATGAACAAACTAATGAAAGAAAAAGTTTTTCTTTTCTTTTTCAAAATACACACTCACACACTCTAGATATATAAAAAGAGTAAAAATAGTTACATTTGAGCTATTATAATGCAAACTACAAATGCTTAATGCAAGATTCTAGGATTACTCTAAAAAACAGGAAAATGTGTTTCCCAATAAAGAGGCCAAAAACTTGACACCAAGAGGAACAAAATCAAACAAGAACTTCTCCTAACAAAGATGCCAAAAACTTGATACAAAAGGGGTGAATTCAAACAAGAAATTCTCCCAAAACCAAGCAAATTTGACCAAATGAAAAACTTTTCACTTTCCCATAAATGACAAGGAAGCCTTAAAACAAAATCGAAAGAAAAGAAGAGGAAAAAGAAATTATGTCTTTTTCTTTTTAAGGATGCAAGGAATTCTTTGAGAAAGAAAAAATATACCCAAAAACTAAAGATCACCAAATTGAGCAAAAAGGGCCTCGAATTCCTTAAGCCATAATCATCATTTGCATGACAAGACTTAATAAGTGAAAATAGGTTACACACTCAAATGAATGACCTGATCAACAACACAGAACTCTAGCAAACAAGAAAATTCCAAGAAAATCAAGAAAACTCTTCAAGATTTCCAAAAGTACCTTTCTCAAAAAACAAAAAAAAACCAAGAAAGCCAACGCAAGAAAAGCCAAAGTGAAGAAATAAGAAGGCCGGACATGAGAAAATCAACACTAACTTACTGTATTTAATACTTAGAACAACCAATAACTTCAGAAAGAAGCCCTGGTGGCATACAAAAAGCTGAAACTTCAAAAAAAGGGAAAACCCTAGGTTAACTAGGTTTTTCACCAAGAAAGAGAGGAAATTGACAAATTTCCAAAAGAAACACTTTCCAAGAACACCAATTATTGAACAGAAGAAAACAAAAATAGTGAAAAGGATCTACTGGACTAAAAATATAAAAATTTCATTTAAAATTGGCAATAATATGCTTGATAGTGATAAACCTACATGTATACGCAAATGTGCATAAGGAAACATGCATATACGCATGTTTCTTTGGAAAAAAATGTTCGTATACACGACTGTGTAAATTGGAAAGCACGTATAAAAAGGGTAGTAAAGAAAAAATTTAAAATCCAAGTCTGATTCAAAAGATCAGAACTTTTTCCTAGATTGTTAATGAATCAAAGAAGCTAGAAAAGTGATCAAACCAAAAAGTGAACCTAGATCCAGAGAGAAACAACCCAAACTTGGAATTACATGAATGTAATCCCAAGTGGAGTCGCCAATTCTATTACGGGATAAAGTACCCTAGGGTCTGGGTTGAGAACCCCAAAAGAGCAAGAAGCATACAACAACAAGAAGCAAAAAAATTTATAGTCCTAATGCTCACACTAGTAAAGTGGGAAGAAGGGGTAGTACCCGTAAGTGCTACATTTGAAGGTGATACCGCAGGGTTCAAACCATCTACTTCTCATAGTTCTCCAAAAAATGCAACTCACTCAAGAAAAGCACATATACTAGTAATAACCAAGAGCATGTTAAATATGTTAGAATTACATCATATAAGCTTATAAGCATAATAACCTAAAAATTTTTCATAATAGGATCATAACATGTATAAAGTATTAAGATCATGAACATCAAGAACGAGACATAGCTTATTTATTGATGAATGCAAAGATGTGTGGAGGAATACCACCTATTTGAGCCACGACTCCAAGTGAAACCGTCCTCCGGATCCATCCAACCCAAGTCTCAACAATCTCCTTCCAAAAACATACACATGGATGTCATATAAGAGGAATGAACATCTCTGTGAGGGAAACAAGGGTTTCCAAAATCTGGAAAGTGTAGGAGGCACATGGATAAATCGGGCTTGATAAGGGACTAAATGGCTATAATATCAATACCTATCTCTCTCTCCCCTTAAGGCCTTCCAATGAGGTGTATTTATACCACCCCAAAAAAGTTGTTTCACTTGGGATACACTTAGGACACGGGCTTCTCTAGATAGGCTTCATGTGTAACCCGTAAACCCAGCCCAGAAAATAGGGAATTTTATATTTTTTCATATTTCAAATTATATACGCGGGTTGGGTATAACTGGACCCATGTGTGCACATGCTTTTGAGAGGGAAGAATTGCATATGGAATTCAAAATAATGTTTTTTAGGTAAAGGACCAAGTCCGAAGGGAAAGGGTGCCCAAGGCCATAACTCAGAGCATCAAGTATACAAAGGTGGAAAATGATGCTATAACACCTACATAGGGTCAAAAGTCACTCAATAAAAAAAGGACACCTATTTATTTTCATAAGATATTTCAAAAATTGTATTTAATGATAATATAATATTGCCATTAGTTTAATCAAAGATAAAGTCATTAAAACGACAGAATAGGCATAAAGTAGTTAGCAGTTTTGTGACAGTTAACAATTTTTATAACTGTCACCATTGTACTGTTCATACAAAAGAAATTGATGAGAACCATTGAAGGCTCCGAATTTTGAATTCAAAAGGAGAAAAAATTTGTTTAATGTTTTATCATCTTCTTGGAGATTAAATAAATCTTTTCAAGGTGATTCCAAATAGATATTTGAATGTGATATGTGTTCCTATTTCTTTGTCAATCATTTGATGTTTTTCTTATATGGGAAAGAGTAATGAAGCTGTTGATTTTTAATGATTCAATTTTAGTGAATTCACAGTACCTGTAAATTGAAGTTAAGTAACCTTAATATGTGCTCCTCTTTTCTATATTTTCATTTCTTTGTCTTACATATTTATGCTAAATTTTTAAGCAAGAGATTCTATAGTAAGTATCCTTTTGTTATGAAATTTCAATCATCTTTTTCATCACTTTACTACAACTTAGAATCATATTCATTATTAGTAGGGCCAGTTTGAGAGGTATTCATATTCCAAGAATATTTGATAGTTATTACCTATAAAAAAATACTTCCGAATTATCATATTGGGACAAAATACAATGTTTTTCTTATCTTTCCAAATATATGTCTTAGGCACTAACCTATACTCAACTAGGGGTTGTCTTTAAGGTTACAACATATCACATACTGATTAATGGTATCCTTCGTCACTTGTAATTTCTCCATAGTGGAAGCATGTCTGAAAGGATCGAGGAACATCTGAATTTCATGTAGGACTTCATCCCCCCTCCTCATTTCTCCAACTGCCTTGATGGAAGGGACTCTATGTACTTCAATTACAGATTCCAACCGACTCAGTAAATTCCTGTACGAAGCCACAACCCTTTCCACACCCCTTGTAAGCTTATCTCGTGATTGGACCTTGATGTGAATATGAACGTTGTGCTTTTGGGTGGTTATCCAATCTTTTGTGGGGAGAGATTTTGGTGCCCTCATATATCTATTGGTCCACCCCTATATGTTTTTAATAGTCATGGTAGCTTTTTTTAGCATGGTTTTCTTCTCCTTAGTATCAAATTGTATGGTTGGGAAAGGTGATACATTCTCATGCAGCTTTAACATTTTCTCATAAACTACAGCCATGGCCTCCTCCAAAGTCTATACCTCTTCTTTTATGGATGCTTGTAAATCTTTCGTGCTTGAGTAGGTTAGGCACAGAGACTTATTATCCTCCTCTAGCCTCCTATCTTCTTCTTCTTTAGCATATATTTGCTAAAAAGCATAGAGATTCCCCTAGAGCTATATAATATTCTTACTCTTTCTTCCCACATTTAACTTGGTCAGATTCACAAAGGCAGTTCTGACTGATGTGATCATCTCGAGATTCACAATGGTATCATGGATAGTCTCCTTTTTTGTGTTTATGGTGAGTGATTTTGCAGGGTTCTTGGCATAATATTTCCTCCTTTATTGTATAATCTTACAATTGACCTCGTCAAAAGTAAGTCTAGTAAGGTCCAATACCTCTTCCTCTCTCTCATCTGGAATGACCAATTTTTTGAGTGGTAGGTGTCCACCAGTAATGGGGGTGGATGGAGGAACATCTAATGGAGGAATATCAACCAACATGTTGGACTCTTGGTTTTGTTATTGTTGTTGGAGATCGAGCTCAAATTTCTTGTTTATCTATTCTTATTGCTTTTTTATTTTCTCTTCCTCTCGCTTTATTTTATCTTCTTAAGATTTCCTCTTTTCTTCTTCTTCAAAATTTTTCTACTCTCTCTCTTCATTTTCATATTTTATTTTGAGCTCTTCTTACTCCCTTTTTTTCCTCTCAAGCTCTTCCTTTTCTTGATTTATTTTTCCTCTTTCTTCTTATTCTGCTCTACCTCCTATGTCCTTCGTTCAAATTCTTATTTCTTTAATCATTCTTCCTCTTCCTTTCATATTTATGTTGTTGTTGTTGGAGATCCTTAGGCTGCTAGTCTCGTGGTTTCTGTGATTTCCTCAACTCTTCTTCCCTTTTCCTCCTCAATTCTTTCTTCTTCCTGGCTAGGGCACATTTATTTCTTCCAAGGTGTCATTATCTTCATATTCATCTTCCTCATCTAAAGGGTATTTTGGTTCATTCCTTTATGTCTTTTCTACTTACCCCGGGTATTTTGCTGCTATTTATTCCTTTTGAGAAATGTTTTCTACCTTCCAAAATTATGTTTTCTTATGAATGTTGGACCTGCTCATCCTCTTTTTCCTGTTTCTCACTTAGCCCTAATTCCATGACAGAATTGTACCAAATCATAACCTTGTCTTCATGACAATGTTTGATTTTCATGTATGACTAGTTGAAGCCTAATTTCTTGTAGTGTGCCACCACCATCCCTTTGGGTTCATACCTACGGTGACTCTGGTTCACAAATTAGAGTCCCTTCATCTCCTCTGCTTCTAATTCCACTTCCCTAAAAATATAAATGGTATAGGCCCCAATAGTCAAAGGGAATTTGGGCCAAGGCTTTGTATTGCCTTTGTTCAGTGTTTTAGAGAACCCTATAGTCATCTAGTAACAAACTTATTGTAGCAACAACTTTCCTGTCACAAACCTAGGGAGAACATGAGGAGGCTCGTATGAGTTGAAAAATTTGATGAAGGTGCCCTCTTGGATAGGAAACTAGTCTACTACTCTAACGATTGTCTCTTTAGCCCACTTGGACATACAAGGGGCCTCTTCTCGAAAGCGTAATTGGTACAAATGAGTGATGAATGACTCAGAGGTGGTCTCATGCATACCTTTATAGCCTAGGTCCCAAAAGATCTTGTAATGAAGAGGTACGGTGTCTAACACATCTGGGGTCGAGTTGTAGCTCCATTCGTCAAAATGGCACCTTGGACACGCTGCGTCTAAAAGGTATGATTCCATATAGAATTAAAATGGTTTTTCTTTCTCTGGATTATTTTTATACCTATATCTTGGTCTTCAGTGGTGAAGAAATAATGGTCGCCCAGTTAAAGATAGTGCCACAGGTAGCAACATTGTACATAATAGGTACCCAAGTCTCGAGAAAGGTATCAATATATGACCTGCCATATAATACATTAATTATTGTAGACATGAATTGGTATACCTTCCTCAAGCCCTCTATTCTATAAAATTTATCGACCTTAACCCAAAACTTTGAAGGTTCTTATGATCTTGTGGATCAAATTATGCTCAAAATTCAAAGTTTTCATAATGGTGCATAACCTGAACAACCGCATAGATGTCGTCATTCTAAATCCAGCGCAACTCATTTCATGGAAAACCGACGTCGTATGCTCTTGTAATCATGTTCTGTTCGTTTAGGGAAACAACATAATTTTTTAGTTTTTGGGTGTAGGGCTGCACAGTCAGTAGTCCGTACTGCTGACTGGACCCTGAATGTACCTATTGATTTTTCCTCTTCGACCTATCTATTTTCACCACTTGTCGGATGATGATTGGTTTATTTTGGTTGATTTTTATTGGTTTGAGCGTAAACCAATAGTAGAAAGCCACATGGGCCAATGGGAGGCAACCACGTGGCCTCCCCACATTGGTGTAAAATTTTTGCTAAGGGTTGAGAGCACCCCACTAGAATCGAACATAGGACCAATTGTGCACAAGCCACATGTCTTACCACTATACTGCCAAAAGTACTTGTTATACATAGGTTTAAAATGCTATATTAACTTTATTGCAAATTTCTTCGAGGGTTGGGACTGGGGTTAACCCCCAACCCAGGCCCGTAAACCAAGGTTAGGGGCTAACCTTGACCCTAAACTGTGTGTTATATTACATGCAATGAAATGTGTTTTAACCAAATTTTCTTGGCATATATTTATTCGGGCAGAGATGGAATAGGTTAATACCACAAACCCATATCATAACCATTAAAAAAAATTTGCAATGTGAAATAATCACAGCGGTTAATTCTTGGTCAGAGGCGGTGTTCACATGCTCCGAGGGTTAGAAATTTATGCCACCTGTCACATTTGATGCCAGGATGTTGTATATGATGTTAACCATGAGGGGATGACTATTCACATGATACAATTTGTGTAAACCGTCTGACACTGGACGAAGAAGGGTAGCAGAACTTACTGGGGGTAGGGTTCTACTAACCCAACTCTCCATACACCTCTGGTCACTACCCACAAAACCTAGGGTCAATATACCAACCAGAAGGGAAATGAAATCAATGGCTAGTCAAATGCCACTTGGTGCATTTTTGGCTGGGTACTGGGTCACCGGTGCGATTAAAGAGCCACAATTTGTGCCGAAAGCTAGATAAAAAGTTGCTCCATTAGAGGAAAATCGACGGAATTGTAGGACAGTTAGCAGAATTGGCGAATATGTGGAGCAGTTTGCAGAAAAAATTGGGAGGATGATAAATTTCTCAATTTTTGGCCTTTTTGGGAGCATAAAGAGGCTAGACAAGGTTTTTTAACAGTTCTGAAGCCATTGGAACTATCAGTACAACCATTTGAGCACTTTAATTATATGTAGATACCTTTTTTTTAGCATAATGAAAGAGTCCCAACCATTTAAAGCTGGACGAGGAGATGTAGAACATGTGGGGTCAACTCCATCATTTTATGTTGTGTGTTTTCAATTATGGTGATATTTTCTCTTGTTTTTCTGCAAAACCTGAGTTCTGCAGTTCATGTTTATGTGTTTATTAATTGAACATAATATGATTTAAAACCCTAATTAATTAGTTGCAAAATTTACAGAATCCTCAAGCAACTTCACATATAGATCAGTTTGGTATCAGAGCTCATGTTTTCTTTTTTGATGTGAGGGTTAATTGTTTACAAGTGTATGTGATGCTTACAAGGTTGAATCTCAAGAGCAGATAAGGAAATCTTGTGGTTGCAAGTCCTCAAGTTAGGTCAAGGAAAAAGAGAGCAAGTTTGCCACAAGCTCCACCAAAACTTCTACCTCAAGTTGTAGTTGAAGATTCAACAAGTATGTCACATGAAGGAGAGCCTAACAATATTTCAGAGGATGAAAAATAATTTAGAAAAACATTCTTTGATATGACATAAATGGTGAAAGTTATCTATGAGGAGAGAAACACAAGGTTGTAAGGTGAGAGCTCCAATCCTCCAAAGGGAGATAAGCCTTCTAAAGGAGATGGAGGATACGGGGACAAGAATCCAAAAGGTATTGGTTATGGTGATCAACCACCTTTGACACCAAAATTCTCCTCACCTCCATACTCGCCACCATCTTCACCGTCATCTTCTTCCACAATAATCCCTTCACAAACACCTCCACATTCTCCAAATGGTCAAGGTAAAATCCATTTCTAAAGCTTGACATAAAGTTTGATTTTCCTATGTATGATGGAGAGGTAAATGCCGAAAGATTACATAATTTGGTATGTTAACTTGAAGTGTATTTCAAGATACAAAAAATCAAGGATGATGACACAAAGATTTAGCTTGCTTCACTAAGAGTGGAAAGTGCAAAACTTATTAGGTGGGAAGCCAAAACTCAAGAGGACATGAAGAAACATGGTAAGATATTAACCTCTTGGAATGATCTTTTTGTTGCCTTGATAAGAAAATTTTATCCATTAGCATACATGAAAAAGGATATAATGGATTGGAAAAAATTTAGGCAAGGTAAAGGACAAAGTGTGCAAAGTTATACTCAAGAATTTAGCAGAAAAGCACTAATATTGGGTGTAGATTTGACATCTCAAGAAACTTTTTAAAAATAAATTGGAGGTTTTAATAACTACCTAAGACATACTATTATCATGTTTAATCCTCCAAATTTAGATGAATTTTGCGTACAGGACACACATCTAGAGGCGAGAGGGAAACATGTTTCAGATTAGATAAGTGAGAATACCTTTGAGTCAAGAGAAAAAAGAAAGGGTAATTTCAAGGGAAAAGGAAAGAAGAATGCATCTGTAAAGATGGAGAAATAAAAAATCACATGTAAACACTATTACAAAGATGGACATGATGAAGATCATCGCTAGAAATTCATCCAGAAATGAGACCCAAGAAATTGAAAAACAAGGAGAAGGAGAAGACAACTACATCAATACAACATGATTTAGGTTGTGATTCGAGAGATAAAACAAAAATCAAAATGATGGGTTTGAAAGGTAAGGAGTAAGGACATTGCAAGTACCAGTTCTTCAAGTTGCCTTAATAGTACTCAAGATGAAGAAACACGAATTCATATTTTCCATGCTATAGTTATTTCAAATCATACCAAGATTGACACCCTAATTTATGGTGGTTCACAAGCAAATTTTATTTCTGAAGACTTAGTCAAGAAATTAAATTTAGAGACCATTCCTCATACAAGAGCCTATCCTTTAGGTTGGATATGTAAGAACGAAAATTTGTAGGTGATGAGGAAGTGCATACTTAAATTTTCAATCACTGCAAACTTTCTTGATGAAGTTGAACTTGATGTTGTTCTACTTGATATTTTTGGTATTGTTTTGGGTAGCCCATATATTTATGATAGGAGAGAAACATTTCATCACCATGAGAATAAGTATAGCTTGTTCAAGAATAGGATTGAGTACATTCTTAGAGCGCATAGTAAGAAGATGAATTTGTTCTTATGCATGCAGGACAAATGAAGAGAGTTGTTAATGTTAGTCTGAATTTTTCTTTGTTAATGATAAAGCACGAAGATGTTTTGAATGAGGGCTTTCAAGGAGATGCATCAAATAAAAATTCTGATTTCATTGAGGTTGCTAATGGTTCTGATAAGATGTTTTAGGAGTCTAAATGTTTTCTCCTAAAAGAGGTAAACAAGACGGCGTACAATTGCAGCAACATGCATCATTGTGGAGTAGTGATGTGGAAAAGATATCAGTGCAAGAGAGTGAAAAGGTCAGAGAGAAAGTGCCAAAGAAATTTGAAAAAGAGGGTATTGGGTTAAAAATTTCCTCTTGTGGGTTTCAAAAAGTGTTGTATTTGAAATGGCATGTTTCATAGTGGTGGTGATCACATTTGGTCAAGGGTCGAGCCAAGCACAAGGGGAGACATGTCAAGCATTTTCGTATCGATAGAGTTCAATGTGAGAAGAAATTGAAGTCTTCTAAGTTTTCTTTAATTGACGATCGATGAGGGAATGTGTTTCTTCCTTCAAGGACAAGTTTTTATTCTTAAAATTATGGGAAATTGCAACAAGATGGTATCTACAACAACAAAGCAAGGTCTCCAAAGTTAGGGAAAAAGACCAGATTTCAAGAAAAGTTCAAAATGTCGCATTCAAGAAAATTTCAGTGGATAGATACTATAAGGACGAGGGATTTGAGCCCTCATCTATTTAATAATAGATAAATAGTGTTTGGAGTTCCAAAAGCTTCCATTTTGGAGGAATTGTATGCTAGATCAAATTTATGCTCAAAATTCAAAGTTTTTGGAATGACGCAGAACTTGACCAAACACGTATTGTTCATTTGGGGAAACAAAATTTTTTTTTAGTTTTTGGGTGCAAGGCTACACAGTCAACAGTATGTACTACTAACTAGACCTTGACCTTACTTGCTAACTTGTCCTCTCTGGCATATCTTTGTTTGCCACTTTTCAGATGATGATTGGTTCGTTTTGGTTGATGTTTATTGGTTGGAGGGTCGAACAATAGTATGGAGCCATGTAGGCCAATAGGCGACAACCAAGTGGCCTCCCCATATTGGTATAAAAATTTTTTTAAGGGCCTAGAGCACCCCACCGATATCGAAAATGGGACCGATTGTACGCAAGCCACAAGACTTACCACTATACTGTTGAAAGTATTGTTATACATATGTTTAACACATTATATAAAATTTATTGAAAATTTATTCGGGGGTTGGGACTAGGGTTAACCCTCGACCCCAGTCTGCAGACCAGGGTTAGAAACTAACCCTGGGCCCAATTTGTGTGTTATATTACATGCAATGTAATGTGTTTTAACCAAAGTTTCTTGGCATATATTTATTCAGGCGGAGAACCATAGGTTAATACCAGAAACCCATATCATAACCCTTAAACCGAAGTTGCAATGCTAAAAAATCATAATGGTTAAGTCTTGGTCAAAGGTGGTGTTCACATGCCCGCAGGGTTAGCAGTTTATGCCACCCATCACATTTGATGCTAGGATGCTGCAAATGATGTTAATCACCGGGGGACGAATTTTCACATGATACGGTTTGTGTAAACCATCTAGCACCAAACACAGAAGGGTAGTAGAACCTATCGGGGGCAGGGTTCTACTAACAAAACCCTCCATACACCTTTGGTTACTACCCACGAAACCTACGGTTAACATACCAACCGGCAGGAAAATGAAATCAACGGCTAGTCAAATGTCACTCGGTGCATTTTTGGCCAGGTACGGGGTCGCCTGTGTGATTAAAGATGCCACAATTTACGCCTAAAGTTAACTAAAAAGTTATTCCGTTAGCGGAAAAATGGGCAGAATTGTAGGACAGTTAGCATAATTGGTGAATTTGTAGAGAGGTTTGCAGAAAAACTTGGGAGGATGACAACTTTCTCAGTTTTTGGCCTTTTTGGGAGTAGAAAGAGGCTAGACATGGTTTTTTGATAGTGCTGAAGCCATTGGAGCTATCAGTATATCCATTTGAGCACTGTAATTAAATGTAAACACCATTTTTTAGCATAATGAAAGAGACCCAACCATTGGAAGCTGGGCCAGGAGATGTAGCCCAAGAGTGGTGAAATCCTTCACCATTTGTTGTTGTGTATTTGTTTTTATGGTGATATTGTCTCTTGTTTTTTCTGTAAAATATGAGTTCTTTAATTCATGTTTATGTGTTTATGAATTGAACATAAAAGGTTTAAAAACCCTAATTAATCACTTCCAAAATTTACATAATCCTCAAGAAACTTCACATACAGATCATCTTGTCACCGCAATTTTAGAATGTCCTTAGTTTCCATCAGGAAATACTACATACTCCTAGTATTTAATGTCTCCTCCTTCTCTGATAACTTGTAACAGGAAAAAATATCTATGGAAGAAACAACAACAATGGATTAACCTGTGTGGCTCCTTATTACCCATCACTATGTATCACTATTATGAAATATCTAGTCAATGGTCTTTGCACACAGGATGCCAGGAAGATGTGTGGTCACTATGTGAATCCAATACCTCTTAATGTTAATGTATACTCTGCAATAATCCCGATAGTAGGTAATACTTTTCTTGGAGAACTCAGAATATGTATCAAACCATGAGAGTTTGGTGGTCTTATTTATGTTGCATGTTGTGTCCCAGGAGATTGGTGGTGGTGGCACTTTTAGGACTTCTTGCATACTGTTCTCGGTGCTCTTTCAGGAGGACTTCACCATTAGAGGTGCCATATCTCTAGAAAACGATGATATGGATATAAAGTTGATATTGAAATCACATGTAATTTAAAACAAGCAATCTCAAGATGAGAATGATGGCATAAATACTATTAATCAAAAGAAAGATTGTAAGCCAAGATTCAAAACACAGGGAATAAGATGAGAAGTGTCAAGCCTTGATTTAGTTTATAATAAGGTTTCTAGATCACACAACATAGGAGTTTGCAAAGGCTGAGCTAATAAAACCATGGAATTGGCTGTGACTAGAGGTCGTTAGGTCGCAGGCCTGGGTAGGTCACGAGGTCGAGAGTTTTGTCTTATCACATTAATTTTTGGCGTGACCTACTTCTATTGGCGGTTGGGAAGAAACTTTGAGGTTGGAAATGGGAAATTTGGCCTCAAAGGAACCTAAGGATGACACGTGGTTGAGGGAATGAGAGACGAGCTCAAGTTAGGCTTATATCCTGGGCATTGTGGTGCTAAATAGAAAGATAACACATATGGAGGGTTTTGAGGGTGAAATGAGTTTCAAAATGGCCCAAAGGGGCAGATAAAACCCTACCAGAAGAGAATATGCAGGGTTGGAGGTAAGAGAAATAAAAATGACAAGGGAAATGATTAAAAAGGAATAGGAAGAGATGCCTACCAGGAGAGGAGTCGTGCACTCCGCCTAGTTTCCAAGTCTATCTTTCGTTTGAGCGTTCAGATTAGTTGAAAAAATGAGCTATGGGGTGAGTATTTCATGTAGGAATTGGTCGCAAGTGTGGCGTTTGGAGAGCTTGTTAGCTCGCAGAGAAGTGGAGGTCGCAAATTCAGTGTGCATGTTCCTTGCAACCTAGAGACTATGTAACCTCCAGGTTGTAGGTTGCAAAGTCACAAGGTAGGAGGGGTTGCAAGGGTGGAGGCCAAACATGTAACTATGGTGCGAATTGACGACCTCAAGACTCAAGTTTATGGAGTCGCAAGGAAAATGGGGTCGCAAGGTTGGAGGCCAGATACACGACTATGGTGTGAGCTTAATGCTTCGACTAATTAGAGTGTATTTTGGACAAAAGGAGTTGTTGGTCAAGATTTTTTACCTTAATTAAAGTCCATTTTTGCGACTTGCAACTTCGAGGAAAGTTAAATTTCTGGAGCTTGTAAACTTAGAATTTTCTGAGAGGCTCCAGGGATCTTTTCTTACTGCTAGGATGGGGAAACCAATCAAGGTGTAGATGGATGATAGAGGTTTAGTGAAGGGGTTCCAAAATTTTTAAAGGATCAAAATTTTGGGGGTAATTGAAATGACTACAACACTTGGATAGGGTTTGGAGAGCATGAATTGTATCCACTTGTATTACATTGTTGATATGTACTTATAAATTCATATTATCTATATATGAAGCATGCTCGATTTTCCAAACATTCTGTAATTGCAAATCTATTTTTCAGCGTATATTCTCATGACAAATGAGTAGTTTCTAGTGGTTGTTATGTATGTTGATCTTACATGACAGTGAGCAATTTTCATTAAGTGATTTGGAAAACATGTAGAATATAAGTGGGAATATTTTTGGGCATAATCAATATGTTGTAATAAGTAATTTTTAAATATGTTATACCTTACGAAGTGCTCCCTAAGGGTTGTAAACATTATTCCCTTAAACTGTAATTGTTGTGTACTTATTTTCTTGGGCTACCAAGTGTATTTGTGTTGTCCAGGTAAATCCCCTCCACGAATGAAGTTATTCCTTAACTAGGGTGGGTCTAGCAACTAAAAACATACTAACATCTGGCTTTGAGATTGTATTCCAAGCCCCTATGAAATTTTTGGCAAGCAATAGGGGCTAAATTTTTTGAGCCTTCGAATGCATTTCCTCTGAAATCACAATCTCCTTGAAGCCTCTACGTTGTCTTTATCCTTTTGATGAAATCCCTCATTGAATTCCCTTTTAAAAAGCTCCTCTTTGTTACGTGAAGAAATGCCCAAAGGCCCCATTTTCTCATTCCCCAAAATCCTCGTTAAATCCATTCCTCACCCTTCGTTGACCTTCTTCCCCTTTATCTCTCTTTATCGATACCTTCCTTCAAAATCCATTAAAACGGGCAAAAACCCATCCTCCGACCTTATTATAAGGCCTAGCCCCTTTCCTCCAGCCCCTTAACCACTTCCCACACATGCCCGTGCGCTGGGACCAAGCGCTTAAGCCCCAAGCGCTAATCGCAATCAGAAGTCGGGCGGGTGCACAATTCCTTTGTAAAGCTCTAAAGTGCCGATGCGATTGGTTTAATAAACAAAGTCTCGCGACTCGTTCTTTACCGTCGATCTATCACAAAGATCTGATGGTGGAGCGCTAATCGCAACCCCTCTCCGATCACAATCGCAAGTCTCAACAGTGCCGCCCCGATTGCAGTCCTCCGATCCACTTCTCCACCGTTGATCTCCCCGCTAGATCGGACGGTCCCACATTAATCGCACCCTCCACCCGATCGCTAATCGCAAGCCCTTTCCACCATCCTCCAATTCAATCTCGTCCGTCTGTTTCCCCACGGATCCGACGGTGGAGCGCTAATCACAGCCCCGGCTCAATCGCAATCGCAATGTTTCGAGTGTGTCCTCCGATCAATCGCAAGCCTTCTGCTCCGATCTCCGATTGCGATGCGCCGATTCAATCTGGGCCGTCCATTCCCCTACTGATCTGACGGCCATCGCACTTCCCATTTCCCCTGATCGCAAGTCTTTCTGTCTTCCGCCCGATTTAATCCCATCCGTCCATCTGTTTCACGATCCAACGGCCATCGCACACCTGCTCCAATCGCAATCGGAACTTTCGATCGCACCCTCCTTTTGCGTATTGCGATTGCGATCCCCCGATCCAATCTGAGCCGTCCGTCCCGCCAGATCCAACGGTTCGGATTCATCCCGCTCCTCTCCCATCATCGTTTTCTACTGCCCCTCCGATTGCATCCCAGCCGTTCATTCCTCCCCCAGATCAACGGTTATCGCTCAATCGCTGCCCCATTCTCGATCGCAATCGGAGATTTTGGAATGTGTGTTGCGATTTCCCTCACTCGACCTCGTTCTTGAATTGTTGCGGTCGATCTCATGCAAGTCAATTTCCTTGCAAATCTAACGATCAGATCTAATCGCCTTCTTCACGAACGATTGCCGCCCCGATTGCAGTCCTCCGATCCACTTCTCCACCGTTGATCTCCCCGCCAGATCGGACGGTCCCGCATTAATCGCACCCTCCGCCCAATCGCTAATCGCAAGCCCTTTCCACCGTCCTCCGATTCAATCTCGTCCGTCTGTTTCCCCACAGATCCGACGGCGGAGCGCTAATCGCAGCCCCGACTCAATCGCAATCGCAATGTTTCGAGTGTGTCCTCCGATCAATCGCAAGCCTTCTGCTCCGATCTCTGATTGTGATGCGCCGATTCAATCTGAGCCGTCCATTCCCCTGATGATCCGACGGCCATCGCACTTCCCATTTCCCCTGATCGCAAGTCTTTCTGTCTTCCGCTTGATTTAATCCCATCCGTCCATCTGTTTCATGATCCAACGGCCATCGCACACCCGCTCCAATCGCAATCGGAACTTTCGATCGCACCCTCCTTTTGCGTATTGCGATTGCGATCCCCGGATCCAATCTGAGCCGTCCGTCCCGCCAGATCCAACGGTTCGGATTCATCCCGCTCCTCTCCCATCATCCTTTTCTACTGCCCCTCTTATTACATCCCAGCCGTTCATTCCTCCCCCAGATCAATGGTTATCGCTCAATCGCTGCCCCATTCTCGATCGCAATCGGAACTTTTGGAATGTGCGTTGCGATTGCCACTCGCTCCGGCCTCCGATTGCGATTGTTGCGATTAGATCTCCGCCGTCCGTTTCCCGTGCAAATCTAACGATCAAGATCTAATCGCCCTCCACCGTGACCGGGTCCCACATCCATAGCTCCGCTTCATTGTATTCCTGTGTTTTCCTTTGTATTACGCCCAAGCTTTAATCTTTGGGCTTTAACATTATTAACCATTTCTTCCGCCATTCTCCATTGTTTTCACCGCTTTTCACTGTCCCACCACCGCTCCAACAGGCCTCTGAAGCAATTCCTCCACCACCACTGCCCGGGCTTGTAACAGTTTATTTCATTGTGCAGACATCACAGTGAGGTGTTTTCAGCATCATCAGCAGATCAAAAGAAAGGATCCAAAGGGGTTAACACCTGTTATTGACATAATCAATGTTTAGCCCCGCTTTCAAAGGATTAAGGTTCAGTTTGAAGACTGATGAGCGCACCAGCAAGTCATTACCGCGCTACCTAACAGCAGAGTACGTTCTCTCCAGACGTACACCATTCCTACAGAGTTCTCCATGCCTCCTCGAGCCCATAAGCAATTAAATACACAAACAGGAGCTTCATTAAAGACTGTCTGAGCCGCAGTAATGGAGGAATGAAGAGGCCGTGCAGATCTTTCAACCAGTTCATTTATTCCAGAGTGGCAGCACAGAGCTCCAGACACCAGAAAGGACCCTAAAAGAACATCAGAGGCCGAGTTCGGCCTGACAGAGACTCCCCATGCAGATCATAGAGTACAAGCAATGCCGCAGAAAGCCATTAAGTGGTATGGGCGTGAACACTTCCGCCTTACTATCTTAATGAGACTCATTTATTTGTTTATCTACTACTGTTTCTTCCGCTTCTCCTATAAGAAATCCCCGAGAACATAATGTAAAGGTTGTTGTTGTTGTTGTTGTTGTTGTTGCCTCGCTGAGGATTTGCTGTTAAGGGATTCATTCCGACTGTTAGAACAGTCCTGGGAGGGAGTAGCAGAGTAGTTGTATGTAATAGGCTGGGAGGAGAAAGTCTGGACTGTATTAGCCATTGAGCTTATTGTACATGACTGGTTTTGCATCAATTAATCAAAGCACATTTCACAGGATCCTAGTCTATTACTATTGGTGATGTTCTTCTCACTTCGTTTAATGCATTTCCATATTGTTTCATTGTTCTTCTGGGCTTGCATCAGAATAATGGTATAGGATTCACCCTTGTTAGGTGCCCTATGCTGTCTGCTCTCCTTGCCTTCAATGTTTTCTTCTAAATGTGTTATCTGAGAATTGATTTCAGTCAATTTAACCAGTGTAGTGGATGTTATTGCCTACTCTCTGATGTATGAATTGGTTGGATCAGTTCTTAGATGTTCTTGTTGGGTTTAAGCTGGAAGGTTTGGGAACACTGGGGATGAGTGTTAGCCCTGTCCACTAGGATCCTTGCGCGACCAGCCGGCCTTTCTAAGATCCCTTCGTTAATCTTATCTCTGTTTTCCCCTTGGAGTTGCTAAAGCAGACCTGGAGTTAAATGACCTCTGGTCTGATCTATAAGCAGCCCCTTTTGTCTCTTTGAGAGCTGCCTTAGAGTATGTCCAAGCAGGTCTGGAGTTAAATGACCTCTGACCTAATCTATAGACATAAATTTGGTTGTCTTTCCTTCTTCCACTTTCCCTCGTTAATGTTCCATTCCATCATCTGCCTAAAAGATCCTTTAGTGTAGATGACTTTCCCTTTGAAAGCCTTGGCTAGTGGATGCAAGTAATTTCCTTTCATGACTCCATAGCCCAATGGATGGCACTGTCTTGGCCTATCCTCTTTGCTGAAGCCTCCTGCTGTTTTGTTTCCTTTCCTCCCATTGCTTTCCCAGTCCGTGATCTCCTAACCAACCCAGCAACCAACCAACCAAATCATTTTAAAACCTCCTTTTGTGCTTCATAACTAGCCTAACATTTCAATCTGAGCTTTCAAATATTTATCATTCTTTGCTCTATTTGGAGAGATCCCTCTCCGGGTCCAGGAGGGCTAGATCCTAGGGCCCCAAAGTGGTTTGATGTTGTCTCATCTTTTGGTATTGCCAAATCTGCCAAAACATGGGAACCCCAACAAATTGTAAATGAAATTCAGAGGAAGGAAGATGACCTACCTTGTCGTGATGCTATGTTGTCATCTTCCGTCGAAGATTATTGATCCATCACTCTTCTTCGGCAGTCTACTTGGTGCTACCAACTATGCATTACACATGCAGAACAATGAAAACAACACGAAAAGTGTAAAACCATGACAAACATAAAACAATTATAATCTATCTAACTCATCAAGGAATGCTATAAATCTCATTATAATTGTAAACAAGAGTGGAAGATAAACATCAGATGCATTTTATTATGATAAAGACAAGGGGAGTTTACAACCAAGCCTTGATGTTTAGGCTCTCCTTCGGCAGGTCTGTATCCAAGCACGTTTGCCACACCCTCATGAACAAAGGTCCAAGATCTCACTATGTTCTCAATACACATAAACAATCACACTCTGCACTATTCTCCCGAAGCTATGATTGCTTCTTCTTTCTATGCTAACTTTTCAGCTATCTGTTCAACTAGCACATCAATGGAAGATGGCTATATTTATAGAAGAGAGGATGAGGTTGGGATCCCTACAATAGTGGAAGGGAGGCCTTATCCCTTGGGAGGTTTCCCCATAAGGTGGAAACAAGAGGCCAAAGGAGGAAGGCCATGGTTATTTAGTCGAACCACTCCCTATGACTCATCCAAGAAGTTGTTGTGATCGAAACTTCGCCTCTATTTTTAAATTACTTTCCATAACAGATTGGCGTGGGTAGCTAATTGAGACAGAGGACCAGATGGTGTGGGGCTAGTTTTAATCTGCCTCATTGGCGCGAGGGCATAACGAGCTACCAGCGCCAAGGAAAAAACAGGTGCTTTTAGTCGTCTGCTTAGGAAATGGTCAACAGAAGGAATGTTGTCCTCATGGAAAGGGATGCAATGATGGTATTTTGAAGGAATGACACTACTTATTGATCACATAAATGACCCTCCAATGGGCGAGATGGGGATTGCAGGGATAGTGAAAAAATGTTGTGTAACAAATGCCCCCTAAAGTATGAATTCCGAACATGAGTGAGGGGTGAAATTATTTACAAGTACGTGCAAGGAACCAGATGCTGCTATCAGGAGACCTGCAAATCAAGCATAGATAGATATACATAACCAAAATCTCTGTTGAAAATACATGAATCCATGGTATAGGTGTAGCTATCCATCAAGAAGAGGATCATGTGAATGGATCCTCGGCATGGCCGCAGCCATCCGAATGAAGGGGTCATATGAAATAGATCCACGAAATGGACGCATCCATCTGTATAGAGAGGATAAAAATGAGAGAACCCATGGTATGGTCACAACCATCCATCTAAAGAATCATGTATATAATCATGAATGACTCATCACTCCTTGAAACCTGGACTTTCTTGATCAAAGCCCAGGGTATTACGCTCCAACACCACCCGATCAAAGCACAAATTCCAACATGTGAATAGACGTGTTGAAGTCAAACATGCTGGAAAATCACTTGATTACCGGTCAATGATGTGAACCATTAACAAGTGCGAGAGAAACCACCCATAATTTCAATGGCTCTCAAGGTACTACTAGTAAAATCCACAGAATGTGAATAGTGATTTGAAGTCGAACACCAATGAAATCACTCGATCAAAGGCCAATGATGTGAACCTGTTGTTGAATGTGAAGAACTTTCTATTAGGGCATGCAAGATCTAAGGTACCAAAAAGGAGTCTCTAGATCAACTTCCTGGAAAATGAGCTGAAGTCGACAGGAAGTGATCTGTCGAAGGAGGGTCATAATGAATCCCACATCATCGACGTGAAACAAAAAAGGTAATATGAGTGTGAATCAATACTAAAAAAAAGGATCAGGGAATGTACAAACTACAGAAGGATTTTTTCTTGAACATATCGATGACACGACTCTAGAATTTGGTAGCATTTGACTCAAATAGAATCAGAGGTCATGTTGACAAAATCGATAATTGAATGAGAGGTAAACGGATTTCCCAAACCCATGGAGGAAAAGTGACAGAATGAAGATATCCCAACCTGACACGAACTGTAGATACGTGTCATGTTCAAGAGTGACATACTAACGACACAACTGATGAATAATTTACATTTCCCCCCACCATTTCTGGTGAGTACCTCTTTATTTTTGCACAAGCTTGAAGAGGATACCATATGCTTTTCATATAAGTTTGTCCTTCGGAAAAATCCATCCTAGTAAATTTTACGAGCCCTAGGAAGGAGGAACTTGAGTAACGTCATGGTGATGATTTCCAATGTCATTAGGGTTTAACGAGTCTAAAAAAGGGAGAACTTAGCATCTTTTCATGTTTAGAGAGTTTGAAAAGAAGTGGAAAAAGAAACTCCAGTAGGTCCCTTTTCGTAAATAGTCCCTCATACCCAAAAAGGTAGAAAAAAAATACGAGAGAATCTCTTAGTCACGATAGTCTAAGGTATTCCTTTTTCATAAATAATCTATCCCAGCCTAAAAAAGGGGTAAATTTATACTGCGTAGATATCGTTTCGCAACCATTTAAAAAGTTCAAAATGACAAGAGTCTCGGCAATATTTTCAATTTTTAAGAGTCAGAAAAGAGCTGAAAGTCGACTCCTCCTCGAGGAACGAGTGGTATTAAGGGTAGTAACTAGTTTTGGTGATGGTGGAACTACTCTGAAAAAATAAAGGTCAAGGGTTTGGCGAACAAGACCACTCATTGCAGCGGTTCCTTAGGAATGGGTGAAACAACCAAGTGAAGGCATATGATTGGCTAAGAAGATAGTAACGATGGAGTGATAAAACCAAGGCTCATCTAGAAAAATAGGCTGATAAAATGGCAATCATGAGAGGTAAAATGGGAATGGTTTCATTTTTACACAAGCTTGAAATCAGGAAACTCTGCGTGAAGTTGGTTTCATTTTTACACAAGCTTGAAACAAAGATAAACTATGCTTGAAACTAGTTTCATTTTTACACAAGCTTGAAATGGAAACAAACTATGCTTGAAAAAGTAAGCATGCCCCCAACATGGTGACTCAATTCGAGGTACATGCCCCCCAAGCTTTAGCCCATATGAAAGGAAGTTGGAGTGAAGGTTCAAAATACGAGATCAAGAGAAAGACTTGATTGGGATTTTACGAGATCCTATCAAAGACTCGAATTGAACAGGAACATGTGTCATTGTTTTAATGAGGTTGACAGATTAAAAGAACTATCCTCAAGAGCTAATTCATTTTTTTAACGAGGTTGACATAGAAGACGAACTATCCTCGAACCTAATTCATTTTTTAACGAGGTTGACATAGAAGATGAACCATCCTCGGATGAGCTTGTTTCATTTTTTAAGGAGCTTGACACAAGAAAACGAACTGTGCTCTGACAACCATGTTTCATTTTTTAAGGAGCTTGACACAAGAAAATGAACTATGCTTCAACAACCTTGGTTCATTTTTTAAGGAGTTTTATACGAGGAAATGAACTGTGCTCCGATGAGCTTGTTTCATTTTTTAAGGAGATTGACACAAGAAAACGAACTGTGCTCCGACAACCTTGTTTCATTTTTTAAGGAGCTTGACACACGAAAATGAGCTATGCTTTGATGACATTTCATTATGATGAATAAGAAGTCATGGCTTCCAAGATTTCCGCACTGGATGGGAGAAAAACATCTTGGACATCAAAACCCAATGCCCCTAACACATGATGCACAACGACACTATCACTGAATGCAGGCATGGAACAGGTAGCCACATAATTAACCTGCGGCAAGGAAGATACAACTAGTGGATAAAGACCTAAAAGGGACGATGGTGGACCAAATGTCACGTCAGGACCAAAGAATGAAAGTTGATCAATGGTCATGATCCGACCTTTGTGTGGAAAACAGATCACACGAAAGAGGGAGGAGACAATTGCACCCATGGAATAAGCATAGTGACACCCCAAGAGTAAATTGAAATCCAAGGGGCCTGGAAAAACCATCACATCTATATAGATGGTTTTCCCTCCCAAAATAATAAGCAACTTCGGAAGGATTCCTAACAGTTGACTGGTTCCACTGTTAAAAGCCAACAGATTCTGCGTAATAGGCACAAGCAGTGGAGAACAAAAAGCTTTCCAAGTAGTTGAAGACAGAATACTAACAGACGTGCCTTCATCTATAATTGTGCTAGGTATGATCATATCGAAGACTTGTACCGTGATCTCAAAAGGCACATAAGAAGGAAGGCGGTATCCTGCAAATCGACTCCAATCGAAGGAAGCGACCAAACTACTTGGAGGGGGTACCATCGAACTGAGATGGTCTTCCCCTGATGTTACCGAAACAAGAGGAGCATCCTCCTGAACCTTAGACATGGGAGCAGAAGGAGAAACTTCTTGAACCACACGGACAGGAGAATCTTTCTCCAAGTCTGAGGAATCTGAAGATACAAGAGGAACGTGAGGGGGATGAGATCCACTCTTGATGGAAAATACCTGATGAACCATAGGCGGGATCAGGTCGACCGATTCCACGACCAATGGTTTTTCAGAAATGGATTCATGATTGTGAATTTCCTAGGGAGTGGGAATGACTAAGGATGACTCGAAGAAAGCTTCTGGTAACCAACCGGAAGGCAGGGTGTAGAAATAGTAGGGTTGTCCAACACTCTCATGGCTTCATCCATGTATGGACAAAGGTGAATGAGATGATTCTCTTCACACAACTTACAGGGATTGGAAATCTTACCCTGTTTCTTATGAGTCTTATCATGGCTAGTCGAAGATGTGCCACCAATATGACTTCCAGAAGCCAAAGGCAATGACGGACGACCATTGGACCATGCTTTAAGTACCTTGGGAATGTCAGGGCAATCTCGAAGAAGATGGTCACCTTTGCACAATATGAAAGCGAATTTTAATTTTTGTGGAAGGTTGGATGGTTTATCAAGGGAAGGCATTTGAGATGCAATAACTGCAGCATTAGCCTCTCGCTTATCTAACTTCTTCTTCTTTGTCTTATTCTTATTCTTCTTAGCCACCTGGGTACTGGAATCCAGAATTTCACAAGGCGAAATAGAAGATGAGGACAAAGAAACAGGTGAATAAGGGGAGAGGTCCACTTTAGAATCAACATGATGTTGTTCAGGTGGAGGGGATGGTTGTACAGCATGCAGAACACTTAAGACCACAGAAGTCGAGAATAACTGTTACACCATTTTTTGGTCATCTGACCCATTATCGTTAGATGAACCCAAGTACACCATGTAAGACTAATTTTACCCCAAGTAAAATCTCTTTCACCACATTCGTTTACATTTCTTGGTCATATTTAACCCAAAACAAGGTAATCAATTAAATAAATCATTATTTATTTAATTATTTCCTAAGAATAAGTTATTTAAATCATTATTTAAATACTATTCCTAGTTAAATTTGACTAAATCATTTTTAAATAATTAAATAAACCATTATTTATTTAATTATATTCCCTCATTTCCCTTAAATAATAAATAAATCATTTATTTATTTATTATTTATAAATAAAGGAATTGACCCAAGTCAAAAACCCTTTTCCCTCCAACAAATATAATAAAATATTCCTAAAGGGTGATTCTAGAATGTGATTAATAATATTTTATTCATGCACCGAGTTCTAAAACACCCCAATATTTTGTTATAAATAGAAGGGTTTTCCCCATTAATTAGTCACCTCCATTTCATTAGATTACACTAGATCTACTCTTGGTCACCATTTCCATTTGTTTGCATTTTGAACTCCCATTGAGTTCCATGTTTGTTAGGATTTTCCACATTAACCAAAGAGAGGAATTTTAGATCTGAAACACTGAGGACTTCCAAGAACCCATCCCACTGAGGAGAACTGGAAAACACCTTTCTTTTTTTCCTCTCAAGTGCCCCATTCTTTAATATAATATAAGATTCTTTTTATACATTTTTCTTGTCTTGTTCATTGGATGCATGGAGCTATTTTATATCTTATCTGCTTAATATCTTTTATGCCTAGATCTAATTTTATGCAGCAAACTTAAGGATATTTTGCAGCCATACTTGATGTTAGGTCTACTTGATATGCATAGCTAAAGTGATCTTTTACAATGAAATAATCATACTAACAATTGGCGACTCCACACGAGTTTTCTTTTGCGACCACTGTTGTTTTCTATCTTCCTGCATATCCAGTTGTTTCAGACCCTAGGGTTTCTCTTCCATTTTTTATTTTTCCTATTTTTTCCGTTTCTATGCTAGTTTTCTTCTCCAAAACCCTCAAACATTCAAAATTTTAACTTCCGTGTGTTTCTGGCCTTTTTGCGCAGGTGACCGACATCAGCTGCTGCTGAGACGACAAAATTTTCTGAAATCTGCCGCCGCCAGACCCAGATCTGCAGGTCGCACTTATCGGCCCAAAAAGTGCGACCTGGCCTTGAGGTCACACTTTTGTGCCCTAAATCTATGACCTGGCCTGAAAACAGGCCCAAACCTGCGACCTGCAATTTTTTCTGCCCTCTGCCAGCACTTTTTCTGGGTTTCACTGAAGCTTCTGTCAGGGTTTTCCAGCCTCTGTCTCCACCTGTTTAGACCTTTTGCTGTTCTATTTCACTCACCTAAGTGGGACTCTTGCCCCTTAGGGCTTTAGTTCCCTCCACTTTTTGTGGGAGAGTTTGTTTCTGTTTTCCGACATCTGAATTTCCAGAATTTTTAGCCTTATTTTAGATCTGATAACCTCCTGTTCAGATCCTCACAGGTCAGGTTTTATTCCCTTTCTCTACACTGCCACCTCTAGGGCCACCTCTTTGGCCCCCTCTTTTTAGCTGATCTCCTATTTTCTAGTAGCAACCTTGCCCCTGCCTCTTTGCTGCTTTCTGCACCATTTTTCAGTAGATTTCTTCATTAGATCCCAGTCCCTCCGGACCTTAGATCTATTCATCTCTGGTTAGCGTGCTCTGCCCCTTCTAGACTAGTTTTGAGAGACCCACCTTCTTGGGTTTGATTGCTGCCTTTTTAATTGCTAATTTTATGTTCTTTCAGTCTTATTTAATGCAGATTTCTTTTCCATTACGCAGCACACTTTTTCTTTTACTCTCAAAACGTTTGGGTTTAATCAATTAAAATTAACACACACCACACACTGACCCTAAGTGAAGAAGAGCCTGGTTAACACCGCCTGGAAAAGACTCTAAAATTAATCGACACTGCACCTCCTTGCCCTTGTCGCGTCTTGCTTTTGCACCTTGCTGCCCTTGGCGGTCTTTCTTCTTCCCGTCATCATTTCTCCTCCAAGGCGTTTATCCCGACGAATTCTTGGCCTTCACCCTCAGTTTCCGGTTGGTCGACTTCTTCCTTCCCATCGTCATCGAGTAAGTCCTCCCCCGAGTCCGCACTCCGACTCTCCCTCTGATTGTCCGGGTTCTCCCCGTCCTTCTGATTCTCCCCCCTTTACCTCCAACATGTCTAGTTCTAAAGCTAGCCCTAACCCCAGTTCTACTACTGGGTCCGCTTCCAGTGGAACCACTACGGGACCTACCTCGACTGCCCCATTATTTCTGTATATGGCCAGACTCAGTCTCCCCGACTTCAATCAGCTTATCAATGATCCTATCCGCCATGATGTCAATTGGCCTGCTATGCCAACCAAGCTCCCCTCTGACATTCCCAAGTTCGAAGGCCTTGCTAGTGAAGATCCCTCCAATCATATCCGATCTTTCCACATGTGGTGCTCCTCTAATTCCATCACCGATGACTCCATTCATATTCGTTTATTCCAATGCACCCTTACTGGTGAAGCATCCAAATGGTATGTTGATCAAGCCACCTCTTCCCATACCACTTTTGCAACCATTGCCCAAGCCTTTTTGTCTTATTTCCAGCTCCCTCTCTGATACGACACTGGCACTGAACTATTGACCTCCTTTCATCAATCCTCTTCAACGCGTCTCTCCACTCATGTCTAGGAGTGGCGATGATGACGAAGCTTATGCCGTGCTCCCCCCTTTGAAGATCGAGTTTACATGGATTGGTTCCTTCGCTCTCTCTTACCTCCCATTGGCAAAGATGTCACCTCCCATTTCCCCCAAACTGAAGAAGCCGCCCTTCAAATCGCTTTAAAATATGACCTTATCTATGCCCAGTCTGGTTATGTTTATACTGTCCTTCCTAATCTCCCCAAGCACGGGGGCACTAACGCCTCCGGGACCTCTCACTCTACCGACAATATCTTCAGAGCCATGTCTCATACCTCTGCTCCACCTCTTATTCCCTATGGTTTTCCTCCCAGCGGGGCTAGCACCTCCAGCACCTTTCCCCATCCCGGTAACATGTATCCAGGCTTTGGCATGCCTCCTCCTTTTTCCCACTCTCCTGCTTACCTCAATGTTTCCCATTCCCACCCTTATCCTTATCTGCCGCGTGGTGTCCCAGCTCCTCCAGCATTTGGACCTCCCGCTCCCTTGCCTCCTCCACCCCCACAGCCACACTTACTTCCCCCTCTAGGGCACGTATTTGCGCAACACGGTGCGACTACTCCTCCGCCTTCTCAACGGTGGAGGAGAGGCAATCCATCCGCCCCTGGTAATCATGGACCCAATCCTTCTAGTATTGACCCTAACACCGCTACCCAGCCCCAGGGCTCCCAACCCAAGCAGGACAGGCCACTTTGCACAAATAAGCCATGTTCATGCTGCGGTGTTTTCGGTCACTAAAATCACGATTGTCCCCTCTTACCACAGATGCGACAGATGTGGGAATCTCAGGCCACCATTCGGGGACAATACTCCTCTCCCCCTGTCCCCCCCATTACTTCTACCTCTCAGTCCGCTGTTTTTACCGATCCTTTCCCTCAACAAGGATTTGTGGCTACTCAATCCCCTCATGCCCCGGCATCCACTCAACCTTCTCCTTCTGGTTCTTCCGATTACTAGCTTCTTATGATGTCCTCTGACCAACCTCTCACTGTTGACCTTAACCTTCAAATCAGTCTTGTCAATACTCGCCGCCTCCCGTACCGTCTGTCTTCGACTCCCCATCCTCAACTTCTACAGAGCCTCTATCGACACCCAATGGTCCCTTACAACTCCCTCCACCCAAAGTTGAGGTTCACACAAAAATTCCTAAGGGTCCATTACGTCGAAATGCTGCCTCTGGTCGGGCTGCCCATTCTTACAACATAGTAGATGATCTGGCGTAATCTCCAGCTGCCATTTCAACACTGGAACTCCTCCAGTCGTGTCCTTCTCAAAAGAAATCTCTACTATCTGTCGTGGGTGCTGTAGATCCTGCTGATGACCTATTAATTATTTTCTACGCCCGTCAATCAGACCATCCCCCTCTTGCTCCTTCAGTTGCTTTCCAAATCCCAGTCAAAATACGAAATGCCAATGTTGCTCGATGTATTATTGATGAGGGGGCATCTACCTGTGTAATGTCCGCTTTGGTTTGGAAACAACTCGGATCCCCTGAGCTGGCCCCTTCCACCATCACCCTCCGTGCATGGGATGGCCATGCCTCCCAACCCATTGGTCTTTTTCGTAAGTGCCCTATCACCCTTGTCGGTAAGACTGTCTGTGTCGACGTTGAAGTTACCGATGCCCCTCTCGACTACAACATCCTTTTGGGGCATAGTTACACCTATGCCATGTCTGTCGTCCCATCCGTAGTCCACCACAAGATGTTTTTTCCTCATAATGGCAAGATCGTCACCATTGACCAGTTGTCATTTCATGAACCTAAATCTCAGACCTCACCTGAGTCCACCATTTCTACTGTCACCAATAAGCAAATTGTCAATTCTTTGACCAGTGTCTCCCCTGGCATCTACAAAGACTCCTCTTTGCTTGGCACCTTCCCCCCCCCCCTCCTCCTATCTCTGATCCTACCTCAGCGAATGTTTGCATGATGCACTCGTCTTAGGCTGCCCTCCTGCAACCTACACTAGCTAGTCAGCAACCCCAACCTCATCCGACTCACCTTACTCCTATCCCTTCTCCTCAGCTGTTTCCAACTCTCCCACCGGGTCCTTCACCTCCCCCTCACACCCCAGAACCTCCTTATCCTCTCGCCTCGGTTCCCTCTGGCCTCCCCCATTTAGGAACCATCCCTCCTAGCCATTACTCCGCCAGTCAAATTCCTTTCCTTGGCCCTCCCCCTGGCGTCTATTCGGTTCCTGTCATGGCCACCCTTTCCCTACCTAATTTAACTTTGGGCATACCGGTATGGTATCTTGCTCCTCCAACCGAAACCCCTCCTGGCCACCCGAAACCATACATTGCTGTGACACCAGTTCAACCGATTCCCGTTGCTCCTCCCACCGCTACGGTACCTCTAGCCCCGTCGCACGACCCTCCTCATGCTGAGACTGCTACGGGTAAGAAAAGAAAAACTCGCAGGGGGGCATCCCAAGATAAAGCCACCGCTCCCGATCCTACTCCCCCTCCACCCACCAAGCCTTGCGCTTTGTGTGATGCTATCGGTCACGCCACCCATACTTGTCTTGAGTTGCCCCGTCTCCAACCCATGTTCAAAGTCATGTTCCCTGAATCGTCAGCCCCGGAAACCTCTGTTTCCTCGGCCCCCATACCCAAGAACCCAAAGGCCCTTCGCACCAACAAACCCTGCGCTTTATGTGGTGTCCATGGCCATTATTCTCACCATTTTCCTCATCTCACGCATTACCACGCCTCTTTAGAGGTCATTCGCGAGTATGAAGTGGAATAGAATCAATCCGCCTCGCCCATCCTTGCTCAGTATGCGTCAAGTTTACTCGAGGATCCTCCAGCCGCCATTGACATCCCTCCCCCTAATGTTGAGATGTCTGAATTTGCTGCTCCTCTCTTTTACCTATCATCATCCGCCCAACCCTCGGAGTACATCCCCTCCGTATCCACTCCGCCTTTTTCCTCTAATCCCCCTTCAGCGCCATTCTTGGGCTCTTCATGTTTTGACCATCTTTTTAATTGCTCTTCTGTCATCTCCCCTGATGACCCATTTCTGCACCTTTCCTCCATGAACGATGATCTCGGTAGCTTTGCAGCCTCTTGTGGTTTCCACCACCTTCCCCTCTCTTCATCTAACCCTAATACTCCCATCCGTCTCTATGCTGTACGTCACAACACAAGTCCCCAAACTTCCTCTCTTCTCTTATCTTGTGATGTTGTTCCCTCGACCCTCTCGTCCACTCATTACATTGGTTACACCGATGGCGCGAGTCTGTATTCCTGAAACCTCGCCTGGGCCGCCTGGGCCATCTTTACCCCTATGCATACCCTTGTTCTTGCAAATGGGGTCTGCATTGGCACCGCCACCAATAACTAGGCTGAGTATGATGTCGTTCGTGGTCTCTTAGCTGACGCTCTCTCCCATCACATCCTCCATCTACAAGTTTATTTAGATTCCTTTCTTATTGTCTTACAACTTAATGGCGTCTACCGTGTGCATAATCCTATCCTGTTTAGACAATATTTATGGGTGAGACTTTTGATACGGGAATTTAGATTTATTTCATTCAACCACATCCCTAGAAGTCACAATCACTACGTAGATCAGATCGCAAACCATGTTCTAGACTGGAATTTATCACACATAAGACAATAGCATCCACAAAATCCACATAAAACTCATATATATATAACACGTGTTTTAAAGTCCATATACTTTGAAACATATGACATGCCCATAGCATGTTACAAAAAACACTACTACAAAAATGGGGCCACCAATTGTCCCTACATCACTACTAGGGGGCACCACCTACCCCACACCTAGTCACTCTCCGGAGGATCCCATGCCAACGGCTCTGCTCCCGCAGCTCATAAATCACGCATCGTCTGCCCGGCCATTGCCATGCGTCGCATGATCCCTCTCCATTCCGAGGGGAGCCCAATACATAGCTCTATGTATCGGTCATCTAAATCCTGCCATCCACACTCCGACACACCAGTCAGTAGCCCCTCACATCTATGACGAAGGTCCTCCACTAGTGCGGCCATCTCTTCATTCTGTCCTATCCTCGATCCACTTGCGCCTGTAGCACCTGCTGTTACTGGTCGTCCCATATATCTGGCTGGTTTCACCGGAGCTATATCTGCATCCCAAATAATATAAGGATTATTACCATGAATACTAGTCAAAAACTATAAAAAGAAACATAACAGATTAGTTTCTTGTCACTTACCATCCGGTCCCCATACTCGACCAGGTGGCAGTGGCAAGTCCGGATCTCCCCAATAACTCATCCCACTATAGGGACAGTCATCTATGTATAACAGCATCTGGTCCCAATGGGCAAAGAACTCTGGTTGAAACACCCTCCCGACCGCCCCTCCTCCTCCTCTACTTAGTATTCGTCCCCATCGACGCATCCGGGGCTCTCTCGGGCCCCCATGAGGCAACTGTATATGAGGTCGTAAGGTCGGGATCTTCTCAAAGAAGAAAGAGCACAATATTGTCCCATATGCACAATCATGATTCACTTGCCGCTTACATAACGACAACTATCGTTTCAGTGACACCAACATCATCTGGGCCCACCCATAGTAGGTCCCACCCAACACACTCTCTAGAATCATCATCTGCCCTCCAGTGATGTGATGGAGCGCCTGACTGCCCAAGATCTGCAACACTGCTGCGGCCACTGCCCGGGTCTCCAACCTCTCTAGATCCCCAATGGATATCCGAGTCCCCTTGACTCAGACACTCGGTCGATAATGTCGCTCAACAAACTCCATAATGTTACGCCCCCGTGGTAACTCTGGCTGCGTATTTTCCACCATCCCCAATGGTGGGAGACCAGTCAAGAAATACAAATCTTGGACCGTCAACTCGATTCTGTGTCCCTGCACTACAAACGCCTCATGATCTGGATCCCAATAACTGATAATCTGGGCCAACAAGGGCTCTCCAGCCCTCATCAAAGGGTTCTCCAAAAATTTCAGAACCCCATGTCTAGCCAGTGCATGACGGACACCCTGATCCGCCTGGATCTCCATCCGTAGTGTACCTAAGTCTCTCTCTCTCCAGTTTATTTGTATATCTGCCATATCTGCACAAAAACATCATTTTTGTCAACCTCCAGATCAACAAAACTGTATTATCTTACACCAGAACAAAATTTCAGCCCATAACAACACTGAAACCTCCCACACCTAGCAGGTCACACTTTTTGGGCCAAACCCGGGCCAGGTCACACTTTTCAGGCCAAAACCTACGTCCCAGGTTGCAGATTTTTCCCCAAAAAGTGCGACCCGACCGTAATGAGGAAGTAGGGGCAGTTTCTGGAATTTAAAACCCTAATATGCAACTTCAATCCATTAAAAACAAAGCTTAGGATTAGGCCTCTTACCTGAAATTGACAGATTGCAATTCCAACGGTCGGTTTGTCTGCTACGATCGCCGCAAGATTTAGGGCCTTCTCTCCTCTCCACATTCACCACAACTACACAAGCAAATGAATGATTTTGGAGGGAAAACGCCCTATTAGAAGAAAACCCCTGTTTTTTCTTTTGCCCGCTGCGACCAAACCATAGCCCCAATTAACACACCGTCTGCACCGTTGGAAAGCTCTCACCGAGCACTCAAATGGGTATCTGTTAGTTTTTTATGTTCTGATACTTCACCAGGACACATTCTGTCCATGAAGGCCCTTTTCATCTCTCCTCCAAATCGAATTTCTTCACTTACAACACTTGTACCTGGGGCACCACTTTGCCTCCTTACTTGTCTTTATTCATGTTGATTTTCGTCATGAGATACCCTATTGTACTCATGTTTTTATGGTTCCCCATCGGACCTTTACTATATGGCAGCACCATCGCGTCGCCCTTGTTTAGAGCATTCGAGTTGAGACATCATCAGTCCCGGAGTCTATCTCACGTCCCTTTGTATCCCGCTATAGTTCTCCACCCTTCATTACTTGGTCCACCTCTCGTGTTGCACAGTCTGACCCTTAGTCCCCTTGTCCCCTATCCCTCATGATGTTGTGTCCGTCGTTGCCAAGCCATCCATGTTTTTTATGTTCTAACAAGGGAAGTCTTCCATCCGCCAATTCGTATCCCTCATTTCATCATCATTAGTGTCCGTCTATTCGTCGCTCCACTATTTTCTCTCATGCCTTAGTTGGCGTTCCCTTATTACCCTACCCATGATGGCCCGACTTCTGCCGAGATCAACGCCTTTAATCCAGAAGTCAGGTCTAGGGGGTAGTGTACCTTGGTTCAAGCTCTTTTCAGCCTGATTGTGATCTATACACTTGGTGGTTCAGTGATGCATCAACAACTATTGGTGATACCCGGGTGTGTGTGAGATGTCTCAACCCTCAGGAGGGGTTGGCCCTGCAGGTAGCCCCCCACATACCCGAATGACTTCTTCATTCCAACACTTGATGCAGTTCCTCTCATTTGATGATATCGGCCTCAGTCGCTTGTAGCACCTCTTCGGTTTTCATGTGTCGGTCTAATTTCGTGAGCCCTTCCCCGTGTGTAGGGGGCATTTGGGTGTATTAATATCTCATGTACCACCATATTATTGTATAAGCCCTGCCAATTATTCCAGGCATCGCATGTATGTGGGATTCATCATTCTTGATTTTTGGCTCATGATTAGGCCAGCGCTGGTTTTACTATTGTGTTTCGTGGTTTTGCGGGCGCCTTATTCTTTTTACTATTGTCTCGGCGGGCATAGGTATGCCTCCCCTGCTGCCTTTTCACATTGGTACTAGATCATACACTTGAGACTTGTTTCACCTGTAAGTCTCGTCTCCTCAGGGTCTAGTCCTCCACCACTTTAGATTACCTTACATTCCTCTCTTTCATTTCTATCTTGCTATTTAGTGATTCAGTTCTTACAACGTACTTCGGTCATACGATTTTCTCCTAACACTCGTACGTTGGGGGGCAATCTGTTACACCATTTTTTGGTCATCTAACCCATTATCATTAGATAAACCCAAGTACACCATGTATGACTAATTTTACCCCAAGTAAAATCGCTTTCACCACATTCGTTTACATTTCTTGGTCATATTTAACCCAAAACAAGGTAATCAATTAAATAAATCATTATTTATTTAATTATTTCCTAAGAATAAGTTATTTAAATCATCATTTAAATACTATTCATAGTTAAATTTGACTAAATCATTTTTAAATAATTATATAAACCATTATTTATTTAATTATTTCCCCTCATTTCCCTTAAATAATAAATAAATCATTTATTTATTTGTTATTTATAAATAAAGGAATTGACCCAAGTAAAAAACCCTTTTCCCTCCAACAAATATAATAAAATATTCCTAAAAGGTGATTCTAGAATGTGATTAATAATATTTTATTCATGCACCGAGTTCTAGAACACCCCAATATTTTGTTATAAATAGAAGGGTTTTCCCCATTCATTAGTCACCTCCATTGCATTAGATTACACTAGATCTACTCTTGGTCACCATTTCCATTTGTTTTCATTTTGAACTCCCATTGAGTTCCATGTTTGTTAGGGTTTTCCACATTAACCAAAGAGAGGAATTTTAGATCTGAAACATTGAGGACTTCCAAGAACCCATCCCACTGAGGAGAACTAGAAAACACCTTTCTTGTTTTCCTCTTAGGTGCCCCATTCTTTAATATAATATAAGATTCTTTTTATACATTGTTCTTGTCTTGTTCATTGGATGGATGGAGCTATTTTATATCTTATCTGCATAATATCTTTTATGCTTAGATCTAATTTTATGCAGAAAACTTAAGGATATTTTGTAGCCATACTTGATGTTAGGGCTACTTGATATGCATAGCCAAAGTGATCTTTTACGACGAAAGAATGATACTAACAATAACCAAACAGGCAACCCAACAGTTAGACCAGGTAGGGAAAATGTTGCCATATAAGGAGCACCAACATTTCCAAAAGTAGGAAAAGGACCAATATTCCCTTCGAAGGGGTATCCTTCGTTGGAAAACTCTGGAAAAGTTGCCATTGGAAAGAACTGTAAAAGAAAATGATAAGGAAGATAACTTTAACCAGGAATATTTCGTGGGTATTTAATATTTGAAGGCATTGAAACAAAACGTCGTCGTTTCATTTTTTAGGAGTCAAGAAACAGGAAAAGGGTGACTCTATCACTTTCAGGCTGAAATGAGCATGAAAGGACAAACACTTGATTATCTCTTCTCTTTTTAAAGAGTCGCGAAAAGATCAAAATGACTACTCAGGTACTCTAAGAAAGAGAGTGTACCAAGTTTCCGTGAACTAGCATATACACCTTGGTGATCAAATGAAAGAGAAATGACCAAGGACTTCACGTACATGCAGGTAGTCTCCCCGAATACTATGCTCGGTGTATCACGATTACAAGGCGTCTGACTCGGCTTCCTATGGATAAAAGGATTGCAACCTATAGGGGTCTCCCTTTATATACTCGATGGTATGGGGAGCACAAGTCTGTATTACCGCTGTCTAAAGCCAGATGGCGAACGACATCTACTAGGTTTTAAGACACCCAAACACGTCTCTAGCCTAGACCACTAAAATGTGAGCGTTAAGTTTCAATGTTTCCTTAGGTTAATTCAATAAATTTTAAAGTTGATATTTAATTATGTCTCAGTTTCAAGGCCCTACCGCATGTCATCTGACAATCTCCTATGTGCAGCTATATGAGGAAATAAATCTTTCAATTTGATGAATGCTATCTAGTTAAGGGAAGAGTCTCAAACAATGATGCAACAAACTACAATACTACAAACGAAACTTTTTCCAAACTAGATGAATTTCACTATCCAAAACTAATCTAAAACATTCAACGATGTGAATTATGCAATGTAATCTATGTAAAATTCTCTCTCTTTTTTTTTGAAAACTATGCAGTTGTAATCTATGCACAATTTCCTTTTTCGTTTGAAAGAATAAGAATGCACTCAATGCATTTTTCGATGAATGAGAATCTACTTAATGCATGCTTTTAATGAAATAGAATGCACTCAATGTGATTTTTAGGTTTCAATCATTAAACAATGTAATCTAAGTTCAATGATAAATCTCAAAAAATTCTTTTCAATGCAATGTAATCTAATGCATTTTAACGAAAAAGAAAAATTTGAGACAAAAACTAAATGAACGCAAATTTCCTTAATGGAAGGATGGATGAAAAAGGGATGCAAACCAACACTAAGAATGCAATCGTTTTTTTAAACACTTTGTAATGAAATTCCTCAAAAGGCTACAAGACATATGAGGACAAGCACAAAAAGGACTTCCAAAGCATGAGCTCAAAACAAGGCATTCATTCCCTTTTACATCAAGCAATCATAGAAAGAAGACTTTTCAGTTGAGCAATGAGCAATGTAATCTATGCTCACAAGTGAAAAGTAAAGGATAGAATGTGTAAATCATATAGAGAAAAGGACCGGAAGGGAAAGACACACTAGTGGAGGAATTAGGGAAAAACCTCAATTTTTCACACACCCTGAAATTGGCACTACTTTTGTGGGTGAAACTAGCGCCAACTGGAACGAATTGCTCACTGACAACTAGCGACAATGCCTGAACAAGTAAAAATAAATAATTTCTCCCAAACAAGACGAGACTCACCACTTAAAGAAAAAACTAAAAGATCCTAATTGATGAAAAACATAGAAACAAATAGGGAAATGGTCGTTCGTCTAAATCCGTCGAATGATAAGACCTAAAATAGTGAAAAACTCAAAGGAAACTCCCTAGCAGAGTCACCAATTTGTTGTCCAAGTAAATCCCCTCTACGAACAGAGGCGATCACTCTAGCCCTAGGGTGGGTCTAGCAACTATGGGAAGATACTAACATCTACCTTCCTAGATTGTAAATGAAATTCAGAGCAAGGAAGATGACCTACCTTGCCTAATGCTATGTTGTCATCTTCCGTTGAAGCATCTTGATCTGTCACTCTTCTTAAGCTCGATACACGCTTCTACCAATGTTCGATTACCTGTACAGACAGTCAAGACAACACGACAAGCGTAAAACCATGACAAACATAAAACAATTAAAACCTATCTAACTGATCAAGGAATGCTAGAAATCTCATTTTAATTGTAAACAAGAGTGGAAGATAAACATCAGATGCATTTTCTTATGATAAAGACAAGGGGAGTTTACAACCAAGCCTTGATGTTGAGGCTCTCCTTCGGCAGGTCTGTATCCAAGCATGTTTGCCACACCCTCATGAACAAAGGTCCAATATCTCACTATGTTCTCAACACACACAAACAATCACACTCTGCACTATTCTCCCAAATCTATGATTGCTTCTTTTCTCTATGCTAAATTTTCAGCTATCTGTTCAACTAGCACATAAATGGAAGATGGTTATATTTATAGAGGAGAGGAGGAGGTTGGGATCCCTATAATAGTGGGAGGAGGGCCTTATCCCTTGGGAGGTTTTCCCATAAGGTGGAAACAAGAGGCCAAAGGAGGAAGACCGTGGTTATTCACTCGAACCACTCCCTATGACTCATCCATGAAGTTGTTGTGATCGAAACATCACCTCTATTTTTAAAAAACTTTCCATAAATAGATTGACATGGGCAGCTAACTGAGACAGAGTGCCAGCTGGCATGGGGGCCAGTGTTAATCTTCCTCATTGGCGCGAGGGCATAACAGGCCACCAACGCCAAGGCAAAAATAGGTGTTTTTAGTGGTCTGCTTAGGAAATGGTCGACAAAAGGAATGTTGTCCTCATGGAAAGGGATGCAATGATGGTATTTGCAAGGCATGACACTGATTATTGATCACAGAAATGACCCTCCAATGGGAGAGATGGGGATTGCAGGGATAGTGACAAAATGATGTGTAACAATTTGATTTGATATAAGTGAAATATATATTATTGTAATTTATATTTTAGATTCAAACAAGAGGCAAAAATTTCACAGGAAATAGTTCAGTTATATGTTTAGAAGTATGTCCTAAGAGCTATAAACATTGTTCCCTTTAAGTACAATTGTTGTATGTTTATTTTCTTGGGCTACCAAGTGTATTTGATTGGATATAAGTGAAATATATACTATTTTAATTTATATTTTAGATTCATCCCTAAGGTTTAAATTTCACAAGAAATAGATATGGGGTCCTTGAGGTTGGGCTGAAATTTATGAACTTGCATTGAAAGTGATTTCCAAGAAATTTCAACAGGTGGACCCTACTCCTTCAATGAGATTGTAGGTTTTAGCTAAAAATCCCTACTTATTGACCCTTCGGCTTTATAGGAAGGGAATAGTCACAACTAATGATTTGTTTCACACCCTTTTTTTAGGACTAACCCTCAACCCGACTATGCCTGATGGTGACAAAAGAAGTGGGAAAAGTACAAATCCTTTTTAATACAAGCCTGTCAAAAAGTACAATAGGTTTTTCATCGAACCAATTCTTAATATCCATCTCGATAATATCTAACACCTCAGATCCAATAAAAAGACTTGACTCTTCCAACTGTGATGCATGTGAAAGCTATCATTATAACCCAATAAATATATCTACAGATAGAAGACTCCCTTACCTTGGACTCTTTGAGTTCAAAATCTATGTTTTCCCCACCATAGGAAAGTTTAAACCTTAAAATTACTTTTTTCATTTTGTCTCTTGGCCATGTCTACAAGGTCTTGAGTAGACTCCCTATGTGGAAAATAGCCTCTCAACTTCCATTTCTTGGAAGGCTTCCTAGTTAGGATATTATCTTCCTCATGCCTTAGAGATTCAATATGCTTGAGACTTGTTTGTGTTGTTTTTTTTTTTTGTGTGGAAGGAACACAATGAAGTTTACTTGCCAATTACTTAATGTGAGAGTGGATACTTGGTAAAATTGAGATTAAGATTCCAAGTTGGTAGAATAGGGATTTATCATTAGCTGGAAAGAACACCATGCATTCCCACATCCTGCAAATTATTCATGTGCATTACTCCTTCCTTCAATTCCCCAATGACTCCAAGTAGTGCAAGCTTGAGAAGGTCCTTCAAAATAATCCATGTGTGAGACCGAAGAGAAGTCATCTTAAGTGGTAGCCGGACCCACACTCCGGACGGGATCCCTACTCCAAACGGTTTAAGGTCTAATTGGGACTTTCTACCGGGGAGATCCCCTACTGTTGGCCGGACAAATTTTCCCGTCAACACCATGGTAACATACCAGGAGGGTGGAAAGGCTTAACTATTGTTTCTTAGACGATATATAAAATGGATAAATAACATGAAAACATTTGGATATTAGATGTTAGCACCTAGTGCTTTTGTTTCAACAACAAAGTGGTTAGGACCATATGTGGGAATTTTGCATGGAAAATGCAATCAAACATCATAGTATTTTCCCCCATGAATATCCATTTTTTTTTATCTAGTGGATAGCACTCAAATTTCGAGGTTCCCTTCTGAAGAGAAATTTTTTTTTTTAATTCTTGTCCAATCATACCTTTTCATATGAGCTAGACTCTATGGGGATTTAGAGATGGATTGAAATTTAGCAGCAAAAATATCTAGTGTTCGTGGACTGCTTATGGCTCTCCTACCTCACTTCTAAAGTTAGATAACTACTTCATCTCAATAAAGGACATTATAAATGGAATGAACTATGAGGTCCAGATCATATTTATTGGTTTGCATGGAAGGATATTTATAGGAATCTGATACTTAGTAAGAAGTAGAAGACTGATTACCTAGAAATAATCAAAATTATTGACAGTCATGACAGAGTTAAGGTAGCCATCATAGGCTTTGAGTCAATTAGGATAAACATACTTTGAAGTGTGGAATGATAACCAATCTATCCTATAATTTAAATCTCAAATGCCATATTGTCATTGAACCCCAAGACCAGTAGTGTGACTGCAACATCTAATTCGAAATGGTCACTTATAATCAATGTTGCAAACATCAACATTGATATAAAATCAACAAGGGTCAAAAAAACCATAAAGTCATAAAAATAGATAATATTGGTAAAAATCAACAAACATCAACAAAATTAATATTCCACCAAAATATTTGTAAAAATTGCAAACAACAACTAGGCCACAAAATCACGATTTCATAAATTTTTCATGATAAAATTGAGATGTTTGCAACACTAGTTATAATGATGAAAAATCATGGTCGAAAATTAGAAAAAGGCTAAATACTATCTGCTCAACACTAAATATTTTAATCCTAAAATACTTGGATGATGAGAATTGATTCCAGGACTAGCTAGAAAGTATAAACTTCCTAGAATTGGTGTCAAAAATGGTTTTTTGGTACAATGTGGAGAGGGGTGAATCTAAAGCATGTATTTTAGAACAGTGAATTTTCCATAAAGTTTGTGGTATCATATCAGCTGGTAGTTTTCACAATATATTCTCTAGTTATTTTCATTGGAGGGAAGGTAATTTCAGAAACCCTTGGTTACGTAGGAAGTTAACTCGGTCATTCTAGTCTATTCTTAAATGCACTTCTCTTTTATATGGAAAGTAAGTTGCGATGTGAATTTTGATGATTCAAAAAGTTTCTTAACATGAATTTTAGTTGTTTTGGCAAAAAAATATCTGGGGTCTATTTTTGAGAAGTTAACAACATTTGTGAAACACAAAGTACCAAGTAGTACAGAAAGCAAACAAAATATTTGATATTATGTCTTATATTACATGGGCCAAACCAATATTAAGACTATTTTGAAAGTTTCCTCACTGTGGAATAATATTAAACAGATGTTATCTAGCAATTGTTTGACATTAAAAAGTATATTTATGATCGATACAGTTAGCTAACTTATATAATGCTTGCCTATACAAAACTTGGAGATGTTAATAGCAAAATCAATCCTACCTCCATCTTTATGGAGATCAGAGGTCCACAAAGTGAGATTATCCCTCAAGTGATCCATGATTAAAGTGTTATCTTTGTATGAATATTCATTCAAGGTGTTAAGCTTTGTAACAGATTCATCAAAAGCTTGCTTGGCTAGATGACAAGTCCTGCAACACACATAATATATATGAAAAAAATGTCATAGAAAATCTGGCATATAATCACTTCTAAATTCACTAGGATACTTAAGCATACTATGTATATCAATGTGAAAGGGCAAACATGCATACCTTTCAGGTGAATTTATTATTTCATAATAGAAAATAGAGAATTTCAAGTCCAATCCAAGCATGATTGGATGAGTTGGCGCTAAATCCGACTCTGTAGTACTTGAAGCTATTTGTAGTAATGCATCGTAAATTGTAATAAATGACAACTCTGGCCAAACTCTTTGGACCCAAGTACTTTCATCGAAAGGACCATCGATATTATAACAAGGAAACAAAAAGCTTCTCAACAAGGACAACTACACTAGTTTTCACCCAATAGAATGATGCACACATACAAGCAACAAACACACTAAAGTAGTTAAATTGTAAATAAAGTAATAGAGTAAATTGAAATTTGAAACCTGAAATTGGAACAACATAAATTTTCTATGAAGAACTTATACCAGCTAAAAAGGCCATCAATAGTATATAGCAAGGCCACAAAATATTTCTCAGGAAGGAAAACAAGATTGGCTTTAATTGAATCTATAGGCTATCTTCTAAGTTATATGTATGCAGCTTTAGGGAAACTTGTGAGAGTGACTTTATTTTCTAATTCATAAAACGCCCATGGAATAGTGAAAAGGGAAATTCAAAAATCAGAAAACTAGAAATACACTGCAGCACCATCCAATCCAAATTAGTCAACTCAAGAAAGCACTAGAATAAAATAACATAGAGCCAACCCATTAACCATCATATTTACCTAGGCATAATATAATCTTCAAGAGGAAGCATTATGTTAGTTTCAATCTTTAAATATATAATAAAGGAATAATCAAAACCAATGAAACTACCACCGTTCACAAAGGATTGATAGAGCTTCAAGAAAATTAAAAGACCACTGGCGCATGCTCCTTACCCAGATATCAATTTTCTTTTGAAGGTAACAAAATCCCACCTATAAATTTTCACACATTTCACAGAACTTCCCCAAGGCCCGATCAATAAAAAGGTCTCTAATAGTGAGCATGAAATTCACACTCCTCTAATGATGGGAATTCTTCTACTTATGGTGCATAGAGTGAATTAAAAGAGTATTGTCACATGCTTCTTACCACAGATATCAACTTGTTTTAGAAGGGGAGAAAAATATCACTTGTCAATTTTCACATGTTGCATAGAAAATCTTGAGGAATCTCCAATAGTCACAGTGAAATTCACAGTCTCTGGCATAAATAAAATATGATGAAAAGTTTGAACGTCAGCCAAATTTTTTATTGGAAAAGAAATTAATGACTAAAAATCAATAAGAAAGTTAAGAAAATCAATTGTTAGGACCTAAATCATGCCTTCCACTGGAAATCCCCAAAACAAACCGGACTTAGTGGAAAAATAGACAATTCCCCGCATCTAAAATTTCAGTCCAAATTATCATAAAGCCACCATAACAATCAACTTCACCACAGGATGTAACCTTTGGAAAATGAAATCCTCTTTGTTAAGTAGATCACTAATAAATTTATACATTTCCTTATCTTTTAGTTACACTACTAAACCCTTCAACAATTAAATAGTATGATACATCATATTTTAAACTAAGATTTCTACCTGGTAAGATTTCAAGGACTGGTCGATGGCTTATTTTCTCTCATTTCCTATTTTGAATTCAAGAAGATAATGGTATTCATGCCCTTTCCTGTGTAATAACAAAAACCCAACATCCATAATCCCAAAAATAAGAAAACCCAAAATATTAATATCCACGTTGCACAAAACTTTCACGGGTCAATATAAGAAAAATTACATTTTATAGTAAAAAATAGTGGATTCACCAATACTAGAGGAAGGAATGAGGTGCTCATCAATGATGGTAATAATATCATGGAAAATATTAGAATAATCTTCTCCAACTTTCTGTCTATACTCTTTGATACGCTTCACATTGTGATCATTTCCCTTCGCTTCCTCCTTCTACTCAATATAAGACATTATTATCCGCCACACTTGTCGAACCCCAATCACATTGTTTTACCCAACAAATAACATATTCCTTTCTTCTATAGTTAACTCCCCATCCAACTTCGCTACCATATTCATGGCTTCAACCATTTCTACACAAAGTTAACAATATACACATACATAACATCAAAGATCTATCATTTGATGTTGCAACTTCATTTTGCCTCTCACGATAGGGGTAATTCCACTAGATGCCTAGAACTGAATAGGAATCATAGTGAATAGTCAAAAAAGGAATGAAATTTTTACCATTGAAAATATATTAACTAAAAACATTTTTGGTAATTTGTTTCATGTTTGCATTTTTTGGGGAAATGGTTCATGTTAAAAGCTACTATATTTTTCCAAAATAATATGAAGTTTTTTGCCAATTTTAAGAAGGTTGTTCCCAAAAGTAAATCCTAACTCCAAGGACCCATTTTCACATTGTGATTGGCATGTTTTCCCAGTGACATTTTTGGCAGTGTCAAATCCCCAAGGTCCATTAGTTCACTTTTGCCTAACTTTGGGATAAGACAAGCCTTGAACTTGAACCTAGAACCCATTAGTTTACAAGCATATGAATGTTGCTTCCATTTTTCCAATATACAGAGGTTCCATGTGCTCTCTCTCAACATAACATAGGTTGTGGGAAGATGAAAATAAAGGTTTCACTCTCACCCAACAAAGGTTGCAAATAGTGGTTCCTAAAGGTAGCGAACAAAGGTTGCGAATATAGGTTGCAATAGACTGTGAATAAAGGTTGCAGAGGTTTCGAATAGGGGTTTATCTCTCTCCCAGAGGTCCTGATACTCTGCCTATTTTTGGCCTCCTGCTTGGCGAATATTTTATATATATATATATATATATATATATATATATATATATCTGTCTCTTTCTTTATTCATGTATTTATGCAATCCTTACTTATATAACTAATATTATTCTTTTTGTTTTATACCCCAATATCAATGCACGTGATATGGTATTGCTTCAATAATGAATCTACTGTGACCTACCTAGATCTCTATACATTTTGCAGTTGTTTGTGTGGTTTGTGTGCTCCTCAGTACAACTTGAGTGGTTGGGTCAAGATTTGGTCTCCTCGCTCGAGATGTTGGGTGGTTGGGTCAAGCTCTTCACTCCTCGCTCAAGCTTCTAATACCCTCGGTCGAACTCCAAACTCTGCGGTCTATGCAAAAAATGGCTTGTGCAGACCACGACCATAAGTTTTATAAGAAAAAGGGCTCGATCAAGCCTTTTTTTTTAATATAGCACACCCAAATTAATTTGGTGGGGAATTTGAAAACATTGCTTAATCGATTTCCTAGCTCAATCAAATGCCTAAGTAACCCCTAGTTACATAGGAGCCCAATTGAGGATTTTCTTTATTGGTTGATCAAGAAATATTTAAGCCCTCAAATATCTCAATTAGGGTATAAAATATTGATCGATCAAACACTTAAAATTTCTCGAGCGATTTTATTTTCTTCACCCCAAGCCCATGTGCTTGCCAGAAAATATAAATGAGCTTCAAAATTTCACCCTTATAATTTATGGAGAGTCATAGATATTCTAGCAAAGAAACTATAAGTCCTCTCAGTAGATGTATCATTACTATCTTTAGACATAAAAATCAAGAAAATAAAGGGAAACGATGCACACAATTAAAATCTCAACCATAAAAATAATATTAGACAACATTTTCCAATCACCAATTAGAACCATAAGAATATGGGATAGTGATCAGGTGCTCAAAAGTGTGCTAAAAAATATGCTCAAAAATGAAAATTGTCAAAATGGTGCCGAACCTAAATGACCACGTAGATATTGTCGTTCTAAATCTCGTGCAACTCATTTCGTGAAAAACCGACACCATATGCTCCCAGAAACGAGTTTTGTTTGTTTTCCCAAACAAGCAAAATTTTGACAAAAATTGTGTAGGCTACCTAGTCAGCATTCCATATAGCTGATTGGGCCTACTAATAAGGCATATTTGACTACGGTCATTGGAAAAATCTATTTGCACCACTAATCTGAATTTTTTTGGTACCGGTTTGGCATTTTTTGATTGGGTGGTTGGTGCTAACCATGAGCTACCACGTGTTCCAACTAGAGGCCGCCACATGGAAACCCGGGGGTGTTATAGGTAAATTTGGGCACCATTCCCAATGATCTAGTTAACTGGGTATCATCTCCAGGACCAATGATCAAGGATCTATCATTCCCTATCATTTTAGTCGTTATATGCCCTAAGACAAGAAACAAGACAAATCAAGCAAGACTTTCATCAAGCAAAGATTTCCATGGTTTGAAGCTTAATATTTAACATATGAGAGCTCACCAACACAGGCTCTAAGGGGCCTAAGTGCGTTGAATATGCAGGTAGCCCTATGCAAGGCTGCTATGCAAAGCACTTCCCAACATTCAAAGGTGCATTGGTCACATTGGGAGCGAAATTCTCATTGTTTCGAAATCTCCACTTGGCTAGTGCCTTCTAGAAGAGTTCACATGTGTCAAGCTTCGGATCCGAGTGTCCATTTGAAATATACATGACTAGAAACATGTCTTTCCTATTTTTGGAAAGTTATTGATTGCAAAACAACCTATAGTTCATCTATAAATTGAGCACAGATCTAAGTGCTTGAGGAGGAAGAATTTTAGTAGCGAAATGTTGGAGAATTTTCAATTGAGAGCTAGATTTGTGAAGATAATACTGGAGAGATTTATATTGTGATGAGGCTTCGAAATGTTTCTGGAAGGTCACTTCAAATCAGTCACTAGGTTGTAACCTCTCCTTCTATCATCAATAAAGAGTACTACTTATTTTTCCCTATATGCATCTATATTAGCTTTGATTTTCCATATTGCAAGATCTTGGTTGATGTATATGGTTTATGCTTTACTGATTTAGCTAACTAGCTTGAATAGATTTCCATATTATTTCATCTTCTACTGTTTCAGTGTTCTTTCTTGCAGGAAGCATTCAGCTCACAAACAGCTTGAATTTGAAGCTGTAGTGGAAGCGACAGAAGGAGCCATTTGGAAGCGACTGAACAAGTAAGCCTCCAATCCTCTCTGTGTATCTTTTTTGAGTTAGGAGAAATATTCGTATATTCTTTCACCTATTTTTCTAGACTAGCACCTGTCTAGGGAAGCGTGATTTATCCGTAATTCACAATTCTGGCCCAACAAATTGGTGACTCTACTGGGGATAATTTCTCTTAGTTCTAGGTGTTTAAGCCTCTAATTTTCTTTGTTTATCCACCCAGTAGTTGTTTCACATAAATATTAAACTTTTTTAGAGCTTAATTTGCAAAGAAAGTGAGTTAAACAATAGTGTTTTTCTTTGTCTACTGCGCCCAATGCACCCTTAGACTGGACACAGTGCTTTGCAGAGCACTGTCTCCCTTCCTAGCCTATGTTGTAGAGCACTGTCTCCCCTTGGAGACTGCATTGACTCCTTAAAGTGACCAAATTCCCTTGAATTTGACTTTGCAACTTGCTTCAGTTTTGTTTGCTGATGTGTTCTGAAAAGTTTGATGCTTAATTGACTAGTGACTCTATATACTTCTTCTCCTTTGACTGAAATTTTTTTCAATGTTTAAAAAAAAAAAAAAAAATTATCATTGACAAGTTGATTTCAAAGTATTTTTTATGGTCGCATTAAGAATCATTTGCTTTCGAAATAGGAAATTGTCGTAAAATCTCCATTTCCTTGATAGGATAAATTGCTGTTGAAATCCTCATTTTTCCTTCAAAAGAGAAATTGTCGTTTGTATTCTTCATTTCTTGAAAGTAAAAAGCATTTGAATTGTTGATTTAGTGCACCTAGTTTCTTTTCTGCATTCATAACATTAAGGAAACTGAAAAGAAAAACTTGCATATGCATGTAGAATAATTTGTGTTTTTGAAAAGGAACATTAGGAAATCTGCATTTAGTTTGAGATTCATTGATTTGTTTTTATTCATTGATTTTTTTGCTCTCAAATTATTTTCTTTCTTCCCTTAGTAGCTAGGTTATTCATTGAAAAAGATGAAAGTGAATTTTTTTTTTATCATTCTTATCTTGCATTGTAGGAATTTCATACACATCATCGCGGTGAGCCTTTGAAAGGCAAATTGTTAAGCAAGATCAACATAAAATTAATCTCAATTTACTTAACAACACTTTGGAACCATAACGATAACATTTAGAAGGTCTAGGCTAGAGACGTGTTCCGACATCATAAAACATAACAGCTGTCGTTAACTTGTTTGCGATACATTCCATGTGTGATACCTCACTCCACATATGTAAGTATATCGTAGCTCGTCCATGCACTTTCGGGTATATCGGGCATTGTTACAGTACGATAAGTATAAAGGGGTGCTCTCACCATACGGTTTCGCATAAGACAATGCTAATAAAGACTTGGGCCTCCACGTACCTTTGGGTATATTTTGGAGGACAACTTTTAGGTGCTATCCATCCATAGTGAACCCAGTCAGCTGCCTTGAAATTGTGATACACTGAACACAGCACTCGGGGAGATTACCTGCCTGTACTTCTTGGTTCGCCAAGAGGTATTCTGCAGTTCACAGTTTCTTGGTAAACCCTTTTGCCTAGCATTACCCTCTTTTTTTTTTTTTTGGATAAAATAAATCAATAATCATGGAAGAACAAAATCCTATCCCCCGTCATTTGCGTAGGTAAGATTTAAAACCACCTTTACCACTGGAAGTTACTTCTAGTAGGCGAAGGCGGTCTAGATCTACCGAATCAAGTACAATTCGTACCTCTGGAGAAACGTCATCTTTTAACCCAGAGTTAGCTCAAATTGTTTCCACAAATATCGGTTCGTCTACTGTTGTCGAAACAGAGTCTTCACAGCTACCCATGGTCACGATCTGTTCAATCGTTGAGACCATACCTCCTGGACCCGACGTTGTTCAATCAAAAATTGATCCAGATCCTGCCTCTTCTTTGCCAGAACATCTGAATCCTAAATTTGAACAACTGGAAGTTGTTCCTACCTTAGTCATCCCACAAAGTTCTATAGCTATCGAAACTCCTATATCACACAGTCAACCGTCTGAAATATATTTTGGGTCTGATGGTGAAGTTCTTCCTCCTGGTTTAATTGCGATTGAAGAAATCCCACAAAAAAATACACCTTTAACTCCAACCCATTTTGGGGGGGACCTTTACCTGTTCCAGTCTTTTCCTCAATCGTTTCCATCTGATTTTGTTGATCCTATTTCCATTCAATCTCCCATCAATTTTCGAGGGTATACATTTGGGCAAACAACTATGTCTGAGCCGACATCTTCGGTTGGGTCTGCTGTTCCAATTACGACAACTCCTACCCTTGCTACTCCGTCAATGTTCACAACCTCACCATAGTCATATTTTCACGGTGGCCCTTTGGTCCCAACAGGTTACAAATCATTATCTGGCACTTTCTCTGGTGCATATTCACGATCATGGTCTTTTCCAATGTCATCATCTGGTGTTTTAACTGGTAGTCCCATCGTCAATACTGAACGACTTGATTCATTACATACATCATTAGGGCAATATCAAGTCGGTCCTTTTGGGTCAATTCCTTTAAATACCATATCAAATGGAATCCTAGCATTCGAGGAACAATATTTTCCATCTTATTATCCTCCTTATGCTGGGGGGAAAAATTTGGTCACCCAATATGACATTACTTAGTCACTTTTTGGTAAAACTAATGTTGACATGAATGTTTGTCAATGGCAGCCCACTCTACCTATCCAACCACAAATGATTGTACGCTCGTATCAACTGATTCAACCTGTTACACCCACTTCATTACCACTTGTTAATACATCTATACCCCTGTTACAGAATCAAAATATTTTACATCAACCTTATTAGGTGAGTTCTTCAACTCAATATCATCAAATGTTGGGTCCACAGACTCAAAATCCTTTGGTTAATTTACAACAACCTGTATCAGGAATTATTTATTCACAAGCTGGTGTACCATTTTATGGGATGTCACAAACACAACCTGGTTATACATATCAACCGAATCCAACTTATACTAATTTGGGTTATAATATTGGTGGACAGATCCTTTAGCAGCCACAGGTGCAAATTCCTCAAACTTCATTTAAAAAATTATCATATCCAGGTTTTGGTCAACAGAATTCTCAAGCGTTTTCTATGCAAAACAACCCCTATTTGGGTTATTAGTAGCAAATTTCGGATGCTGGTGCTCAACGACCTGTTGCCCAAGAAATTCAATCTTACCCTGGTTATGATCAACCTGACCTTAATAGACAATTGCCTTTTGTTGCGACCTTGGAATTACAAGATTTAAACCGGTTAACCAATGATCTGATAAATTATGCTCCTTGGTGGTCGATGATACCTCATAAATAACCCTCCGATATTCCTAAATTCAATGGAAACCCTGGAGAAGATCCGTCGACTCATGTCATGACTTATCATCTATGGTGTTCATCAAATTCCCTGAATGCTGATTATGTTCGACTATGTCTTTTCTAGCGTACACTTACAGGTTTGGCTGCTAAATGGTAAATTGAGTTACCTAGATCTTCTTTAGAAAATTTCACTAACTTAGCTACTATCTTTTTTACCCATTTCCAGTTACCGATCAAATATGAAATTGGAACGGAACTCTTGACCAATTTCAAACATAGTAATGCTACTCACATTTCTGATCATATTCATGAGTGGCGTCACCGTCGACGAATGGTTAAGACATTTGTTCCGGATCAGCTCCTTGCTAAATGGTTCATTAAGTCCCTGTTACCATCTATAATTGAGGATGTGGCTAAAGGTGGCGTCGTCACATAAGAGCAAGTTATCGCTCGTGCCCAGTATTTATAATTGATTTACACTCAGTCTAGCATGCTCTATGAAAATTCCTAATGCGCTGCGATCTAATTTCAATGTTCCTCCTCAAATAAAGGACTCTCATGCCGGAGATGGCTTGATAGGAATTGAAAACACACACCATGCTACTGCATCTGATCCTACCCCTACTTCCAAAATTAATGCCATGTAATTTGACAAAGGAAAAAGTGACAAGCAACCAAGAAGTAAGAAAAACGGGAAATCAAAGAAAAATAAAACTTCTAACCCGCAATAACAATCATCTAATCAACCTTCAGGACCAAGGAAACCTTGTTATCCATGCATAATCTGTAATGAGGACCAATTTTTTAGGGATTGTCCTCACTGTGCTGAAGTCTCAAAAATCATCAAGACTTCCAATGCATCAACTATGTTGACAGACCCATTTCCAAATCCAGACACTAATTTTGTTTCTAAGGATCAACCTCCTAGTTCCCAAGTGTTAATGTTATCTACTAAAAAACCTTCACAAGGTATTTTGGTGTCAACACTGAATAAAGACTATGGTAGTCTGGCTACTGATCAACCTACTACCTCGACAACAAATCCATCTACTAAATAAGTACCACCTATTGTTATTCCTGAATTGACAATTAAGCCACCAAAGGGAGTAATTCATAAATCGAAATATAATCCTCAAGCAAGAGATGCACAAAATTATAATGTAGTTGAAGATTTGGCTCAATCCCCTTCAACTATGTCTGCTCTTGAGGTATTACAAAATTGTCCCTCCCAGAAGGAGGCTTTATTGTCGGCCATTGGTGGAATTCATCTGACTGATTCTAATCTTGTCATCTTTAATCATACGGGCTAGGTGTTGCAGCTACCAATAGAATTGGCATTCTCCATACAAGTAAATGTTCTCAATCACCTTGTTCATCGCACCTCTATTGATGAGGGAGCATCTACGTGCATTATGTCTCTAAACTGTTGGAGTTCTCTTGGCTCCCCACGATTATCACAATCATCAACGACGTTGAAGGCTTTTGATGGAAGAACATATAAACCTTGTGGTATTATCAATAACCTGCATGTCGAACTAGGGGGGAAAATAGTGAATATTGATGTTGAGGTTGTTGACGGACCCCTTGAATATAATATTTTACTTGGAAGACCATGGGTATATGCAATGACTGCCATTGTTTCTACATACTTTAGAATAATTTTCTTTCCACATAAAGGTACAATCATAGTCATTAATCAATTATCATTTTTTTCCTCCGCTTCACAGTTAACTGGAAGCATTTCGTTTGTTCACTTACCCTAACTAGAAATCCAGAACATTGGTGTAGGACTCTTAAAGGATTCCACTCTTATGGGAACCTTTGCATTACCGCTGCCCGAGACGTCAGCAGAAATTGCAAGTATATAGACCTGCTACATGGTCTCTTCCACTCTATCTGGCTTAAGGGAGAGTACGGGTGATTCTGAAATTTCTACATTGGATGATGTTTTACTGCCCAACCTTATTGAGCTAGCATAGCAATCAATCTATTTAGCTTGGGCGGCATATCCGAAAACAGCGTCGCTGAATGTTTGGGTTGATCGTTCCTTAGATTTTGGTACTCCATCTGATCCATTTTCCTCCAAATTTTTGAAAAATGAAAATATTTTGGAAGCTATGATGTCAGAAGGAGAAAAATGGGAAGATTATCATCATCATTCCCATATTCCAGATTATGAAGAAAAAAATCTCAGTGAACTATATCACCCATCCATCAAAACTTTATTTTCGAATTCTTTATCGATTTTGAGCGAAACTTATCAAATATCAAAGAAATGATTTCTATCGATATTTCGACCAAACTTGGTGTTGTAGAAAATATTCATGTCAGTGTATCTTTTTCTCCATCAGAACTTGATTCATATCGCTCTCTTTTTCATGAATTTCATGACGTATTCGCTTGGTCTTACGAGGAAATGCCAGGCATAGATACTATTATAGTTGAACACACTATTAATATGTATCTCAATATCAAACTAGTGCATCAATGGCTTCATCCTGTTCATCCGGAGAAAGCCACTGCCATCAAAGTAGAAGTTGAAAAACTTTTGCGTTTTGGTTTCATTTACCTTGTTCCGCTAACTGAGTGGGTTTCCAATATCGTTCCCATTATGAAAAAACAAGGAACCATTAGATTGTGCGTCGATTATCGGGATGTTAATCATGCTTGTCCTAAAGGAAACTATCCTACTCCCTTTATCGACCAGATTATTGACGATTGTGCTGGATGCGAAATATTTTCTTTCATGGATGGATTTTCTGGCTACAATCAAATTAATATCCGCCCAGATGACCAACATAAGACAAAATTCATCTGTCCCTAGGGCACATTCGCATATCAGAAACTTCCGTTTGGTTTAAATAATGTAGGGGAAAATTTTCAGAGAGCAATCGATTATGCTTTCAACGAAATTAAGCACATTGTTCAACCATATCTAGATGATTTACTAGCGCATTCACAAAACCGGACTGATCACCTGATGCATTTGAGAGCCATTTTCTTACGCTGCCGACACTACAAGATACACCTCAATCCATATAAATGTGTGTTTTGTGTTGGTTTTGGTCGATTGCTCGGATTCGTCGTCTCCAAATAAGGAATTCGAATAGACCCACTGAAGGTTCAAGCCATTCTTAATTTTCCTGCACCATCAAACTTACTTCAGATACATAAAATTCAAGGAAATGTTAACTTCCTGAGAAGGTTCATTCCAAACTATGTCGAAATGGCTAAAGGATTTACTCGGTTATTGAAAAAGGGGGTTCCCTTCCATTGGGACCAAGTTGCGCAAGCTTCTTTTGATGCTGTCAAGGACACTCTTGTCTAAGCTTCATTAATGAATCCTCCAAATTATCAAAATGATTATTTCGTATATATCATTGCGGCTGAAACGACCATCGCTATGGTTTTGTTCCAAGAAGAAGATGGAATTGAACATCTGATCTATTATTTGAGTCGTAATCTCAATGATACAGAAGTTAAGTACTCGTATGTGGAAAATATTGCCTTGGCAGCCATTCAAGCTGTCCAAATATTTCACCATTATATCCTGCTCCGAAAAACAACAATAGTTTCGGATTGCAACCCCATGACTTACATCTTATCACGTCAATTGCTAGGTGGAAAATATTCAAAATGGATTGTCATTTTGCAGGAATTTGATTTGGAATTCATCAAATCCAAGTCAAAGAAGTCTTTAGTTTTGGCTGAGCTTCTCTGTGACCTTCCCTCTGATAGTACTCCTACTACGTCAGAACCATCTATTCCAGATGAGTCTCTGTTTCTGATCAGATCATTTGATCCTTGGTATGGGTATTTCATCATTTATCTCCAAACCCAAACTTTTTGACCTGATACCTCTCACTCTGATCAGCGACGTATTCGATACCAAGCCAAATATTATCTGATCGTCGGCAATACACTTTATCGTCGTGGTGTCGATACCATTTTAAGGAGGTGCCTCGCTCATGAGGAGGCTGAAAAAGTGTTAAATGATTTTCGTGATGGAGCTTGTGGTGGACACTTATCTGGACATGCTACCACACAGAAGATACTCCACGCCAGTTCCTTTTGGCCTACTATTTTTCGAGATTTCATCCTCACAGTCAAAATTTCTCATGCATGCCAGATTTTTTATTGTAAAATCTACAAACCGCCAGTGCCAATGCATCCTGTTTTCTTTGCTAGACCATTTACGAAATGGGGTATTGATTTCATGACCTGTAACCCTCCTTCATCTGGGGGGCATGGTTATATTATTGTTGCAGTCAACTATTTTATCAAATGGGCTGAAGCAATGCCTACATTTAATAACACAGGACAAACAACTGCATTGTTTTTCTTCAACCATGTTATTGCACGGTTTGGGGTCCTAGAGGCTATAGTTACGGATCATGGGAAGCATTTTCGCAATCATATGATGTCTAAATTGACTGCCAAGTTAGGATTGTCGCATGATAATTCTACTCCTTATTATCCATAATCAAATGGACAAGTTGAGGCTATTAACAAAATTCTTAAACGAATGCTTCAACGAATGATAGGAGTCCATAAAAGGAACTAGCACTTGATCCTGTACTCCGCCTTGTGGGGGTATCGAACCTCGGTGAGAAACACAACTGGATTTACTTCTTTTCAATTGGTGTATGGTCTGGAAGCTATCTTACCAATCCAATGTGAAATATCATCGTTAAAACTCGCGATAGACTTGTTACCTGACACCTCAGAAGAAGAAGTGCATCTCCTTAACCTCATCCATTTAGATGAAACACTTCATGAAGCCCAATTCGCCAAAGAATCACATAAGAGATAGATAAAGGCGCAATACGGCAAAAATGTCCAGCGCTCGCATCTACTTAGAGGGAAACTTGGTCCTTCTTTATGACCAAGAAGATGAGGTAATAGGTACAGGGAAATTCGAGCCATTATGTCATGGCCCATATATTTTCAAAAGTGTTCTTGCTAAGAGTGCCTATGAGTTAGTTGATTACGATGAGATTCCATTGGCATAGCCTAGAAATGGGTTGTATCTTAAACGTTACTATGCTTAATCATTAGCGTAGTAATTTTTTTTATTATATTGCTTATATGCTGTTGATTTGCATTCACTATCTTCATTTTTTTTTTAGAGTTTTCTTGACGTTAGTAATCCGCTTTACATTTTATGGCAGATGTCTGAATATTTGGAACCATTTTTTGGATATGTTGATGGTGCTAGTAGTAGTACGCAGAATCTATCCTCTATAGCGTGGGCCATTTTTTCTCCGAACAGGTGAGTTAGTGAGTTTTCAAGGGATTTGTATTGGTAGATCAACGAAAAATATCGCTGAGTATAGAGCGTTGATCGAACTTCTCTCTGATTCCATTTCATTTGGTATTAACCACATAATCATTATATTAGACTCACAACTTGTGGTATTACAACTTACTAGTGTTTATACTGTTAGAAATCGAACACTTCTTAGATTATTCCTAAGAGTTCGATTTTTGGAAAGACATTTTGATTTTGTTCAATATCAACACATTTCCTGAAATTTGAACACTTTAACTGATTCATTAGCTAATCAAGTTTTAGACAAACATCTATGACATAGGTAAAGAAAATATTCACATCATTGAATAGGATTACGCATTAAACATAGGAAAAACTTTGAAAACATATAGATAGATAGTTATAGGTTTTTTACAAAATTTGTGCCCAAGACACATTGTTCATCTGACCACAAAATGTATGAAAATGTCACAAGTAAACTAGTGGTGCTCGTGGTAACATGCTATAGATCTAGCGATCCTATGAAGCAACCGCATCCAACGGTTAGGAATCCCAATTGTGTGTCGCTACAGTCGCATGGGAAGCTCTTTGATCCGGTAATCCGGAATCCCGAAGGTCAACCCCTCTATGTGTTACTGAAGCTTAGCTAGAGTCTCAGCCATTTCAAGGTCCTGAAGGACTACTCTCCCCACAACCCTCTCTGTTGGTGCATCTACTTCACGCTCTGGTTCCTCTACTGGTTGAACATGACCGATATCTGCATTACATAAAACATTTAGTTTAGTCTTGGAAAGAAATAAAAACACAAAAACATTGTATAAACCTTAGAAAAAACAAAAAACATGTTCAAAACATTCTTACTAATTGCACACAATCGACCGCTAAAGTTCAGGGGAAAAATCAAGTTCAGAACTCCAAAATGAAAATGGTAACTATGGAATGGTAAAAACGAATAGTGAAACTACTTTTTATAGTCATTTAATTGTCTGCAAGTTAAATTTATTGCTATGACTATGGTTTTATTATGTTTTTTAATCATGAAACAGGTATTTTTAATCCATTTGATGTTGTTATGAACAGAAAATACAACTGATGAACAGATTAGTCGTGCAGATTTCTTTTAAAGAATGACTTGACCACAAAGCATACTTTTTCTCCTTATTTTTCGAGCTTTGTTAAAAACAAAAAAGGATTTGAAGCGCACTTTTATCTCTTTTTAGAGCTTCTATAACAATGAAAAAGGAACCCCTGGATTCTTCTTTCAGTTCTTTTCAGACTTCGATAATGTGAAAATATTGCCGAGCACTTGTCTTTTCGAGCTTGTTAAAGTAAATGAATTGATATCTACTCAGTATAAGTTTAACCCTTTTCCGGACTGAGATGGATTATTTACGAAAAAGGAAAACCTTGGTTAAACATGACCAAATATGTTCTTTCAGATATTATTTTACACTTTTTCGGATCTGAGAGACAAATTTACGAAAAATTACTTTTGGAGTTCTCTTTCGTCTTTTTTTTCAGACTCTCTAAATACAGGGCTATCACTGTCATTAAGCTCGTAAAAACATAAAATAGCGACGGGCTTGTCGATCATGGCAAGAATCGAGTTTCATTCATCACTAGACTAATTTCAGGTTATTAAAAATACTCATAACAGGTTATTCCTCTATTTCTAAAAACTAATTTCACCTGTATGGACTCTCTTTTCATCACTAGACTCGTTAAATTATCAAATAGCGATACTTTATTCACCCGAAGGGTTGAATTATAGATCAAGAAAATGTTATCCTCCTCAAGCTTGTTAAAAAATAAAGAGGTACTGGTCGACAAATGACCGGGGAAAATTTGGGAAAAGTAAGAAAAGTTTCTTTTTGGTAGCAATTTGCTCTTGAACATGACACTTCTTGCACTCCATGTCCGTGACTATTTGGGTTGGGTAATCATCTTGATGGTTCATTCACACCTATGGTTCATCATACCTTCACTTCAATTTTGGGTCAATCTTGCCAACTCATCACAGTGTCGCCGATATGTTCAAGAGAAGTCATCCAGTGATTAAAAACTCATCCTTCTACAATACTCGTAAACCTTCATTTTCATGACTGTCATCCCTGAAAAATTGCTATATCAAGTCATAACCTTGTCTCCGAAATCAATAACTCTTGTTTTGCGATAAGGTGACTTCCTGTCGACGACAAATCAATATCCACGAATTTCACTTAGAAACATTAGATTCCAGTATCATGAGGCTTGTTACAGCATCGACAAGATCCTCGCTTCCGAACCTTTGACCGAAAGATTTTGTTTGGCGTTCGACATCAAATCATCTATTCATGCCTTAAAAAATGTACTGCAGTACCTTGAGGGCCATTGACATTAATGGTGGTTCTCTCGCGTTTGTTAATAGCTCACATCATTGGCTGGTAATCAAACGATGTCTTTCTATGTTCGACTACAAATCATATATTCGTGTGGCTAGACTTTTTCCCGAATGATCGAGTGAATGAGATAAGAAGACCCCAGATATAGTTTCAGCCATCCACGCTACGATTTCAGGATTTTTGTACACATCATCTATACGGTGACCTTACATACAGATTGTCATCCAAACATGGGCCTATATCCGTAGGCATGTCTGCATCTGGGCAACATTCCAATGTAGACGACTTTCTGAATTATGTACATGTTATTAGATTGTTTATGTGTTGAATATGGGAATGCCTATCCTCAAAAATTATGATCAAAAGAGGATATCACATGATGTAATGTATTGTAATATTGATGCAGGTGACCACTCCGCTTCGTTTCCAGACTCATCACAGTGTAAAGCATCTCAATCAAATTTTCTTATTATTTGGATCTCATGCTTTAGGGGGCAATTGTTATAGGTCAATTTGGGCACCATTCCAAATGACCTGGTTAACTAGGCATCATCTCCAGGACCAATGATCAAGGGTCTATTATTCCCTATCATTTCAGTTTCTATATGCCCTAAGACAAGAAACAAGACAAATCAAGCAAGACTTTCATCAAGCAAAGGTTTCCATGGTTTGAAGCTTAATATTTAACATATGAGAGCTCACCAATGCAAGCTCTAAGGGGCCTAAGTGCGTTGAATATGCAGGTAGCCCCGTGCAAGGCTGCTCTGCAAAGCACTTCCTGACATTCAAAGGTGCGTTGGTCACATTGGGAGCGAAATTCTCATTGTTTTGAAATCTCCACTTGGATAGTGCCTTCTAGAAAAGTTCACATGTGTCAAGCTTCAGATCCAAGTGTCCATTTGACATCTACATGACTAGAAACATGTCTTGCCTATTTTTGGAAAGTTATTGATTTCAAAACAACCTATATTTCATCTATAAATTGAGCACAGATCTAAGTGCTTGAGGAGGAAGAATTTGAGTAGAGAAATGCTAGAGAATTTTCAATTGAGAGCTAGATTTGTGAAGCTACTGCTAGAGAGATTTATACTGTGATGAGGCTTGGGAACATTGTTGGAAGGTCACTTCAAATCAGTCACTAGGTTGTAACCTCTCCTTCTATCATCAATAAATAATATTGCTTATTTTTCCCTATATGCATCTATATTAGCTTTGATTTTCCATATTGCAAGATCTTGGTTGATGTATATGGTTTATGCTTTACTGATATAGCTAACTATATTGAGTGGATATCTATATTATTACATCTTTTTTTGTTTCATTGTTCTTTCTTGCAGGAAGAATTCAACTCACAAACCGCTTGAATTTGAAGCTGTAGTGGAAGCAACAGAAGGAGCCATTTGGAAGCGACTGAATAAGTAAGCCTCCAATCCTCTCTAGTATTTGTTATGAGTTAAGAGAAATAGTCGTATAGTATTGCATATGTTGTTCTATACTAGCACCCGTCTAGGGAAGCATGATTTATTCGTAATTCACAATTCTGGCCCAACAGGGGGCCACCAAAATTTTTGGTTAAGTTTTGAATTACCTCCACAATATTCGACACCGAGACTAAATTGAAAATAGTGCAGAGCCATACTATTCGGGCTACCATAGTCATTATTAAACCATAACCCACTAATTTTATTTAAATTTTATGTGGCGAAGTGTTGGGGTAAGGGGCCAGGGCTTATCCCCAACCCACACTATAGATATGTGCACATAAATGTTGGCCCGGAACCAGGGGTGCCATCCTATTAATATTTTTTTATTAATTAAAAAAATTGGCCCTAAAGCCTTAGCATGCATTTTACTGGTCCCACAATTTGTGCCGAAAATGTGACAAATTGTTGCTCCGTTAGCGTAATTCACGGAGAAATTGTAGGACATTTCTGGAATTTGGGGAATTTTTAGAGCGACTAGCAGCAAAGCTAGGGAAACCCATAACTTCTTCCATTTTTTACCAATTTGGGAGTAGAAGGAGGCTAGACAGGCATTTTTTACAGTTTTGAAGCTAACAAAACAGGTTTTGAAGCCATTGGAGCACTGTAAATTGATGTAATCACAATTGTTGAGAATAATGATATAGGGCCAAGCAATTGGAAGCTAGATCAAGAGACATAGCCCAAGAGGGGTGAACTCCTTCATCACTTGCTGTGTTGTGGTTATTTTTATGGTGTATTTATCTGTTGTTTTTTTCTATTTCAGAGTTTAAATTCATGCTTTATGTGTATAATAAATAAACATAAAGGCTCATAAATCTTAATTTTAATACTTACAATTTTTACATCCTCAAGCACATTTACATTAATATATCATTCATATCAAGTTTGGAATCAGAGCTTAGGTTTTCTTTGCTGGTGTGAGGATTTAATTGTTTGCAAGTGTTTCTGATGCTTACAAGGTTGAAGATCAAGAGAGGAGAAGTAAAGCTTGTGGGTGCAGGTTCTCAATTTGAGACAAGGACAAGAAGAGCACATTTGCCACAATTGCCACCACAAGTTTCACCTCAAGTTGTACCTGAAGCTTTAGTAAGCATGTCTCATGAAGGAGGAGCTGATAATATGTCAAAGGAAGAGAAGAATTTCAGAAAATATTTATTTTACATGAATGAAATGGTGAAGGTTCTCTATGAAGAGATAAATTCAATATTGCAGGGTGAAAGTTCCAAACCTTCAAAAGGAGAGGGTTCTTTTGCAGGAAAAGGAGGAGATTATGACAAGCCTTCAAAAGGAAATGGTGACAAACCACCCTCTTTTCCACCATCATCTTCACCTCCATCCTTACATTCATCTTCTTCCTCTTCCACAACAACTGTTACTCAAACACATCCACATACCCCAAGGGTTCATGGTAAAACCCCCTTATTAAAACTTGATATCAAATTTGAGCTGTCTATGTATAATGGTGAAGTGAATGTTGAAAGACTTGATAATTGGGTTCATCAACTTGAAGTTTATTGTAGGATTCTAAACATCAAATACGATGAAACAAAGATTCAACTAGCTTAATTAAGGTTGAAAAGTTTTGCATTGATTTGGTGGGAAGCCAAAACACAAGAGGATATGAAAAATCATGGTGAGGTATCAACCTCTTGGATAGATTTTATTGCTGCACTTAGAAGAAAATTTTATCCATTAGTTTTATGCAAATGACTATTATGGATTGGCATAATTTTATACAATTAAAGGGTCAAAGTGTGCAAAGTTACACCCAAGAGTTTAGAAGAAGGTATTTTATACTAGGTGTACACTTGCAATCAAAAGACACTTTGTTTAAATATATTGGGGGTTTACATAGTTATTTGAGGCATACTATCCTTATTTTTAATCCTACAAGTTTAGATGAGGTTTTTGTTCAGGAAACACATCTTGAAGCAAGAGGGAAAAAAATTTCACAAGAGGGTAGCAAGAAGGCATTCACAAGTGGAGACAAGGGTAAGAGTAAGTTCAAAGGGAAAGGAAAGAATAATGCATTCGTTAAGAAGGAAGGAGAAAAATTAACATGCAAACATTGTTCCAAAGAGGGTCATGATGAAGCTCATTGTTGGAAGCTTCATCCTGAGATGAAACCAAAGAAGTTTAACAACAAAGGTTAGCAAAAGACAATTGCAACTACACAACATGACATAGGCTCCGATTCAGGAGATGAAACAAAGATCACAAAAATGGGAATGGAAGGTAAGGACATAACAAGAACAAGCTCTTTAATTTGTCCTAATGATACTCAAGATGAGAAAACAAGAATTGAACTTTTCCATATTCGGGTTATTTCAAAGCATACCAAAATCGATACACTCTTTGATAGTGGTTCACAAGAAAATTTTGTTTCCAAAGACTTCGTGAAGAATTTAAATTTAGAGACCATTCCTCATCCAATACCTTATCATTTAGGTTGGATATGAAAGGATGCAAACTTACAAGTGACGAGGAAATGCATACTTAGATTTCAATTACAACAAACTTTCTTGATGAAGTTGAACTTGATGTAGTTCCACCTGATATTTTCCAAAATTGTTTTGTGAAGCCCATATTTGTATGATAGGAAAGATATTTTTCATCGCCATGAAAAAAAGTATCACTTGTTAAAATATGGTATTGAGTACATTGTTAGAGCACAACAACATAAACTAAATATGTTACCTGTAAATGTCATACAAATGAAGAGACTCTTTAACTCTAGCAATAATTTTGTGCTTTTAATGGTCAAACAAAAGAATGATGTTGAGAATGAAGCTTTTAAAGGTTGTGACTCAATATTAAAATCTAATTTGGTTGAGGTTTTTAACCAATATGATGAGATGTTTCAGGAGCCAAAAGGATTTCCTCCCAAGAGGGAAATCCAATGTGAAATACAATTGCAGCAATATTGTCCTCTTCCTAACATTGGCATGTATAGGATGTGATGGAAAGTGAAAAAATTAAAAATAAAATTCAACGGTTGTTGGAAAAAGGGATCATCAGACCAAGTACTTCGCCATGTGGGTCACCTGTTGTTTTTGTGCCAAAGAAGGATGGAACATGGCACATGTGTGTGGACTACAAAATTATGGTAAATAACTGTTACCCACTTCCTAGAATAGATGATTTACATGATCAAATGAATGATGCAAAATAATTTACTAAGTTGGACTTAAGGAGTGGCTATCATCAAATTAGAATTTTTGAAGGTGACATACGGAGGACAACATTCAAAATAAAACAAGGTTTGTTTGAATGGCTAGTTATGCCTTTTGGTCTTTGCAATGCTCTTGCTACCTTCATGCATGTGATGAATGTTTTATTGAGGCCATTTCTAGATGAGGCCATTTATTGAGGTCATTTCTTAGATAACATCTTTATTTTCAGTAAATCTCAGGAAGAAGATGTCATGCATGTCAAAAAGGTACTTTATGTCTTGAATAAAGAAAATTTGTTTTTAAAGAGGTCAATGTGTGAGTTTGGAAAAACTTCTTTAGTGTATTTGGGTCATATTGTTGGAGGAGGTGAATTGAAAATAGATCCCTCCAAGGTCAAAATATTTACGGAGGTAAGAAAAATTTTGTGAGCAGCCAAATATTAGAGGAATTTTATTGCTAACTTCTCTTTTATCACAGCTCTATTGCATGCATTGACAAGTGTGAAGTAGGTCTTCCAGTGGGGAGGTAAACAACAAAAGGAATTTGATGCATTAAAGGAAAATATCAGTTCAGCTCAAATACTTGCACTTCCAGACTTAATAATTTGAGATTCAGACTGATGCTAGTGACTATGCCATGGGTGTTTTCCTCATGCAACATGGTAAGCCCATTTGTTTTCATTTAGAAACTTTTAATGGTGCAGTGATTAATTATCCTACATATGACAAGGAATTGTATGCATTGGTGAAAAGTTTGGAAAAGTGGAAACACTACTTGATGGGTAAGGAAACAATAATTCACACTGATCATCAGCCATTGCAATACTTGCAATCACAAAAAAAGTTGCAACAATCAAGGCACTTTCGATGGATGGGTTTTCTTCAACAATTCCACTTGGTGATAAGGTATAAGAAAGGTATCTACAATAAAGTTGCTGACATGATATCTAGGCCTATTGTTAGTGCTCCTACTATTCTTCAGCATAATTTTGTTTTGCATGAGAGCTATGTTGAACAATATTCTTTAGATAGTGATTTTCAAGATTTATATGCAACTTTGAGTCAAGGGAACCAAGTAGAGGAATTGGATTATAACTTGTTGTACATTCCTGGTAAGATTTTTATTCTAAGATTTTTATTCCATCGGGAGAAAGAGTCATCATTATAAGAGAGGCACATACTTCTCTTATTGCTGGTCATTTTTGTGTAAGTAAGATGATGTCACATCTATAGAGGTATTGTTATTGGCATCGTATGCTTGAAAGTGTGTCACATTTTATTAGAGGTTGTTCATTATGTGTTTTCATTAAGCCTAGAAATAGAAAGTTAGGATTGTACACATGACTTCCAGTACCTTCTTGTCCATGGGAGAGTGTTTATACGGAATTTGTTTTAGGTCTTACTATGTCAAAAAGGAATCATGATTATCTTTATGTAGTTGTGGATAGGTTCAACAAAATGTGTATTTTAATGCCATGTAAAAAGTAAATTACAACTACAAAAACTGCTCAGTTATTCTTTCAGAATGTATGGGTGCATTTTGGATTGCCCACATCCATTATTAGTGATCGCGATTATCGCTTTTTTGGGAACATTTGGTCAATATTATGGGGATTCATGGACACCAAATTGAAAAAGAGTACAACATTTCATCCGTAAATGGATGGTCAAACAAAGGTGGTGAACAGGACGGTGATACATCTTCATCGCGGTTATTGCAGCAAGCATCCTAATTTGTTGAATGAACATTTGAGCTATATTCAACATGCTTACAACCAGGCCAAGCAATCTTCAACTCAAACATCGCCATTTGAGGCATTTTTGGGATACTTACCCAAGTCTCCCTTGGATTTCATTTTTGGAAAGGATGTTGCTATTGATGGTCATAGTGACATAGAAAAAGATAAAAGGTTCATTGAAAAAATCCAATTGGTACATCAAATAGTTCAAGAACAGGTGGAAAAGAGCCAACTCAAGTAGAAAATAAGGCATGATAAGCATCGTGTAGAGCACAATTTCCAAGTCGGTGATGAATTTTGGCTTCAAATTAGCAAAGAAATGCTTCAAGATAAGGTTAAAAACTGAAACCAATTCGATATGGTCCATTCATAGTTTTAGAAAATATTGGTGATAATGCCTTCATGTTGGATTTTCCTTCATATATGAAAATTTATGTTGTTGTTAATGTTGATAAATTAAGGTTGTATGAGCCTCCTTTGATTGAATATGAAGGAGAGAATTTTCAGATTCCTTCTATTGAGGATTTCTCTCCTGAATACCTTGAAGAACTACAACAAGATACTATTATTGACAGAGAACACGGACTTCAAAATGAGGGAATGTGGAGTACCTTTGTGTGGGGCTCAAAGAAATAAATCCAGGCAAAGACAATTAGATTGAGATTTAAAAGATGAGGGAAATTTACCCTCATCTACGGAACAACTGAAAGTGATCTTTTCGGTTCCAAAAGCTTTCGGTGGGGAGGAGTGATCAAGTGCTCAAAAATATGCTAAAAAATGAAAGTTATCAAAATGGTGTGGAACTTAACGACCTTGTATATATCATTGTTTTGAATCTAGTGCAACTCATTTCACAGAAAGCTGACATCATATGCTCTCAGAAACGAGTTATGTTCGGTTTCTCAACAGACAAAATTTTGGCCAAAATTGTGCAGGCTACCCAGTTAGTAGTCCATACAGCTGGCTAGGCCTATTGACTGGGCATGGTTGACTGGGCTAATTGGACCAATCTAGTCGCGCCATTTTTCTGAATTCTATTGGTGCTAGTTTGGCGTTTTTTTATTGGGTTGTTGGTGGCCAACTAGAGGCTGCCATGTGGCCCAACTAGAGGCCGCCATGTGGTAGCCCAAGGGCCACTAATTTTTTTTGTTAAGCTCCAAATTACATTTTAGGAGTCGACAAGGAGACCACATTGCAAACAACGCAGATCCCTATCGGTCGGGCTATCATAGTCATTATTAAACCATAGCCCGTGAATTTTATTTAAAGTTGATGTGGCGAAGTGTTAGGGTAAGGAGTCAGGGATTAGCCCCAAACCCCCCTATATATATGAGCACATGAACTTTGGCGCGAAACCAAGCGCACAACCCTATTAATAAATTTTTTATTACTTAAAAAATTTGGGCATAATGCCTTGGCGTGCATTTTAATGGTCCCACAATTTGCACCAAAAATGTGCCAAATTGTCACTCCGTTAGTGAAATTCATGGCGAAATTGTAGGATGGTTCCAAAATTTGGGGAATTTGTAGAGCGACTAGCAGCAAAGCTAGGGCAACTCTTAACTTCTTCATTTTTTGACCAATTTGGGAGTAGAAAGAGGCTAGACAGGCATTTTTGATAGTTTTGAAGCCAATGGAATGGGTTTTGAAGCCATTGGAGCATTGCAAATTGGTGTAACTACCATTTTTTAGCATAATGATATAGGGCCAAGCCATTGGAAGCTGGACCAAGAGATGTAGCCTAGGAGGGGTGAACTCCGTCATCACTTGCTATGTTGTGGTTATTTTTATGGTGTATGTGTTTGTTGTTTTCCTATATTTCAAAGTTTAAATTCATGCTTTATGTGTATAAGAAATTAACATAAAGGCTCATAAAAAATAATTTTAATACTTGCAATTTATACATCCTCAAGCACATTTACATTAATATCTCATTTATATTAGATAGCTAAAAATCATAAATATAGGAGAAATACTTATAGTTCAAGCATGCAATCTATCTTCATAAACACATAATATAACTGGTGAGTTGTTAACATAACGATGATTATTAGATATTCATTCATGAACCTACTGGATTATGTATTGATTAAGAAAAATGAGGAATATCATAGTCCATAGTCCAATATGCATGAAAAATTATACTTAGCAGTATGTGTTAAGGTGGCTGGAAACTAAAGGAGGTAATTCCATTGTCCACCCAACCGTAGGTCAACTACATTGCAACTTTCTTGTAGTTGGCCACCCCTAAGCTAGATCCACATTCTGAGGGGTTGCTTGCTCATGGATTTCACACCAAGGGCTTGGATAGGCACTTAGGAGGTGGATTCCACTATCTTGGTGGTTTATTAACTGCTTTCTAGAAGTAACACCATGGTAACCCACTATTCTATGAGCTCATTCATAGACTTCAACCAAATTTTATAGTAGTTCAAATCAACACATGGTTCAATAAAAGCTCCATAATTGCTCTATCCTTTGCATTCATTTCTCCACAACTCCACTCTTAGCGTTAAACATCATCTATTCTCCAATGAGAGAGATTAAGAGAGAAAACTCATGCACACGATAAATGACCAACACAAGACTAATAAGATCAACTGATGAAAAGCCTATATTTATCATTTATTGCGCATATATATATATATATATATATATATATATATATATATATATTCCTCAACATCTCATCATGTATTTGATAAAATGCTCCTTTGGCTCTTTGATCCGCGAGGAGGAATGGGCACCGTCCTGTACCACTCACCACAACAACCCAATTTATTGGATTCCTGTTAGGTGTTGGCTTCTCTCCAATCACTTCTATTACCAGAATATGTCAGATAATGTGATTGGTTTTCAACTAGTGTCTTAGTTGTTTAATTTGACTAGGCATGGCTTCCAAGTTATCCAACCAAATAAAATTTTCCCTCAAGTTGTGGATTTGTAAGGTAGTGTGTCCCTCAGTCATTAGTTCATTAATTTTAATAACTTATTTAAAACATCGACTAGCCTTGGCTCCCCAGATTGGAAATATAGTCATACTTTAACATTACAACGACATGGAAAGCAAGGGATGTTACATTTTAGCTCATTAGAGTTTCAAACTTTACAAACTTTTTCTTGTCAACCTATTTTAGGACTTTTCCATCTTACTGTTTCACTATAAAGTTCATGTGTCTTTGTTCTTATTTTTATGATGATTATTTTCTTTGTGTAAGTGTACTTAATTAAGCGAGAGGCTCAAGTGATATCAATATATATATATATATATATATATATATATATATATATATATATATATATATATATAATTGATTTTTGCACTCTAAAATAAGTTTACGCATGAAGAAATTTGATCTTTCTCTGCTCATGTTAGATCAATACTTAAAATGATTCTATGCTAGTTTTATGATTTTCTTCTCATAAAAATTTACTTATCTAATATGTCATTTTATTGTGTTCCAAATTCTCACATGTAATATACTTATACAATGTTTGTAGAAGGAACAAGCATTCCAAATAATTTTTAAGAATTTATTTTCTTATTATTTTTTTTTTAAGTTTCAAGAAATAAAAAAAAATTTAAAATATTTTTTCAATTAAAATTTAAATAGGCTTCTAGAATTTTAATTTAATTATTAATAATTATTAGGTTAATGGTACAAATTTGGCATCCATAAAATAATCTAATTTTTTTTAGTAGTAGTTACAAATCTAAGGTTGAAATTTATCTCAAAAGTTGTTATTCCTTTCAACCTTTTCAATTAAATTGATTAATTAAAAAACATGCTACATAAACATGTGTCATATGAAAATGAGTTATAAGTTTTTCGACATGTGGTATTAGTAAACCATGGTATTGTAACAAAAACTATTTACAAGTTAATAATCTCCATAGTAATAGTAAAGTGGGGTGAATCTCTATTATTAAAAATTTTGTTACATACTTTTTTATATGTCTATATATATTTGTGTGTGTTTGACTCATATATTATTTTTTTAATAATTAATAAATTTATAAAGTTATAATTTAGTTATTCATAATGGATTTCTTCAAGTCTTTAAATAGGCTTCATTATAATAAATACCATGGGCAAATACTATGAGCTTGTAAACCAACATCATTAAACCCACCAAATGATTAAACTAGACTATCACTTAAATCATTTGACCAAATCAATATGACATTACATTACATAATATTTTACAACATTAGTACCATACTTAATTGTAAAGTACGTCTAAACATAATTTTAAAATATAAAAATCCTTAGATATGGATAGTGTCCTTTTTCCGTAAATATCCATCTCCACTTATCCAATAAAACCTTCTCGTAATTTCTGGAAGTTTGAAAATTATGAATGCACCAAAAGTCAAATAGATTCTTCGCAATGGGGCAAACTGTATTAAAATTACAAAAATATAACAAAACGTAATATTAATTATCTTCTACAAATTTTGACCTTTAAACATCAAACCCATTAAAAAATGTATAGACATTCACTGTAAAACACTTCCGCCGTTTCAATAATGAAACAACTTTGCCCAAATATTCAACGAAGAAGGTTCGATGGGAGCACGTGGGGGCGTATCTTCTGAGTTAGCGTAATGAGTGTACGATATTCTCAGTTTTTTATCGTTATTTTTCTAGCTATCATGCGTGCAGAGAACTCTGTGGTGTGACATTTCAACCTCCTCCTTGCGTGCAATCATATAGAGCATTTCTCATTCTGGTTGGAATTGGGAGTCGCTCAATCTCTGCATATTAAGGAAATGGAGTTGCTGGATCATCTCTATATATTAATTAATGAAGAACTGGCGCGCCTATGATTGACTCACGTCCACACCGTGGGTCAGCGTCGTCTTTCCCTCTGTAACTGAATTTTATCGGATGTCTCCGAATATATCTATATATATATATATGTTGCCCAGAGATTTCAATTTCAATGATAGAAAATTTATAATCTTAACAATATTAAAATATCACTAGCACAACTGGCTAAGTTGCAGTATTGACAATATCTAAATATTAGTGGTACAACTAGCTAAGTTGCAGTTGGTGAATGCTATTAGGTATCTGCTGTTATTTGAGTGAATCACATTGTTAAATAGTATATGTTTTATAAGAACAGAACAGCTAAGGGAGAGGAGCTCCTAGACATTATAATTTTCATTAATTTGAAAAAGTGGCTATCAATAAACAATATGTAAATTATAATTCAGTTAAATAACTATGTAACGCAATGATGAAGGTAGAGATTTGAATAATTATAACCATGTAGCATAATGATGAATGTGGAGATTTGAATATAGTTGGTTTGTTGTTTTTTTTGATGGGTTAAAGTGAGACTTTAGTAATGATATGGTTGTATCATTATTAGTTTAGTTTAGCATTTATCAATGTAATTTATAATGTTTAATTTTGAAAAATATGTATTTATTTTTCAATATTATTAAAAGAAGAAATTTTGAAATATTTGATTGCATCATGACTTGAAAGTCTTATTAGGTCTTATTGTAACTTTTGCACAATATTTGATTGGACTATAACTTTCTCTCATATTTTATACTATCATTTATGGATATAGTTACAATATTCATGTATTATTTTTAGAAATGTGTGTATTACTTTTTTATTTTTAAGCTTTGAAATAAGTAAATAGCATATTTACTATCTATTACTTCCCACCACAATTTAAGCAAGTCTTTACATTAAAAATGGATAGGAATAAGATGCATATTTACCATAATTTAAGCAAGTATTTGCATTAAATATGGATAGGAATAAGGTGTAAATGAATAGATTCACTAGGAGTTACATCTCATCATTAGTTATGTTTTTTTTAGAACCATAATTTAAGCAAGTCTTTCCATTAAAAATAGATAGGAATAAGATGCATATTTACTATAATTTAAGCAAGTCTTTGCATTAAATATGGATAGGAATAAGATGTAAAAAAATAGATTCACTAGGAGTTACATCTCATCATTAATTATGTTTTTTTAGCACTTATGTAGGAGTAAAATTGTAAATGTGTAGACTTACTAATAGGTACTACCCACCAAAATTTATGCAATTCCATGTGTCTCACCAAACAATTAACTTATTCACTTCACATCTCAATTTATTAGCTCCTCTCAAAGTAAGACTATAAGACTCCATTTGTCTATATTACACGCACCTCAACAAACAATTAATTTATCCACTTCACATCCCAATTTATTAGCTCTTGTCAAAGCAAGATTATAAGATACCATTTGCCTATTAACCACTACATATTTAGTTAATAGGGACTAATGTAAGTTATAATTTTTTATACAATTTTTCTCATCACATAATTTTTAGCATAAATAACAAGACTAGACTACCTTGTAACCATTGTTAAAAACTACTATATCCATTAATGTATAGAACCAACCAAATGAATATACCATTATCTTTAATTTTTAAAAACATAATAAAAAATATATTATCTTTAATTTTTAAAAACATAATAAAAAATATAATTTAAAAATAAGATTAATTTGAGAAAATTGAATAGGATAGAAATATTGACAACAAAGCATGTATATTTCCACAGTAAAAAAACATAATATTATTGAGAATCTCTGAAGACTATGTATTTTGTTTGAAGAACTCTCTTTGAACAAAATACACAGATCTCTAGAAATTCTCAACACCCAGGCTGCTAAATTTATAAAAACAAACCTACCTAAAACTGATACTGGTTTGCCACACAAATAACCTGTTCATTCCTCTACCCAAAAGAATGTCTCATAGGTTAAGGATTGCCAATTAAAAAGAGAGTTACAATGGCCTGCCTCCAGTAATGGCATGAAAGTAGAAATTGAAAGAGTCGCTCTAATGACTTGAACTGGTTTATTTCTGGCTTTATAATGAACGAACCAATGCTATAACAAACTGTCATATTTGAAAACCAAGCCAATCTGAATTTACACATTCTATTAATTCGGAAAACTAATACAGGGAATGCAACACATGACCCTGAGGGAATGTGGGTGGGGAAAGGAATCCCAGACAGCCGAGCACGCCCTGTCTGTAGGGCAGGAATGTTTTTCGCCTCAGCTCCTCTGCCTGAGCCCTGTTTGCTGTGTAGTGAAGCTCGTGGGCTGAAACTGGAACACCCCTCCTGTTGGGACTCGGTGTATAATTAGGCTTATCCTGGGGTGACACGGGCACCCCTTTTCTCTTGGGACTCGAAATATAAACACTTTTGTTAATGTTGATGTCTACCATCTTCTTCTTCTGGGCGGGTTTTCCTGGAACCGGCGCTCTCATTTTCTCGGCCTTATCTGATGACAACGATTTTGCATCACGTGAAAAGGAAAGTCTCGGCCCATCGCTCTCCTGCTCTCTGCCCTCGCTCTTACTTCTGGGTAGAAAAATATCTCTCAAACTCCATGATCTCCTTGATCCTCTCGGCTTCGGAAATATCGATGGAGAAGCAAATCCTGCAACCTTAATTCCTTCAACTCCTTCCTTATCTACAGAATTCTTTTGTCCTTTCCCTTTCCTTTGCCACTGAGAGGAGGAGTTCCTTTCAGGGGAAAGAGATCTCGCTGGGCCACGATGACGACTCTCGTTCTTGTTCTGTCGGCCCCTGTTTTTCTCCTCCATGTCGTTGCCTTTCTTCGAAATCTCCGATGATTGTGCTTCGCTTCGGTACTCAAAATTGGGCAACGGTGTTTTCTGAGGAGCAACTGAGGGTTTCATCGGACGAATGCGTCCATTGCAGAACAGCTCGTCTGCAGGCGACATCGGCATGGAAAGCCCTTGTACATAGTTGCAGTCAGATAATGTTGGATTGAACTCGAATGTGGAATCAGACAACCTTCCCTTATCCATTATTGCTTTCAATGGACGAAATGGACAGTGCTCTCTGTTAACAAATTAACAATAGTTGGGGACTGCTGGGGTTTTTATAAGTGACCATGGCGATTAATATATTGATGGGTGGAAATTGGAATGATTGTAAAATGTAAGACGCAACAAGGACAAAATGCCAACTGGAATCGATCTCCATGTATCTCAAGCGCCTTTATGTTTTGAAGAAAGCGATATGTGAAAGCATTGACAAAAGACGTCCCCCTATTGACAATTGGCAGCCTTTTGTCATTTGTCAACTGCCCTAGAAAAGCCTAGCTTCACACTCAATGACACCGGTAAAGTAAACGAGAGGCAGTTAACTGGCTCGACCAATTATCAGACCCACCAGAACTTTCTGACAGCGTTCGTAGGCTACGGTCGTGAAAGAAGTTAATTATTATACTATGGTTTTGTATGCCGCTGGTTTTTTTGCCTTGGAAATTATGGAAATTTCAATAAAATTTTTAAAAAACTCTGGCAATGATTTTTGTAAATCCAAGTTATAGCTATCAAACTTCAATATTTTGGGTGTCTTAGAGGTTTTTGATGGTGCTGAACCCATTTCCACCATCGAAAACATAATTCAAACACTGTTAGTGCAAGATTTCTTAAAAAAAAATTACTTGGATTTTGGCCAATTTTCGTCGTCCGAGCAATTTCTCCGCCTCCGTAGACAACTCCGAAAAGATTTTGTATTCTTTTCATAAGAAGCATCAACAAACAGGGCTTTAGAAACGTTTCTCTTTGAAGTGCTACCCAGATCTTTATGCATGGTCTTTAAGAAGGTTTCTAAGAGTTTTTCTTTCATTTCTCCTTTTGCAAACATCTTGATACTTGCTACTACTTTGGATTCATCATCTATAGTGTGTGCCATACACACTTTGTCTTTGGTTGTTGCTTTTTCTATTTATTCTTTTGAGCTGAAGTTTGAATCTGTTTCGAAAGGACTGCAATGACATTCATTAGTATCTGTGCAGTTGCATTGTTGGATATTGACCTGTTCTTCACTATTTTCACACTCAGGCAAACTAGAATTAGAGGATTTTGATATTGAACTGCAAGAGTTTTTCTTCATCAGATGTATTTCTTCTTTGAAATGGATTCTAGGTCTCTCTTCTTTTTGCTGTGTTCTTCTAGAGACATATTCTCGTGACTTCTTGCATCTATTTTTCTTTGATTCCTTTCCTTGGGGACATTTATTTGTTGTATGCTCAATCTGTCCACAAAACCAGCAGGTAATCATGTCTCTTCTTTGTTGTTATAGGTCAGTTTGGGCACCATTCCCAATGACCTGGTTAACTCAGCATCATCTCCAGGACCAATGATCAAAGGGTCTATCATTCTCTATCATTTCAGTTGCTACATGCCCTAAGACAAGAAACAAGACAAATCAAGCAAGACTTTCATCAAGCAAGAATTTCCATGGTTTGAAGCTTATTGTATAGCATATGAGAGCTCACCAACGCAGGCTCTAAGGGGCCTAAGTGCGTTGCATATGCAGGTAGCCCCATGCAAGGCTGTTATGCAAAGTACTTCCCGACATTCACATGTGCGTTGGTCACATTGGGAGCGAAATTCTCATTGTTCCGGAATCTCCACTTGGTCAGTGCCTTCTAGAAGAGTTCACATGTGTCAAGCTTTGGATCCAAGTGTCCATTTGACATCTACATGAATGGAAACATGTCTTGCCTATTTTTGGAAAGCTATTGATTGAAAAACAACCTATAGTTCATCTATAAATTGAACACAGATCTAAGTGTTTAAGAAGGAAGAATTTGAATAGAGAAATGCTGGAGAATTTTCAATTGAGAGCTTGGTTTTTAGAGCTACTGCTGGAGATATTTATGCTTGATGAGACTTGGAAACTATGTTGGAAAGTCACTTCAAATCAGTCACTAGGTTGTAACCTCTTCTTCTATCATCAATAAAGAGCACTTCTTGTTTTTTCCCTACATGCATCTATGTTAACTTTGATTTTCCATATTGTAAGATCTTCGTTGATGAATGTAGTTTATGCTTAACTAATTTAGCTAACTAGATTGAATAGATATCTATATTATTGCATCTTCTGTTGTTTCAGTGTTCTTTCTTGCAGGAAGAATTCAGCCAACGAACCACTTGAATTTGAAGCTATAGCAGAAGCGACAGAAGGAGTCACTTGGAAGAGACTGAAACAAGTAAGCATCCAATCCTCTCTGTGTATCTGTTCTGAGTTAGAATAAATGGTAGTATAGTCTTTCTCCTGTTGTTCTAGATTAACACCTATCTAGGGAAGCGTAATTTATCCGTAGATTACAATTATGGCCCAACAAACTGGCGACTCCACTAGAGACTTTTTCAGACCTTAATTTGCAGCGACATTGAGCCAAACAGTAGTATTTTTCCTTCCATACTGCGCCCAACGCACCCTTAGTCAGGGCACAGTGCTTTGCAGAGCATTGTCTCCCTTCCAAGCCTGTGTTGCAGAGAACTGTCTCACCTTGGAGAATGCGTTGGCTCCTGAAAGGGACCAAATTCCCTTGCACTTGACTTTGCAACTTGCTTCGGTTTTGTTTGCCGCTGTGTTCTGAAAAGTTTGATGCTCAATTGACCAGTGTCTCTATATAATTCTTCCTCCTTTGGCTGAAAATTTGTTCAATGTTTGTTTAGAAAAGTTTTTCTTTATCATTGACAAGTTGATTTAAAAGTATTTTTTATGGTCGCATTAAGAATCATTTGCTTTCAAAATAGGAAATTGTCATAAAATCTTCATTTCCTTGATAGGAGAAATTGTTGTTGAAATCCTCATTTTTCCTTCAAAAGAGAAATTTTTATTTGTATTCTTCATTTCTCGAAAGTAAAAAGCATTTCGATTATTGATCTAGTGCTCCTAATTTCTTTTCTACATTCATAACATTAAGGAAAATGAAAAGAAAAACTTGCATTTGCATGTAGATTGTGTGTTTTTTGTAAAAGGAACATTAGGAAATCTGCTTTTAGTTTGTGATTCATTGATTTTTTTGTTCATTGATTTGTTTTCTCACAAATTATTTTCTCTTTTTCAAACAAACTAGTGTTCTCTTCCTTTAGTAGCTAGGTTTTTCATTGAAAAAGCTGAAAGTGAAAGCTTGTTTATCATTCTTAGCTTGCATTTTAGGAATTTCATATACATCATCATAGTGAACCTGAAAGGAAATTTTTTAAGCAAGATCAACATAAAATAAATCTCAATTTACTTAACAACGCATTGGAACCATAACGATAACATTTAGAAGGTCTAGGCTAGAGACGTGTTCTGGCGTCGTAAAACATAGCAGCTGTCGTTAACTTGTCTGCAATATATTCCAAGTGTGATACCTCACTGCACATACGTAAGTATATCGTAGCTCGTCCAGGTACTCTCGGTTATATTGGGTGGTGTTATAGTACGATAAGTATAAAGGGGTGTTTTCACTGTGTGGTTTCGCATCAGACAACGCTAATACGAACTTGGGCCTTCACGCACCTTCGAGTATATTTGGGAGGACAAATTTTAGGTGCTATCCATCCATAGTGAACCGAGTCGGCCGCCCTGAAATTGTGATACACCGAGCATAGCATTTGGGGAGATTACCTGCCCGTACTTCTTGGTTCGCCAGGAGGTATTCTGCAGTTTACAGTTTCTTGGTAAACCCTTTTGCCTAGCATTAACCTCTTTTTGTTTATTTTTTTTTGGATAAAATAAATCAGTAATCGTGGAAGAACACAATCCTACCCCCTGTCGTTCGCGTAGAATAGCTTTGAAACCACCTTTACCACCGAAAGTTACTTCTAGTAGGCGAAGGCGATCACGATCTCTCGAATCAAGTACAATTCGTACCTATGGCAAAACATCATCATTTAAACCAGAGCTAGCTCAAATTGTTTCCACACATCCCGATTCGTTTACTGTTATCAAAATGGAGTCTTCACAGCTACCCGTCGTCACGATCCATTCAATCGTTGAGACCATACCTCCTGGACCCGACGTTGTTCAATCAAAAATTGATCCAGATCTTGTCTCTTCTTTTCTAGAATATCTAAATCTTGAACAACTAGAATTTGTTCCTACCTTGGTCGCTCCACAAATATCTGTAGCCATTGAAACTCCTATATCACACAGTCAACCGTATGAAATATATTTTGGGCCTGACGGTGAAGTTCTTCCTCCTAGTTTAATTGCATTTGAAGAAATCTCACAACCTGATACACCTTTAAGTCCAACCCATTTCGGGGTAGACCTTTACCTGTACCAGTCTTTTCCTCAATCATTTCCATCTGCTTTTGTTGATCCCATTTCCATTCAATCTCCCGTTGATTTCAGAGAGTATACATTTGGTCACACAACCATGTCTGAACCAACATCTTCAGTTGGGTCTGCTGTTCCAATTACGTCATCTCCTACCCTCACTACTCTGTCGATGTTCACAACCTCACCAGAGTCATATTTTCACAGTGGCCCTTCGGTCCCAACAGGCTACAAATCATTGTCTGGCACTTTCTCTGGTCAATCTTCAAGACCATGGTCTTTACCAATGTCATCATCTAGTGTTTTAACTGGTAGTCCTATATTCAGTACTGAACGACTTGATACATTACACACATCATCAGGGCAATATCAAGTTGGTCCTTATGGGTCAACTCCTTTAAATACCATATCAACTAGACTCCTAACATTCAGGGAACAATATTTTCCATATTATTATCCTCCTTATGCTGGGGGGAAACCTTTGTTCACTCAATACGACAATACTCAGTCACATTTTGGTCAAACTAATGTTGACATGAATGTTTGTCAATGGTAGCCCACTCTGCATATCCAACCACAAACGGTTGTACATTCGTATCAACTAGTTCAAACTGTTACACCCACTTCAATACCACTTGTTCATACATCTATACCCCAGTTACAGAATCAAAATATTGTACATCAACCTGTTGAAGCCTAGAAAATCTCTGCTTCAAACATTGGGAAAAACCACCCGGTCGGGACCTTAGGACAGCTCCTTATCCGTTTGGTATGGTGGCTCCGACTGGATTGAAAGGACCAGTTTTCTTATAACTAATGGGTTGGTGATGGATTGATTTGGATGAGTGAAAATGGGACTAAATTGACTGAAATAAAACTATCTAATTTAAAGTAAATACTGATAAAGAAATTATAAAACTACCCTGGCCAATCATATGTGAACACAACTTAAAATTATTCCAATTTAACAATAACCATAAAAATGTATTAAATTTTAATTGAAATTGTGCAGTAACAAATAAAAATAACTCTGTTTAAGAAATTAAACAGAGTTATATTAGCATATTGCATTCATCATTGCATATCATCTATATACACTTTATGAAAGATAACATTTCAATTATACTAAAAAATGATATATAAAGAAATGTTGTGAAAAACCAAATATATATAAATCATAGCAAATTTTAAAGCGAATATCATAAGACAAAAGAAATCAATAGTGAACAGATAGAAATACCTTATTCATCTTGAAATCTTTCAAATGAAATCCGATACTCTAATCCAGTAATTCTGATACAAAATCAAATCCAAGGTACAAAAATGCAACACTTAAAGATAATTCTGCATAAAATCACCGCGATGTGATCCTTTTTATAAAATATAAAAGCTGCGAGTTTCGAAATGTAATCAAGTCAAAAAATAATATCCAGACCTTCTCTAAATGCATGAGAAGGGTTTAAATACTACTTAGCTAAATCTAAAAATAGTTTATTACAAAAATTAAGGATTCGGTTTAAATGACCGTCCTTTTCCTAGGCAAAAATACAGTAAAATTAAAACTAAATCTAAAAATAAATACTATTTATTCACTACTTATGAACTTGATTTCTAAACTTGCAAGCCTGCAGCATTGTTTTGAGGAGAGGTGGTTGGCCGACTTCAGATTTCAACTGTCTTGAAAAGACAGAATCGACAAGTGTAGGCGCAATCTTCTCAGCAGAATTAATGATGCAATTAAGCGCACTGTGTTGACTATGTGGTTTCACTAGGTATGTCCAGTAAGAATCCCATTTTAACCTTGTCAATCCTTGGATTGATTTTGATTTTTCTTCTGCTTTTTGTCTCCATTCTGTTTGCAATTGATACGCCTATGGAAGATATCCCGGAACATTTTCTGAAATCAAATTTGCTTTGTGCAAATTCTCATTTACACAATCAGTAAGACAACTTGCTGCTGTAGCCGACTCCTCTGCTGCTTTCTCTGCTCTTCTGATTTGTGCATCCCAGTCATTGAAAAGTATTTCTTTATAGAAGCATGAATTGGTGCACCAACTTTTCTTCCTTCCTCTGTTCTTTGCCATACCAAATAATCAGTAACTTTTTCATTAATCAAATCATAATCATTTCGTAAATCTACGACACGATTAGTGATTTTATCACTGTCTTGACAAAAAGAATTCCATTGCAAGATTTTTTGGCATAATACTTCTTCTTGTTGCAATAGTTGATTGTTTAAAGAAATAGCTTTTGAAACAAACTCTGGAAGCTTAGGATCATCTTTGTGCTGATCTTGTATTATCTGTATTTGTTTCTCTTTATCAGTCAAACTTTTTTGATATCCAATTTGCATTTCTTCAAGTTGTTGCTGTAACTTTTCAAGTTTCATCTGTGCTTCATTATTGGCCTGGACCTGTTGCAATCGCTGTTGCAGAGCTTGTATCTGTTCTTATTTTTCATTTAGTAAGAGCTGTATCTCAAATGCTTTATCAATAGTGGCAGAAGCATAAGCCCCTGTAATTTGAGATAACTTAGCAAGATTGTCAGTAGGCTCTGTGGTAGGATCCTTCCACAAGACATCTAATTGTTCTGCTTCAGTAGCAATTACACCTTCTAATTTTCTATTTTTCCTTTGTTTCTTCACCACTGCTTTGTACTTCGGGCTGTAGAATACATCTAGACGAGGAATATCCTCTACATTAAGTACAATTTTAGACGAGGGAGTGATAGGTATGTGTTCAGTTCTTGTGACTATGCTACTTATTCCTGTGCTCAAAACTTTTGCTATCTGTACAGGGGTCTGTACATTCTATCCTTCCACATTAAGAAATTGATTAAAGATTTCCCATTCTTTGTCTAATTCAGTTGTGACTGATTGTTGCTGTACATTGGTAGGAGGAGGATTTATTTGCTGAGAAGTCAAAATTTGCTGTTGTGAAAGCTCTTTCGATTGAGCAGTATCTTTCACTGATTCTTCATTTTTATCTTGCTCTTCATTAGACTTATTAGAACGTTCACAAGTATCTCTTTCATATTTTGACTTAGACTTATCTGTACTTGAACTGTCGTTAAGACTGACGCTAGGAGTTGGCTCCCTTGCGGGTTCGAAGCATAGATTTTCCAAAGGACTAGTTGTTAGTCTTCTCTCTCTGTAAAGTTTAAATTCCTGGAATTCCTCTGGAGATAACTGTATTTGAGCTGAATGAAAAACTTCTTTAAATGAACCTTTTTTTTGGAACATATCATCAAAAAGATCTTGTTCTCCATAAAATTCCCTTACCTTGATTGCAGTGGTAAAATTTTTAACAACATTATTTGGGTCAAATAACCTTCTCGAAAACTTGAACAGTTGTAAGCATGTAATATTGCTTACCTCTTTGAATGCGACCAACATCAAACATTGAAAATGTTCCACAAGTTATGGGAAATTGTGGCCAAATGCCTTTCTTCTTCTCTTTTAAATCCTTTGTCAAACCTCCTTGACCACAGGTTTGATAAGCAATCTGCCGAGCTACAAGTTTATCCAAAACATACAGGGGTAAAACATGGGGGGAAGCATAACTCCCAAAAACCCTAATATAAGTAAACAACTCTTCCCCAAACCATCTTGCAACGGGGAGAATGTCGACTTCTGTTTCGGAAGATAACCTTGGGGCATCCTTATTGTGCAATATTCTGTACAATGGCAGCATTATACCATGGCAAATTTTGTAAAAATGAGGGACAAACTGAGATTCCCACAGTTTCTTGTGATACACATGAATATGCAAAGGATCGTGAATTGTCCATTGCCAACCCATCGAAGGGAATTTAGAAACAAAACAGATAGCGTCCATAACATAAGCGGATAGATAAAAAGGAGGATAAATCCTCTGAGAAACACTTCGTTTAGACTGGTAATGGAAAATAGCAGTGGCCAAATTATCAGACAAGATTTTTGCCCAGTCTACAATTGTAGAATTAACAGCAACATTCAACAAAGGGAGCCATTCAGGCAAGATCATGTTTATGTCAGGCTTTCCAAAAAGCCTGCATAACATAGCAGCAGCAAAACAATATGGAGAGGTAAGTGAACCAGTGATGTACATACCGTGTTTGTTTTTCTTCAATGGTTCATCTCTCTTAGTCCATTACTTTGTGAATTCTACCAAATTTGGATGTTCTTTGGAAAAATCCTCCATAAATTGTTTATTATAAGTTGCCTGAGGTTCTGGCAAATGATACATCAGCCTCAAATCTTCCGTAGTGAACAACCCGATGAGCTCTTGATCTAGAGTTCTAAATTTCCTGTCTGAAATATTAGTGTTGTCTAGCACCCATTTCACCATGTCCGTATACGGAATAATTCTTGGTCTTGCCGCTATCCTATGCAGAAATGAACAAGCCAGTTCTTTAAGGGTTGCCTCAGATGAATTACTTGAGCCTGCAGTACCTGCAACTTCCATCACCCTGGGATTTTCTTCTTTGAGCAAATTATACATTCCTTCCCAGGTGGTGATACCGGCATCCTTATTGCAAGCAGTATCCGCATACAGTGAAGCCATTTCTTTGTTTTCAGAATATGAAATATTCTCTTTCTTACCCATAATTCTCTGTAAACGCTTTGTATAGTCTTCTGCTCCTTCGCGCCTATAGTTTTACGAGTTAAGTGAGAGTAATGACGTGAAAAGGGTGATGAGATAGTTTTAAATGCAAATGACGGATGAAATATATTATTCTATCACAAACAACCTTTCAATCAAAACAAAATCTTTTTATTGATAATTGACAATCCTTTCATTAATTCAATCATTTAAAGCACATAAAGGATATTGATATATGAAAAGATTTTTATTGGACAACGAGCTTTTAAGGATTTGCGATATTGCGATCTGTGATTTGCTATGCAATATCGCAATATCGCAATATCGCAAATCGCATTTTCCTCAACATGTAACCATCGCAATTTTGCAAATAGCGCAAAAGCGCAAAATTGCAAATAGCGCAAATCGCAAATAGCGGAAAAGCGCAAAATTGCAAATAGCGCATGAAAAGTATTCGTTTAACATTTCTTTTTTCTGTGCTATGCGATCTGCGACCAATATTTTATTGTATAGGCTGTTTGGGATCGCGTTATCGCAATATCGCAAAATCGCAGTTTAAAAGATTCAGTTTTTACAAAAGATATCTACCATTTGCGATGGATGCAATATTTCGCTCAAAGAAAGATTTTATTGTAATCTATCATAAACTTAAGTGTTTCTTAAGGATTTTCTAAGTAATTTCCCTAAGTTATGATAGAAAGTTTTATTTGAAAAGGGAAACAAATACTAATTAATTTTTTGGATTTCTAACTAAGGGTCCCCACTTAATTAGTATTATTACTAATATTAAATAAGAAGGGGGGTTGTTGCTGGCCACAACAATTGGCGATTCACTGAAAGAAACAGTTATCTCTGAAAAAATAAAATGAACACTATATTTCTAGTAAGTAAAGATTTTTAAAGATAATGAAAACTATCTTAGGATATTTTAAATAAAATCTAACTATGGAAAAGAAATACAAATCATTCACAATTTCTTTCTAATTCCTTAAGAACAAAAGCACTTTTGGGTTATCTCAAGCTTTGATCGGTGTCAATAATGAAGTAAGTGGATTTCTCCAAGTTTTGGTTTTTATAATATACTCTATTGTCATAGGTATTGCCTCTGCTGCCTGCAAACATTCATAGTCTCGACAGGGTTACCTTTAAACCATTAACCATTCATTGTCCCATCCAACTAAAATTATGACTTTTTAAAAGATAAATTCATAAGACATATTATCTCATGTTTTTGTCTTTTACTTATTTTTTATTTTTAAGAGCCATTGTTCTGGTTTGGTAGCCAGTTAATAACAATGCCATTCACTAGTTGTAATTAAACTGAACAAGCTGGCTCATGATGAGACCCCTTGTCTTATATTTATAAGCCATTACCCTGTTTTGATATGCAGTATTGGTAATATCAGTTTCATTACTTCTTATGAACATGGTAAGTCGGCTCATAATGAGACCTCTTATCTCTTAAATTTTCATATAATTTCTTAGAATTACATTCTAAAAAATCACAACTTAAATGGATGGGGTGAAATAGTTTTATCTTTAAGAATCAATGGATGACAATTTTCAGAGTTTCTTGAGTACCAAGACTTTGAAAAATCTTTACTTTTATAGATAACCTTTCTCTACTCAATAAACTTATAATGATTTACATTTTCCTCAAGTTTTCAAAAGATCATGCAAATGATTGGAATAATCTTTCAAAGTTTAACATCTTATTTTAAACTATCCAAAAACTGTGATCATCTCTTTAAAAATTCTCATTTACACAAAATAAATATTTATAATATTCTTCCTAAGAAATTTTCTAAACAGTAAACAGTCAGTTAGAGACTCATTAACAACCTTTATTTGCAAAACAATTAAAACTTTGCGGAAATGAATATGTACAATTAAGAAGGGGTTACCTCCGTATGAAAAGAATTTCTTTAAGACAAGCCCATTTACAGGAAGAGATTCTCTATTTCCTGTTAAATCTTGGAGTATGAATGTATTTGAGCCTATCTTTTCAGCAATCTGAAATGGTCCAAGCCACATTTTCTGAAACTTGGTATGCTTATCTTTTTCTTCATGTGCTTTATCCCATTTCAGAACAAGATCACCAATTGACAAAATCTTTGAGCCGGTAGAACTTGCATCAAAAGAAGATTTTACAAGCTGTTGATGTTTTTTATGAATATTTTTTGCTTTATTTCTATCTTCTTCTAATTTAAGGATTTGATCATGTCTCAATTGAATGGATGAAGAAGCATTTTCTTCAATAAATTGCACTAGGGCTAATGATGGAAGAGCTAAATTTGATGGTATCACAGCTTCTTTTCCATAAACTAAATTGAAAGGTGAAGTTCCTATTGAAGCTTTTTCAGTGATACGATCAGCCCATAATGCAAAGATTAAAGAATTGTGCCAATTCTTTTGATTTTGATCAATGGTCCTTTTAATGATTTTGATAAGATTTTTGTTAGTGGATTCAGCCAAACCATTACCTTGTGGATAATAATTTGCTGAATATTTCAATTTAAAACCTCTTTTGACTGCAAATTCCATTATACTATTTCCGGAAAAATAAGATGCATTATCAAAGACAAGAGCGTTAGGTACACCAAACCTGGTTATGATGAATTGATCTATGAAATCAATAATTGCATCAGAATTGGCTACCTTCAGAGGGATTGCTTCTACCCATTTTGTGAAATAGTCTGTTGCTGTAAGGATGTATTTGTGCTGTTTGGAAGAATGAGGTAAGATCTCACCAATAATGTCAAGTCCCCATTGTTCGAATGGTTGCTCAATACTCACTGGTTGCAAAGGAAAAGCTGGTTTCCTTTGTCTTCCACTTACAGTTTGACAAATTCTGCACTTCCTTACATAATCATGCGTATCTTTAAAAAGGGTAGGCCAATAATAACCAGCACGAATTATTTTGTGAGCTGTGGTATCACCTCTAAAATGACTTCCTGCTGGTCCATCATGCAATTCCTGCAACACCTTTTCAGTTTCAGTCTTTTCAAGACATCTTAATAGGATTGAATCATAATTCTTTCTGAATAACACATTATCAATGATCTCATATTTAATAGCCTTTAATCTTAAAGCACGTTAGCTCTTATAGCTGAGATTAGAAGGAGCATACCCATTTTTCAAGTAATAGATGAGATCAACATACTGAGATTCATAGTCTGTAACACTTATCTGACTTACTTGAATATCTTTATTTGAGTCTTGATTTTCTGGTATGTTATGAGCTCCTGTCAATAATCTGCAAAAACATTGTCCTCTAACAATCTTAGCAGGTTTAATATCAATATCATATTCTTGCAAGGCTGTTACCCAATTAGCTCTCTTTTCTCCTACTTCATTTTGAATTAATAATTGCCTCGCTGCAGAGAATGAGACAATGATTTTTGTATGTGTTTTCAAGAGAAAAGGTTTGAAATGTTTGATTTATTTAAACACGGCAAAGGCTTGTTTTTCAACATCGGAATAATTAAGCTCAGCTCCTTGCAGATTTGAGCTAAAGAAAGAAATTGGTGCTTCAATTTTCTGATCATTGAGCTGTGTTAAAACAACAGCGTAGGATGTTTCGGTGGCCAAAGTATACAAAATAAAATCTTTAGAAAAATCAGGGGTATTCAATGCTGGTGCATTAATAATTGCTTGTTTGATTGCCCCAAAGGCTTCTTTCTCTTTATGCCCCCATTTGAATACTGAATTCTTCTTGATCAGATTTTGCATAGGTAAAACAATTTGAGAAAAATCAGGAATGAATCTTTTTACAAAATTGATTTGCCCAAGAAATGATTGCATGGATTTTTTGTTATGAGGTAAAGAAATATCAGAAATTTCTTTCACTCTATCTGGATCAATATATATACCATCTTTTGACACAACAAATCCTAGGAGTTTTCCTTCATCTAAAGCAAAGAAAGATTTCTTTGGATTTAAGGAAATACCAAACCTTCTACATCTTTCAAATATTTGTTTTAAATCATGTAGATGATTGGCTCTCTTTTTTGAAAATACTATTATGTCATCAAGATAAACAACAACTGATTTATTGATCATACCTTTGAATGCTATATCCATGGCTCTTTGAAAAGTTGCTCCTGCATTTATTAGACCAAAAGGCATTTTCTGATAAGCATAAGTTCCCCATTTTGTTCTAAAAGTTGTTTTCAATCTGTCATCTGGATGAACTAAAACTTGATTATAGCCCGAAAATCCATCGAGAAAGGACATAAGTTCAGAACCAGCTACCTTTTGAAGTATCTGTTCCATGGTTGGTAATGGGAAATTGTCTTTTAAACATGCCTTGTTTAAATTTCTAAAATCAATACAGATTCTTATATCACCATTCTTCTTCCTTACAGGTACCATATTAGAAACCCAATTGGAGTGCCTTACAGGAAAAATGATTTTAGCTTTTAAAATTTTGTTAAGTTCTGATTTGATTTGACTCTCAAGATTTGGATGAATCTTTCTTAACTTCTGTTGAACAGGTTTAATATCAGGAAGCATTGGTATTGTGTTGAATAACCGAAGTATCATACGTTTTTAAATCATCATAATTCCAAGCAAAAACATTTTTATATTTGTTCAGAATTTTAATGAAAGCATTCCTTTCCTCTGGAGTTAAATTGAGTCCTAAATTAACGTTTTGAGGATTAGAGTCAGAGCCAAGATTTACTAATTCAAACTTCAAAGTGGAACTTTGAAGTTTAGCATTAGTGACTTTCTTGAATCTATCTTTAATATCATATAAGTCCTCTAATTTAACAACATATTTCGGAATGGGATTTTCATTACCTTTTGAGGCAATTTGTAAATCATGATCATCCTCATCAATAATTTGTTCATCATATGATTTCTCTGAAGTCATGAAATTTAAAATATCTTGATCATGATAGAATACTATCCAATTTGTGACATTATCTGGGACAGATGGGCGAAAAATCAATTCTACAGAAAACCTATCAGGACTGCAATCTTCAGCAGACAGGAGTTTGGATGCAACATTAGCTAACAAGTCAGCTGATGTATTTTGATTCCTAGGAATAGGAGAAATATTGAATGCTAAAAAATGAGTGGTAAGATCTTGCACTAGGGTTTGATAGTGTTTAAGATGTCTTGAAAGGCAATGAATAGTATTCCTAACTTGTTTTATGACAATTTCGGAATCACCAAAGACTTTCAAGTATTTAACATCTAACCCTATAGCTTTATAAAGTCCTTGAATCAAGGCTTCATATTATGCAGTATTGTTAGTACACTCAAATTCTAACCTACATGATAGCATGGTTTTTTCTCCATCTGGATCAATTAAGATGCACCCTACTCCAGCTCCATCACTAGAATTTGATCCATCAAAATATAATGACCAAAATAAAGATTTATCTATTGGTTTATCTACAATTACATCAGAAATATTTACAATTATAGAAGAATTAGATTGTTAAAAATTTTCTATTTGAGAAACAAAAGTATTTACAGAAAATGGTGATTTTGGTGCTTTGAAGTTTCCAAGAAATGACTCAGCAGAATAACCTCCAAGAATATTGTTGTTGAATGCCACAGGCTCATTAGATTGTTCAAAATCAGTGACACTGTGCATCATATGTTTTTCTCGTTCAACTTTGATTTGATTTGGTTTCCCTTTATAAGGAAGCCACATATGTGAATAATCAGTTGCGATATAACCATTAAGTTTTGCAGACCAGTCCCTACTTAAAACTAATCCATAGAATTCAGGAATATCTGCAATCAAAATATCAATTCTTTGGACAATCCTAGGATCGGAAGCTAGCCTGATAGTAACTGAATTGATTTCTCCTACAACTTGAACTTTAGAGCGATCCAATTGGACAATATGAACTTCCGATTTCTGTGGTTCAATATTCAATTTGGCACAAACAGAAGTAGGCATTATATTAGAGGATGCTCCAGAATCAATTAAACAATTGTGTAGATTTTTATTGTACATTTCATAAGTCAAAAGAAAAGGAGGAGTCTGAGAATTTGATCTTTCTCCAATGAGCACAGTATCAGTAGCATCTAATTTATCTGGTGGCTTACCAGTTCCTTTTGCTGCTTTTGCAAGTACACCACTTGGTAAATGAGAAATTCGTGTAGCATTTAATTCTTTTAATAGAAACTTCTGCTGGTGTTTTAGTTTGTTGAGTTCATGTAAGGAAATGTTGGCTTTAATATTTTTCATGTCTTCAACAATGTTATACTCCATAGGATCTGACACCACTAAAGTCTTTGTTGTCGATGTAAGAGGATTAGAAGAAGATGGCTGATTTTGAGTAGGTAACGGAGAAGCTTTCTTTGCAAGGGATTTGTCTTTGGTACTTGGAGTTGTAATTTTCTTTTTAGGAACTGTTTGTATAGGCTCCATTGTAGATTTACTCCTAGTACTTACAGGCATAGCTTCTTGTTCTACCTCACTATCAGAATTAGGGAGAATAAAATCCCACATTCCATGCAATTAAGCCATTTCTTCATTCTCATCTTCCTCTTCTGATACTGGAGGAGTATCTTCTTCTTCTTCCTCTTCTGATTCTGCATTAGAGATTGAATTGGGAGGTTTAGATTCAACTTGGTTTCTTCTGAAATTTCGGAATGGTTTTTTGGTAGAAGTTTCAGCTACTTGTTTTTTTATTTTAACCATTTCATTTGACATAGTTTTAAGAACTTTCTGTAAACCTTCCATGTCGTATGGGTCTTTGGCCTTTTTCTTTGAATCATCTTTGAAGCTGACTTTCTTGGATTTCCTTTCCTCAATAGAATTTTTCTTTTCTAGAGAAATAATTCGTTTCTCTACTGCAATAGCCTCTTTCATATTTTCAGCTAACATAGGTTTTGCGGCTCTATCTACAAAAATTGCTATGTTTGAGGGTAAAGCGATTATGTACCATTCACTTCTAACCTGTTCACTAGGCCTTGAATCTGTGTGGATTTTGTTCAAGAGTTTGTTGAATCTAGCGTTGAAATATTTAATGGGCTCCTTGGGTTCTGTTTTCAAATTTGAGAGATCGTTGATTAAAGTAGCTATTGATCTGTCATCTCCAAATTTGGTTAAAAAATGATTTGCAAAAATGGCCCAACTTGTTATGGATCCTGAAGGTAATGAAAAGTACCAGGATCCTGCTGCCCCTTGAAGAGTATAAGGGAATAGTCTGACTACAACATCTTCTTCTATGACTCCATTCAAATTTACAGCCAGCATAAAATTATTGATGTGTTCTTCAGCTTGAATGTTAAGATCTGGACTGAACTTTGGAAGCCATTTTCCAGGATTGTCAGGTAAATCATGTAAAGGTGCAGGCATGTTGACAGCCCCTGGAGTAGCCCATGGTCTAGCCATTATTGTAACAACTGTTGAAGAAGTAGTAGAGACTGGTGGTGTCTGAACAGAAGTTGTTGGAATAGATGATGTTGAGATTGATGATGATTGAGCAGATGATAATTGAGTAGATGATGTGGGAACAACTGCACTTTGTTGAGTTGGGGTTTTGGAAGTAGGTGATTGAATATGAGATGAAGAACTTATATCACTTACTGATTCCGATTGAGTTTTTCTTGTCCTGACTCTACTAAGTAAAGGGAATTCTTTCGGAGAAATACCAAGTTTTTCACTTTGAAGCCTAGTAAGAGGTTTTGAAGAAACAAATTTTGAAGTTACACTACCTTCAGATATTTCAGACTCATCTAGAGATAATGAGAATCCTTTCAATTTATGAATTAAATCTTGTACTTCAGGAGACTCGGGATTTTGATTGTCTGATTGTTTTGAGATTTTGGTAGTGGGTGTCTGAATATTCTTCTCAATTCCTTCTATAGGATTTTGTATTTCAGAAGAAATTGAAGAAGTTGATGAGGGTGTTTTGCTCTCAGAATGGCTTGTAGGTAAAGATTTACTTGCCATTCATAGCTCAGGCCCTCCTTATAGCGCCAAAAATGTTGAAGCCTAGAAAATCTCTGCTTCAAACATTGGGGAAAACCACCCGGTCGGGACCTTAGGACAACTCCTTATCCGTTTGGTATGGTGGCTCCGACTGGATTGAAAGGACCAGTTTCCTTATAACTAATGGGTTGGTGATGGATTGATTTGGATGAGTGAAAATGGGACTAAATTGACTGAAATAAAACTATCTAATTTAAACTAAATACTGATAAAGAAATTCTAAAACTAACCCGGGCAATCATATGTGAATACAACTTATTATTCCAATTTAACAATAACCATAAAAATGTATTAAAGTTTAATTGAAATTGTGCAGTAACAAATAAAGATAACTCTGTTTAAGAAATTAAACAGAGTTATATTAGCATATTGCATTCATCATTGTATATCATCTATATATACTTATGAAAGATAACATTTCAATTATACTCAGAAATGATATATAAAGAAACGTTGTGAAAACCAAATATATATAAATGATAGCAAATTTTAAAACGAATATCATAAGACAAAAGAAATCAATAGTGAACAGATAGAAATACCTTATTCATCTTGAAAGCTTTCAAATGAAATTTGATACTCTAATCCAGTAATTCTGATACGAAATCAAATCCAAGGTACAAAAATGCAACACTTAAAGATAATTCTGCATAAAATCACCAGATGTGATCCTTTATAAAATATAAAATTCAGTGGAGTACAAAAATGTAATCTCCAAGTCAAAAATAAAATAATCCAGGACCCTTCTCTAAATGCATGAGAAGGGTTTAAATACTACTTAGCTAAATCTAAAAATAGTTTATTACAAAAATTAAGGATTCGGTTTAAATGAACGTCCTTTTCCTAGGAAAAAATACAGTAAAATTAAAACTAAATCTAAAAATAAAGACTATTTAGTCACTACTTATGAACTTGATCTTTAAACTTGCAAGCCTGCAGCATTGTTTTGAGGAGAGGTGGTTGGCCGACTTCAGATTTCAACTGTCCTGAAAAGACAGAATCGACAAGTGTAGGCGCAATATTCTCAGCAGAATTAATGATGCAATTAAGCGCACTGTGTTGACTACGTGGTTTCACTAGGTATGTCCAGTAAGAATCCCAGTTTAACCTTGTCAATCCTTGGATTGATTTTGCTTTTTCTTCTGCTTTTTGTCTCCATTCTGTTTGCAATTGATGCGCCTGTGGAAGATATCCCAGAACATTTTCTGAAATCAAATTTGCTTTGTGCAAATTCTCATTTACACAATCAGTAAGACAACTTGCTGTTGTAGCCGACTCCTCTGTTGCTTTCTCTGCTCTTCTGATTTGTGCATCCCAGTCATTGAAAAGTATTTCTTTATGTTTTTCATTAATAATTGGTGCACCAGCTTTTCTTCCTTCCTCTGTTCTTTGCCATACCAAATAATCAGTAACTTTTTCATTAATCAAATCATAATCATTTCGTAAATCTACGACATGATTAGTGATTTTATCACTGTCTTGACAAAAAGAATTCCATTGCAAGATTTTTTGGCATAATACTTCTTCTTGTTGCAGTAGTTGATTGTTTAGAGGTAACCTTTTTTTTGGAACATATCATCAAAAATATCTTGTTCTCCGGAAAATTCCCTTACCTTGATTGCAGTGGTAAAATTTTTAACAACATTATTTGGGTCAAATAACCTTCTCGAAAACTTGAACAATTGTAAGCATGTAATATTTCTTACCTCTTTGAATGCGTGACCAACATCAAACAGTGAAAATGTTCCACAGGTTATGGGAAATTGTGGCCAAATGTCTTTCTTCTTCTCTTTTAAATCCTTTGTCAAACCTCCTTGACCACAGGTTTGATAAGCAATCTCCCGAGCTACAAGTTTATCCAAAACATACAGGGGTAAAACATGGGGGGAAGCATAACTCCCAAAAACCCTAATATAAGTAAACAACTCTTCCCCAAACCATCTTGCAACGGGGAGAATGTCGACTTCTGTTTCTGAAGATAACCTTGGGGCATCCTTATTGTGCAATATTTTGTACAATGGCAGCATTATACCATGGAAAATTTTGTAAAAATGAGGGACAAACTGAGATTCCCACAGTTTCTTGTGATACACATGAATAGGCAAAGGATCGTGAATTGTCCATTGCCAACCCATCGAAGGGAATTTAGAAACAAAACAGATAGCGTCCATAACATAAGCGGATAGATAAAAAGGAGGATAAATCCTCTGAGAAACACTTCGTTTAGACCGGTAATGGAAAATAGCAGTGGCCAAATTATCAGACAAGATTTTTGCCCAGTCTACAATTGTAGAATTAACAGAAGCATTCAACAAAGGGAGCCATTCAGGCAAGATCATGTTTATGTCAGGCTTTCCAAAAAGCCTGCATAACATAGCAGCAGCAAAAAAATATGGAGAGGTAAGTGAACCAGTACTGTACATACCGTGTTTGTTTTTCTTCAATGGTTCATCTCTCTTGGTCCATTCCTTTGTGAACTCTACCAAATTTGGATGTTCTTTGGAAAAATCCTCCATAAATTGTTTATTATAAGTTGCCTGAGGTTCTGGCAAATGATACATCAGCCTCAAATCTTCCGTAGTGAACGACCCGATGAGCTCTTGATCTAGAGTTCTAAATTTCCTGTCTGAAATATCGGTGTTGTCCAGCACCCATTTCACCATGTTCGTATACGGAAGAATTCTTGGTCTTGCCGCTATCCTATGCAGAAATGAACAAGCTAGTTCTTTAAGGGTTGCCTCAGATGAATTAATTGAGCCTGCAGTACCTGCAACTTCCATCACCCTGGGATTTTCTTCTTCGAGCAAATTATACATTCCTTCCCAGGTGGTGATACCAGCATCCTTATTGCAAGCAGTATCCGCATACAGTGAAGCCATTTCTTTGTTTTCAGAATATGAAATCTTCTCTTTCTTACCCATAATGCTCTGTAAACGCTTTGTATAGTCTTCTGCTCCTTCGCGCCTGCGGTTTTATGAGTTAAGTGAGAGTAATGATGTGAAAAGGGTGATGAGATAGTTTTAAATGCAAACAACGGATGAAATATATTATTCTATCATAAACAACCTTTCAATCAAAACAAAATCTTTTTATTGATAATTGACAATCCTTTCATTAATTCAATCATTTAAAGCACATAACGGATATTGATATATGAAAAGATTTTTATTGGACAACGAGCTTTTAAGGATTTGCGATATTGCGATCTGCGATTTGCTATGCAATATCGCAATATCGCAATATCGCAAATCACATTTTCCTCAACATGTAACCATCACAATTTTGCAAATAGCGCAAAAGCACAAAATTGCAAATAGCGCATGAAAAGTATTCGTTTAACATTTCTTTTTTCTGCGCTATGCAATCTGCGACCAATATTTTATTGTATAGGCTTTTTGGGATCGCGTTATAGCAATATCGCAAAATCGCATTTTAAAAGATTCAGTTTTTACAAAAGATATCTACCATTTGCGATGGATGCACTATTTCGCTCAAAGAAAGATTTTATTGTAATCTATCAAAAACTTAAGTGTTTCTTAAGGATTTTCTAAGGAATTTCCCTAAGTTATGATAGAAAGTTTTATTTGAAAAGGGAAACAAATACTAATTAATTTTTTGGATTTCTAACTAAGTGTCCCCACTTAATTAGTATTATTACTAATATTAAATAAGAAGGGGGGTTGTTGCTGGCCACAACACAACCTTATCAGGCAAGTTCTTCGACTCAATATCATCAAATGTTGGGTCCACAGAATCAAAATCCTTTGGTTAATTTACAACAACCTGTATCAGGGATCATTTATTCACAAGTTGGTGTACCATTTTATGGGATGTCGCAACCGCAACCTGGTTATACATATCAACCGAATCCAACTTACACTAATTTGGGTTATAACATTGGTGGACAAACCCCTTGGTAGCCACAGGCACAAATGCCTCAAACTTCATTTCAACAAGAATCATATCCAGGTTTTGGTCAACAGAATTCTCAAGCGTTTGCTATGCAAAACAACTCCTATCTGAGTTACCAGCCTCAAATTCCATATGCTGGTGCTCAAAGACTTGTTGCCCAAGAAATTCCATCTTATCCTAGCTATGCTCAACCTGACCTTAATAGACAGTTGCCCTTTGTTGCAACCTTGGAATTACCAGATTTAAACTGGTTAACCAATGATCCTATCAATTATGCTCCTTGGTGGCTGGTGATACCTCATAAATTACCCTCCGATATTCCTAAATTCAATGGAAACCCTGGAGAAGATCCATCAACTCATGTTATGACTTATCATTTATGGTGTTCATCAAACTCCTTAAATGATGATTCTGTTCGATTACGTCTTTTCCAGCAAACGCTCACAGGTCTGACAGCGAAATGGTACATTGAATTACCTAGAGCTTATTTCGATAATTTCACTGCCTTAGCTACTGTCTTTTTGACCCATTTCTAGTTACCGATTAGATATGAAACTGGAACGGAACTCTTGACCAACTTCAAACAAATTAATGCTACTCACATTTCTGATCATATTCATGAGTGGCGTCATCGTCGACGAATGGTTAAGACATTTGTTCCCGATCAATTCCTTGCTGAATGGTTCATTAAGTCCCTGTTACCATCTATAACTGAGGATGTCGCTTAAGGTGGCGTCGTCATAGAAGAGAAATTTATCGCTCATGCCCAATATTTTGACTTATTTATACTCAGTCTGGCACACTCTATGAAAAAATCTCAAATGCATCGCGATCTAATTTCAATGTTCCTCCTCAAATAAAGGACTCTCATGCCGGAGACGGCTTCACAGGCACTACAAAAACACACCACCCTACTGCATCTGATCCTGCTTCTACTTCCGAAATTAATGCTGTGTCATTTGAAAAAGGCAAAAGTGATAAGAAACCAGGAGGTAAGAAAAAAGGGAAATCAAAGAAAAAGCAAACTTCTAACCTGCAGGAATGATCATTTGATCAACCGTTTGGACCACAGAAACCTTTTTATCCATGCATAATCTATAATGAGGAACACTTTGTTAGGGATTGTCCTCACCGTGCTGAAGTCTCAAAAATCATTAAGACTTCTCATGCATCAGATGTGTTGACAGACCCATTTCCAAATCCGGACACAAATTTGGTTGCTACGGATCTAGCTCCTAGTTCCCAAGTGTTAATGTTATCCACCACAAAACCCTCGCAAGATATTTTGGTGTCGATGCGGAATAAAGACTATGGTAGTCTGGCCACTGATCAACCTACTACCTCGATAATGAATCGATCTAATGAATCAGTACCACCTCTTGTTATTCCTTAATTGACGATTAGGCCACTGAATGGAGTAATTCATAAATCGATATATAATCCTCGAGCAAGAGTTGCACAAAATTATAATATAGTTGAAGATTTGGCTCAATCCCCTTCAGCTATGTCTGCGCTTGAGGTATTACAAAATTGTCCCTCCCAGAAGAATGCTTTATTGTCGGCCATTGGTGGAATTGATCCAACTGATTCTAATCTTGTCGTCTTTAATCATACGGGCTATGTGCCGCAATTACCAACAGAATTTGCATTCTCCATCCAAGTAAATGTTCTCAATCACCTTGTTCATCACACTATTATTGATGAGGGAGCATCTACGTGCATTATGTCTCTAAACTGTTGGAAATCACTTGGCTCGCCGCGATTATCACAATCATCAACAACGTTGAAGGCTTTTGATGGAAGAACATATAAACCTTGTGGTATTATCAATAACTTGCATGTTGAATTAGGGGGAAAAACAGTAAGTATTGATGTTGAGGTTGTTGATGGACCCCTTGACTATAATATTTTACTCGGAAGACCATGGGTATATGCAATGAATGCCATTTTTTCTACATACTTTAGAATGATTACCTTTCCACATAAAGGTTCAATCACAGTCATTAATCAATTATCTTTTTTTTCCTCCGCTTCACAGGTAACTGGAAGCGTTCCGTATATTTACTTACCCCAACTAGAAATCCAGAACATTGGTGTAGGAATCCTAAAGGATTCCACTCTTATGAGAACCTTTGCATTACCGCCACCCGTGACGTTGATAGAAAATGTAAGCATAGAGACCTGCTACATGATCTCTTCCACTCTATATGGCTTAAGGAAGAGTACGGGTGATTCTGATATTTCTACGTTGGATGATGTTTTATCGTTCAGCCCTATTGAGCTACAATAGCAATCAATCTATTTGGCTTGGGCGATAAATCTAAAATCAACGTCACCGAGTGTTTGGGTTGATCGTTCATTAGATTTTGGAACTCCATCTGATCCATTTTCCTCAAAATTTTTGACAGATGAAAATATTTTCGAAGCTATGATGGCAGAATGAGAACCATGGAAATATTATCATCATCGTTCCCATCTTCCAAATTATGAAGAAAATAATCTCAGTTAACTATATCACCCATCCATTCAAACTTTCTTTTCGAATTCTTTTCCAATTAATGCAATTGAATCTGAGTGAAATTTATCTAATATCGAAGAAACGATTTCTATTGATATTTCGATTAAACCCGGCGTTGTATAAAATATTCATGTCGGTGTATCTTGTTCTCCATCAGAACTTGATTCATATCGCTCTCTTTTTTGTGAATTTCATGACGTATTCGCTTGGTCTTACGAGGAAATGCTAAGCATAGATACTAGTATAGTTGAACACACTATTAATATGTATCATGATGTCAAACCAGTGCGTCAACGGCTTTGTCCTGTTCATCCGAAGAAAGTCGCTGCCATCAAAGCAGAAGTTGAAAAACTTTTGCATGCTGGTTTTATTTACCCTGTTCCGCTAACTGAGTAGGTTTCCAATATCGTTCCTATTATGAAAAAATAAGGAACCACTAGAATGTGCATCGATTATCAGGATGTTAATCAGGCTTGTCCAAAAGACAACTATCCTACTCCCTTTATCGACCAGATTATTGACGATTTTTCTGGATGCGAAATATTTTTCGTTCATGGTTGGATTTCCAGCTACAATCAAATCAATATCTGCCTAGATGATCAACATAAGACAACATTCATCTGTCCCTGGGGCACATTCGCATATAGGAAACTTCTGTTTGGTTTAAAGAACGCCAGGGAAACTTTTCAAAGAGCAATGGATTATGCTTTCAATGACATGAAGCACATTGTTCAACCATATCTAGATGATTTACCAACACATTCACGAAATCAGACTGATCACCCAATGCATTTGAGAGCCATTTTCTTACACTGCTGACACTACAAGATACGCCTCAATCTGCACAAATGTGTGTTTTGTGTTGGTTCTGGTCGATTGCTCGGATTTGTAGTCTCAAAAGAAGGAATTCGAATAGACCCACTAAAGGTACAGGCTATTCTTGATTTTAGTGCACCATCAAACTTACTTCAGATACATAAACTTCAAGGAAAGGCTAACTTCCTAACAAGGTTCATTCCAAACTACGCTGAAATGGCTAAAGAATTTACTCGATTATTGAAAAAGGGGGTTCCCTTCCATTGGGACCAAGTTGAGCAAGCTTATTTTGATGTTGTCAAAGACCATATTGTTTGAGCATCATTAATGTATCCTCCTAATTATGAAAATGATTATTTCCTATATATCGTCGCGGCTGAAACGACCATCGCTATGATTTTGGTCCAAGTAGAAGATGGAATTGAACATCCGATCTATTATTTGAGTAGTAATCTCAATGATACAGAAGTTAAGTACTTGTACATGGAAAAGCTTGCCTTGGCAGCCATTCAAGCTGTCCAAATATTTTGCCATTATATCCTGCTCTGAAAAACAACAATAGTTTCGGATTGCAACCCAATGACTTACATCTTATCACGTCAATTTCTGGGGGGGAAATATTCAAAATGGATTGTCATTTTGCAGGAATTTGATTTGGAATTCATCAAATCCAAGTAAAAGAAGTCTTTAGTTTTGGCTGAGCTTCTCTGTGTCCTTCCCTCTGATAGTAATGCTACTATGTCGGAACCATATATTCCAGAAGATTCTTTGTTTCTAATCAAATCATCTGATCCTTGGTATGGAGATTTCATCATTTATCTGCAAACCCAAAATTTTCGACCTAATACCTCTCGCTCTGATCAACGACGTATTCGATACCAAGCCAAAGATTATCTGATCGTCGGTGATACACTTTATCATCGTGGTGCCGATATAATTTTAAGGAGCTGCCTCACTCATGAGGAGGCCAAAAAGTGTTAAATGATTGCCATGTTGGGGCTTGTGGTGGACACTTATCTGGATATGCTACCACGTAGAAGATACTCCGCACTGGTTACTTTTGGCCTACTATTTTTCGAGATTGTATCCTCGCAGTCAGAAGTTGTCATGCATGCCATATTTATGACTGTAAAATCCACAAACCGCCAGCACCAATTTATCCTGTTGTCTCTACTGGACCATTTATGAAATGGGATATTGACTTCATGATCTGTAACCCTCCTTTGTCCAGGGGGCATGGTTATATTATTGTCACAGTTGACTATATTACCAAATGGGCCGAAGCGATGCCTACATTCAACAACACACGATAGACAACTGCATTGTTTTTCTTTAACCATGTTATTACACGGTTTGGGGTCCCACAGGCGATAGTTATGAATCATGGGAAGCATTTTCGCAACCATATGATGTCTGAATTGACAACCAAGTTAGGATTGTCACATGATAATTCTACTCCTTATTATCCACAATCAAATGGACAAGTTGGGGCTATTAACAAAATTCTTAAATTAATGCTTCAACGAATGATAGGAGTCCGTAAAAGGAACTGGCACTTGATCCCGTACTCCGCCTTGTGGGAATATCAAACCTTGGTGAGAAACACAACCGGATTCACTCCTTTTAAATTGGTGTATGGTCTGGAAGCTATCTTACCCATCCAATGTGAAATATCATCATTAAAACTCGTGATAGACTTGTTACTTGACACCTCAGAAGAAGAAGCACGTCTCCTTAACCTCATCTATCTAGGTGAAACGCGCCGTGAAGCCCAATTGGCGAACGAAGTGCATAAGAGACATATAAATGTGCAATACGACAAAAATTTCCAGCCTCGCATCTACTTAGAGGGCGACTTGGTCCTTCTTTACAATCAAGAAGCTGATGTAATAGGTACAAGGAAATTCAAACCATTATGGCATGGCCCCTATATTGTCAAACTTAGTTCTTGCTAAGGGTGCCTACAAGTTAGTTGATTACGATGGAATTCCACTGGCACAGCCTAGAAATGGGTTGTATTTGAAACGTTACTATGCTTAATCGTGAGCGTAGTATTTTTTTGTATTATATTGTTTATATGCTGTTGATTTGCATTCACTATCTTAATTTGTTTTTTAGAGTTTTATTTACATTAGTAATCTGCTTTACATTTTATGACAGAGTTCTGAATCTTCGGAACCATTTTTTGGATACGTTGACGGTGCTAGTCATAGTATGCAAAATCTATCCTCTACAACGTGGGCCATTTTCGCTCCGAATAGCGAGTTAGTGAGTTTTCAAGGGATTTGTATTGGTAGATCAACGAATAATATCACTGAGTATAGCGCGTTGATCGAACTTCTCTCTGATGCCATTTCATTTGGTATTAACCGCATAATCATAAGGTTAGACTCACAATTTGTGGTACTGCAACTTACTAGTATTTATACTGTTAGAAATCCAACACTTCTTAGATTGTTCCTAAGAGTTCGACTTTTGGAGAGACATTTTAATTTCATTCAATATCAACACATTTCCAGAAACATGAACACTTTAACTTATTCATTAGCTAATCAAGTTTTAGATAGACATTTGCGACATAGGTAAAGAAAACATTCACATCATTGAATAGTATTGCGCATTAAACATAGGAAAAAATCTGAAAAATACATAGATAGATAGTTATAGGTTTTTACAAAATTTGTGCCCAAGACACGTTGGTCACCTGACCTCAAAATGTATGCGAAAAATCACAAGTAAACTAGTGGTGCTCATGATAGCACGCTATGGATCTATAAATTCTACGGAGCAACCGAATCGAACGGTTAGGAACCCCAATAGTGTGTCGTTGTAGTCGCATGGGTAACTCTTCAAGCCGAAAATCCAGAATCCTGAAGGTTAATCCCTCTATGTGCTGCTGAAGCTCAGCTAGAGTCTCAGCCATATCAAGGTCCTGAAGGACTGCTCTCTTAACAACCCTCTCTGTTGGTGCATCTGCTTCACGCTCTAGTTCCTCTATTGGTTGAACACGACCAATATTTGCATTACATTAAACATTTAGTTTAGTCTTGGAAATAAATAAAAACACAAAAAATTGTATAAACCTTAGAAAAATAAAAAAACATGGTTGAATCAGTCTTACCCATTGCACCCCACTGAGCGCCTTCTGGTAATACTAGATCTGGATCTCCTCGGAAGTCGACGCCTGTGCATGCATACTCATCGATGGCGACGATATGTCGCCAAAACCAGGTGAAGAATGCAGTCAAGAACACAACGGTCGATTGGCCTTAATGTCGACCCATGATTTCTACCCATCTCTGCATTCGAGAATATCTAGGACTAGATATATCCAATGTTACATGTTGTGGCTGCATCAGTGGAATCCATTCCAAAGCGAAGAAGATGAGGATGGAAACATAGATGAAAATTTTCTTCCTTCCTCCCTTTTCTTTATTTAGTTGTTCCTTTATCTGAGATAGAATAGCTTCAAACCAGTTGAAGACTGTTGGCTCTAAACACTCTAGTGCATACTGCATATACGATCGGTTCGCTACATGGAGAGTAACGGTGCCTGCAAGTTTAGTGACTGTGAAAATTATGGTTGTCAAGGGAAAATCCCTGACATCCCGTATGTTTATTTTTCCATCTTTTCTAGGTTCTGACCCTAGATAGCAATACTTCATAACATAATCCCTCACTGTCTCTCCTCTAACGGTAGACCCTATGAGAGAAATGGGCAAACCTCTCCTCGAAAAACCTGTGAGAAAATACACATCCTCAACTGTTATGGACAAAACTTGATTTTTTATGTGAAATGCCTCTATCGCCGGATCCCATGCCTGAACAAGGAACTCTAGGAGTTCTATTTGTTGCCTCATTCTAGAAAATTTAAAGTACTTAAGCAGCCCACAATCTCTTAAGGCTTTTATAGTACTCGGATCATTCAAAGAAATCATATATTGTTCTTCATGTTCTCTTTCTCTCCATGTAATCGTCATTATAATCTAATGGAAATCTGAAAATCAACCATAAGATCCATTAGATACCATTCATTTGCAAAAAACTAGGCAAATTTTGGACACAACATGAAAACCAAAAAATTCAATTGCGCCCAACGCACTCCCTGAGCTGAGACAATGCATTGTACATGTAGGTACCCTTCACTGTACTTGCTATGTAACGCAGGTTTCGACATCCAAGGGTGCGTTGCCCTCATTTTGGGAAGAATTTACCCTAGGGGCCTCAAAACTATAAAAAAATACAAGGAATGGTAATGAAATGAATAATGAAAGAAAGAGGAGGTTCATGGCACTAACCTGGATCAAACAGAGACGAAATCCATCCACAGAAACGACCGCAATCAACGACTGAAGTTTGGGGGCAAAATCAGGTTCAGATCTCCAAAATGTAAATGGTAACTATGGAATGGTAAAAATGAATAGTGAAACTGCTTTATATAGTCATTTAATTATTTACAAGTTAAATTTATTACTATGACTATAGTTTTATTATGTTTTTATCATGAAACAGGTATTTTTAATCCATTTGATGTTGTTCTAAACATGAAATACAACTGATGAACATATTAGTTGTGGAGCTTTATTCAAAGAATGACTTGACCACAAAGCATACTTTTTCTCCTTATTTTTCAAGTTTTTTTAAAAACGAAAAAGGATTTGAAGCACACTTTTATCTCTTTTTCGAGCTTCGATTTAAACAACGAAAAAGGAACCCCTAGAGTATTCTTTCAGCTCTTTTCAGACTCCAATAATGTGAAAATATTGCTGAGCACTTGTCATTTCGAGCTTGTTAAAGTAAATGAATTGATATCTACTCCTTATAAGTTTAACCCTTTTCCGGACCGAGATGGATTATTTATGAAAAAGGAATACCTTGGTTAAACTTGACCAAAGAGGTTCTCTCATATATCATTTTACACTTTTTTGGATCTAAGTGACAAATTTACGAAAAATTACTTTTGGAGTTCTCTTTTGTCCTCTTTTTCAGACTCTCTAAATATGAAAAAGGATTGGGCTATCACTGTCGTTAAGCTTGTTAAAACATAAAATAGCGACGGGCTTGTCGATCGTGGCAAGAATCAAGTTTCATTCATCACTAGACTCGTTAAATTATTAAATAGCGATACTTTATTCACCCGAAGGGTTGAATTATAGATCAAGCAAATGTTATCCTCCTCAAGCTTGTTAAAAAATAAAGAGGTACTGGTCGACAAATGACCGGGGAAAATTTGGGAAAAGAAAGTAAATTTTATTTTTGGTAGCAAGTAACTCTTGAACATGACACTTCTTTCACTCCATGTCTGTGATTGTTTGGGTTGGGTAATCATATTGACGATTCATTCACACCTATGGTTCATCATACCTTCACTTCGGTTTTGGGTCAATGCTGCCAACTCATCACAGTGTCGCCGATATGTTCAAGAGAAGTCATCTAGTGATTAGAAAGTCATCCATCTGCAATACTTGTAAACCTTCATTTTCATGACCGTCATCCCTGAAAATTAGTATATCAAGTCATACCCTTGTCTCTAAAATCAGTAACTCCAGTTTTATAATAAGGTGACTTCCTGTCGACAACAAATCAATATCCAGGAAGTTCACTTAGAAACATCAGATTCCAGTACCATGAGGCTTGTTATAGCATCGACAAGATCCTCGCTTCCGGACCTTTGACTGAAATATTTTGTTTGGTGTTTGACATCAAATCATCTATTCACACCTTACAAAATGTACTGCAATACCTTGAGGACCATTGACATTAATGGTGGTTCTCTCGTGTTTGTTAATAGCTCACGTTATTGGCTGGTAATCAAATGATGTCTTTCCATGTTCGACGACAAATCATATAATCACATGGCTATAATTGTACTTTAATGATCGAGTGAATGAAATAAGAAGACCCCGGATCTAGTTTGATCCATCCGGGCTGCAATTTCAGGATTGTTCTACATATCATCTGTACGGTGACCTTACATACATATTGTCATCCAAACATGGGCCTATATCTATAGGCGTTTCTGCATCAGGGCAACATTCCAATATAGACGACCTTCTGAATTATGTACATGTTATTAGATTGTTTTATGTGATGAACATGGGAATGCCTAACCTCAGCAATTATGATCAATAGAGGATATAAAATGATGAAATTTATTGTAATATTTATGCAGGTGACCATTCCGCTTTGTTTCCAGGCTCATCACATCGTAAAACATCTCAATCAAATGTTCTTATTATTTGGATCTCATGCTTTAGGGGGAAATTGTTATAGGTCAATTTGGGCGCCATTCCCAATGACCTGGTTAAATGGGCATCATCTCTAGGACCAATGATCAAAGGGTCTATCATTCCCTATCATTTCAGTTTCTACATGCCCTAAGACAAGAAACAAGAAAAATCAAGCAAGACTTTCATCAAGCAAGAATTTCCATGGTTTGAAGCTTATTGTATAGCATATGAGAGCTCACCAATGCAAGCTCTAAGGGTCTAAGTGCATTGCATATGCAGGTAGCCCCATGCAAGGCTACTCTGCAAATCACTTCCTGACATTCACAGGTGCGTTGGTCACATTGGGAGCGAAATTCTCATTGTTCCAGAATCTCCACTTGGCTAGTGCCTTCTAGAAGAGTTCACATGTGTCAAGCTTCGGATCCAAGTGTCCATTTGACATATACATGAATGGAAACATGTCTTGCCTATTTTTGGAAATCCATTGATTGCAAAACAACCTACAATTCATCTATAAATTGAACACAGATCTAAGTGTTTAAGAAGGTATAATTTGAGTAGAGAAATGTTGGAGAATTTTCAATTGAGAGCTTGGTTTGTAGAGCTACTACTGGAGAGATTTATTCTCTGATGAGACTTGGAAACTATGCTGGAAGGTCACTTCAAATCAGTCACTAGTTTGTAACCTCTCCTTCTATCATCAATAAAGAGTACTTTTTTTTTTTCCCTACATGCATCTATGTTAACTTTGATTTTCCATATTGTAAGATCTTGGTTGATGAATGTAGTTTATGCTTAACTGATTTAGCTAAATAGCTTGAATAGATATCTATATTATTTCATCTTCTGTTGTTTCAGTGTTCTTTCTTACAGGAAGCATTCAGCCAATGAACCGCTTGAATTTGAAGCTGTAGCATAAGCGACAGAAGGAGTCATTTGGAAGCGACTGAAACAAGTAAGCATCCAATAATCTCTGTGTATCTATTCTGAGTTAGGAGAAATGTTAGTATATTCTTTCACCTATTGTTCTATATTAACACCTGTCTAGGGAAGCGTAATTTATCCATCTAGATTACAATTCTGGCCCAATATTTGTGACTTCAGATGAATATCTTTGGGTTCATAGTAATGTGTTTTGGGCGTTATCTTGTATGATCTTCTTTTGTGCTTGCTTGTCCTATAAGGACAACTTTCGACAGATTGTTTATAATTTTTTTTCTGTGCTTTTTTGTGTTTTCTTCTTTGTGCAATTTGGTCATCAATAGATAGTCCATATTTACTGCAAATTGACTTGCTCTTAAGTAGTCTAGACAACTTCTAGAAAGACTTGTTTACTTTCATACTAGTGAAAAGATCCCAAAATGTTTCAGTAACTCTTTAGAATAATATAAGGGAGGTCTCAGGATGTGGCTACCTTATAAAACCAAGAGTATATCTCATGATTTAGAAAGAGTCGAGACTCACGGAAAAGGGGCTTCAAGGTCTCGTGATGTGACTGCCTTATAACACCAAGAGTATATCTTATGATTTAGCAAGAGTCGAGACTCATGGAAAAGGGGAGTGAGCTGAGATCATAACAAAGGGGAGTCTACTCCTTGAGCCAAGATAATAGCAGGCCATATAATCAATGGGATTTGAACCATGGTCTCGTTGATTTCACCCAGCGAAACTTACCATCAAACCGCATATCACTGTATGATAGAGAGATGTTGTTAAGGAAGAGGTTTTTAAAGATTTAAAGAACATATAAAATTGGAAAGTATGTGATTGTTCCAATTATGAATTAGATGCAGAATAAGTGCAATCTATATTAAAGGATTTGGAAAAATCAAAGATAAGTTACTATCTAAATGTTTTAAACTGTGGTAGAATTCATCAATCATTTAGATTTCTATATACAAAATCGGAAAGTAGTGATGATGCAGATTTCTTGACCATCATCAAATGAAGATTCATATTTATAAGTTGAAGGTTAAGTAGATTGAGAAGAAGTGCAATAGCTAATATAGAATAGGTAATATTGCTTCTACATGTTCACATATCATTTTGGAAAATAATGTTGACAAAGAAGAACAAGAAGAGAAAATATTATGAGTATAAAAAGGAAAGGTGTGGCTTATCAAAAGAAGGTAATGGATATGCATATAATAATGAAAAAATGAAATTCCTACTCATGACCATGGAGACTCACTAAACTAATAAATAAAATAAATAAAATCCAAAAGATATATTAGATTTCGTTGAATCTGATGTTCTTAAGGGGGAAATTATCGGTGCATTAGAAGAAATGGAAAGAACCAATAAAAGGTAGAAGATGTTGATGTAGAAAGAAAATAGTCATGATTTTGATGGACCAACTATCTTGCGCATGAAGTTATAGCTAGAAGAAGAAAAGAATTAGATGCAGAAGAAGTGCAATCTATATTAAAGGATTTGGAAAACTCAAAGATAAGTTACTATATAAATGTTTTAAACTGTGGTAGAATTCATCAATCATTTAGATTTCTATATACAAAATCGGAAAGTAGTGATGATGCAGATTTCTTGACCATCATCAAATGAAGATTCATATTTATAAGTTGAAGGTTAAGTAGATTGAGAAGAAGTGCAATAGCTAATATAGAATAGGTAATCTTGCTTCTACATGTTCACATATCATTTTGGAAAATAATGTTGACAAAGAAGAACAAGAAGAGAAAATATTATGAGTATAAAAAGGAAAGGTGTGGCTTATCAAAAGAAGGCAATGGATATGCATATAATAATGAAAAAATGGAATTCCTACTCATGACCATGGAGACTCACTAAACTAATACATAAAATAAATAAAATCCAAAAGATATATTAGATTTCGTTGAATCTGATGTTCTTAAGGGGGAAATTATCGGTGCATTAGAAGAAATGGAAAGAACCAATAAAAGGTAGAAGATGTTGATGTAGAAAGAAAATAGTCATGATTTTGATGGACCAACTATCTTGCGCATGAAGTTATAGCTAGAAGAAGAAAAGAAAAGAGAATCAGTTTTCCTAATCCAACTCAAAGAAAATCAAGGACATTGTGAGAAACTTTCCTTAAGAAAGGATTTAGAAAAAGAAAGTGATTAACCGATCAAAGGTTGAATTTTGGAGGAAGTTCTGAAATATTATATGATATTCTATGTTGTTAGAGATCTCATATTATTTAAACAAGTCTTTGTTATCATGAAACTTCTAAGGGATCATCAAGATCAATGACTTTATAGGAGAAATGTTATTGGAAATACTGATAAGGGAGTGAATCAATATTTCTTTAAATTGTTATATTATGACAGTTAATATTTTTATCACAAGTAAAACCATAACACAAGAAACGAAAAAAATAATAATTTTATTGATGAATATAGTGAGGAATCCAATCCTCTTTCACAAAAATGAAGCTCCAAATTGTACAACAAAATCTCTGCCTTTTTCAAGGCTCCAACCTTGAAAAAATTCGAGCACCAACTTGGTCAAAATTAAGACTCCAATCAAAAAATCTAGGATCCAACCTAGTATTTTACAAGGATCCAACCTTGAACAATTCTTCAACAAGCCTCTGACCTTCAGTTACTTAAAAACTTCAATGACCAAATATTACTTCTTCAAAACATCATAAAAAAACTTCAAACTATGGGACAGTAGGCATTGTTTAAACAGTTGGAAAGTGTCTTGGCATAGAGTTCAACATCATGGGACAAATGTGTTGCTGACTCCTGGTATGTTGGAATTGATGAGCATATTTTTAAAGGGGAGTCCCATAGTTTTTGCAGTGTTTTGTAGAGAATAATGATAGTAGTTTCCTTAGTGGAGAATCCATAAAAAGATGACTACGATGGCATGGGATTCCTAGACTTGGGAGGAGATTATGTATCAAGAGATCAACTCGGCTTCTCATGAAAGTGGCATAGTTGGAAATTTCATGGAAATATCTTTCCAATAGTATGTGGTATTCTAAAAATGGGCCTCTAGATAAAAAGATATGATCAGTCAAAGTAAGGAGGTTGAGTCATTAACAGTAGTGCCCGGAAAGCTCGGAAGCTTGAAGGATTATTTAAAAGAGTTACGGGATTGCAGTGAGTCGAGGTATGGGGAATCCTAGAACTTCGGAATCATGAAAGCCCAGAAGCCTGAAATTCTATTTAAATAAGGGGGTTACATGATAGAATTAACCTAAGGTATAAGGAAAATTCCCTGGGATTTGAGAAGCTCAGAAGAAAAGTCACTAGATAAGATTTGATCTGGGGTAGTGGGATGTATGGAACCCCAGAACCATGGAAGGTAGAAGCCTTAAGGTTTATTTAAATAAAATGGGTTATGAGAGGGTAGTGAGCCAGGGTTGTGGGGATGTTGCCATGAATCTAGGAGGCCCAGAAGGTCGGTACCCCAGAAGGCCTAGAAGGTTTTGTAATGGAGAGTCAAGCATTGCAGTGGGTCTAACAGGTAGGCTCATGTTAGAATTATGTGTTTAGTGTGGGACAAGCCTGGAACCTCCATAACAAGTGCACAAAGGAAGAATAAAGGGCATTGTTAGTAGCTCAGATAAGTGGGCTAGTGCCCAAAAGCCCACAAGCATGTAAGTCTTATGAAATGTTATATATATATATATATATATATATATATATATATATATATATATATATATATATATATATATATATATATATTTGAGTGGGGCCCAGCTACGGGTTAAGCAACAATAAGACTTATACAGTGGAAGACCATGGGCATTGTTGTTCCTTGAGAAACAATCTGAGGCTATGTTGAGATCATTGCTCAAGACATTTATCATAATTTTGAAATCAAATATGTGTTTCCCTTTCATTTTGAAAACCCCCACCATATAATACTTAAAACCATTTAATATTTATAACAACAAAATCATCTTCACAATGCCTTCAAATGATGAGTACAAATGAACATGAATCAGATAGAAATGTTGGTGGAAAAAATTTGATAATAGGCTTCTAATACAGAATCTATTATCTTGGTTTTAGAAGAACGTGGTTAAGAAGAAATCACATTCAGAATAAAGGAGCGCTTCATTAAGTAATTTCACTCTAAATCACATACGTAATATCAGAGACCAAGAGTTTCATTACCTCATTATGAGAAGAAACAAAACAAAAGATGAAACAAGAAAAGTTGATCGTACTCAAAAATATCTGGAAATTCTTTTGAAAAGATTTATTCATCATCATAAATATCAAGTACAAAATTTGTGGTAGTATGAGGTCCAAAAATCAGAATCCTCTTTCATCTTCAGAAAAATTCTTATATACAAAATTTCAAAATAGACAGTTATAAAACTGTCAACTTCCTAAACTACTTTATTCAGACTATTACATTGAAAATATAAAATAAGTGTCTCTTCAAGAAATTAAGTAAAATATCAAATAAAAACTTAGTCACTGAGTAGCTTGAGATTTTGGGACATAATCATGGCATATGTCCTCGATAACAAGAGATGAGGAAGTACATGAAGTTTCCCCCAACTGCAAAGAGTAGCCTGGCATGGTTGATGAATTAATTTCATCCATTGTCTTTGCTCTCTTGGCTTCTTTCTCTGAATCACCCTCCAAATTAGTTATTTCTTCTCTTCCCTTTTTGAGGTTTTTTTCAGTGGGATGTTGGGTTTCCACTTCCATTTTCACAGGTGAAGAATATTGTCCTCCATTTTCCAGTTTATCCATCTCTAGTCTGGACTCATGAACAAAAGGAGCATATCCATTTTCCAATTTGTGGTTTGAAATTATATGGTATGGGTCATAGGCCCATTTTTCCCCTAACAACAAATGCATGTCATCCAACCTCCTATGAGCTTCTTTAATTTCTTGTTTGGTGTTCACAATAAATGGGCCCATAGTCTTGCGCAAATTGAATAAGTGGCGCTTTTTCACAAGCACAAAGTTAATTTGATCCACATTAGGCCTTTGCCTTATGAATTCCAACGAAAACATTCTCATCGGAAAAAAAGTAGGTAATCTAAAAGGTTTAACATAAGCTCCATAAATCTTATCTCTGTATTATCTTCAAAATCAAACCAATCTCCAAATTTCACATCTTCCCTCAATTGTAAAAATGATTGGGCTTTGGGAAACAAACAAGGTGTAGGTGACCCATTCAGAATTGAATATACAATTGGGAGAAAAGAATAAGTGAAATCAAACAAGACCCCAATTCCCATTTCTCTACTTATTATATATGTCGAGAATGTAACTGATTGTTTTTTATATTTACATCCATAACATTCAACCTCAACTGTGTGAAACTTCCCACGTGACTATACAGAAAAAAATAAGTAGCATGAGATGGAAACCTAAAACAACTAGTGACAAATAGGTTCATAAATTGAGTATTCACAACATCTTCCAAATAAGAAAGTATATCCAAAAC